>JAQPPZ010001489.1:0-1200000 GCA_028583015.1 Wollemia nobilis
TGTTCTTCTTCTTGTGTTCTGTATAAGGCTTCTATATTTTGAAGTAGATTTACCAACTTGTCAAATTTTGGTGTTTGCTTAGTCATATTTATATTTTTAAAAATACATTATATTGAGAAGTGAGATAAATTAAAATAATTAAAACAATTGTCTCATCAAATACATTTACCCTCAATTCTTGTAATGATGCTCGTAGATCAACTATTCTCCTCATAAAATATTTGAGCATGTCTCCATTCTTCATCTTCACTTTATAGAAATATAATTTTATTTTTTTTCGTTGTCTTGAATACTATTTGAATTGTATCCCATGAATATTTGGATATAGTATAATCTAAAATGTATGGTTGTACTTCATTGGGTACTCCAAACTTGATGATCAATCATGCTTCTCTATATACCTTATCAAATTTTGATTTTTCTTCATCTCTTGTATTAGGAAAGGTAATGGTCTCATCTAGAACATTTCATACTTCTTCAAACTCAAGTTGTGTTCTAAATTTTGTCTTCCAGATAGCATAAGTATTCCCCCTCAATAGTTGGGAATCAAGAAAAAAAATATTTAGTGCACCACTGGCGATATCAAACTTTTATACAACTTAAATGTTTTTATTTCATTGAGTCAGCCTCAAAAAATACTTTCCAATGAGTATATATAAGGGTATACACATGAATTTATTAATGCTTTGAATTACAATAAAATAATTTATTGTTGGAAAAAACAAAAAGAGGGAATGTTCTTACTCCTAAGAATATTTTTATTGTTTTAAAATTGTATAAACTTCTTCTCCTTTTTACTTCAATTAATCGAAAGGAATGAGATTTATTTTAGAGGCTATAACAAGCTTATTCATAAAATCTATGGGATAATTGAATAAGCCTTTTGACAACCAAACCCATGTTCCTTTGCTTCTATATTTTCAATGTCTATCTCCTTAAGAAGTTGCTCTACATATCCTTATGTGAAGTTATGGTATGTGAAAAAATGCCTATTGATTTGAGGTATTACGTTCGTTCTATTGCCCATTCAAGTCATCAAGGTTACCTCTAAATGTATAATAGAGAGATTTTAGACCCACCTATAAACCATGTAACTTGGGCTTATCGTGTGTTATATGTTTGCTTTTAATATCTTACTCAGCTAAGATATTTTATTAAAGATCATTCTTCTCTCATCCTATTGGGTACTTTCTCTATATTATGTAGATGATTGGAATATCTTCAATAGTCATCATCTAATTTAGGCTTGCTAACTATTGAGTCTCTTAAGAAAGGTCTTCTATAAGTCATGATAAAATTTCAATTGGTTGTCCTAAACAATATTTGAGCTTCAGTGTCCAACATGCTCACGTCTAAGTCTTGCTAAGATATTTTTCACTTTGTATTAAAATGTTATTTTTATTGTGAGAGTACCAAATGCAAGAGGAAGTGGTGATAACATCATGGTCTTCAACGATTGTACAAATAACTGATTTTCTTGATAGTATCTCTTTCTCTAATTCAAACCTCAAATAGAGACATTTAAATTTGTTTATGTTCTTCAAATGCATGTTAGTATGTACTGTAGATGCTTTTTAATTGCAACATTCTTTTATTTTTTTTAATTGCAACATTCTTTTATTTTAAGTAACATATCAAATTACATTAGGAATGATGACTTTCGAATGGAATGATGTCTTCATATTATTTTTAGTTGCTTTTAAATTACATCTTCTTGAAACTCTCTTCTAGATTAATGATTCTAATTTTGAATGCCTATATTTGAATGCCTATATAATGAAGATGACAATCTTGTTACCTCTTAATGGTAGTTCTAATGATGGATTTATTTCTTTTGGTGATAGTAATTTTATTGTAATGATAATATTTAATGGTTTCTTAGTATATTTGAAGGAGAAAATGATTCTGCAAGGGGAAATTATGACCCTATTTCTTCTCTAGTAATGCCTTCCTTTGCTTGTAGATCATATTATGATGCTTATGATTAGATGTTATTATTTTTCTTGGTAATATTTTGCCCTAATAGCTTGAACACCATCAATATTATGTTTATATATTTGTATGTCATATATTTTTCTTTAAACTGATCTTCTATAATATTTCTTATCCTAAGATCAATTTTTTTGCTATGGTATATTTTGAGACTCTTAGCACAAATTGATTTTTAAAAATTCTTTGGAAATGCATCAATGAGAAAATGATAAACTCTTTATCTTGAGGTTAAACCTAAGATGGTATTTTACAATATTTTTTTCCCTAAGACCTATTTTTATTTAATAGAGATTTCTTTTGAGGCTTCTCTATGTTGAAGCTTGAGAAGGATCAAAAGGAGAGAGTACTATTTCTTCTACCTACTTTGATACCACATGTTAAATCTCAATACTTTGATGATTTGCATTATAAAATGATAGATATGTAAATGCATTGGATGTCCATTTTTGGCATAACAAACCACTAACTAATATTGCAACTATCCTTGTCTTCTAGTAGATGCATAGTCCTTGTGATGGGTGGTTATACCACACTCATGTCACATGGGCTATGATGTAATAATTCATAACACATTCTTGTATGATGTCATATTGTATTTAAGTGCAAATTCCAAAATTTATAGAGACAACAATAAGTAGGTTCATAATATATTTTTAGTATTTATTAATTAAAATAAATTTATTGAGCATACTAACAAACTTTTATGAGTGGATAAATTATTTTCCTACCCATTTAATGTATTCAAAGTAATATGTCTACCTAGAATGCCAAAAAAAGAAATACCATTTAAAATATATACAACATGGCACAACACAAAAAAATTAAATATTTCAATAATTAATAAAGTGTATTTGTAGTGAGTATTAATTTTGAACTTTTAACATTTTCTAGGAGTGTGCTTGTTAAGGTACAATTATATTAGGTGTTATCACTTCATTTTAATCTAAATATTTGCAAAATATTTTGTGGATTAGTAGATTCATTCAATAGATCCTATTAAATGGCACTTAAAATAATCCATGATATGTGGATGGTGATATTTTATCATAGTATTTAGTATGTTTAAAAAATTAAAATATATATTTTTAAAAATATTAAAATAAATATTGCTTTTGTTTATTTCAATTATATATGGATTTATTACTCTTTGTTATAGATTGACAAGTACCATTTATCATAGAAGATTCAAATAAATTTAAAATAGAAAACAAAATATATAATTAAACCTAGTAGTATGAATAATCACTTCAACCAAATTCCTATTGACACTCGAAAAAAACATAAATCCACCTACTACTATGATTAGATTATTGAAAAAGGTAATATCATATATTTCATATGGTCCTTACTCAAAAAAATATTAGTCCTTTATTCTACATGTTCAGTTATCAAATACTTAATTGAAACTCCTTAATCGATTAGTTATATTAATATGGCTCACGATGAATGCCCACTATGAGCAAAAATGTTAACAATGGATCTTCTAAGACTTGATTGCAACACTACATAGTCAACCAACCCCTTCACGAAGTTGACCAGGTAGAGCAAGAGAGATACAAGCTAGAGGTATGACTAATACCATCGACTGTGAAAGTCCACAAACATGACTATGGAAAGACTCAATAGGAGGTGAAAAAAAACTCAAGGATATATCAACCCCAACCTATTAGTTACGAGAGGTATCACAAAGAAACCTCTATGAACATACACTTATATGGCTTAGAGTGTGATGAACAGATGAGATACCCCAACAAAACTATCAAAAGGGCCAGTATTAAGGGTTTAACTAACTGACCATCACATGCAAAAATGATAATAAGGATAAACTAGCAATAGAGAGTCTAGTCTAAATGGCTATCACAAGAAAAAATAAATGTGAGAATGAACCAACAACAAAGATATAAACCAAACACAATGCTAACCATGTAGAGAAAAAGGGTTAATCCTCCAAAAGTGGAAATGCCTATAGGGTAACTAGCCAAAGAGCTAGATAACTAACCATATCCGACATCAAAACAACAAATGAAACTATTAGACATTTTGAGTCCCAAAGTCAAATTTGTCATTGATGTCACTGGATGAAGTCATCATTAATGTCAAGGAATTCAACAAGAGATAAAGTCATCAAAGTTGTCATTGATATCCAAGAAGAAGCTTCAATAGTGCAGAAGTTAAAGGCAAAAGGGATCAATAATATTTTAATTTTATATGGGAGGATAAGTTAAAAGGGGTTTCATAAAAATCCAAGGAGGCCTATTGCAAAGTTAAAATGAGGTCTAATATTTATTTTATAAAATATTTAAATTCAACAAAAATTTAAATTTTATAAATAAATATCATTAATACCAAGTTGTGCAATAAGAGAAGGTCCTAATAAAACCAAAGGTTTTATTAAATTAATTTATAATATTTAAATTTAAATCAATTTAAATCAATTATAAATTAATTCAAGCGCCAACATCGAATAAGGTTGAGGAGCGCCGACGTGTTTGCATAAATGTGGAAAGGTTATATATACCATGCCTTAAATGCATTCAAATTATCCTTGCTCGAATGATTATTGCATGTAAGTTGATTTAAGTGGAGCTCGTGAGAAAATACAGTGAAATTCATGTTTAACGTGACAATGATTGAGAACAATTCGAAAGCATCAAAATTTTGTGAGCAAGCTGGGCAGCATGGCCTAGTGGCAAGGAGGCATTGGTTAGAGTGTTGATATATTGAGTAGCCTGTGTTCGAAATGTGGCAGTAGCATTTGCATTGGTGTTGGAAGCACTAAGGGAACTATGCACGTTTTTCTTGGAAGAGAATGGAGTTTCTTAGAGTACGTGGTGCTCTCCACTCCCAAGCCATTGCTTAGCTCACACAGTGGTTGACTCATAGCTAAGGCATTGGTCATGGGCTGCGTGAGGGTTTGAATCCCTCCAAAGGCAAGGTAATTAATTTTTATTATTTTTAATATTACCTAAAGTTTGGAGTTAAAAGGGCTGCTACTTGGAAATAGTTGAAAGGGTTGTTAGTTGGAAATTGGTGTTTGTTGTTAAATGTTTTTTGGAGTTATAAGGAGTTTGATTTTATAAAGTCTTAAATTGTTATATTTGCATATTGGAGTACTAAGACTTTAAGAGTGTTGATTTTATTTTTAAAGGGATTTTTGCCAAAGAGATTATTATGAGGGTGTTGGATATTACTTTAAAGTTGGAGTGATAAGGTGTATTTTGTTTGATATATTTTTGTATTGTGATTTATTGAGAAAATTATTATCTTCTAAACCTTTTTGATATTTGTAAAGAAGTGATTGTGAGTGTGGCATATTTGTATGGTCTACTCCTTGTCAAGCAAAAGGTATGGGCAAATTATTTCAAAGTTGAGTTGATTGATTGGTTTTCTCAAAATAAGTTTGGACTGAAAATGAGTTGATTAGGGTTTCCTTTTCGAGAGTGTTTGAGTTAATGCTTCAATGTGTTCTAGAATAAATATTTGTTGTTAAAACCTTGTTTGATAAGCATTTTTGTTGAAGCCATTGGTTGTTTGAAGAATTTGAGTTAGGGTTTTGAAAAGAACATGAGTATCATTGTTATATGAAGATTGTTTTATGAGCATTTTTGTTGAAGTAAGTTGTTGTGCAAAGAACTTGAACTAGGGTTTGAAAAGAACATGAGTATCATTGTTATGTGAGATTTGTTGTTGAGCATTGTTGAAAATATTTTGAGTTGATATATGTTTGTACTAGGGTTTGTGAGAAAAGGGTGCTTCATTAAGAGATTGGTTGAGTAGATTTGGTTGAGCCTAGTCAAGTGGTTGTATGAAGTGATTGTTCAAGTTCCATAAAAAAAAACTATTCTATATTCTGATTTGAGTTGAGAAAGTGATTGAGCATTGAGTATAGAACATATTGAGTCTCTAATAATTATCTTTATGTTTCTATGATGTTGAAAAAGTTTTTAGTGAGCTTGTTGAACAGATTTGGACAAGTTATGAGTGAGCTTGTTAAGCAGATTTGGACAAGCTCTGAGTGAGCTTGTTGAGAAAATTTGAGTAGGTTTTGAGTGGACCTATTGAGCAGAATTGAGTAGGTTCTGAGTGGAACTATTGAGTAGATTTGAACAGGTTATTAGTGGACCTATTGAGAAGATTTGAGCAGGTTATGAGTGGACCTGTTGAGTAGATTTGAGCAAGTTCTAAGTGGACTTGTTGAGAAAATTTGAGCAAGTTTTGAGTGAACTTGTTGAGTATATTTGAGTAGATTTTGAGTGGACCTATTGAGCATATTTGTGCTAGATTTAAGGACTAATTTTAGTGTAGATTTGACATAGAACATTGGAGGTAACAGATTAGAGAGGACAACAGTCTCTAGTGGATAGAGATCCATCAACCAGGGTAGTGAGGATAGGTCTTCTGAGTGGGTACAAGAGTCTTCAGTGGAAATATATCTACAAGCTAGTGTAGTGGAGGTAGTAGTCTTCTAGAGGATCACTAGCTAGATTAGAGGAGAAGGAGTTATGTGGATAGAGATCCACAAAATAGATATAGGGGATCAACATCTCCTTTGGACAAAGGTCCATAAACATTGTAGGGAAAGGATTCCCAAGAGATTATTTGAGAATAAATTATAAGAAATATTTTCTTTGTGGAGGTAGCCATATTTGGATGAACCACACTAAATTGGTGTCTCTATTGTGTGTGGTGAATTGTGCATTGCTTTGATTATTGTTGTTGATATTGCTATCTATACGTTGCATAATATTGATTTGGAAAGAAAAGTAAAAAATGCTCTTATAATTTTCACCCCCTATCTCAGTATAAGCTTGTGTTCTTCAATTGGTATCATAGCAGATGCCTTCATAAGAGTTTAAAAACTTGAAGTAAAAGCTAACAAGAACACAATGAATCCTAAGGAAGTTCCCTCAAGTAATTCATCACCAATATTTGATGGAAGTGAGTATATGTATTCGATTATGATGATGAGGATCTACCTAATGGCACTTGGCAATGAATTTTGTGATGCAATGGAATTTGGAAATGATCCAACAGTCAATCCTCCTACAGATAAGGAAGGTAAGTTTTTACAACACTATAATTCAAAAGCAATGAATACACTTGTGAGAGGTTTGTGTAGAATAGAGTCTATGGAAGTTATGCATTATAGAACTACAAAAGAAATGTGGGATAAATTACAAGGTATATATGAGGTAGATAAAAGTGTCAAGAAAGCAAAGATACAAAATCTCAAAGGACAATTTGAAACATCGAGAATGAATTATGAGGAAAGTATCAGTGCTTCTCTAACTCAAATTGATGAGGTTTTTAATGATATACAAGGATTTGGAATGAAGTTTTATGAATCAGTTGTTTGTGATAGTCTTAAAAACTCTTCCAAAAATATTCAATGAATAGGTTTCTGCTATAGAAGTGTCAATTGATGGTGATTCTTTGAAAAGAGATAATTTGCTTGGTATTCTTACAACTTTTGAGATAAGAACAAAATATCATATTCCCAAAAAGGAAGCAACATTCAAAGCAATCAAGAAAACAAAGGGTAAGAAGTCATAATCAAGCAGTGAGTCATCAAGTGATGAATAATCTAATTATGGTAGAAGAGATAAATATTCCAGAAGATCTAGATATCTAAGATCTATTAAGTGTTTCAATTGTGGAAATTTTGGACATTTTGTAAAATATTGTAAAGAACCAAAGAACAATAATGGTGAAGAAAAACATGATCACAGGTACAGAGAATCATAAATATATAGGCAATATAAGCATCAAAAGAAAAACAAGGATGGACAAAGAAGACAAGGAAAGAAGTTATTTTAAAGAAAAAATAAGATCTACTATGTGGATAATGCAAGTAAGTACTCAAGTGATAGTGATTCTAGTTTTTCAGACAATTATAGAGATGAAGTCCTATTTATGATTGAAGAAAAATAACTAGTTAAGAAATCTCCAATTATTCTCAAGTGCTTTAGATGTGATAACTTTGGATATCTTGAAGATGATTGTACAAGGGATGGTTATAGTTTCAGTGATGATGAGTATGAGAATGCACTTGAAGGACAAATGAAAATATTCTAATGGCATTATAAGAAGAAGTGATCCTATAGAAGACAAGCCAAAAGAGAGTAAAGATGTGGACAAAGGTAAACAAATAGATGAATATTTAGAAGAGAATGGTTATGATATTAATGGAGAACTTATCTATACCCTTGACATAGTAAAGAAGGTAAGAAAGGAACATTCTAAACTTGAAATTTAGTTTCAATAATGTGATGAAGATAGAAGATTGCTCATAGAGGATTTAGAAAAATCAAAGGCTAAAGTAAATAAGTTCAAAGATAAGTTAGAAGCAAATATCTTGGAATGTGAGAAGTTAGCACAAGAAGTGACACTACTAAAATAATATTTAGAGGAATCCAAAATCAAGATGAAAGGATTTAAAAATAGCTCAAATAACCTGGATAATTTCATCAAGACACAAAAGACTACACCAAGCAAAACAGGTCTTGGATTTGAAAAGGTTCAAAATAAATAGGAAGAAGATTCAATTTCAAGTTTTGGAGGAGAAGAAACTCCAGATGAAGATAATTTAGAAGAATATAGTGTAAAATAAAGTGAGACATCAAAGGATGGGTTGGACAATAGAGGGTTCAACAAAGATAATAATAATGTACAAAGAAGATGCAGATGAAACAACAATCAGAATAGGTCAAAAGAGACCAGGAGACCAATGAGTTCAAGACAAGGAAACTTAAATAGAAGATATTTTCATGTCACAAGTTTGGGAACATGGCTTCATAGTGCAGGACGCGAGAAATAAAGTAATATGGGAATGGATATTTTTTCCATGGGTATTGTTACTCATGTAATCATTTTGGTCACAAGGCAATGAATTGCAAGGTTCATGAAAAAAGAGGATATGACTTCACTAGGAAAAATCCTAAGACATTTACACCTCAAAGGAATAATAACATTAAGTGTTATAAGTACAATAATGATGGTCACACAACAAAGTGGTGTAGAGCAGACATTCCAAAAATAGGTATAAATAGGAATAGGAACATAAATATGAACAGAATCAGGAACATGAATAGGAACTGGAACTAGAATTGGAACATGGATATGAATATGAATAGGAACAGGAATAGGAACATGGATATGAATAGGAATAGGAATAAGAACAAGAATATAGACATGGATAGAAATAAGGATATGGATAGAAACAGTCAGAGGATTCAAAAAATTCAAAAATGAAGAGAAGACGATAAAGGTAAAGAACAATGCTTTCTAGGAGTAGAAATACTCCCACCCCAGAATTAACCACCTCAAAAGGAGGTGGAGGAGGGGATAATCTAAGAGGCTCATTCTTATCCTCGAGCCCCAAAGGTGACCCTTGGCCATTGATGTCAAAGAGAGAGATATTTGAGTAATGGGGAGAGATTTGATATTTGAGAGAGCATTGAGCCAAGGGGAGCAGTATCCCAGGAGGAGAAAAATAAAATAAAGGTCAAGTTTTTTGTAAAAATAATTTGGGTTACCATAAATGACAAAGGGGTAGATTATTGGACATTTTGAGTCCCTAAGTCAAATTTTTCATTGATGTCACTAGATGAAGTCATCATTAATGTCAAGGAATTTGGCAAGAGATAAAATCATCAAAGTTGTCAGATATCCAGGAATAAGCTTTGTAGCACCCTAAAATTGGTGCAGTAAACCTTAATAATAATTAAAATTACCTTAGTAATAATTCAAATTCAAATTTTCAACCTCGAACCACCTTTTAACTGCTTTCCTCATTTTTTGCACTATTTTTAGGATTTGTTGTGACCGTTGGACGATATCATCGCCGATCAGACGATATCGCCTCAGATCGGACGATTTCATCTGGACTAGGACATCCAGACGATTTTGTCCCAAAACTAATTTTTCATAATTAGCTTATGTTTCAATGACATCTCTAACCTGGGCAAAAGCATGTCTGCGCGGTTAGAGACCTCCACCGTTGGAGATCTCCCAAATTGGGATGATCTCCAACCTCCCAACCTCCTTCCTATGCCTATTTAATCTTAGGCCCTCCCCTTGACATTCCCCTGGCTGAATTTTCCTGTAACACGAGTTCTATTTGCATTATACTATCGTAAATCACCATTTGCATTCGTATTTGTCCAAGTTTGTTTACAGGAACTTTATTGTTTTTCAGCCGGAGCAAGCTCAGATCATCGCAGACAATCCTGTACAATCTTAGACGATCTTGCACCAATTTGAGATGATTTCGACTGTAGTCAACATTGGGGGTAATCAATGCCCTGAGTTTACATTCTTTCTCCATTATTCACTGTTCTGCTTTGCATTAGTTAAACTTATTACTATTTTGCATCCTGGAGTTCATCCATATAGTTTAATTTATGATAAAATCATAATTTGTCATTAAATAATTGTAATGCACTCATGTTTTGTTTATAATTATCAAGTTTGCTATTATTGTCATTTTACATCATTACCCTCTGTTGGAATAGCTGCATTTTCTATGTTTTGTATCTATTTCTCTGATTGCAGGTCTCTGAAAAATTCATCTGACGAATTCATCAGATCTCAGACGATCTTGTCTGATCATAGATGATCCTGTCATATCAGAGGCGATCCTGACTGCTTCAAAATCAGAACCTCCATCAGACATCCAGATTAGATATGGCTTTTTAATCTAGCTTATTCTCTGTGTTTTTTGTTTAATTCTGCTTTCTGTATTCATTTAAATATGTATTTCATATAGAACAATTTAGATTCATTTGGCCAAACCTAGGATTTGAATGATTAAAGATAAAATTGAACATATCAAACACATTCCCAACCTAGGCGTGGAAACTGCCATTCAAAAGTTTCCTGGTGAACCCACCATCCATTGAAAAATCACCTTAATACACCTCCCCCAAGAGGTGGGACCTTCCAAAGGCTTCTCAATCTGAGGTATTGTCCCATCCTTCCCGCATCCCCCTTCTGGGAGCAAATCCTTTAGCCTGAAGGTAAGGGTGCAGAAAATTTGGAGCGATACATTTTGGTGAACCCAACGTGAAACTTAAACCTTTTGAAAATAAAAACAAAAAAAACAAAAACATAGATGCATTTAAAATCATTAGAAAACTACTAAGTTGCATATCATGTTTAGATGGTAGCTCCTAAGAAAATACTAGCAGTTACTATAAATGTTGAAAACCAATTAGCAGCCATAGAAATCAATTCTGTGCTTAGTGTGCTTGAAACAGATAGAAACCAATTTTTGTGGGACGAACTTGATAGGAGACTAGGTATCATTTCATCTAGGTCAACAGAACTTAAACAAATCAAGAGGCTTGTCCTAGATAGAATCCTGGATCCTCATCAACTTATTCTTTATCATGAACTTCAGAGAGCTTGCCATAGGTGGTTAGCAGATAGAAGAGCCCTTGTGTCTTCTGAGTTGTATACCTTCGAGGAATACCTTGAGAATGCAGCCATAGTGCATCAATTTCTAGCTCGTATAGAGGACCAAGAAGCTGATCTTGTAGATAGAAAAATATGGAATAGAGTTCCTAGAGCTATGTTATATCGAGAGTATTGCCACGAGCTTTACTTCTACCGACCAGAGTCTGAAACAAATAATATCACCATAGCACACTTTGTTGACTTCCTAAAAAACAATTTTCAATTTGAAGAAGAACATTTCATGACTCCTGAAGAACTTGAGCCCATTAATGATATTTATAAATTGTTTATAGAAAACTAGATCATTGCTTTCATTATTATTATTTCTTGCATTTTGTGTGTTGTTTGTTATCTTTATAATATTGTTATAAAAAATAAGAAAAACCAAAACATAATCAAATCAAAACATTTTATTTTAAATACTATAGTAGGTATATAATTAAAATATATACCTCTTAAGCTTGTTGCATATATATATATATATATATATATATATATATATATATATATATATATATATATATATATATATATATATATATATATATATATATATATATATATATATATATATATATATATATATATATAAAAATCTAAGTTTAAGCATAATGACTAAACTTAGGAATGGTAAACAAACTGAAGAAGAAGAAGAAGATTGGTTAGGCAAGAGAAACAAAAAATTAAAAGCCCTTTCTGAGGACCCAATTCCAAAAGAAGAAACTCTAGAACAACCAGAAGAGGAGTTGGCTGAAGAAAATGAACAACAAGAAAATGTTAGAGAGGAAGGATCCTCATCCCCTAGAATGGCTCCAGACGAAACTGTTACTTTTGATAACATAGATCATTTCTGGAAATTATTCAACAATAATATTGGTGCTCTTAATATGTCAGTTCGTATTGATAGTGGACAAATTAGTGACACTCAAGAAGTCATGGAACATATGTTTGAAATACACACTAATCCCTTGTCTTTCGTTGATCAAGAAAGTGATAAAGCTGGACCATCCAATATGGATATGGCCACTATAATCTAGAACATGCAAAAACAATAGGTTACCCAACCTCCTAAGGAACCTGTTATTGAGCCTAAAATCATTCCCACACAAAAGAGACCTTCATTTACTGCTTTATTTCGCCAATCTATTGATCAATATGCTTCAAATTGACAAAAACCTAAAATGAAGTCAAACACCAACTTTCAACAATCTGGGATACAACATAATACAACTTCAAAACTTCTTCATAACACCCTTCCTACCAACAATTTACACAATAGCAATATAGCATCTAATCTTCATGTCCCTCCATCATATGCTCACAAATCTCATATTAATGCCCTACCGAATCAATATGGTGGGAAAACTAGTAATCTGGAAGCCATGGTGAAACAGTTAGCTTCCCGCATGGACCAGATAGATCCCTACCATCCCTCGTACAATTATTGAGAGATGTGTAGTCAACCTCTAGATCCTATAGTTGTAGCACAACCGTACCCTAAACACTTTCCCATGCCCGTCTTGCCTATATATAAAGGAACTAAAGATCCCATAGAGCATCTTTGCATGTTTAGGATAGCATGTCATGATATATCACATGATGACTTGTTATTACTAAAAATGTTCCCGAAAAGTTTAGGAGGAATGGCATTAGAGTGGTACTATCAATTGCCCACTCATTCTTTGAGAAATTTTGAAGAGACCGCTGAATCTTTTGTGCATCAATTTAGTGCCTACATCAAAAGGCATGTAACCATTAAGGATTTGTACAACTTAAAACAAGACAAAGATGAATATTTTTTTGATTTCTTAGCTAGATGGAGGCAGTTGACAGGAAAACTACACTTTGTGCTACCATATAGGGAAATGTTGGACATTTTTATTAATAATTTGCAAGAACAAATATCTTATGAGTTATCAACTACTACTTTGACTACCTTCGATCAGGCTATAGACTTAGCTCGAAGAGTAGAATATGCTCTCATTAGAAGAGGCCAGCTTAGGAAGAAAGATGATGAGAAAACATTCAAAAATCAATATAAAAATAAATAAGTTGTAGGTGATGGAGTCACTGACAGCAAAAATGTTGCTAATATCAATACAACAAAGACAAAAAAAAAATTTATATTGAAACCTCTTGATAAACCTCCTTGAGAGTTTACTATATTGAATCAACCATTATCAACTATTCTACCCCAATTACTCGAAAGAGGTTTGGTTCAATTACCAGCTATTCGGGATCCTGATCCAACCATACCCGGATACAGAGCCGATTTACACTGTGATTTCCATAGATGGCCTGGACACTCTACCAACTCTTGTAAAAGGTTAAAACATAAAATACAAGATTTTATTGATAATAATGAGATGGAGGTGCAAGCCTTCCAACCTAAAAAAAATGTTCCTAATAATGCTCAAAATAACATTCCCCAAAATCAAAATCAAAATGCTAATCAATCATTAGATATATTTCAACATCCTTTACCAATACATGGTAAAGAGGTGGCTAATCAAATTGAGCATCATAATGTCCCTCCTCCTACCCGATATGTAGGAACTATTAACGGACATTTACTTAATCGTGATTTACAAAAATTTGACACAACTTTATCCATGGTCATGACCAGGCCCCTACATAATATTCAAACACCGGATCTCAGTGATGTAGAATTGGATACTGAAAGTGAAATAGACATCACCTCAAATCAATCGAATAGTTCTAAAGATGAATCAGATCCTATTCAACCTATCACAGATTCTATGATTCCAGAAGAACCATTTCCTAGAAGAGTTACTACTCGACCTTCTTCTAATTAGTTCCTTCCTAATGAACAAGCTATAAATGCTAGACCAAGACCTATTCAAAGATACTCAATATAACATTGTAGGTACCATCGGAGCCATTACCAGACAACAAGCTCAAAATTCTGAACAAGAACCAAATCAGAATGATGGATCAATTCCATTTGTTTTGAAAAATCCTAATAAAGGAAATCATGCTCCAAATGTTCAATCTAAACCTCCTTATAATATTAATGAGCAATTATCTAATACTACAGAAAAAATTTCCCTTTTGGACCTATTAATATCTTCTCCTACACATAGATATGAATTAATGTTTACATTAAGCCAAATGATGGTACCACAAAACATTCAACCTGAAGCCATGGCCAATACTATCATCACTAGAGAAGTCGATTGTATTGACTTTCGAGATAAAGATATCCCGCAACATAGTTTACATAAGGATAATGATGTAGTAACAATAGTATGAAGCTACTTTATTCATGAAATGCAAGTAATATATAGGATTACATAGGAATCTCACGTAGGTTAAGTGGTTGCAACAATCTGCCAAACATGGCCAACCACTTAACTACTAGTTAACCAAATGCTAACTATGGATGTCCACTAACTGCTAGAAGACAAACAAGATCTCTAACAGTTAACAACCATCTAACAACATGCTAACAACATGCTAACAACCTATTTCTAACATGGGCATACTATGCCTCACGTGAATACAAAGTGCAAGAAATAGGAATAATAAATAATAATAATAATTAACTTAGGCTTAAGTGGATAAGCCTAAGTTATCCTCAACACTCCTCCCAACCATATAAGCATTGGACCCCAATGCTCTCAACAAATGTGGAAAGTCATGGGCCATCTCATGGTGAGGAATCCAGTGAGCCATGTGTGGAAAGTGACCGCGACGAGCGACAAGGTAAGTAGTGGAAGAACCCTGTCTAGTGTGATGAGTCTTCATCTCGAAAACTCTATCTAAAATGAGCGAAAGCTGACGATCAGGTGCCACTGCTGCTGTAGGACTGAAAACAGGATCAGGTACCAAAAGAGGGTCCTGAAATGGTGTCTCTGGAAAGCGGTGCTCATCCAAAGGAACCCATACTCTGCCTCCAACCTGTGGTGAGTGAGGATTGTGATGCTTTCGCACCACTCCCTGCGGAGTCTCCTGCAAGTCATGTGGTATCTTGCCTAGAAGGCTCTGCCGGTGCTCAGTAAGGGAAGTAACCTTAGCTTGCTCCTCCATGTGTGCAATGGTGGGAGTGGGCAAAGCCAAAGGTAACTTCTGTGGAACAAGTGGTTCAGTAGTTGTAGGTGTACCCAAAATTATACCAATGGAATCAATGGTATCTTTCTCATGAGTGAGAATGGTGGGTTCCTTAACCACTTGCTCTTGTGATTGTTCATCATGTGGGAGTGAAACTTCTTCCTTTGCATGTTTCTTAGGTGGTGCTTTTTCTTCATTTTGTGTGGGACAAATGCTAGTAGGAGCCAAAATGAGTGCTTGACTTAATGGCTTCCTTACTTGCCTACAACTTAACATCAAATTGGAAGTAGGTGTAGTGCTTTGTATCAAGTAGTTTTTACCATGCAACTCCAATGTGTAGGTGTTCTTTTTAGCATGATAAATAGCATTCCTATCAAATTGATAGGGTTTACCTAGCAAGAGTCCACAACAATCCATATCTGTGACATCACACCTAACTTTGTCCACAAACTTGTCACCAAAAGCAAAAGTCAAGGTGCAAGTATGGGTGATGTTGGATGTGGAGTCTACATCTTTCCACCCAAGTGCATAAGGTTGGTGATGTGGTTTGATGGGAAGTTTCAACTTCTCCACAACGGACTTCGCAATGAGGTTCTTTTGCGATCCGTTATCAATGATACAATCAACATAGAAATCATGCGTCAAGTGGGCTCTAGTGACAAACAAATGATCACGCCCCCCTTGAGCAAATGCATTGGACATTAGGGTAACTTTGTTCAGTTTACCCTTTAAAGCAGGATATTCTTCTTCTGTCCCTGTAGCCAAAATGGGACCATCTTGTGGTTCCTCATGTGTAGGCTGTACAATTAGGGATTTCTTCTTCTTATACTTCTCAAAAGTATAGCATTTGGATTTTACATGTCCATGCTTTTTACAAAAGTCACAATACAATGAAGAAGAAGAATCTTTAGCATGAAAGGAAGAAGAATGTGCTTTAGGAGAAGTGGGAGGAGAAGAAGAATGAGGGGAAGATTGAGAATTGTTCTTCACCTTCGTTGATGCTTGATTCCCACCTTTGGAAGAGCCCTCCTGTGATGAACGAGACTTTTGATATGCACCAACTTTCTCCTCTGCAAGAATGGCATGATTGAATGCCACATCTAAGGTGAGGAAGACATTGAATTTTATCTCCCTGAAAATATGATCTTGCAAGCCACGAGTGAATTTATTAATCAAATCATCTTCTGAATCTTTCACACCAAGAAATACCCTCAACCTATTAAATTGGAAAATGAAATCGAAAACTGACATTCCATAGGTTTGCCTCAATCTATACCACTTGGTAGTGAGGTCACATTGGTAGTTTGGTGGAAAGAAGGTGTTTTTCAGAATTTGAGTTAATTCTTTCCAAGTCATGGTGGCATTATGACTCTGTCTTTCTACAATGAGAACTTTTGCTAAACCTGTGAGTTTTAGTGTAGCAAATGTGGCTTTTTCATCCTTCGGAATTTCAGCATAAGCAAACCAAGTTTGCATATCCAAAATCCATGCAGATAAGACATCGGGATCCCTAGATCCATCATACATTTTAACCTCACATTTGGCTTTGTTTGCATGATTATGGTGGATTTTGATTTCACCAGGATTAAACTGCACAACAATGTCTCTCACTTTTTTTGCCAAAATGTCTATTGCTTCGATGAGGTTTTCCATGTTTGTTCTGAGATCATGAGCCATATTTTGCCTAGTATATGCCAGACTAGGAGGATTACAAAATGGATGCAAGAACTAATCTAGGCTTAGGAACAATTTCAGTTTCCTATGCAGCCAAATTGCCTAGATTTTACAAATTTTGCTCTCAAAATTAGGGCTATTTTAGTGCTTTTACAAAATTAAAAATTTCAATTTTGCAATTACAATGTGCACTAATAAAATGCTGAAAAATTAGCCCTTTTACAATGCCAAAATTTGGTTAGGAGGAAAAATTATCAATCTTCAGAAAATTTGCAACACAACGCAAAAAATTTGGTCAAAAACGGACCAATAACGGAGGAGATATCACCTCTTGAAGTTGCTCTCCTTTTTGCTGGTTTTGGCGCCAAAAATTTGAATTTCAAATTTTTGAATTTAAAAAATTCTCCCTCCTGGGTTTTCCCACCAACTTTCAAATTTTCTCCAAGCTGTCTTGACGAAATTTAGAAGTCACCTCCTGCGACTCGATCCGATCGCTGCCTGCGATCCTATGTGTCGGTATCACCGGTGGCTTGCTGGCCGGCGGTAACCCCGTCGATGCTGTCGCTGGTGGCCGGCGTCTGGGCGTCGACTGGCAGTCGACCGTCAGTGTGGCACTGGCAGGCGGTCGATGCTGTAGCTGGTGGCCAGCGTCTGGGCGTCGGCTGGCAGTCGGCCGTCGGTGTGACACTGGCCGACGGTCGATGCTATCGCCCAAGAACCTGTCATAAGCCGAAAAATGAACCTGCTCGTCGGAACGTCTGCAACTCGCCGAATATTACCACGTCGTCCGCCTGTCGGAAAAACTCTACGATCGAAAGGGAATAAAAAAAACCTTAGAACGTTTTTAATTTATTTCCGACGAAAATTTCTTCGATGTCGAAAACCGCAGTCCTTCGCCAGAACTGTGTCGTCGAAGTGTTGATCGTCCTGCGAGGGTCCCTTGAACTTGGCCTAGCGATGTTGTTGCAGCTGCGGTGCTGGGTTTTTCTCTGCCGGAGGGCTGCTAAATCCTTCGGCAGGTTGCCTGGCCGGAGTGTGGCCGTTGGCAATGGTCGGGGCATCGGCTGGCTGGTGCCGTCGGTGTTGGCCGCCTGCTGGCCGGTGGGCCTGTGCTGGTCGGCTGGCTGGTGCCGCCGGTGTTGGCCGCCTGCTGGCCGGTGGGCCTGCGCTGGTCGGTTGGCTGCCGGTGCAGCTGGCTAGCCGGCGGATGGCCTTGTGGCCCAAAAAAAATAGGTGCCACTGAAGTTAGGCTTAAAAGCCTTATACAAAAATAATTTTGCACGACTCCTTTTTTTTTTTTTTAAAATAAAATATTAATATAAAATTAATATTTTATAAAAATATATTTTTAAATAAAATATTAATAATGAATTAATATTTTATATAAAAAATTATCAATCTTGGAGTTGAGTAAGAGTGAACTCAACTCTTTTTTTCCTTCTACAAGAAGAATACTGGGAGGAACTTTATCTTTCAACTGCAACTCTTTTGTTGCTTCTCTGCAAATGCCTTTTCTTGGCCACAACTTGGCCTCAACTGATGCTTAACACCTGGTGTAGGGGTAATTTCTCCCTCTATCACCTCAGCTTCACTTGTGTTGTGGATGACTTCAAGCCAACTCCAAACAACACCACCTAGGATCTGCAATGAAGTGGTAGCTTTCTCCTCCTTCCTGCAACTCTCCTGAAGCTAACTGATAACAATGATGTAGTAACACTATTATGAAGCTACTTTATTCATGAAATGCAAGTAATATATAGGCTTACATAGGAATATCACGTAGGTTAAGTGGTTGCAACAATCTGCCAAACATGGCCAACCACTTAACTACTAGTTAACAAAATGCTAACTATGGATGTCCACTAACTGCTAGAAGACAAACAAGATCTCTAACAGTTAACAACCATCTAACAACATGCTAACAACATGCTAACAACCTATTTCTAACATGGGCATACTATGCCTCACGTGAATACAAAGTGCAAGAAATAGGAATAATAAATATAATAATAATTAACTTAGGCTTAAGTGGATAAGCCTAAGTTATCCTCAATAGATAACCCCTTATATATTACTACCCTAATAGGAGATGTAGCAGTCAAAAGGGTCTTGATTGATAATGGTTCATCTCTAAATATTTGCACTTTTCACTTCTACCAAATATTTGGGTTTAGAAGTGATGAAATGAAGAAAACTGACATGATCATAAAATCTTTCAATGACGAAACACAAGAAACGTGTGGAGTTATCACCATCCTATTGCAAGTTGGTCTGAGAACCTTAGATACGACCGTGTTTATTGTACATTGCCCCACATCATACAATATATTCTTGGGTCATCCTTGGATCTATGCAATGCGGGCTATCCCATCAACTTTACACCAATGTGTTAAATTCGAATTTAAAAATCAGTTGGTCACTATCCATGGTGATCCCAGACCCTTTGATATGTGTGCTTTGGAAAAACCTGTTGGAGTTCAATTTTGCCCCTGCTCTGTCATCCACACATCCTAATTCTTATTTTTCATCTAAAATTGTGAAACACACACCCATAACTTCATCTATGTCTCCTTCATTAATTTCACCCTCATATATATCTCAACAATCTTCTAAACAAACCACTCTAGAACCTCAAAAAGATCTTAAATCCACAACCAATCCTTCATGTTCCGTCCCTATAATTTCAAAACCTATAGACCCATCCATTAACACCTCCACATTATCTACATCTATCATACCTTCCACATCTAAAGATATAGGGAATGATCCTTCTACATCTTATGCTCTTTCTGATGAACTCTTACCCGATTTATCTAACATTCTTATATCAGAAAAAACAAATGCTTCTATGCAAAATTCCATTATCTTAAGTAATTTGCCGCCATCTCCTCGTACTTTGGGCCTCCCACAACCTATGGGAAGTACTTACCAAGTCGGGAGTTGCGCCTTCATTTATAAGGGATATGACCGGGGAAGAATACCCAGGAACATCAAAACTCATCATGAGGGATATGCTCGATGTTATTTTACTAATGAGTATATTAAAGCTAAACCTATAATGCTTAAAATGGGATATGAAGGGAAAGGCTTGGGACCTTTCCAAGATGGTATGAAAGAACCCTTTGAGGTAGAACCATGGCCCGCCCGATGTGGTGTGGGCCTATTTCCTAGTAAGGGTCAACCCTTCCCTTTTGATGATGATGATCAACTCATATGTTATCAAGATTATTTGGATAGGCGTGATGATTTGCCTCTAAAAAATCAACCATTTACATGCAATATGCTATCCATAGCTTATCCCAAAATGATTGTTGAATTCGATGATGATTTGGAAGGAGATATCTTCCATGATGTCTCCATTGAAGAGATGTTACACAATGGTTTCTATTTTGATGGTTCTATACCTACTATAGCCCACCTTGAGGCCATGACTCCTCAAGATGAATTATCCAAGTTAACCTTAAAAGAATTACAAGAATTGGGTGTTTCACCCGCCCCACCTAATTTTGAAAGAGATCTACACATGGAAGTAGAAAATGTCCTTAAAGTTAACATTGGAACTGAGGATAATCCCCACATAATCAATATTGGATCAGAATTAAGTCAAGAAAAACAAGAGCAATACATTGCATTCCTTAAAGAATATGAAGATGTCTTTGCTTGGACATATGAATATATGCTAGGTTTAGACCCTTTTGTAGTCATGCATCACCTAGTGGTCCATTCGGATGCTAAACTTGTTAAACAAAAACTTAGAAAAATGCATCCCAAAGTGGCCTTGCTAGTCAAAGGGGAGTTAGAAAAACTCTTGAATGTTGTTTTTATACAAGCTATTGATTATGCTGAATGGATCTCGAATGTAGTTCCAATCACCAAGAAAGAAGCTACCAAAGTTAGGGTTTGCACAGACTTTAGAGATATTAACATTGCATGCCCTAAAGATGATTTTCCTCTTCCCAACATGGATCAAATCATTGATTTTACTGCTGGGAGTGGAATGATGTCCCTAATGGATGGATTTTCCAGTTATAATCAGATCAAGATAGCTCATGAAGATCAGGCTAAAACAACCTTTATTACCCCTTAGGGAACCTTTTGTTGGAAAGTGATGCCATTTGGCTTAAAGAACGTAGGTGCAACCTATCAACGAGCTATGACTTATATTTTTCATGACATGATGCATGATATCCTCCATGATTACGTAGATGATATCATAGCTCGTTCCATCAAAGAAGATGAACATTTAAATGACTTAAGGACAGTGTTTGATCGGTTAAGGGAATACCTTATCCGACTAAATCTTGCTAAATGCATATTTTGTGTTAAGTCTGGTAAACTATTAGGGGTTATAGTTTCTTTACGTGGTATCAAAATCGACCCTCTCAAGATTGCGGCTATCACTAATATGCCCGCACCTACCAATATATCTGAGTTACAAAGTTTACAAGGTAAGCTTCAAGCTATATGTCGCTTCATCGATAAGCTGGCAGACAAAACCGGTCCCTTTCTTAAGCTTCTTAAGAAGGATGTCCCCTTTAATTGGGACAACGAATGTAAGGAAGCTTTTGAACTTCTCAAAAAATACTTCCTTAACCCACCTATGCTTTCACCGCCTAGACCTAATCGCCCATTTATCCTGTATATTTCAGCTTTCAATTTTACTTTAGGAGCTATGTTAGCTCAACTTGATGATGAGAAAAGAGAACGTGCTAATTATTATATTAGCCAAACTTTAATTAGTTATGAAACCCGCTACACAACATTAGAAAAACTATGTCTAGCGGTCGTATTTTCTACGCAAAAATTACGCCATTATATGCTTAGTCAGAAAACATGTCATTGCTAAATCTGATCCCTTGTGGTATCTCATGAGCCGACCTTATTTATCGGGTCGCACAGCAAAGTGGGTTCTTGCTCTAAGCGAGTTTGAACTCACGTTTATAGGACAGAAGTCTGTTAAGGGTCAAATCATAGCAGATCAATTAGCTGTTGCACCCTTAGAGTCTACCCATCCCCTCATCATTGAGTTTCAAATCACTTGTATCATAGTATCTTGCTCAAACCTGGTAAATGAACAATACAATCGCACACACATTTGTATTTTAAGAGATTTTGTGTATCATTATGATAAATCAAGATCGGAAATGAACTCACATACACACATGGGATTCCTTATAAATCTAACTTTTGTATTTAAGATACTTTGAAATATTTTTGCAAATTGTCTGGAATAATTTTATTTTCTTCTCTGAGAACAGTTGTTTAGTATAAAGAAAACTACATGCATTATCAACAAATCAAAATCATTTAAAAAAAAAAACATGCAATAAAGTTACATTTATATATAACTTTTGACTTTCGCGACGATGGTATAGTTCCAAAACCAAAATTGGAATTTTATGCCTAGCACAAGTCCTCATCTTCATATTTTCTGTTTATTTTCAAAAATTAAAAATCAACCATGCAATAAAACTATTTATTTTCTTTTTTTGGATTTCGCAATGATGGTATAAGTCTATACCTAAATATTCTATGCCTAGTGCAAACCAGTGTTTTACTTTTATTTCCCATTTATTTCAAATCAATTCATCAAAAACATATGACTTAAATCATTATGTTACACAATTATGCTTTACAAACAGACCGAATACTTATTCTATTTCATGTCATTATGTTCAAATTCAATATTGCAACCATGGTATAATTCCTAAGGAATTGTTCAAAATTTTATCACACTTAGGAATTTATGCCTAGCAAAAATCATTTTAAAATATTTCATGCATACTATTTTTATGAAAATCTGAAAACAAATCACCATCATCATCATCATTTGCATCATCACAACAAAGTCTTAAGATAGTATCTTAAGCACTCTTTTACTTTTTAACAATATTTCTATACTGGGATTAGCTTGACGACCGAGTGAGCGGCGACTCCATGAAATGGTCTATAATAGCGACAATGTCCTTTGAAATTATTGTTAGAAGTCCCTTTTCCTTTTATCAAATTATCCCACAAACAATAAATTTGTTTACATCAGATTATTTCATTTAAATTTTAAAAGCATGACATTCAAACCATAATATTTTCAAATGACATAATTACATGAATCATCAATCCAATCAGCAAACAATTCAAACATTAAAGCATCATAACAAACACATAAGACAAGTCATATGATCAAAAATATCTCATCTATATATATATCAACAATATATACATCATCTCAAAACTGGATCGGTATGCCACAATCTGTACCTCAGCATACTCAATCCTCTATCAAAAATAATAAGCACTATGTATCAATCTGTGTAATGTAGTCTATAGCAGCTAGCCTCAAGAAGCCCTCGAGATCTCAGCCTCATCTCATCTCCCACCCTAAGGTGGAGGAGGTGGCCCCATCACAGTCCGTGTGGTGCCATGAGTCCTAGACGCTGATCGTGATGATGTCCTAGATGACCCCATCATGATAGGCTCTGCAATATGAGCTAGTAATGGCAGCCTCTGCTCTGCTGGCACCGCTTGGTAATATAGAGCCTAATAGAATGTAATCTGGGCAATAGCCCACCCTAAATCCCAAGTGCTTGCACCTATGCCCTGAGCCCTGAGTCATGCAGCCTCATCCTACAAGGATTGCACCTGAGCTTGGAGACGAACAGTCTCCACCCAGAGAGTAGCCATCTCGCTACTCTCTCCTGCCTCGACACCCTTGCCCTTATCGGGCGATGGTGGCCTATCTCTCCATGGAGAAGGGGGTCTCTCCTCCCTCCTCTATCGCTACCGTGCCCTTTGCTGAGCCTATGGTCTCCTCTACTCTCTCCCATCGTGACCCTATGCTGCCTCAATGGTCACCTGGCACCGCCTCCCCATCCAACGCACAACTACGTGAATTAGACACTAAGCCCTCGTCATCCGAGGAGGGTGGATTCCTACGTACTAGGCATTATAGCTGTCAGCAATCCCAGCATCGTCACCATCCACTGGCTGGATGGGGGCATCGTCCATGTCCTGACTCTAGAATCGCTGCATATCTGGAGCCTCGCTAATTGTAGTGTTATCCTGGACGGTCCAAGAAAACTTAGTCTTTGAGAGATGGGATCCCCTACTGTAGACTGAACTGCCTCAAAAATTAGTCGTACCGATGGAGCTCCACCTCTCCCCTCTCCATCCTCAGCCAACAGACTCGCCTGACGCGAGCTAGCTCTTATCTGTCGTCGGCCCACCCTGGATGATCTCTCCAAGGCCTCTAGGTGATCTGGTCAGAGACAAGGTCATCAAGTAGTCTTCGAGACACTGGCAGATCTATCTGTCGCTATGACCCTCTTTGGAGCCACTAGTAGAAAACTCAGGGCCTCTCCCCGTCAATCCCTGTTAGTGGGAACCCTACCGGTATCCGCATCGCAATGTGCTCCTAGAACCAAACCTGTAGTAGTGATGTCATGACTAGACATCAGTCACCCTTATATACGACCCCATGCAAGATCCTATACAATTGGCATAGTACAAAGTGAAAGCACGAGATTTTGAAAACAAAAGGAAAACTGTAATTATGCAATATAAGACGAAATATAACGCTTTAATCCTATGCACAAAAACAAGGAAAGGAGATAAATTGGAGACGAAAGAAAAGATGTAAGGAAATCACAGCCCTCTTTATTCAAATTTCTTATCCTCGGTTACATAGACGTCTCCTCCCTTTTTAGGGGCTAGGAGCGTTAAATTGGTCTTTGTTACAATTTGTGACTTAGTCTTCCTCCTTCCGCATGCCCACGTTTGGAATGGGCGGGCCAAATGTTGCCGCCGCTTGCGTTGGTAAGGTAGACTCCTCGCCGCTCCTCTAATGCTGCAACTCTGCACTCAAAGAAACAAACAAGAAAGTCAGTAGCACCTGTGTATGAAACATAAAAGATGAATCTAACGATGGTTGAAATGAATCTAAATGAAATGAAAGACTTGACAAAAGCATAAACATGAAACTAAAAGAAATACCACGATTATGAAAGCACAAATCGCCGATAAGTGAACTAGCAGCACTTCGTCGCTCAAAATGCTCCTTCTCTGTATATCCCTTTTGGGTGAGAAAACTCACCGTTTTTATAGACCCAAGGGGTCTTTTTGAATTAACATGCAAAAGTGTTTCTTTGCATGAATGCTTTTGTTTGTGAAGAGAAGACTTCTTCTTGATCAAGGGCTTCTTAAGTGCCTCTGTGCATGTCTTTGCATGTTTTAGAAAAACTCATTTGCACTCCCATGCAATGAAGGGATAGCTAAGTGGCAAATCTGAGTTGTCTTAAAAGAACTCACTCGCACTCCTATGCCATGCAGGGAAAGCTAAGTGGCAGATGTGTGTTGTTAAAAGAGCTCACTCGCACTCCTATGCCATGCAGGGAAAGCTAAGTGGCAGATGTGTGTTGTTATGTGTTGTTAAAAGAACTCACTCGCACTCCTATGTCATGCAAGGAAAGCTAAGTGACAGTTCTGAGTTGTTATATGCCGAGATTTGACTTTTTTGCAAGTCAAACTCTACAATCGTCCCACCCCGAAGCGAGCGCCGGTAATCGTCCCTGGGTGACACGAGTATCAGTCAGCACTCGTCCCTAGAAAAGACGAGTATCTATCAGTCAGCACTCGTCCCTAAGAAAGACGAGTGCCAGTCAGCACTCGTCCCTAAGAAAGACGAGTAAAATTCTCACTCGTCCCTGGGTGGGACGAATAAGAAATAAGGTGTCCAAAAGGTGCCAAATTGGTTTCTGACTTGCAAAACTGTTGTGTGAGTGGTTAGAACCACTGTTTAACCTCCGAGGGCTGCCCTGGGGGCTGTGTGTGTTGGTGCGATCAGTGCTTGTCGTCACATAATCGGATTGGTGTTGTTTTGGTGTCTACAGATGCCCCTTTTTGGGAAGCGTTATGCAAGGCGCAGCGCTGAGCAAAAATATAACCAAAGCACTAATGATTAGGGTTTCTCAGTAACCTAACCAACTCTTGATGCCCCAAGTATGGAAAGGGCACGCATTCTTGAATCCTTGCTTCTGACGAGCTAAGGAACTTAAGTCAAGCATTAACCTGGTTCGGTGAGGTATTACTTGAACTTAGACATTGATCAATCATGAATAGGCAAAGGGCGCAACCTTTTGTTGTGGGAACCTTGAGTTCATGATTCACGAATGCCAAGTATATGATTAGTTTGTGATGATTGCTTGTTTGCTGCCCCAAGCAGGGGCGCGATTGTCTCTTGCAATGATCCTTTGAATGCGTGTCATTTCCAAGACTGGGTATAATGGTGTTGATTGGCAACTAAGTGTGACTACCCCCTCAAGCGACGAATCGATGAGGGAATGACCGACATGAGAAAAGCGACGAGTCGCTTGACCCAAGATGACTTGTGCAAGGGTGCCTTTAGATGGTTTACCGCTAAGCATGCTCGAGCAGTTCCCCGACTGTTTTGACCTATTTTTGATTTTGTTGGCATTTGTCATGTTTATGTTTGGTTTTGTTGTGTTTTTTTTTTTTTTTTATTCGTCCCGTAATGGGACGATTGTGTTGATGTTACTCGTGCTGGGGTGGGACGATCACTCCTCGGAGGATACTCGTCCCGGGGTGGGACGAGCGCGCCGAAAAGCGCTCGTCCCGGTGAAGGACGATTACCAGCAGACAAAAACTATAAATATGCGAAAATGACGGATTTGGCTCATTTGCACTGTTCATCGATTGCGATTTGGAGCTCTGGGAGGAGGAGGTAGATTTCTGACGCGAAGCGCTACCGGATTATCTAGCTACCATGAGTGCACAGACCGGGTCGTCGAGCGGAGGAGCCGAGGCGAGACCAGTAAGTGCACTATCGCCTCATTTTGTGAATTTAAAAAATGCAAATGTGTTTTTATGGTTTTTCGTTTATGGAAACATGAAACCCTAATTAATTAAACTAAAAGGTGAATGAATGAAACCGGATGATAAACCCAAAATGAAACTTAGACGGAAAACCATAGGATAAACCCAAAAATGAAACTTAGAGGAACACTTTTTAGGGTAACCATGGTTAAAATGTTTTTCTATGTGAATGGTAAAACTGAGGTCGAAACCGTAGGTAAACCACACTCATATTTTTATGTTATGTTTATGGAATTAAAAATGAAAAATGAATGAATTTTTTTTTTTTTTTGGGTTGAAATGGTAAACGTAGGTAAAACCGTAAGTAAAACCATTTTTTTTTTTTTTTTGAAATGGTAAACTTAGGTTGAAACCGTAGGTGAACCATGTCGATTTTTTATTGTTTTTGGATGAAATTAAAAATGAAGTTTTTTGGTTGAAATGGTAAACTTAGGTAAAACCATAGGTAAACCATGTCAAATTTTTATTGTTTTGGATGAAATTAAAGATGAATTTTTTTTTTTTTTGGATTGAAATGGTAAACTTAGAGAAAATCGTAGGTAAACCATGTCAAATTTTGATTGTTTTGGATGAAATTAAAGATGAATTTTTTTTTTTTTTTGGATGTACATGTGAAAAAAATATTACGGTATATTTATGCATTTTTGTACATGTGATGGTGATGTGATGCATGTTTTTGATGTTTGTTGTTTTTTTTTTTTTTTTTGTGATGTGCAGGTGGTGAAGAGTCGACATCGAGTACCGACCATTTTTTCTAATGCCCGCGAGGCGTTGACTGATGATGATTGGGAGTGGCTTGATGCCCTAGGGCTCAAGCATGTGGCTCGGTTGGATGCAGTTGTGGCGGATCGGGCGTACATTACAGCATTGATTGGCCTGTGGGATGCTCGTACGAACACCTTCCATCTTCCTACAGGGGAGATGACAGTCACCCTAGAGGACGTGTATCGGATTCTTCGGATTCCAATAGACGGGGTTCCCATTCGGACGACACCACGGAGCCAGAGGACGGCGGTGCTGACGTGATACTTTGGACACAGAGGGGATGGGGATGGGATGACCTCGTTGGAGAGGGCAGAGCTGGATTGTCAGATTGGGGGGATATTGGTACGATGGTGGTACGCGAGGGGAGTGTTGGGAGTGAGGCATGCAGTACTCATGAGCCTCATTTCCAACATGCTCTTGCCAGATTCGTCAGGAGCGAGGTTCCCATGGAACCTAGTGGAGGTAGTATGGCAGTTAGTGGATTGCCCGATGACAGAGCCGGTTATTATGAGGTGGGGCCAGACGCTTTTGGCGCAGTTATATGATGAGTTGTACGAGGTCCGCTGTCGGAGGCGGAAGGGGTTGGGGTGCAGTTTCTTGTTGCAGTGTTGGGCATGGCAGCACATAGCCATAGAGCGACCACGAGGGTTGCCCTGGACTACCCGAGCGGAGATGGTGGACAGGGATATTGGGTATGGTGCTTTATGGTACCGATCAGAGGAGCGGGGGCATAGTCGGCGGTTCGCGGGAGACGTGGACCATTACAAGAGATGCACTAGCACGGCCGACTCCCGAGAGATGTGATATGAAGGCCATATCAGGATTGTCCCGCATGGCCGGAGGAGGATGATTGGCTTCGACGGGTCCGAAGGGGAGATGGGTGATTGGGCGGCATGGGACGAGAGCGGGAGTACTTCCACTACCTCCGAGTGACGCGGCGGTTTGGGGTACGCCGGGGATTGCTCAGGGAGCCCGTAGCCTACCGGCGTCGGAGTGATGAGAGGACCCTAGCCGTGCCGATCCTCGAGCCAATGAGGGGGGGGGGGGAATTTGTGTTGGACATTCCGGATGTTGATGACGTCGGCGTGACAGCCGAATATCGGGAGTGGTGGACGCTACGACGGTGGCGAGGGGAGGGGCCCTTGGGAGGAGAGGAGGCGGCGGGAGGCGGAGAGGGTGCGAGAGGCACCGGGGAGAGGGTTGGGGAGCACCTGCGGATGTAGAGATGGTGGAGGTGGCGGAGGCGGGAGATGATGTTGAGGAGGAGGAGCAGCCGGAGATGCAGGATGCTTCGGAGCGGTGATGCTCCAGAGAGGCCGATGCAACCGATCGGGCAAGGGGAGACAGAGGCGGGGTTGCGCGCTGAGGTAGCGCAACTGACGGGAGAGCTTGCGAAGATGACATAGGAGAGGGATCGCCTGCAGTCACAGTTGGCAGAGCGGGAGAGCGCAGGGGCTGCGTCTCGCCGGCAGGGTGGTGATACGGATGTTGCACGGGAGAGGGATCTCCTACGGGTGCAGCTAGCACGGCGTGATGACGCCATTGCGTACTACCGTAGGCGAGAGGCCGAGTGGAGGCTACGGGAGGCAGACTTGAGACGACGAGAGGAAGCGTGGGGGCGGCATCGGTCAGAGATGGAGGCTGAGATTCTCCGCCTGGGTGGGCGAATACCAGAGCCTCCGACCGGTGGCTCGTCACACAGGACGAGAGACAGCGGGACGGAGCAGTCGGCATCATCCCGGTGCAGGCGGCGAGAGGAGGGCGGTGCGAGTGGTCGGGATGCAGGGGCGAGCAGTCGCCCTGAGAGATCTCAGAGAACGGATACCGCAGGGGGTAGCTCTCGTCGCACCGATCCTGCGTGATCATGGTGGCCGACGCCCTAAGGTCGGGGGTTTTGGGAGTTTGGATGATGGGAGGGAGGTCGAGGACCGGTTTGTAGCCTGCGGGCAATTTTGTTGTGATATATATACGAGATGATTCTGTTTGGTGTGTATCTTTTTTTTTGCATGATTTATGTTTATGTACATGTTTTTACATTGATGTATGCATATGCTAATATGAATGTGATGATGCTAATTTATATGATGTATGCATATGGAATGGATGATATGTCGATGCACCATAGACTGTACAAAATTGGAGTGGCTTGTTATAGTAATAAGATAACTTTGTGGAATGCTTGTACATATGAAAACTTTGTTTTTGTATTTTGTCTATTGTTTTATGGTGATGTATGGAATGAAATGTATCGGTTGTTTGAAAATGTAGTTAAGCTTTTTTGAAATGCAGATATTTTTAACTAACTAACCAAGACTGTTCGTTTATCTCACAAGACTTCTGAACAAGGTCTAAATTTGACTTGAATTTAACCAAGTTATTTCACATCCCTGTGTGTGCAATTGAGTTCATTTATGTGTTATTCATCAGGATACCGCCAGTGCCAGATGGGCTTTCAACCGAACCTGTACTGAGGATCACCTAATTAGCTCCACGAACTCCTTTATTGTATTTAGTCAGATTTGTCTGCGATGTTATCTAGGATACCGTAAGCTAGCTCATCCACATGCAAACATTGATCTGTACACAAGTTAATGTGATAGATATATCGTCATGCGAGAGGTTTACCACCAGTAACCAATAGGCTATCAACCAAATCGGTACTGAAGCTTGCCTCATGACCTGTCGAAATGCTGAGAATTCCAGGGATTCAAGGTCGACTCCCTTCTTTTCTTCAAGGGTATTGGGATACTTGCTCTTTGGTAGTGATAAAATGATAGTACTCGTCTTGTTTTTTTTTTTTTTTTTTTTTTTGAGCAAGGGATTTGAATATAGAGTGATGATAATCACTGTTATTTGTGTCTTTTGATGTGTGCCCTTGTAGGATGTCAAATTTTAGTGTTTTGACGTTTTGCAAATATTTGATGGTTTTGCAACTTTTGAGAACTTGGGATTCATGGGGAATTGGGTAGGGAGGAAGCTTGTCCTTTTGCCAATTCTCTGCATTTCTAGGGTCATTCGCACGGGGGGATAAGCAAAATAGCCGTTTCACTTATGGTAGCCGGGATTACGGTGCGGGTTTCATCTTTCGTCTACACAACTTAGGAATTATTTTATGTGTGTTAATATGTGTTGGGATGCTACGTAACAAGGTGTGATCCAAGTAAAACTTTCCCATGTAAAATCTGCTTAATTGTGTACGGTTCTTGGCTAGAAATTTAAAGACATACGAATGACGAAAACCCTATATACATTAGGCAACAATGATGATGCTAAAAATAAAAGGGTGATATGTTGGATGTAGGTGTTTATGAAAATAGATCTAAGGTGGAAATGAGGGAATTGCCAAATAATGACGGCCTATGGTGCTTTTGACTTATATGACCTAGCGGAGTATGCAATGTATGTATGCAATGCGGAATGCAAACTATACTTTTGTATTTTGATTGTTATGAGAATGCATGGAATGGAAATGCAAATGTTTTTTTTTTTTTTTGAGAATGCATGGAATTGAAATGCGATTGTTTTTGTGATTTTGATTTTTATGTTGTTTTTGTTGATTTTTGAATATTTATGTTGACCAAGCAATTATGGTAACGCTTGGAGCTTTTAGGTTGACCAAGTGATTGTGGGAATCCTTGGAGCTTTTGGGTTGACCAAGCGATTGTGGTAATCCTTGGAGCTTTTTGTTGGACTATGGCTCTCTAGCTGTGGAATGGCCTCAAATGAATGATATTCAAGGGTTCTATTTCCTTGATTCCTTCAAGAGAGGCAAGCCGGTATGTTCCAGGTCCTATTCTACTATCAATGATGTAAGGACCTAACCAGTTTGTTGCAAACTTATCCCGAAGATGGGAGGGCAAATTAGAATTCTGCTGGTTCTCTTTTAAGACCAAATCACCAACCTGAAATTCCCTGAAGTGGACTTTCATGTTGTATGCTTTCTTAAGTCGCTCTTGATAGATACGCAAATGCTCGAGAGCATTAACGCGTCGTTCGTCAAGCAACGTCAGTTGATCTAACCGGGCCTGCCGTGCAGTGTCATCATCGATGAACTCTTGCATTGAAATGCGCGGGGAAGGAATTTCCAACTCAAAAGGCATGAGCGCCTCGGAGCCATACACCGACGAAAATGGAGTTGCCCCAGTGGGCGTCCGAATGCTGGTGCGATAAGCCCATAGGGCAAGCGGGATCTGAATGTGCCAATCTTTATGATTATCTGCAACTATCTTTTTAAGAATGGCGACTAGCATTTTGTTTGACGCCTCTGCTTGCCCATTTGCCTACGGATAATAGGGTGTTGAAAAGCTATGCTGAATCTTGTACTTTGTGGTCAAAGCACGCACATCTTTATTCTTGAATGGTGTCCCATTATCCGAGACTATTTTGGATGGAATACCAAAACGACATATGATGTTATGCAAAATAAACTCCGCAATGCGAGCTCCAGTCGTAGTGGTCAGCGAAATTGCTTCCACCCATTTGGTAAAGTACTCGGTGGCCGTTAAAATGAACGTGTGACGACCAGACGACGTGGGGAGATCTTTCCAATTAGATCAAAGCCCCACTACGAAAAAGGCCAAACCGATTGAATCGGTTGTAAGGCCTGAGAAGGTACGTGTGTCAAATTAGCATGATGCTGACACTTCACGCACTTCTTCACATATGCGCAACAATCTCGCTCTAAGGATGGCCAATAATAACCCATGCGAAGAATGCGCTTTGCGATGGCCATACCGCTGAAGTGGCCACCACATGTACCATCGTGAGCTTGGGTGATCGCCCAAGCGGACTCTTGCTGGTCCAAACAACGAAGGAGGATTCCTTCATAATTTTGACGATACAAAATGTCTCCTACCAAGACATGCTTTGCCGCTTTTTGTTTGAATGATCTTTTCGCGGCTTGGGTCAATCCAAGTGGGAGATTACCTAGCTTGAGGTAATCCCGAATGGGTGTATACCAGTCTTGCTGATCAGAAACCTCGATAGTATGAACGGCCAATCCCTCTTGAAGTTTATCCCGAACAAAAGCTGAGCAGGAAAGAACTTGTAAAAACAACGTGGTGTTGCTAGCAAGAGGGGTCGGGGAGAACAAGGACCCCCAGTTGGCTTTAATCAAACAATCTCGAATTCGAGAGAACTTATCCGGAGATGGTTCAATCTGGATCATGTGGATTCTTGGCGTCGAATCAGAGCTTGCACGCTCCATCGCAGGTTGCGATAATGTTTTAACCTGAATGGTTGTCATTTCACCAGAAGGGTCTTGCGGAATAAGTGACCCCAAAGAGGCCATAGTATCCGCAAAACGATTTGATGATCGAGGGAGTGCCTCGATGTCATACCATTCAAGTTGTGCCAAGAATTTATCCACAAGGGCTTTATAAGACTTCAAAAGTGGACATTTACATTGGTATATCCCTTTTACTTGGTTGACAATTAACAACGAATCACCAAAGATATTCAATCGTTTAATGTTCATGGTGATTGTTGTACGAAGACCTATGAGCAAGGCTTCGTATTCTGCATTGTTGTTGGTGCACGGGAAGTCTAATTTAAATGACAAGGGCATTGGAGCACCTTGTGGAGTGAAGAATACAATTCCCGCACCACCCCCTTGCTCACATTTAGAACCATCGAAGAAAAGGGTTATGTCAGCACTGGGACTCAGGCTCATCAGAATCTAGCGACTTTGAAACATGGAAGACCCCATCATCGGGTAGTTCAAAAGTCGGAGGCTGATCGTCTTCAAGAGGAGCCTCGGCTAGTTGATCGGCGATGACTTGACCTTTTATAGATTTTTGTCCAATGAACTCTATGTCAAACTCCGTCAACAACATGATCCATTTCGCCGTGCGGCTACTATGATAAGTACGACTCATCATGTAACGCAATGGATTCTCCTTAGACACAACATATGTCTTATTACTAAGCATGTAGTGGCGTAGCTTTTTGGTAGCAAACACCACTGCCAAGCAGAGTTTTTCAACATATGCATAGTTAAGTTCATAACTGACCAAGGTGCGGCTAAGATAGTATGTAGCCTGTTCTCTGTGAAGTTCATTTTTCTAGGACAGCATGGCGCCTAGTGCCACCTCAGTTGCTGAGATGTATAAATAGAACGGCACTCCTGAGTGCAGGTGGTGCCGATGCGGTGGCGAAGCCAAGTATTATTTAATGTCGTCAAAGGCTGACTGGCACTCGTCATCCCAATGAAATGTGACCCCTTTATGCAATAATTTATTCATGGGTCGGCATTTGTCGGATAAGCTGCGCTATGAAGCGCTTGATCGACGCAACCTTTCCCTGCAGACTCTGAGCTGCTTGATGGTGGTTGGGGGACGCATTTCAAGGATTGCCTTGACTTTGTTTGGATCAACCTCAATTCCTCGTTTGGAGACTATGAAACCCAAGAGCTTTCCGGAGGTGACGCCAAAGACGCACTTCTTGGGGTTTAGTCGACTTTATGCTCAATGAGGCGATCAAGGACCTTACTCAAGTCACCGATGTGATTTGGGCGCAAAAGAGATTTGGCCAACAAATCATCCATGTAATCTTCCAAAATTTTGTGCATGTAATCGTGAAAGATGTATGTCATGGCACGTTGGTAGGTAGCTCCGGCATTTTTAAGGCCAAAAGGCATGACCTTATAACAAAATGTCCCCCAAGGCGTTGTGAATGCCGTTTTTAGTTGGTCCTCAGGATTAATACGAATCTGATTGTATCCTGAGAAACCATCCATAAGGGAAAGCATTTCGTGGCCTCGCTGTAGCGTCTACCAACGCGTCGATGCTCGGCAAAGGAAAATCATCCTTAGGACTCGCTTTGTTAAGATCTCAAAAATCAGTGCATATGCGAATCCTCCCGTCGGGTTTCTTGACGGGAACCATGTTAGACAACCATGGCGGATAATCCACACGAGATGACAAAGCTGGGCATCCAACAACTTTTGTAACTCATCTTTTACCATTAAGGCCTACTGTTGGATGCATCTTGCGTAGTTTTTGCTTTGTGGCTTGATTGTCGGATCAAGCGTTAAATTGTGCGTGACTAGCTGTGGGTCTAGTCCCGGCATATCTTTGTATGACCATGCAAAAACCTCCTTCTTTTCCTTAAGAAGGGCAACATAATCGGCTCGCTCTTCAGGGGAAAGACTTACCCCCAGCTTGAGAATCCGTGGATTCATTGGATGTGTGCCGATGTCTACATCAGTCGTTGCTTCAACTGACATATGGGATCCGTCTTCCAAGCTGGTGTGGAATGGGGATCAGATGGATATCATTTGCTGAATTAAGATCGTCATTTGGAACATCAAGTTCCTCCTCAGCATGAAAGACATCCTGAGTCTGTCTTGGAGTGAAATGAAACATCCCACCGCAAGGCCAATACTACGATGGAGATGGTGGTGTGTCAGTGCGATCCCAATCAATAGCTTCTATGTCTAGATGCAATAATCGTGTTGGATTGGCTGGATCATGGATGGGGGCGGTCAAGTCAATGGAGACCATGTTGATGAAATGATTGTAATCTCCATAACCGCAAATGTGACAAGCTGTGACATTACGGATGTTCTTGGTGCTTTGGATGCGGCTCTGTGGGCATCGGCACAAAGGGATCAGCCCTATACGCGATCCTGCAAACGAGGGTCTGCCCTAGGCACGCGATGAGTTGATAGGGTCTCTAGGCGGAAGATGTTCGTTGTATGCACAGAGTGGGGGGTGCGATAATTGCTATAAGCTGCGCCAGGGTGAAATGCCTCCTAGGTCTTGGATCTATGTGTAAGTGTTCCAACTTGTCATCTATGTCTAAAGGATCTTGCAACCTATGCTCACTAGGATCATTCAATGGGAACATCCTCAGGAAGCTTTCCTGATCATCATTCATTTGATATTCATGCGAATGATCGTCCTCCGACTCATTTTCAGAAGACCCTTCGTGGTCTTGTCCATCTTCCCCTTGTGGGTGAGTCCGTGAGGTTTCTCCTTGTTCAGTCGTAGGGAAAGGGTTGTTGAGGTCAACAAGGTTATTTGTGTGCAATGGGAAATAGTCCCCCGAGTGTATAAGTCGTATTTGGATTGGCATATGGATCCGATGCCAACCCATCCTTGTTGCCTATCCCTAGGCCTTGCATGTTTTCGACCAAGATGTCGAGGGGCAAAGGGTGGTTAAACCCTACTCCTGACTTGTCATAAGGCATTTGGTATCTTGGTTGACACAAAACACGCATTCCTTGTTCATACCGGCCTAACCCGTATCCATGCCAATTGCATTGGCTAAGATAACGTAATGCGAAGTGCGGGTTAGCCAGATAGTTGACATCTTCCACAAAGGGATCTTCATCTTCTTCTTCTTTTCGGGAAGGTTCAATGCCATGATCCAGGCCCCCAAAAATAAAATTTTTCTGATTAGGTGGGTAGCCTAAAGGAACCACGGAGCCTATGGGGAGTCGAGGTCTTCCCATGTCTTGCATAGACTGAAGTGTGGGCGTTGCAACAACATTTCGCACTATGTACTCCCCCATGCCTGTGTTAGACATCTCAACGGTAATCGTTGGCGATTGAGGGGAAGTGAATGGGAGTTCTCCTTGAGTCCACTCCATGTGGGGTGCACTAGGCGTCTCAACTTCCATTCGATTAGGCGTCTCTCCTGTAGAGATGTTGGAGACTAGAGGTGGTTCCGCTTCCAGGGGCTTCTTTCCTTTGTCCGTTGGTGTGGCCATCGTAGGTGGCGTCGTTGTGGGAGGATTGGATGAAGAAGATGATCCCGCCTGAGAACTTGATTGAGTTGGCAAGGGAGATTCTTGCTTAGTCGAACCCCGTTTAGATGGATTTAACTGGAAATCCACGTGCGTTGAAGGAAGGGTCGATTGCGGCATGATTTGCACTGAATTGCAGTACTTAAAAGGTTCCAAATCTGCGGGGACCACGTGCACTTGTCCTTCAAATGTATATTTCAAACATTGATGAGCAATTGAAGGGACACACTTCATATCCCGGATCCAAGGCCGTCCAAGCAAGATATTGTAAGCCATTTCCCCTTCTAAAATGTGGCACAACGTAGGAATGATCTTTTGTCCCACTTGTATGGGCAGGACAATTGTGCCAACTATCGAGCATATCGTATCATTAAATGCTCGAAGGGTATAAGTGGAAGGTGCAATGTGAGAGGCTGGTAGTTTCAGATGTTTCAGTGCAGCGGTTGTAATAAGGTTACTGGAAGAACCCGTATCTATCAACACTCGTTTGTACGGAGTCCCGTTGACCCGTGCAATAACGTGCAAGGGCGGATCCGGTACATCTCCAGTCACCATTTTTAGCTCATCTTCCCTAAAGGTAATAAGCTGGTTCAGTACACTGTTTAACATGCCCCACAAAATTGTTGAACGAATCCGCTTCGTGGGGTTGCAACTCAATTGCCTTTAATATCTCCATAAGAGCTTCCCGATGGGGCGCTGATTGTTGAATAAGCTCATAAATGGAGAGCCTAGCCGATGTGGTCCGTAGACTTTGAGTAAGTCTAGATCGAATCGTGACCACTGGGTCTAGGTGGGGGCAAGCTGTGTAGGATTCGGTTGATGTTGTGACGTGGATGAAGCTTCCCTAGTGGCTATCGCGGGGACAACTCCTGGGTGTCTCTTGTTTCTTGTCACAATACTTATCATTCCAACATACCCGTCCATGGGGTAACTCTGTTGCACTTCATTGACATGCAAAGGTTTTGTTTGTGCATCATGTGTGGGTAAAGGATCTTTGAAAACACCCATTTGTTGGTTGTTGGGTGCGATGGGGTTATCCACTACCAATGTGTGATTATCAATAAGATCTTGCACTAAACCTTTAAACGTCCAACAGACATTAAGGTCATGCCCTCTCCTCCGGTGGAATCTATAGAAAAGATCCTCTCTGTAGCCCTTAGACTTCGGCGCATTAGGATCGATTGTTGGAATATCTGGCAGATTAATCAAGTTTGCCGCTGACAAACGGTCAAACAAGGAATCCCTAGACTCAGTGTATGGAGTAAATTGTCGCTTAGGGCGACGCTGCTGATTTTGATCCTATTTTTTGTTATCTTTCTCATAATTAGTATGAGGCACCGCCTGATAATTAGCCTTTGAAGGCTGTGTTGCTTGGGCAGGCGTAGGGGCATTAATAGCAACTTGATTGACCGCGGCGGGTTTACATTGCGTATTCCCTATTTTGGTGCTCTTGTTCCACTCTTTTTTCTTAGGCTTGGCAATTTTGCCATCCTGTATCTTGATCTCTTCGATACGTCTAGCTTGCGCCGAGCTTCTTCTAAAGTGGCGTATTGCTTGCAGTTGCAATAGCACGAGAGATCGATCGCAAACGACTCTTTGCGAACATTTGAGTTAGGTCGGACATAGGAGGGAGATAGGACAACTTTGAAAGCACCGTCCTCCACCGATTCCCATATGCGACCATGGACTCTTCCTCATATTGTTTGAGGCTAGCTAGATCATTGAGTGACGCCTTTTTCTTTGTATTGAAAGCAAAACGTTCTAGGAACGCGTCCACTAGTTGATCCAAGTTGTAGATGCTATGCTTTGGTAGATGGGTAAACCAATCCGAGGCAGACCCTGCAAAGGTGGTTATGAATGTTCTCAATAGCAATGCATCATTGTCTTGTATACCAAAGCAATGACTCAAAAATTGAGTCACACATTCTTGAGCATCCTCATCCCCTTTAAAGAGTGCCAAGCGGGGCGGCTTGAAATGTTCGGGGTATGGAGGTGCTGCAGCGATGGATGTATTGGATGACTACGGAGTTGGCGCAAGGTAGGCTTTTGAGGCCCACCGGTCTTAAGTTCCATATTCTCCAAGCGTTCTAACAACACTTTGTAGGCATCGGAGGATATAATTTCCTCCTCCTTAGCTTGTTCCCGTTGTGGGTTGCGGGAAACTTGAGGCCTTTGAATGACTAAATGGTTAGCATTCCTTCCGCCTTGATAGGGTGTTTCAACCCGCTCTTCTTCTTGGTAATAATCCTCATAATCTTCGTGAGGAGTGTTTGGCCTAGGCCTGTAAATATGGATGGGCACCCGTGGAGGATACCCATCATGGTCACGGGGAATGGCCTCCCGCTCAGGTCTAAAAGGTCTTGGAGGCAATGCTTGCTGAAGTCGTGGAGACCTATCTCGCCCTAAAGGGTTGTGCCTCACATACATCTCAGAGTGTTGTGCACGAGGGATTGGGGCCCTCTCACGTGCATGGTTGTGAAACCTTTCAGCAGTCTGACGTTGAATGCGCTCTTGATCAAGGTGACACAAATGTTCTAATTCCTGTTGTTCTTGCTTAAGCCGCATGATTTGCGCTTGGCGGGCGGCTAGTTGTGTAAATGCCAAGTTACTTTGTGCTTGTTGTCTCTTGTTTGATAGGCCGAGATGTCTCTCCTACATATCTATTTCGATCATAGTACTACGAGACCCCTACATGTTGCTTCCCTCTGTCGAGGTTGGCCGCATTAACTTGAAACTACGGGTCTCAATAAGCGATCCGGATATAATGCGGGTGCGGACGTGCATCTTTTTGGTCTTGGACAACTGGCTGGAGGGATGTAGTGATCCTCCTCTCTTTGTCCGTGATATGCATAAAAGGTGCGGGCAGAATTGCCTTGCTCTGTCGGGAGGACTTGTTGTTACGGATGTGGTCTACTTATTTTCGACATTAATTGGGGGTAAATTAGGAACCACAACATTATGTAATTCTTCATTTTGGACCCGTTGTTGTTCCATAGCATTACACAATGTTTCATCACTAGGCCATCCATAATGAACTTCAAAGGGAGGCTTCGTGCTTAGACCGGGTGGTATATATAAGTTATTGTCTTGAAAAGATTCTTGTTGCTCATGAGTTTCCCTTAGAGAAGGGGTTCTAAAGTCTCGTCTATTGAAGGCCTGATTTGGAGAGCCACTCCTTGAGACACCTCTAGAACCTTGTTCTATGGTTGTATGGGTTGGAGTGCCCCGCCATGATGGGGCTCTAGAACCATGTTCTGCATGATGTGAACTAAGCTGTTGTATCCCGTCGGTGAGGCGGAATGACTAAGTCTTCAAGGCTATATCGGAGACGATTTGTCTCTCTTGGTGCATGTTCTACGACTTACGCCGTGATTGGGCTTGGCTACGAGTATTCACCATGGTAATGCTATCCTAAAAATGCAAAAATTCTTTTTATGATTTTCTTTTTATGATTTTTTTTTTGTCTAAAACAGAAAATAGCATACACACTCACAAGCAATGCTTATCTCTTTTAAAGATTAATAGTGTGCCCTAGATCTGGTTTAGTGTGTTTTTGTTGTTTGTTTTGTTTTTGAAAATTTTTGTGAAACGTTTAAATGCAAGTATGAAGGCTCTTATAACTCCCAAAAATGGTCGCCCCTTCAATATACCAGCCAGGCCGATATACCAACCTCTCTATATACCCGCCCTTACGAGAGGGAGACTATAAGTACGTGAGAGCAGATGGTACGTGGTACGTAGGCGGTACGGAAGGGGGATTGTCCTGTTAATGGCACCTACCATAGAAGACTTATCCTCGCGCGCATGGGAATCACCCCAGCAGCACTCGGTCGGCTTTCGTCGGGATTTACGCCTAACAACGAGTTGACAATCGGGGAATGGATGCAAAGCTAAGCCAAGGTGGTGATGAACCCACCGTTGGTCTTGCTCAAGGGTTGGGGTCTTACGACCAACGCCTTGGTTTAAAATGTAACGTGATGTGTGGGGTTCATTTTAATTTTGCGAAATTGAAACAAGCAAACGAAAAGAAATCTTTCCCTAAGCCATTCAAACTGAAAACCAGAAAACAGAAAAACAGAAATTTGACAGAAGCTGTAAAAACCCCTACCTCTTCTCTGCCTAATCGGAAATTTCTGATTTGCTCTAAAAATTTGCACAGATCTATAATCGTCCCTGGGTGAGGCGAATAACAGAACCGTAATCGTCACAGGGTGGAACGAATAATTTATTCGTCCCGAGGTGAGACGAGTAACAATTCTGTAATCGTCACTTGCAGAGACGAATAACAGTCCGATTGTTGAAAAACAGGTACCTATAAAAAAACAAGCAATTTTTAGATCAGTAATTTAACCTAAACAAAAATAGAGGACAGAAGTCCCACCGTGATCGCCATTGAAAGCACGAGATTCCGAAAACAAAAGGAAAACTGTAATTATGCAATATAAGACGAAATATAACGCTTTAATCCTATGCACAAAAACAAGGAAAGGAGATAAATTGGAGACGAAAGAAAAGATGTAAGGAAATCACAGCCCTCTTTATTCAAATTTCTTATCCTCGGTTACATAGACGTCTCCTCCCTTTTTAGGGGCTAGGAGCGTTAAATTGGTCTTTGTTACAATTTGTGACTTAGTCTTCCTCCTTCCGCATGCCCACGTTTGGAATGGGCGGGCCAAATGTTGTCGCCGCTTGCGTTGGTAAGGTAGACTCCTCGCCGCTCCTCTAATGCTGCAACTCTGCACTCAAAGAAACAAACAAGAAAGTCAGTAGCACCTGTGTATGAAACATAAAAGATGAATCTAACGATGGTTGAAATGAATCTAAATGAAATGAAAGACTTGACAAAAGCATAAACATGAAACTAAAAGAAATACCACGATTATGAAAGCACAAATCGCCAGTAAGTGAACTAGCAGCACTTCGTCGCTCAAAATGCTCCTTCTCTGTATATCCCTTTTGGGTGAGAAAACTCACCATTTTTATAGACCCAAGGGGTCTTTTTGAATTAACATGCAAAAGTGTTTCTTTGCATGAATGCTTTTGTTTGTGAAGAGAAGACTTCTTCTTGATCAAGGGCTTCTTAAGTGCCTCTGTGCATGTCTTTGCATGTTTTAGAAAAACTCATTTGCACTCCCATGCAATGAAGGGATAGCTAAGTGGCAAATCCGAGTTGTCTTAAAAGAACTCACTCGCACTCCTATGCCATGCGGAAAGTAAGTGGGGTGTGTAGGGGGGGGGGTGGGTTGGGTACTCGCACTCTATGCCATGCGGGAAAGCTAAGTGGCGGATGTGTGTTGTTAAAAGAACTCACTCGCACTCCTATGCCATGCGGGGAAAGCTAAGTGGCGGATGTGTGTTGTTAAAAGAACTCACTCGCACTCCTATGTCATGCAGGGAAAGCTAAGTGACAGTTCTGAGTTGTTATATGCCGAGATTTGACTTTTTTGCAAGTCAAACTCTACAATCGTCCCACCCCGAAGCGAGCGCCGATAATCGTCCCTGGGTGACACGAGTATCAGTCAGCACTCGTCCCTAGGAAAGACGAGTATCTATCAGTCAGCACTCGTCCCTAAGAAAGACGAGTGCCAGTCAGCACTCGTCCCTAAGAAAGACGAGTAAAATTCTCACTCGTCCCTGGGTGGGACGAATAAGAAATAAGGTGTCCAAAAGGTGCCAAATTGGTTTTTGACTTGCAAAACTGTTGTGTGAGTGGTTAGAACCACTGTTTAACCTCCGAGGGCTGCCCTGGGGGCTGTGTGTGTTGGTGCGATCAGTGCTTGTCGTCACATAATCGGATTGGTGTTGTTTTGGTGTCTACACAAAGATCCCCCAAGCAAACCTGTATCCATGGTCTCTCATGTCGTAGACCACATCTATCAATAGCCATGGTAGTCTGCATCCACTCTGATGGCATAGTAGCAGACCACCTACCACCCCAGCCAAAACCTGTGTTAGTCTAGATGCCCCAGGCATCTAGCGTAGTGACTCGATGTTCACTCTGCCCTTCTCCAGGGTGAAGCTAAGATCTTCGCACAGTCACATCATCACGTGGCCTTGATTGGCCACAGGAGTGATTAGCCGTCCTTGTATGGGGATCCTCAAAATCCTCCATACATCCTTCAATGTGGGAGTCATCTCGCCTATCAGTAATCAGAAACAAGAAGAATCCAAATACCACCTCTCTACTATGGCTGTCAATAGCCCCATATTTGTAGAAATTTGTGGCATATCTGCCACATGCTGCAAGCTGACTTGTGCCAACTGATCTCGTTCTGCCTAATATAGAGCGGCCAAGTCATCCTTTAGTCTACTGTATTTCCATTCTCGGTTCTATAGTAATCCTCTCTGCAACATAAACAACAAAACAATAAAAATCATTAAATAATTAAGTAAAAATGCAAGTAAAATAAGTTCACACAAATGATGATATCGTCCACTATTGGACGATATCGTCCCAAATTTGAGCAAATTCGTCTCCGATTTCACAAGAAGAAATCATCCCTTTTTGGACGAAATCGTCCCCATATCGTCAATTTCGCCCTAGGACAAAATCGGCAATATCGATACGATTTCGTCCCGACGATGTCGGCGGCCCAAAAATGGTTGTGATGCTTAAAAATCAATCAAAATTAATCTAAAAAGCATGAAATTCTAAATTAAACCATTCTAAATTAAGTTTGGACCCTTACCCGCAGCCCGCACCGGACCTCTGTCGATCTGTGCACTGTCTCAACCATCTTGTCTGCAGAGCTCTAGAAACCAGTAAAAATGAACAGTAACAATGAATTAGGGTTTTACCCTATTTTTCTTAATTTTATTCAAAAACAATTAAAAATATTTTTCAAAATTTGCTTTTCTGCGTTTTTACCTCAAATGTTCAATTTGGGTAAAAACACGAAGGGAGCACCATAGTAAGTTGTCGTACGATTCGACCTAGAATCGTCGCCTAAAAATGAGAATAATTTTTTCTTTCTCATAGATCGAGAAGAACTCATCTTTAACGCATTTTCTTTGGAAAATTCACTAAAGAGGGGGCAAAATGTAGCACCCTAAAATTGGCGTAGTAAACCTTAATAATAATTAAAATTACCTTAGTAATAATTCAAATTCAAATTTTCAACCCCGAACCACCTTTTAATCGCTTTCCTCATTTTTTGTGCCATTTTTAGGATTTGTTGTGACCATTGGACGATATCATCGTCGATCAGACAATATCGCCTCAGATCGGACAATTTCGTCTAGACTAGGACGTCCAGATGATTTCGTCCCAAAACTAATTTTTCATAATTAGCTTATGTTTCAACGACGTCTCTAACCTGGGCAAAAGCATGTTTACATGGTTAGAGACCTCCCCCATTGGAGATCTCCCAAATTGGGATGATCTCCAACCTCACAACCTCCTTCCTATGCCTATTTAATCTTAGGCCCTCCCCTTGACATTCCCCTGGCTGAATTTTCCTGTAACACGAGTTCTATTTGCATTAGACTATGTTAAATCACCATTTGCCTTTGTATTTGTCTAAGTTTGTTTGCAGGAATTTTATTGTTTTTCAGTCGGAGCAAGCTCAGATCGTCGCGAACGATCCTGTACAATCTTAGATTATCTCGCACCAATTCGAGACAATTTCGACTGTAATCAACATTGGGGGCAATCAATGCCCTGAGTTTACATTCTTTCTCTATTATTCACTGTTCTGCTTTGCATTAGTTAAACTTATTACTATTTTGCATCTTGGAGTTCACCCATATAGTTTAATGCATGATAAAATCATAATTTGTCATTAAATCATTGTAATGCACTCATGTTTTGTTTATAATTATCAAGTTTGATATTATTGTTGTCATTTTACATCATTACCCTCTGTTGGAATAGCTGCATTTTCTATGTTTTGTATCTATTTCTCTGATTGCAGGTCTTTGACGAATTCATTTTATGAATTCGTCAGATCTCAGATGATCTTGTTTGATCGCAGACGATCTTGTCATATCAGAGGCGATCCTAACTACTTCAAAAATAGAACCTCCATCAGACATCCGGATCAGATATGGCTTTTTAATCTAGCTTATTCTCTGTGTTTTCTGTTTAATTCTACTTTCTGTATTCATTTAAATTTGCATTTCATATAGAATAGTTTAGATTCATTTGGCCAAACCTAGGATTTGAATGATTAAAGATAAAATTGAACACATCAAACACATTCCCAACCTAAGCGTGGAAACTGCCATTCAAAAGTTTCCTGGTGAACCCACCATCAATCAAAAAATCACCTTAATACACCTCCCCCAAGAGGCGGTACCTTCCAAAGGCCTCTCAGTCCGAGGTATTGTCCCATCCTTCCCGCATCCCCCTTCCAGGCGCAGATCCTTTAGCTTGAAGGTAAGGGTGTGGAAAATTTGGAGCAATACAATCTTCAACAATGAAAAATTTAAAGGCAAAAGGGCTCCATAATATTTTAATATTATATGGGAGCATAATTTAAAAGGGGTTTCATAAAAACCCAAGGAGGCCTATTGCAAATTTAAAAGGAGGTCCAATATTTACTTTATAAAATATTTAAATTCAATAGGAATTTAAATTTTATAAATAAATATCATTAATACCAAGTTGTGCAATAAGAGAAGGTCCTAATAAAACCAAAGGTTTTATTAAATTAATTTATAATATTTAAATTTAAATAAATTTAAATCAATTATAAATTAATTCAAGCATTGATGTCAAATAAGGTTGAGGAGTGCTGATGTGTTTGTATAAATGTGGAAAGACTATATATACCATGCCTTAAAGGCATTCAAATTATCCTTGCTTGAAATATTATTGCATGCGAATTGATTTAAGTGGAGCTCATGAGAAAAGATAGCAAAATTCATGTTTAATGTGACAGTGATTGAGAACAATTTGAAAGCATCAAAATTTTGTGAGCAAGCTGGGCAGCGTGGCCTAGTGGCAAGGAGGCATTGGTTAGAGTGTTGATATGCTAATTAGCCTACATTCAAAATGCAACAACAAATTTTGCGTTGGTTTTGAAAGCGCCAAGGGAACAACACATGTTTTGCTTGGAGGAGAAGGGAGGTTCTTAGAGCATGTGGTGCTCTCCACTCCCAAGTGAGCGCTTAGATCGTATGGCAGTTAAGCCACGACAAAGGAGTTGGTCATGGGCTGTGTTGAGGATTTGAATCCCTCCAAAGGTAAGGTAATTAATTTTGATTATTTTTAATATTGCCTAAAGTTTGGAGTTATAAGGGTTGCTAGTTGGAAATAGTTGAAAGGGTTGTTAGTTGGAAATTGGTGTTTGTTGGTAATTGTTTTTTGGAGTTATAAGGAGTTTGATTTTATAAAGTCTTAAATTGTTATATTTGCATATTGGAGGAGTAATAATTTAAGAGTGTTGATTTTATTTTTAAAGGGATTTTTGCCAAAGATATTATTATGAGGGTGTTGGATATTATTTTAAATTTGGAGTGATAAGGTGTATTTTTTTTCATATATTTTTGTATTGTGATTCATTGAGAAAATTATTATCTTCTAAACCTTGTTGAGATTGGCAAAGAAGTGATTGTGAGTGTGGCATATTTGTATGGTCTACTCCTTGTCAAGCAAAAGGTATGGGCAAATTCTTATGTAGTTGAGTTGATTGATTGGTTTTCTAAAAATAAGTTTGGAGTGAAAAGGACTTGATTAGGGTTTCCTTTTAGAGAGTCTTTGAGTTAATGCTTCAAGGTGTTCTAGAATAAAGAGTTATTTTTAAAACCTTGTTTGATAAGCATTTTTGTTGAAGCCATTGGTTGTGTGAAGAATTTGAGTTAGGGTTTTGAAAATAACATGAGTATGATTGTTATGTGAAGATTGTTTTATGAGCATTGTTGTTGAAGTAAGTTGTTGGGCAAAGAACTTGAACTAGGGTTTGAAAAGAACATGAGTATCATTGTCATGTGAGATTTGTTGTTGAGCATTATTGGAAATATTTTGCATTGATATATGCTTAGACTAGGGTTTGTGATAAACTGGTGCTTCATTGAGATATTGGTTGAGTAGAGTTGGTTGAGCCTAGTCAAGTGGTTGTATGAAGTGATTGTTCAAGTTCCATGCAAACAAACTATTCTATATTCTTATTTGAGTTGAGAAAGTGATTGAGCATTGAGTATAGAACATATTGAGTCTCTAAAAATTCTCTTTATGTTTCTATGATATTGGACAAGTTCTAAGTGAGCTTGTTGAGCATATTTGGACAAGTTCTGAGTGAGCTTGTTAAGCATATTTGGACAAGTTATGAGTGAGCTTGTTGAGTAGATTTGAGTAGGTTCTAAGTGGACCTGTTGAGCATATTTGTGCAGGTTTTGAGTGTACCTATTGAGCAGATTTGAGCAAGTTCTAAGTGGACCTATTGAGCATATTTGAGGAGGTTTTGAGTGGACTTGTTGAGCAGATTTGAGCAAGTTCTTAGTGGACTTGTTGAGCATATTTGAGAAATTTCTAAGTGAAATTTTTGAGTATATATGAGCTGGTTCTGAGGGGACCTTTTGAGCATATTTGTGCTAGACTAAAGGACTAAGTTTAGTGCAAATTTGAGATAGATTTTTGGAGGTGACAAAGCAAAGAGGATAGTAGTATCTAGTGGATAGAGATCCATCATCCAAGGTAGTGAGGATAGGTATTTTGAGTGGGGATCACCAACCAGAGCAAGAGGAGAAGGAGTTCTTCTATGGATAGAGATCCATGAACTAGATTTAGGGGATCAACATCTCCTTTGGATAGAGAACCATAAACATTGTAGGGAAAGGATTCCCAAGGGACTATTTGAGAATAATTTATAAGAAATATTTTCTCCATGGAGGTATCCATATTTGGGTGAACCACGTTAAATTGGTGTCTCTATTGTATGTGGTGATTTGTGCATTGCTTTGATTATTTTTGTTGATATTGCTATATTTACATTGCATAATATTGATTTAGAAAGAAAATTAAAAAGTGCTCTTATACTGTTCATCCCCCCTCTTAGTATAAGCTTGTGTTCTTGAGAAACTAGCAAGAAACACAAGGCTATGGGTATGAAACCATATCCAACATCCAAAAAACAAATGAAACCAACAAGGGACACAAGGCTATGGATGTGAAACCAAACTTATATCTACTCACGATTATTTCACAAATGTAGAGGCACATCTAGTTTCTTTCTTCCACTAAGTTCTCTGTCAATCTTCTATCTTCCTAGAGTTACAAGGAGCTCTTGAACCTCCTCTCCTCTCCTTTTGTGTTTGTCCCCTCTACAATGATAATGCCCTCTCCTCCTCCCATTACTCCTCACGTAGGAGGGGGTGCATATGTTTTTTCACATTTTATTAGTTCACCTACCACCTTACCTACTCATCATCAACTCACCCTTATCCCCTTAACCGACTAAGAAAGGATTTCAATTAAAGAAGTCCTTCTTATGTGAATTTGAATCTTCCTCATCAATGAAGTATTTTCTTACTTCTTTCGAGGTTGGAAGATCCTCTAACCTCAATATTTTAAAATATCTCTATTGCTAAAATAAATCTTAATATAATTTAAACAAAGTCTTTCCTTTATTTTAATCATAAAATTTATCTAAATGAAACTAAAATATCATTTAAACAAATATCTTTAAATGGAGTCTTATCACTCTTACATTTAGTAATTTTAAAATAAGTTCTTTTATCAATTAAAAATAGTAAACTTATATTATTTTCAACTGAAGCTCTTTTATCAATTAAAAATAAAACATCTATTTATTTTCAAATGAAAGTATTTTATCAATTAAAAGTAAATCATTTATTTATTTTCAAATGAAATTATTTTATCAATTGAAAAAAATCATCTACTTATTTTCAAATAAATTCAAACATAAGCATGGGTTCTTCTTTTGAGCACTATAATCATGCCAATGGATTCAAGCCATACAAGGAGTTTCAAGACTGCCCTAATTATGTATGTTTTCAAAACCATTGATGTATATAGTGATGAAGTAAAAGACAAACCAAGCATATACAATATACAAAGAGGGAATATTTCCATCAACCTAGTCATATGTCTTAGCCCAAGAGTTTACGATAGCTACTAGGCTATCAAATAAGGCTCAAGGTGGCTAACTTTTTATGATTATCCCTAACTAAATGCATGCCTATATGAAGGTATCCATCAATGTTACCCTCAATTTGCCTCAATAATAATTTCCCCAACCTCAAGTACCCTATGTTTGGTGGATGATTCTACTTCTTCCACCTACGAGTGTACTAGTTCTTTATATTTGGGTAATATTTTAGTAGTACCATGCTATTCCAAATCAAATAACATCACATATTTGGTTCAATTTCTAAATATTAAGTATTAAAATATCATATATTAATACACTTTTTATTTGTGTTAAAATCTCACCAAAGAGGGTCATGACATCCTACCCCTTGGGATTAAACATCGTCCCACCTGTTTCTAGTTTTTACAAAATAAAAATTATTACATTATATTTTTTCAAACAATAAGGGAAAATGTTTTTTCATATCATCCAATTTCTTGCAAGTGGCACTTATTTCATAAAATTGGTCCCACTAGAACTTACATTTCTCAAGAGTTCGATTTCATAGTCTTAGAATTAAACTCAAGAATATTCATTGGTATTACTTCAATTGCCTTTGGATTTTTGATCTACAATTTAGAAACATCCCACACATGTTAAGAGTTAGCAACATATTTCCTAAGGATATGTGGAAGGTGTCATTGATCTTTGACAAGTTAGGTGGTAAGGCGGGTTGGTATGCAACCTGAAGAACACAAGATTATAATGAGAGGGGGGGTGAACAATTAAGACAACTTTTTACTTTTATTTTATTTAAATAATATTATCCAATATATCAAAAATAATATCAACAATAGTAATCAAAGTAATGCACAAATCACCACACACAATAGAGACACAAATTTAATGTGGTTCACCCAATGTGGGCTACTCCATAGAAAAAATATTTCACTAAAATTTTCTCAAAAAAATATATTTGGGAATCCTTCCCTATTACAATATTTATGTACCTCTTTCGAAAGGAGACACAAATCCCCTAATCAATTTCATGGATACCTATCCACAGAAGACACCAATCCCCTCAAATGGTTATGGATATTTATCCATAAGATAACTCCTTCTCCTCTACTCTAGCTAATGATCATCTATAAGACTACTACCTCCATTACACTGGCTTGTGGATCTCTCTCCATATAATACCATTGTCCTTACTAATAATACCTCTATCCTCACTACCTTGGCTAACGGATCTCTATCCATTGGAGACTACTATCATTTTATCTATCACCTCCATATATTACTCTCAACTTTGCTCAATATCTATCTTAAATCTACAGTAAACACATTCCTTTAGTATAGCACAAATATACTCAATACCTATCTCAAATATACACTAAAATAGTCCTTTTATCTAGCACAAATCTTAGCAATATCAATCTCAAATATACACTAAACACATTCCTTCGATCTAGCACAAATCTACTCAATCTCTATCTCAAATCTACACTAAACACTATCCTTTGATCTAGAATAAATTTTCTCAATCTATATCTATGGTATGGAACAAATCTATCTTAAAATATGCACCAAAATCTATCCTCAAATCTGCACCAAAATCTATCCTCAAATATATCCTCAAGCCTTAACACAAAGCCTAATGTTATCACAAATAAATCCTACTAGATCTAGCCCAAAATTTTAACTCAAGGTTTGAACAAATCAATCAATCAACTATGCTCTCAAGTCTTATCAAAGACTTACCTCAAATCTACTTACAAGTTCTCTCTAGAACTTGTCCAATCTTCTCAATAAGTCTTCACCAAGACTTACCTCAAATTTATCCACAAGTCCTTTCAAGAACTTGCTCTATCTATTTAGAACTTCTTCACCAAGACTTGCCTCAATTTTGTTTGTAAGATTCCATGAAAGATCACACAAATCAGTCCTTAAGCTTTCACAAAAGCTTACTCAACTCTATCCTTAATTGCCCTCCAAGACTTACTCAAATCAGCTCACAAGCTTTCACAAAAGCTTGATAAACTCTATTCTTAAGTCCACTCTAGGAATTAATTAAATTTGCTCACAATTTTTCACTAAATTTTATTCAAATTAATTGCAAAACTTGCATACAAAACTCAACTCAATATCTCACAGAAAACCTCTTCAATCACACAAACAATTTTCACTCATAATATTGTTTAGATTATAGAAACATATAGAGAATGGTTACAGACTCATTATGTTTCACACTCACAAAACACTTAATCACTTTCAAACTCTCTCTCAAATCAATTTAGAATAAAGAACAATTTATTTCACAGAACTTGAACTATCACTCCAACACTTTCAATCAATAATGCTAATCAACCTTTACTCAACCATTCACTTCAAGAAACACAACTTGCTTACAAACCCTAAAAAAGTGTTTCATAATGCTTCCATAAAATCACACTGTAAAACTCAACCTTGAATCAAGATGATTCCAAATTTACATAACAATGATACTCATGATCTTTTCACAAACCATAATCATGCACATGAAAGCTTACTCAAATATTTTTGATAATGCTTATAAAACAATCTCACATAACAATGATATTCATGATCTTTTCATAAACCCTAGTTCAATATAGTTCTCAATTTCAGAATCAAATGATATCATTGATATTTACCATCATGCATATGAAAAAGTCACTCAAACATTTCCAACAATCCTTTTCACACCAACTTGCATTTCACAACATTCAACAAAACAATATTTCACTCACAAGGATGATATGCCCATACCTTTTGTTTGATGGATTTTTGACCTCAAAACCTGTCTCAATCACAATCAACCTCTTTTCCAATATTAAAGGTTAGATAGGAAAAATATCCACTCAAATATTTCCCTCAAAATAAATTCACCATTACAAAAATTAACAAAACTCAAATACACCTTATTATCTCCAAAATTATCCAAATATTTCCTAACACATAAAAAATCAACTTTTTTTAATAACTCTAAATCAATCAATGTATAAAAGACCAATTTCCTTTATAATCTCTCAAAAATAATATTCAAAAATTAATCCCTTAATTTATCCTTATTACTCCAACCTTAATTTAATTTTCAAGGCACAAAATAATATAAACCTTTAAATACCTGATGACTCCCTACTTCCAAACTCTATATAAATTTACGTGGCCTTAATGTGCTCCCAATATTAGCACTAATTTAAATTTAAATAAAAAAATTTGTGTATACCTTATACACCTTTCCCATGTGTAGAATGAATGGCGCACACCTTGTTGTGCTTTGAACCTGCAATATCGCTACCACCATTGCGCTCTAGCCGGAGCTAGGTAGCCATTGGACCATACGTCCACACAATCCTAAATCCTCAAGTGCTCCCCTTTTATGCTTCCTTTAAATCTAGTGATTGAAAAACAAAATAGACTTCCTCCTCAAAGTGAATTCATGGGGATTCGAAACCCTAACCTCTTGCCTACGAATGTCTTAACTCTGCCTTAGTTACCAATTGTGCTAACCAATGTTTTGGATACGCTTGGGTTACACGCCATGCACTTAATCCATTGCTTGACCACCAAAGGTTTTTAACCACATGAAATGCCTTCTTCCTCTCAACGAAACAATGTATGTTTTCTTTTGCCTTTGGGTATTCTTATAAAGTGCATGGATTATTTAATCAAAATATTTAACCGCTTTATATATGCTTTGGCTTATGCACTTCAATGTTGGTGATTAATTTTGAATTAAAATTTTGAATTAATTAATTTAAATTATGACCTTTAACTTTGGCACCCAATATTTATTTAAATTTAAATTTTAACCTTTAGGTTAAAATATTTAAATTTAAATAAATTAATTTAAATAATTTGCAACCTATTCAATGGGTATTTTGAGGAATAAATTATTTTTAATTATTCATTGGACCTGTCCTCTTCACCTCAACCTATAACCTGGAATATTATAATATTATTATTGCCTTTTTGAAAAACCTCCTAATGATCTTAATGAGGACAAAAATGAATCAACAAACTCCTGACAACTCTTGACATCAATGACAACAAAACATGCTCATATTTCCAACACAACTGATATTCTACTTTTAGTGACCTCAAAAGGTCCCACAAACCGAGGATCCAACTTCATGGATTTTATAACACTCTTCATTGGTTTTACCATTAAAAATACTTTATCTCCAAATCAGTACTCTCTTGGAGTCTTCTTTAGATTGGCATAACTTGTTTGCCTATAAAAATATTATTTGAGTCTTTGTCTAATTACCTTTAACTGATCTTCCATTTCTTTGACCATATCTGGACCAATCATAACTTGATCCTCAAGGTTGTCCCAAGACAATGGAATTCTACACTTTCACCCATACAAGGAATTGTAAGGAATAATTCCTAGATAGGAGTGATCTCCATTATTTTAGGTAAACTCTATGAGATGTAGGTAGTCTTCCCAATGAGACTTTTGATCCATGTAGTACATGTGAAGCATGTCCTCTAGTACTTGGTTTACCTATTCTATTTTACCATTTATATTAGTGCGGTATGCTGAGCTCATGTTCAATTTTGTGCCTACTACACGATATAGGGATTTCTAAAATTTAGAAGTGAACTTGGAATTCCTATCTGAAATGATCACCTCAAGAAATCCATGCAATTGGAATACTTCTTTGGTAAATATGTTAGCCACCATCTAAGCATCATTATTGATGTTCCCTGATATAAAATGTGCAACATTATTCAATATTTCAACTACTAGAAGGATTGCATCATGTTGATACCTGGTCTTGGGTAACCCTACTATAAAATCCATCGATATGACCTACCATTTTTGTGTAGGTACATCTTGTGGATAAAATTGTCCTGCATGATGCTTGCATCCTACCTTAAATTTTTGACATTTGAGGCATCAAGTGATAAAATTAGTAATATCCTTCTTCATTCCTACCTAGAAAAATATTCTTTTCATGTTTTCTTGCATTTTGATCCCTTCAGGATGAGGAAAATAGGGAGATCTATGGAATTATTGCATTATTAATCTTATTAAATCACCCATTTTTGGTATTATTACTCTAACTTTGTAACACAAAAGGTCATATTATATACCAAATTCCTTATTAACCTAAAGGTATCTATTCATTTTAACTCAAATGTCCTAGCAATACTCATATTGATATTACTCTTGTATCACTTGGTCCATCAGATCCATATGACTTCTAGTTATGGCTATTATGTGCTTCCTTCTACTCAAAGCATAAACCACCTTATTTTATTTTCCTTTAATGTAATTAATTTCAAAGTCATACTCAGTAAGAAACTTGACCCATCTTCTCTATCTTACATTGAGTATAGGCTGGGTAAATATGTACCTCAAACTTTGATGGTCAATTTCTAATTAAAAGGGCCTTCCCACCAAGTAGTGGCACCAGGACTTTAGAGCATGCACCACTGCAGCTAGCTCTAAATCATGGGTAGCATAATTTACTTCATGCATTTTGATATTCCTTAAAGTATATGATACTACTAACTCTTCTTGAGAGAGTATTCCTCCTAACCCTTTCAACGATGCGTTCATGCATACTAAAAATTACCCTTGTGGTTTAGGAATCTTTAGTATTGGTGCGGTAGGGATCTTATGTTTTAGCTATGTGAAAGTCGCTTCACACTTTTTTGACCACTTAAATTCCTTTCCCTTCTTCTGAAGGTTAGTTATTGTCAAAGCAATCTTGGAGTAATCCTTAATGTAACATATATAGTAGCCCATTAACCCCATGAATCTATTTACTTTAGTCACATTAGTAGGAGGTGTCCAATTTAGGATGACCTCAATTTTATCTAGGTCCATAGAAATACCTTCTACTAATATGATATGTCCAATATATCATACCTCTAAAATATATAAATCACTTTTAGCTATATTCCCACAGAATTGATGTTCCCTTAACAACTCTAACATGATCTTGAGATGCTTATCGTGCTCTTCTTTATTTTAAGAGTAAATTAAGATGCCATCTAGAAATACAAGTATAAACTAGTCTAAATGCCTTCTAAACATAGTTTTCATGAGATTCATGAACATGGTTGGAGTATTAGTCAGTCGAAAGGGTAGAATTGTAAACTCGTAATGCCAAATAGGTAGTCTTAAATGGTGTTTTGTGAGTATCCTTCTCATGTATTCTTAATTAGTGTTATCGTGATCTTAGGTCAATCTTTGTGAATATCGTGTCATCTTTCATTTGATCAAAAAAATATTCAATTCTAGGTAGGGAATATAAGTTCTTGATTGTAGCCTTATTTAACACCCTATAACCAATACACAATCTTATAGAACCATATTTATTTTTCATGAACAAAAATGGTTCACCCCAAGGTGACACACTTAGTTTTATTAACCTTTTCTCTAATAGCCCCTATAGTTGTACTTTTAGTTCCTTCATCTCAATAGGATTTATCTTATACGAAGATATATGAATAGAATTTTCTCCTAGCATAAGATCAATTATGAAATCAAATTCTTGCATAGGAGGGAATTCAATTAAATCCTCTTGGAACACATCCTCAAAATATTGCAATATTGGGTGTTTCCCTAGAACCTCTCTCTTCTAATTGTTTCTCACTTCATTGAGTTTTACAACATACACTACCCCTCCTTTCTTGAGGTATTTCTTCAATTGTATATTCGGTAGCATATGGGGTTTGAATGCCCCTACTCTCTATAAATATTTAGTCTTCCCTTACCTTTATTTGAATATTTGATCCATCTATCTTGGAATTTGATCAAGGCTTTATAGGCCTATAACCAATCCATCCTTAGGATTATATCAAAGGTGTGAAGTGGAGCTACATATAAACAACCTTTGGTAGTTCCACCATCTAAAGTAATCTCTACCATTGGATAACACTGGTTCACTGATTAGGTTTTCTTAGAACCATACTCTACCTTCCATCCATGGGTTAGATTTCCTATCCTTTTTGGCATATCCTTTTCTAGACTAGAAGAAATAAAGCTATTTGTGGCCCCACTATTAATTAATTTTTTTACTTTATTATTAAAAATATTACCTTTCACAAGCAATGGGGTAGCTTGTCCATCTAGATTTTATTTCTTGGTTGTGGCATAGATCTAATGCTCGGGTTATTTTTCTTTAGCATTGGATGAACATGGACCTAGTTGATATGAAAATTGTGTAGCATAGTGTGGGGTCCCTACAATGGTAACACCCATCCTTAGATCATTACTTATTTCCTATTTTATGCTCCTCCACTATAATTTCTAGACCTTAAGCTTGTGGTGTTTGGGGTGAGGTTTTACATTTTTAGAATTATTGTTGGTTTTCTTTTAGAATTGTATCTTAAATTTACTTGTTTCCCATTATTCTTCTTCTTAAAATTTTGAGGGTTCTTAGTCTTTCAAGACTCTTCCTCTTCCCATTTCAAGAATCCTTGGCTATTCCTCTTCCTTAATGTGTATCAATATTTCTCATATAGGGCAACATAGTTGAATTGCATGTGAGACTATACTTTCTTTGCCAAATCGTATGCCTTTTGCAATAATTTAGTTTCGTGCATGTTTACATCATGATTTATTCTAGATTCTAATCCATGAATAAACTTGTGAACCTTTATCTTCTCATTATAGGTAGGCACATACTTAAATATCTACACCAACTTCTTATAGTATATCTCCACTATCTTAGTTCCTTGTTGAAGGCTGGAAAATTCTTCAAACTTTAAGGTATAGTAGTGCTCTATGAGAAACCTCTTTTTTGAATAAAATATTTCCATTTAATATCAATGGATTCAACCTTATTCTTCTCATAGTAGGTTCCCCACCAATCTAAAGCAGCCCCTTATAATTTCATTGTGGCCCAAACTATTTGGGTTCCTAAGGAATAGTATTTTACTATGAAATATATTTCTAGCTCTCTCAGCCAGGCTTCAGTTGCATCCCCTTCATATTTTCCATCAAAATTGGAGATACAAATGTTTTTCAGATCTCTAGATTTTTCCTCTTCTAGAAGGGCTCTAGTTTGCAACTATTCTTTAGCTAGCCCATCATCTTGGCCAACCTCTAAACCTCTAGCTTGCAAGTTCTTATTTACAATGTATTCCAACATTTATCTCATTTGATCATGTATAGTAGCAACCATAGTAGTGAGGTTTGATACCTCTTTATTAGAATTTGTTGAATCTCCCTCGCGTATATCTTCTTCAAAATTATTTTATTGAGTTTTTCTAATTGTAGGCCTCTCTTTTCTATATTTAGATAGTATGTTTAACCTGGTTACAACTAAGAAAATATTAGGCTACAACTTAAACTTAAACTGTACCACTAATTCAAGCCATAGTTATAGAGTTCTCTTTCTAAAAGCATCAATAATATAACTAGGGTAGTATTCCAATATCATGATGTAAAATCAATACCATACCCCATGCTAAGGTATCATAACATTCATTTACCTTTGGAACTAATTCCCACTAGATTCTAGCAAATATGACATTCTAGGTCATTCCATATTTAGCTTACATTTTAATCAAGCCTTCATTGGAGACATTTAAATCCCTTTAGAACATAAGAAGCTCTATACCCTCATACCTAGATCTTTGATACCAAATGTAATGACCAAAAATTAGCTACAAGAAAACACACAGAAAGAAAATAAAGTTTTTTTTACTAAAGAGAGGAATTCATAAACCCCTAATTAATTCTTAATTGACCTATTGTTTAAATCCCCTAAGTTTATTTAAGAGATACACCTCACTAAATACCCTCACAAAAATCCATATTTATAGGTATATTATGTGTTACCACAAATAAGTTTATCCCTTCCATCACTCTTGATGAGCTTGTTGGAAATATTGAGTATTTTGGTTGTCATTGATGTCAAAAGTAAAATGATTAAAATATTAAATGCAAGGCAAATATCTCCATTGAAAAAGGAATACAAGGTAGACAAAGCACCATTGAAAAATATTCATTATTTGCAAGGTTGAAGAAGTTTCCAAGGTAAAAGACAAAGGTGTTAAAAGATAATTTATAATATTTAAATTAAAGTTTAAATATTATAATAATATATTTTTGAATTTCAAATGGCACCAAAATTCAAATATCCTTCTAAGTGGAAAAGTATCGATGTCTTCCTATGTTTCCAAGTGCATATTTAAGGTGGAAATCAAAATATTTTTGGTGAGAATGAAAAGTGATTAATCGACATCAAATATTGGCATTCATCCTTTCACGAGCATAGTGCGCAGATATTGTGCGAAGGTAGAAAGGAATAATAATGTGATGCACATGCTTTAGAGATAGATGAGAAATGCATGAATTTCAAGTGAAAGTAGCATAGTTTTATTTTCATCCGAGCAGGTATCTCGGGTGGTAGGTAGACCCTACACAAGGTCTAGCATAGAGGAGGTCTCCAGATCGAGACTCAACGATAACTATTTGATTCACATTTTTTTGTTGACCAAGGGATCACGATAGTTGATAGTGAACATTGTGCTTAAAGGTTCTTGTGTTGGAAGTTAGCCCATGTGGAGCTCTAGAACGAGCTAGAGCATGGGCTTCATGAGGTCGTGCACTCCAATCCCCACAACAACAAAAGTGGGAAGGGTAAATTTTTTAATATAAATTTTTTGCTTGATTTTAGGGAGTTATAAGGGTTAGGTTATGTTTATGTGTGCCATAAGGGTTGAGATTAATAAAGCATATTTTGGCCATTAGGGAGTCATAAGGGTTAAGTTAATAAAGTTTAATTTTTGCCTTTAGGGAGTCATAAGGGTTAAGTTAATAAAGTTTAATTTTTGCCTTTAGGGAGTCATAAGGGCTGAATTAAGTAAGGTTTAAATTTGCACTTAGGAGTTATAAGGGTGTAACGCCCCCCCCCCCCCCCCCAACCCCCCCCCCCCATGGGTATGACCAATTGGCCCCTGAATTAATAAATTATTAAGTGCAAGGATATATTTTTTAAAATATTTTATTTTTGCAAAACACAAATTATAAGAGTGCTTTATATAATTTATTTTTTGCAAAGTGCATAAATGAAAAATATGTTTTGCATGCAAGAATATGAGTAATAAGGTGTAATCGTGACTTGACATTTTATTGTAATTCATGTATGGTGAGAAGTGAGTTTGAGGGTTTTTTATAAGAATTAATTCTCCTACCTTTTGATAACAATGAAGAGTTATTAAATATCATTTTAATATTTCTTTGAGCACATATTTTTGAGAAGAAAGTTCATGTGAGAGTTTTGAAAAAGTACTTTTGCTATCTAACTCTTGAAGTGGCACTAGAAAGATCAGTTGTTTGTGAGACATGTTTTTGAGGACATATCTTCATCAAATAAAATTAAGAGGTATGGGCACATCATTCCTTGTTTAAGGTGTTTTGTTGATTAAATGTTTCTGGAACATAAGGTGGAGATAAAAGGGTTGTTTGGTATGCATTGATGAAAATATTTGAGTTAGGGTTTGAGACCTACATGTGCATAAATTGTTGAGATAAAGTTGAAACAAATGCATTAGAGATTGAGATCTTATTATAATTCATTATTGAATGGTTTTGGAAACATTTGGGATAAATTTTGAGAACAAGTTGTGCATCTATTTTTGAAAGAGATTGAGACATTTGTGCTAAATATTGTGAAATACTTATGCTAGAGTTGAGACCAATATTGTGCATCCTTTTGAAACATTTTTAAGCATTGGTTTGAGATATTTTGAAAATAATTGTAAAAGTGTTTGAGATCAATCTTGTGAGGAACATTTGTGAATTAGTGTGATTGATCATTGAGATCAACTTTGTAAGAAAGATAAACCATTTTTTGTGAAGCTAGTTAGACACTATTTTGATCTAATTTGAAAGGTATTTTACAAGAGATAGGGGTTGGATTAGTTGAATGCAATATTTGTAACTTTGAATAACATATTGGGTTTTTTATAGGGCATATAATTCTCTATATGTTCCAAAGGTAAAAAAATATTCTAAGTAGAATATGTTTGTTTGAAGAAAGAATTTTTTAAAGAGATTTAAGCTTTGTTTGTATGAAAGATTTGATAATATTTGAGCAGGTTTTGTGAGTAGTATTGAAGGTATATTTGAGCATGTCTTTTGAGAAGGCTTGAAGGTAGATTTGAGAAAGTATTTTGAGAAGACTTGGATAATATTTGAGGTGGATTTGAGCAAGTATTGTTAGGAGACTTGGATTAGCTTTGAGGTATATTTGAGCAACTATTGTGAGAATACTTAGAGCATATTTGAGGCATATTTAAGAAATTATTGTGAGAAAACTTGGAGCATATTTTAGGTAGACTTGAGCAAGTCTTGTTAATACTTGAGATAACATTGAGGTAGATTTGTGAGCAGAGATAGAGGAGATTTGTGCTAGCCTTATTATAGGCTTGGTGTAGATTTGAGACAAAGTTGAAAACATGCTTTGGAGAATACCAAAGTAGAGGGGATAGAGTTCTCCTATGAAGAGAGATCCATAAACTATAGCATAGGGGATAGAGTTATCCTATGGAGAGATATCCACAAAACCAAAGAAAAGGTGATAGATTTCTCCTATGCAGAGAGATCCAAAAACTAGAGCAAGGGGATAGAGTTCTCCTATGGAGAGAGATCCACAAACCATAGCAAGGAGATATAGTTCTCCTATGGAAAGAGATCCACAAAATAGAGCAAGAAGATATAGTTCTCCTATGGAAAGATATTCATAAACCAGAGTAGAGGGGATAGAGTTCTCCTATGGAGAGATATCCAAAAACTAGAGAAAGGGTATAGAGTTATCCTGTGGAGAGAGATCCACAAACTAGAGCATAGGGGATAGAGTTCTCCGGGGGAACCCAAAACCAAAAAAAAAGATAATATTTCAGAGAAAAAAAAAAAAAAAAAAGGGGATAGAGTTCTCCTATGGAGAGAGATCCATAAACCAGAGCAAGGGGATAGAGTTCTCTAGTGGAGAGAGATCCAAAAAATAAGATTATAGAGGATTAGTTTCTCCTTTCTATAGAGGTCAATAAAAATTGTAATAGGGAATTGATTCCCAAGAGGTTTTTTGATAAAATTTAGAAGAAATATTTTCTCTGTGGATGTAACCCCCATTGGGTGAACTATGATAAATTTGTGTCTCTCATGTGTGTGATTATTTGTGCATTGCTTTGATTACTACTATTGATATTGCAATTTATAATATTGGATAATATTATTTTGAAAAGGAAAGTAAAAGTTGATTTTATACTATTCACCCCCCTCTTAGTATAAGCTTGTTTTCTTCAATTGGTATCAAAGCGGTTTCCTTCAAAAAAGTCTAGCAACTTGAAGGAATATATTATATGAACACATATGGCATATCAGAATGGATCCTCATTAAATAAGGAACTATTGTTTTATGGGAACAATTATACCTTTTGGAGTATAATAATGAAGACTTACTTTATGGAACAAGGATATGAGAGATGACAATTGGTTGAGGATGGGTTCACACCTACAACTAATCCTCCCATAAATAAAGATGGTAATTTGTTATATGTGAATAATACCAATGCTATGAATGAAATATTAAATGGATTATGTGAAGAAAAATTTGTGAAATTTATGCACTGCAAATAAAAGAAGAGATATGGAACAAATTGAAGCAAACATATGAAGGAGATAAAAAGGTCAAGTTGGCAAAATTGCAAAACCACAAGAAAAGGTTTGGATATTTGAAGATGAAATATGAGTAAGATATATGTGTATGAGGATTTTAATACCATGAGTGGACTTGTATTTGAAATAGAAGACTCCAATTTTGCTCAGAAATTACGAAGACCGCTCCCTCTTAGGTATGATGGAAAGGTTTCAGCTATAGAAGAAATGAGTGATATTGATAATTTGACTATGGATAAGTTACATGGAATTCTCACAGCTTATGAGATGAGAATATTAAAGGATCCCAACTACAATAAAGAGGCAACTTTCAAAGCTTCAAAGAAGAAAAAGATAATAAACAATAATCAAGTGGTGATTCAAGCAGTGATGAAGAAGCTAACTATGTGAGAATAAAAAAAAAGGAATAAAGAAAGCACAAAGGTATGAAGACTATGAAATTTTTTAATTTTTGTAATTATGATCACTATGCATCTAATTTTTTGAGAAGCAACACACCCCCACTAAAAAAATGAAATTCCATCCTTTGAAAATATTTAAATTTCATTTGTTCCGCAGGGACCCTCTTGAGTTTTTCGGTTTTAATTCCAAATTTTGCTTACATCCTTTTTGAAAATTTAGCCTACATCAAAGTGTCCAAGTAGGCTTACATATGGCATTGATTTCAATTTAAATTTTTTGAAATTTTGCATGTTAAATGTATTAATTCATATTAATCATTTCAGAAATTTTAGTTTTCAATAGTTTTTCTATTTTTGGCCAGCATACTTCTAAATGCATTTTTCTCTTAAATCCATGATGAATTTTTAAGTTCCATTTGCATATTTGAATACCCTTTAGGCTTATTTAGATGCTTGTAAAGTTTCATCAAATTCCAGGCACTTGGACAAAGTCATTGGAATTAACCTACAATTTTTGGAGAATTTACAAAGAGCAAGAAAAGCTTGAGGGACATGTCGCGATATCGCGACATGTCCCATTTTTGCGACATGTCTCATTTTTGCGAGGGCCAAAGCTTGGAAGAAATGAAGTGAAGGAAATGTCATGATTTCATGACATGTTCCATTTTCGCGAGGGCGGAAGATTGAAAGACACTAAGTGAAGGAAATGTCACGATTTCGTGACATGTTCCATTTTCGCGAGGACGAAGCTTGAAAGACATGAAGTGAGGGAAATGTCATGATTTCGTGACATGTTCCATTTTCATGAGGAAGAAATCTTGGAAGAAACAAAGTGAAGGAAATGTCACGATTTCGCGACATGTTCCATTTTCGCGAGGAAGAAAGCTTGGAAGAAACGAAGTGAAGGAAATGTCGCGATTTCGTGACATGTTCCATTTTCGCGAGGGCGAAAGCTTGAAAGACATGAAGTGAGGGAAATGTCACGATTTCATGACATGTTCCATTTTTTTGAGGGCAAAATCTTGAAAGACACTAAGTGAAGGAAATGTCGCGATTTCGTGACATGTTCCATTTTCACGAGGAAGAAAGCTTGGAAGAAAAGAAGTGAAGCAAATGTTGCAATTTCGTGACATGTTCCATTTTCACGAGGACAAAAGCTTGAAAGACATGAAGTGAGGGAAATGTCATGATTTTTTGAGATGTTCCATTTTCATGAGGAAGAAATCTTAGAAGCAACGAAGTGAAGGAAATATTACGATTTCACATGTTCCATTTTTGCGAGGAAGAAATATTGGAAGAAATGAAGTGAAGGAAATGTCACGATTTCGCGACATGTTCCATTTTTGTGAGGAAGAAAGCTTGGAAGAAACGAAGTGAAGGAAATGTCATGATTTCATGACATGTTCCATTTTTGTGAGGGCGGAAGCTTGAAAGACATGAAGTGAAGGAAATGTCACGATTTCATGACATGTTCCATTTTCGCGAGGGCAAAAGCTTGAAAGACATGAAGTGAAGGAAATGTCGTGATTTTGTGACATGTTCCATTTTTGTGAGGGCAAAAGCGTGGAAGTAACGAAGTGAGGAAAATTTCATGATTTCGTGACATGTTCCATTTTCACGACTTGTATCATTTTCACGAGGGCAAAAGCAAGAAAAAATAGCTTGAGGGAAATATCCCGAAATCGTGACTTGTTTTAGTTTCCTGGCATCACCCATCCAAAAGGAAGTGGAAGCTTTTCAACACAGTCCAACCCTAGAAATATTTAAATGAAAAAACATTAAAAAAATCTAACCTTTGCTTTTCTTTTTGCAAAAGGTGATCCGACAGTTGCATAATGGCAAAAGTAATGGCGAGAAAGACAGACAAACCTAAATTTTGATGCAAATCAAGCAAGGGCCATCGGATGGGAATAAGAGATGTCGGGAAGTTCTGATTCATCTAGACTTTATAGATCTGGCCATAAATACAGACTTTAAAGAATTTTCTAGTGGATGCATTACCAAGAAAATTTATGGCAAGTCAGTTACTCATCCAGATTTTGCAGATCTGGCCGCAAATACAGGCTTTAAGGAATTTGTCGATGGATCCATTTGCCTAAAAAATTTATGGCATGTCAGTGACTCATCCAAATTTTGCAGATTTGGCCGCAAATACATACTTTAAAGAATTTTTTGATGGATGCATTTCTTAGAAAATTTATGGCAAAAGTAATGACGGGTAGAGAATCTCAACTCGAACCAAACAAAGGTAGTTGTGCGAGGATGGAAGGCCTAGGAAGTCAATGACTCATCCAAATTTTGTAGAAGAATTAATGAGATGCTCTGACGACTTATCGAAAGAAGAACATACTTTTACATGCGATGTCCATTTGATGAGGATCAAACCAAGTCTTATCTCCTCAATTTATGGTGAGATCCACACGAACATTTTTAGAGTAATTAGGGCTTATCAAAACTATATATAAAAATGCCTTATATTGTAAAGCCTCGACGGTGGGATTTTTATGATAAGATTTAGATATTTGGAAGAAGATATTTTGAAAATATCAAGGTTTGTCCTGAGTCTATATATACTTCTCTTGAATGTAAAGTCCGGAGGTGAAAACTTAGAATAAAAGACATTTTTATAATTTCTTGCAAATCTTGTTTGAATGCTTTTTTCTGGACCTGGGGTTGGTGTGACATCGTTCTTCTGTGATAGCATGGCCAGAAGCCTAATCTCTTTCAAATTTCGATAAGTGCATCTTCTTCTATTTTTGTCTCGCTAAGGTTTATTTATTTTAGTTGTAAATATGTGTTATCAAGATTGAATATGCTACTAGGCTTCATTCTGTTTGTTGTATGCTAGGGAAAATTAAAGATTTAAGGTTCTGGTTTGTTCTAATTGCTCTATCCTCACTGCACGAGCTAGGCTGCTGGTGAGAGATACCATTTGACACTAAATTCCCTTCTATTTATGGTTTTCTTTTAGATCTGTGTCATCTCCATCTTATGCTCTTAGTAGAAGGTGATCTTAGAAAGTTGGACACCTTCCTCTTTGATTGGTTTTATTGTGAAGCTAAATAGTGTTACTAAAATTGGTAGTTTTGATTTTGCAACTAACTTAGATAAGCTTCTCTTTTTTGCCCTATCCTACTCTCTTTGTTCCACCATTAAATGATCCATTTTCATTTTCTTTCAAATTTGTCTTTTATTTAATCTGTTAAAATATAAAGAGCTATATCAAATAACTCATCGTAAATCTGATTGTCAACAAATATAACAACTGCTAAACATTACTAAATGAAGGTCAAACCCGTTGTAAGGTAACAGACAGTCCACTTGAAACTATTCCAAAAGTAGAAAAGAGTGAATAGCCATTCGACCCAACTCTGTAACTCACACCTTGGATAATCAACAAGATCCTAAAGTGAGTGGGATTTATCTTGTATAAGTGTTATTGGTATTTTATGCTCATTCTTCATGGGGTGTGTATGAAAGCCAAACCAACATTTAAAATTGGCGCTAGAAGGAGGGCCGACTGAACTCTGTTCAGTATTTGTTAAGGATTATAAATTGCTTGTGAAAAGCTGGATTCTACCTATAGAATAACCAGGTCCCACTCCAGAGTTGGAGATCTCCTTGTGCCTGACTTGGAAACCCCAAGGAGAAGTAGCCTCAAAAGAGCCAAGTCTTTGTCTAGCATATTTTTGTCACCACTTTTAGTTCCTCCAACTGTAACTCAAAATATCATCGTTAATCAAGTAGTGATGGCAAAATGGTTGGGTTCCACTGCTTTGAATATCCCTGGTGCAGCGCATGATTTACCCAAAAATCCTAAGAAGTATCTTCCTACCTACAAGCATGATGGAATCAGAATAGTAGAAGAACATATAGTGGCATTTAAAAATTCTCTAAAGTTGTTGAATGTGTAGCATGAAGATGTGGCTTGTAGGTTATTCCCATTCACTCTCCGGGAAGGAGCATACGACTGGTTTTTGAATCTTACTAATTGTTGAGTGGTATTTTCACCCGGTTGTGAAAACACACTCTCCGATAGGATTTGGGTTCTAAATCCTCTCTTGCAAAGAAATCAAACAAGTGACTTCTCCAAGGTCTTCGCTATATTAGCATTTTACATCTGTGTATTAATAATCTCAAATAAAGATATTCAATTAAAATGCTTGGAACACCTTAGTGGTTGCAAGTAACTGAAAACAAGGGGCAATGTTGGTTTATTTTACCGTGAAACTTTAATGATTGTTCGTTGAACCCGAATAAAGCAAATGTGATTTGGTCCCTATATGACCATGTTGTAACTTCAAAGTGGAAATTGATGAAATGCCATAAATGATGGAACTATTTTTGGATTTTGAAGTTTTTTAATTTTTTTATTTTAATGCCTGAGAATTAAAATAAAGTTGGAACTTCTGAAAAATAAAGTGCAGAAAAAAGAAAATAAAATGCAAAAAGAAAAATGAAAATGAAATTGCATTCAGTTTGATGCTATCCTGTTCCGGAAAAACCGAAGATGTGAGGTTTCCATGCATGCAACCTAACCTATTGGACCTGCATGACATGCATAATCCCCATAGACTAAGTGCTTGTTCCTAGGGTACGAAATAAAATTCAGATTTCAAATATTCGCCTAATGTAACCCACGAAGTGGCATCTACATTATCTATAAATCCAAAATCCAAAAAATGAAAGAATAAACATTAAATCCATAGCATGCAAGAAGATCTCCTTCTTTCTTGCCCACAAGATGCAAATTTTTGAACACTTTGCATTAAAAATATGTCATGTTACAATAGCAGAATCTCTGGTTTTTCCAAACCAGTCTGTGGAAGAGAAACAGCTCAAACAGGCCCAGAATGGCCTTCTCAACTTTAGCTCTGCAACCCTGCTTGCAGCGGTTTTTGACCCCTGTACCCATCCTGTGCTTCTGCTTTTAAACCTTCTGGTGCGGTTCTCTGCTTCACTCTGTGATGCTTCGTTTCATTTCCTAGATTGCATCGTTTCGTCTTCCTCGCCTCTTCGTTGTCTTTGACTTTCTGCTCGGATGTCGAACGTTTGATCTTCTTCGTGAATGTAACTGCTAGCCCTAAAGCGTTACACCATAGTCCTGACATCTTCGTGCCACGTGTTTTATGCTTTTTTGCATGTTCCATAATGGCCCCCTGTAAATCGTGACCAAAAATAGCATGTCGCGATATCGCGACATTTTTTGCATGCAGCTTTGCTCTTCTACCTGTATCGCGAAAATGAGACATGTCGCGATATCGCGACACTTTTCTACTTGCAACTTTGTTCCTCATGAAAACAAGACATGTCACGAAATCATGACATTTTTTGGCCAGCAACCTTGTCCGCCACCATGCACAGTGAAAATAAGACATGTCGCGAAATCGTGACATTTTCTATAGCCTTGTCGACCTTCATGCAAAAATAAGACATGTCACGAAATCATGACATTTTTTTCATCCAACTTGTCATGAAATCATGACTTTTTCTCTTCGGGCTCTTGCAACTTCGTGAAATCATGACATTTTTCTCTTTCGGGACAAATCACTTTTTTTTTTACCAATACATGTCAAAATCATGACACTTTTCCATCTTAAATTGTTTTTAAACTTTTCTATTTTTGTCACGAAATCATGACACTTTTTCATCATTTTTCTTTCTCATAAATCGTGACATTTTTTTTGAAAATTTTCTTTCTTCACGAAATCATGACACTTTTCTCATTCACCTTATTTTGTCATAAATCATGACACTTTTCATGTCACGAAATCGCGACTTTTTCCTATACATTCAACATTTTTCTCTTTTCTCTTGTCTGAAAACATGACATTCTTTACTTTCATATCACCTTTTTTAACATGACATGTCGCGATATCGTGACATCTTTCCATTTTGTCTTTCTCTCTCCTCTATGAACCACGATTTCACAATACGTGATATCGTGACATTTTTTCATGATGCATTCTGTTGCTCCTAGCCGCGAAAACGTGACATGTCACAAAATCGTGACACCTTTTTCGTTCCACTGCATTTCACTTTTCTGTGCCATGAAAACGTGACATGTCGCGATATCACGACAATTTTTCATTTTCGGTCGTGACGGAGCAACATGTCGCGATATCGCGACAACTTTTCATTTTTAGTCGTGACGGAGCAACATGTCGCGATATCGCGACACTTTTCTCTTTTGTGAAATTTTGCTTTTTCCTTGATTTTTTAGCATCTGGGTCACTGTAGTCTTCTTTGAAAGCATGCAAAAAAGGTGGGTCCCCAATTTTGGGGTGTGTTGTGGATCAGCCACAACAAATGGTGACTCTATTGTCAAATGCTCCTGAGCATTTTGGTGAGAACCCAACCTGAAATATACAAGCTTAGATACAAGCGTCAGCACATAAAAGATAAACAAATACCGATAGATCAGAAATACATGAAACATCAGAATCATTAAGTATCAGCTTGGTGTGTGCAATGTGTTTTCATTCCCTATCATTTGAACTTGATCAACATTCCATTGTCAGTTTCACTTATGATTTGTATGCAAGGCTATGAATGATTTGTGCAGGATTTGATGTATGATGAAGATGCTAGAGATATAACAACCTGCTTTATAAAGGCTCAAACCTTCTAATATCATGAACAAACATATTAAAGCTGTCAAACCCTCTTAGGACCAAATATATGTATACTGAATTAATTTACTAGATCCCAAAGTTGGTTATGTGTCACTACCATCTTGAACCCATGTGCAAGTGTAAGTGAAATCAGAACTTTGGGGAATAGGATTCCCAACCTAAGCGAGATGGGAATTTAACCCTATCCTTACTATTCTGATTTGGAGTTCATTACCTCATCTTGAACAAAATGATTTAACCTGTTATGGATGAAATGGTCAGGCTAGTCTATCCATATGAGCAATCAGTGGTCTTGCTTTTAGACAAGACATGTTGCCACGCATGAGCATACTTAACCCCATAATCCATGACTTGGCTTCATTCATTCTCTTTTCTTTTATTTCTTGGACCTTTGGGATGACTACCCATCCTTGCTAGGGACATGTAGTATGATCCTTCCAATCCAATATTAAGATGAAATGGGAAATATTAATTTTTTACTTCTTGGACCTTGGGGATGACTACCCATCCTTGCTAGGGACATGTAGTACGATCCTTCCAATCCAATATTAAGATAAAATGGGAAATATTAGTTAATTTTATTTCTTGGACCTTTGGGATGACTACCCATCCTTTGTAGAGGACATGTAGTACGATCCTTCCAATCCAAGATTTATGATGAAATGAAAGATGGAAGCTTTGGGGAATCGGATTCTCAACCTAGGTGAGATGAGAATTATGCCCTATCCTTACTACTCCATGAAGGTCAAATCAGAGCTTTGGGGAATTGGATCCTCAACCTAAGTTCGATGAGGATTTAACCCTATCCTTACTACTATGGTTTTAGGCTTTAAGCTTTGATGGGAGTGGTAAAAACCATTGTTTTAAGGATTATGTTGCATGATAGGACAGGACATGAAATATTCTTTTCACCTCACCTTTTCATCCAAGTATGGTTTTGATCATTTTGCTCAAGATTCTTTTTAATGTGCATGGAATGTGCTTGGTTCAAGATAGTTTGGGCATCAGTTCCCAACCTTAGGATCCTTTTAATATATGTTATGTAATAACCCTAAGAGGATTCGACACCTTCTCAATGATTGCACATGAAATGAAAATGTAACTGAGATGACATGTATATGCAATGTGGAATGTGACATGAGATATGAATGCACTGCTTCTTTTGGAATATATCATCTACTTTACCATAATGTGCAAAACTGACAACTTCATGCATCACAAGATTCAAACGATATTATTTAAATGTTTGTGTTACTTGTGGAGCTTTCTACAACACAATTCCAATGTTTCATATTCTCCTGATCTTAGGCATAAGTTGACATCTCAAAAAAATTTTTCATCATTTTTTTTTTTTAGACAAACCAAACATGTCAAATAAACACACAACTTTAAATCATGATTAAACTAACAATCCCAAAAATGAAACTTGAAAACACAAACCCAAAACCAAAAACCAAAATCTATATACAAATGTACAATATAATACAAGATGATGCAAAGCTTGGACTATCACTTTCCTGGATCCCAAACATGATTAGAACATTTCAACAAAAATATAACATGATATGCATGCCAAATGTTGTAGGAATCCAACAAAAACAAGATTAGACCAAACAATGCAACCCACTTCAACTTTCCTCTCTCACCCCACCAATTAGATTTAGTTCCATTAGTATTCTCATAGGTGAGATTCAAATTTTCAAATTGATTAGACAATGATTGATTTTCAATTTTATCATGTCTATTCTTTAAAATGCAAATTTCATAATTCCATCCTTGATTTAGAATTAGGCTATCTTTTTCAAATATGCAATTTTGTAAGTAGGAGCCTATTTCTACAAATTTCAAAGCCAAATCATTTTCCAAATTTGTAGGCCAATCAAATTTGTGTAACAATTTGCAAGCATCTAGGATATTTACTAAATTAGGATCATTAAAAGTTTTTACCCTAGATTCAATTAGTAATTGTTGATGAATTTGATTTAACAATTCAAGTGCATCAACTTCTTTTTCATTCATTAAAACAATGTTATCAAAGGTGTGATTAGAAATCATACCTTGTTTTTCATTCACCTTTAATGACATTTCATCATAAACATCATTCAAATTCAAAACATGGTCATGCAAATTTTCACCTAAATCTTGGATGCTTGAACACAAAAGGTTAGATTCTAACTTTTGAACATTTTTATTTACCAAAATTTGATGGGGATTTGCAATTCCCTCTTTTACCTCATGGTCTTCATACTCTTCATTGATTACTTGTTCATTAAACATACCAAAATTGGGCACCCAATTGAAAACATGCCCATCCTTTTCAACCCTCAAATGTTCTTGGTCAAAGTGTATGTCCCATGACTCATCTTGATGATCCTTCATTTGAGTTGCTTCCAATTGATCAATCTCTTTGTCATTTGGTTCTAATTCTTTGTTCACTATCCATGGTATCTCTTCATGTGAGGTAGAAGTTTCAACATCCTGCATATCAAGTGAAATATGAGTTTCATCTATGGGGGTGTGAGAAAAGAATGCATTATCATATCTCCCCCAACCATTATAAAAATTATCTTCCAAATTTGTGGGATGAAACTCCATGGTATTTGTGACATGATCTTTTGATTCATTCATCAATTCACTTTCTTCTTTGTCCTTGGTAATAGGATCATTATAATCTTCCAAAATTTGATGAGATTTGAAACCCTCTTCCAAAACATCCTCAAATTGTACAGGAGTTGTAATATCTTCCTTTGAGTAGGCGATTATGTTGTCCTGTATATCAATTGGCACACAAGTTTCATTAGTAGTTTTGGATTGAGTGTAGTCTTCCCACTTCTTCCAAGCATCATAATAATCATCTTTCAAAATCAAGTGGTGACGTTCAACTACTTCTTCAACATCTTCCAATTCATCAATGTGTTTCTCATCAAATTCATCTTCACCTTCCTTAGATGGTTCAATTATTTCCAAAAGTGGGTCATTTCTTGAATTCAAATTTGTAAGGCTATCATCATCCAAATTAGTAACCCATGATTCAATTTTATCATAATTTGGAGGGTGAAGAATTTCTTGATCATTAATTTTACACATCTCATCAATAGTATCTTCCAAGAACAAGTGGTGAAACTCTATCATGTCTTCAAATTCATTTATTGGTTTTCTTCCAATTTCACTTTCAACCACTTCATTCAATTCTATGGTAGGTTCCATCCTATCACATATTTCAAACATTGTTGAATTTAGAACCCCTTCATCCAGATAATCATGTATCTCTATGAATGAGATCATTTCTGCATAATCCTCACTAGCGGATGTTGGCTTAGCAATTTGCACCTCCTCTTGGACTACATCTAAGGTGGTTGTAAGATTTGGATATTCAAATTCATCCCCTTGATCATTTACCTTAGATATCATTGGAGTGGAGGGTGCTATATTTGATGGTTGGTGTAGGTTGGCATCAATATCTTTAGAAGGACAATCTCTTATGTGAACATGTTGTGCCTTTTCTTCTTCAAGACCTTGTCGTTCTATCTCTTCTAAGATCTCATGGATTTTCTCTAGAGACAAACCACTCATTTTTTCCTCAATGAGTGAAGCAAGTGTGGGGTGTATGGCTCCTAGGTATACTTCCATGGCTTCCTCTTCTAATGTGTTAAAATTTTCCCACATTTGGGAGTGCAACTCATGAAATCTTCCATTGAATTGACTCAAGGATTCATTAGGCTCCTTACATATGGAGGTAAACTGATTTTTCAAGATTTCTAAGTCAACTTGATTACCAAAATGATAAAGATAGGCTGCTTCTAGTTGTATCCAAGAAGTCCTAACCTCCATGGGTAGTTGGCTGTACCAAAAGAATGGTTTATCATCCAAAATGTATGCAAATAACTTACAAGCTACCTCCTCATAGAAAATCTGGAATTGACATAATGTATCCTTGTAGACATGCAGTTTTTGCAAGTATCCTAGTGGCACCTCTTGATTAAAACATCGTAGAAACTCCAATAACATTTTAGGAATTTGATAGGGTACCACATGTATAGACAAACCCTTATAATGATCCTCCATTATAGATACCATTCTTTCTCTTAGAGACATCATTTCAGCTCTCAGGGATACCATTTGCTCCTCAAGTGTTGCCATTAGTGAAACTTAAAATGTAATTTTAGAACCAAATCTATTGAATATTCAACCTGCAATGTATAAACAAAATCAAGTTAGCATCAACTAAGAGATGTATTCATTAAAATCAAATGAAAATAATTGTATGGAAACAACACTTCGTTAGTCAAGACCAAAATTTTCAAAATTAAATCAAATCACTTTATTTTTGTATGAACAATCAAAAAGTGTTAGCAAAGCTCTTAAGCAAAATTCTAAGCATTTAAAATCATAATAAAATAAACCGTTTCATGCCCTCCTTCTAGCGCCAATATGTTGAGTGGTATTTTCACCCGATTGTGAAAACACACTCTCCGATAGGATTTGGGTTCTAAATCCTCTCTTGCAAAGAAATCAAACAAATAACTTCTCCAAGGTCTTCGCTATATTAGCATTTTACATCTGTGTATTAATAATCTCAAATAAAGATATTCAATTAAAATGCTTGGAACACCTTAGTGGTTGCAAGTAACTGAAAACAAGGGGCAATGTTGGTTTATTTTACTATGAAACTTTAATGATTGTTCATTGAACCCGAATAAAGCAAATGTGATTTGGTCCCTATATGACCATGTTGTAACTTCAAAGTGGAAATTGATGAAATGCCATAAATGATGGAACTATTTTTGGATTTTGAAGTTTTTAATTTTTTTTATTTTTATTTTAATGCCTGAGAATTAAAATAAAGTTGGAACTTCTGAAAAATAAAGTGCAGAAAAAAGAAAATAAAATGCAAAAGAAAAATGAAAATGAAATTGCATTCAGTTTGATGCTATCCTGTTCTAGCAAAACCGAAGATGTGAGGTTTCCATGCATGCAACCTAACCTATTGGACCTGCATGACATGCATAATCCCCATAGACTAAGTGCTTGTTCCTAGGGTACGAAATAAAATTCAGATTTCAAATATTCGCCTAATGTAACCCACAAAAGTGGCATCTACATTATCTATAAATCCAAAATCTAAAAAATGAAAGAATAAACATTAAATCCATAGCATGCATAGAAGATCTCCTTCTTTCTTGCCCACAAGATGCAAATTTTTGAACACTTCTGCATTAAAAATATGTCATGTTACAATAGCAGAATCTCTGGTTTTTCCAAACCGATCTGTGGAAGAGAAACAACTCAAACAGTAGGCCCAGAATGGCCTTCTCAACTTTGGCTCTGCAACCTCGCTTGCAGCGGTTTTTGACCCCTGTACCCGTCCTGTGCTTCTGCTTTTAAACCTCCTGGTGCGGTTCTCTGCTTCACTCTGTGATGCTTCATTTCATTTCCTAGATTGCATCGTTTCGTCTTCCCCGCCTCTTCGTTGTCTTTGACTTTCTGCTCGGATGTCGAACGTTTGATCTTCTTCGTGAATGAAACTGCTAGCCCTGAAGCGTTACACCATAGTCCTGACATCTTTGTGCCACGTGTTTCATGCTTTTTTGCATGTTCCATAACGGCCCCCTGTAAATCACGACCAAAAATAGCATGTCGCGATATCGCGACATTTTTTTGCATGTAGCTTTGTTCTTCTACTCGTATCGCGAAAATGAGACATGTCGCGATATCGCGACACTTTTCTACCTACAGCTTTGTTCCTCTACCTACACTGCCAAAACAAGACATGTCGCAAAATCGCGATGTTTTTCGGCCAACAGCCTTGTCTGCCACCATGCACGGTGAAAATGAGACATGTCACGAAATCGCGACATTTTCCTGTATGCAGCCTTGTCAGCCTTCATGCATAGCAAAAATGAGACATGTCACGAAATCGTGACAATTTTTTGTCAATGGGCCGTGCAAATGCAACTTGTCATGAAATCGTGACGTTTTTCTATTTCGGGCTGTCTCGTTGCAACTTGTCATGAAATCATGACGTTTTTCTCTTTCGGGCCTTGAGGATGCAACCTGTCACGAAATCATGATGTTTTTCTCTTTTAGGCCTTAAGGATGCAACCTGACGTGAAATCGTGACGCCTTTTCATTTTGTTGTGTTTTGTTGTACCTGGCCATGAAAACATGACATGTCGTGAAATTGTGGTGCTTTTACATTCTGTGCCATCTCGCTATTTTTTGTCATGAAATCATGACACCCTTTCATTTCGTACACATTGGCTGCTTTCTGTCATGAAATCGCGACACTTTTTTGTTCAGCATGTCTTGCTGCTTTCTGTCACGAAATTGCGATGCTTTTACATTCTGTACCATATCACTATTTCTTGTCGTGAAATCACGACACCCTTTCATTATGTACACATTCGCTGCTTTCTGTCATGAAATCATGATGCTTTTTCATTCTGTGCTATCCAGCTACTTTCTGTCATGAAATCGTGACACTTTTTTGTTTGGCATCATCTCACTGCTTTCTTTCACGAAATCACGATGCTTTTACATTCTGTACCATCTCGCTATTTCTTGTCGCGAAATCATGACACCCTTTCATTCCATACACATTCACTGCTTTCTATCGTGAAATCATGATGCTTTTTCATTCCGTGCTGTCCAGCTGCTTTCTGTCATGAAATTGTGACACTTTTTCATTCAGCATCATCTCATTGCTTTCTGTTGTGAAATCGCGATGTTTTTTCATTCCGGGTTGTCCAGCTACTTTCTATCACGAAATCGTGACACTTTTTCGTTTGGCATCATCTCACTGCTTTCTATCGTGAAGTTGTGACACTTTTTCATTTCGGGCTGTCCAGCTGCTTTTTGTCGTGAAATCACGATGCTTTCCTCTTTCGTACCATCTAGTTGTTTGGAGCCGCGAAAACATGACTTGTCGCGATATCGTGACATTTTTCTTCTACGTTCATTTTGGCTGCTCTTGGTCATGAAAACGTGACATGTCATGATTTCATGACACATTTCCCTTGCTTTGCTTGTCAGTCGTCATGAATAGCAAAAATGAGACATGTCACGATTTTGCGATAACTTTAGTGCCTTACCCTGTTTGACTGGTTTGACCACGATTTCATGACATGTCACGATTTTGCGACATCTTTCCATTTTGTCTTTCTCTCTCCTCTATGAACCAAGATTTCACAACACATCACGATATCGTGATATTTTCTCTTCATGATGCATTCTGCTACTCCTAGCCATGAAAACGCGACATGTTGCGAAATCGTGACACCTTTTCCGTTCCACTACATTTTGCTTGTTTGGGCCACAACATTTTTCATTTTTAGAAGCGACGAAGCAACATGTCGCGATATCACGACAACTTTTCATTTTTGGTCGCGACGGAGCAACATGTCGCGATATCGTGACACTTTTTCTCTTTTGTGAAATTTTGCTTTTTTCCTTGATTTTTTTAGCATCTGGGTCACTGCAATCTTCTTTGAAAGCATGCAAAAAATGCGGGTCCCCAATTTTGGGGTGTGTTGTGGATCAGCCACAACACTAATGATTCTATTACTAGTTGGAATGACCTAGAGAAAGTTTTTGTATCACAATTTGGGGAAGTGATTGACCCCAGTGTGTTATATCAACAATTTTCTAGTATTAAGAGAGAAATCAATGGGACAGTTAGATATTTCAACGTTAGGTTTCAAAAAGCTTATGGTATATTAACGGGTCATTATGTGCCAACTGCGGATCTAGCATTAGAAATTTTTAGGAATTCCCTAGATCCAGTGACCTCTATTTTCCTAAAGAGAGATGCCAATATTACTAATCTAACAGAGGCTTATAAAGAAGTTTTGGTTCTTGAAAGACAATTGGGACCTCAATCTTTGAATGCTCCTCAAATTCCCTTTGTTACACAAAATACCCCTATTTTGAATCCCATCCCACATCAAATGATGTTCCCAGCATGCCAAACTCCACCGATAGGAAATCCATTGGCTATAACACATGCTGAACATGTACAGAATATAGAGAAAGAATCTGATAAAACAAGAGTTGAGGAAGTCTCAAAGATGGTCCAAAAGTTGGCAAATGACTTTTTGAGTTTAAAAAGGCAAGTTTCCATCGGGGAAAACTCCAATAGATTTTCTTATCAACATAATAGATTCACTAGACCACCATATAAACCCAACAAGGATTATAAAGGTAAGGGACATGAAGTGAATATTTGTGACTTGGCTTTGCCCAACTGGTGCAGGATACATGGAACATCTCAAGATGGGGAATTGGATTGTTTGGAGTTTTGCAATGCCTTTGAAGCTCTATCTGGTGAGTTGGTTTTTTCTAAAAATCAAAGAAATATTGATGGTCCAAGTTCATCCAAACATAGTGCAGCTATGGTGTTATATTCATTCACTTTTCCAGATGAGTCAGAGAATGTTGTGGAGATACCTATAGATGAAGTGCAAGATTTTCAACAGTATAGAAAGGACAACTACAATCTCAGGAACAAAAATTCGGAGCCTAATACTACATCTACACCTCCAGACAACTCCCATAATGTTCCTCTAGATCCATCTCCAAATAATAACCCACCTCCACCCAAGGGAGGAGATCCAAGAGTACCATATGGATTTGTTGCTCCACTCAATAAGGGATACAATATAGTGGAGGATATGAAGAAGATCAAGGCTAACATCACTTTTCATGAGTTGTCTCAAATTACTGAACAAAGAGATAATTTGATTAAGACATACTCTGAGCCTATTGCCAAACCTCTAGAAAATGGAAAGAAGATAGCAAATGCAAACATGGCCATGTATAAAGAAAGGATTGAAGTTCCGCCTTTCCTGTTAACTATCTATATATTTGGGAAAAATTTACACAACTGTCTAGTGGATTCTGGTGCTTCAGCCAATGTCATGCCTCTAGCCATCTGTCAACAGTTGGGTTTAACCCCCATGAAGTCTGAGAGAAGAGTCATCCAATTGGATAAAAATGAGGTTAATGTGGTAGATGAACTTCAAAGTATACACATCCAGCTAGCATCTACGCTGAGAGCACAACACAAAGTTGAAATTCAGGTGGTAGATATTCCTATGGGATACGAAATTCTTCTAAGCAGAGATTGGTCAAAGTCTTTGAATGGGTACTTGGCAACTGATTTTTCACATATGTGGTTACCCTAGAAAGGTGTTGCAAATCAGTTAAGAATCGAAAGAGAACCTAGATATAAACACATGATCACTGAGTATAATGCCAAGAATGAGATTGTTAATCTTACTGATGTAGATATTGAGGTTTATAATTTGACAACTGCACAAAAGGAGAAACTAAATTTCGGGACTGAAGAGGATCCCAGAAACCTTAAGTTAGCTAAAGCTTGTGACCCTAAAATTAAAAAGAATATGATTGAATTTCGTCACAGGTACAAGGATGTTATAGCCCGGTCTTATATAGACCTAAAGTTTTTTTATCCAAAAGTTTACACCCATATAAAACCCTTAAAGGAGTTTTGCAAGCCCTTTCGATAGAAACAGAGGTATTTCAACGCTTTTTTGGATCCCCTCATCAAGAAGTCTGCTAGAGACAAATCCAAAAAATGGCACACACTTGAAGTATGCACTTTGGGCTGACAGGGATGAACGACTTCAAGCCTTGGAGCATTTTAGTTGACACCAAGAGATAGTCAAGCACTGGTTTGATAAAAGAGCCAGATTGAAAGCCTTCAAACTTGTATACCTGGTGCTTCTATGGGACAAATCCCATGAAAAGAAAGGTAAACAAACCAAGTTGTAACCTCTATGGATAGGGCCATACCAGATTGTCGAAATCCTAGGTAATAATGCATTTCATCTATAGGGCCTGGAAGGTAATTTTTTGAACCTTCCTGTTAATGGTCAATATTTGAAGCATTGTTTCTCAGTTGTTCCATCCACTACATCATTTGAGTAATCACAAAGACTTTGTGCATATGTATATATTGTAAATGAAGTTTGAAGTAGTATGTTTTTATTTTTATTTTATTTAAAAGTTTGAAGTTTTGTATTTTATCTTTTGAGGTCTGTGCAAATTTATCTTTAGCTGGTGGCCTTTTTCCCTCCTCTTTAGCTTTTAAAATTAAACAACAAAACACAAATCAACATTTAAAATTGGCGCTAGTGTGTTTTTATTTTGTTTTATTTTAAGGTTGAAGTAGTGTGTTTTCTTTTTGTTTTATTTTTGTTAAGAGATAATCTGCTAGGACTAAAAAGTGGGACTACTTGTTATTTAGAACAACAGTAGAAAGATAATTGGATTTTGTATCTTGCTTGCCACAATTATTTTGATTATAAAGAAACTATTATACTATTTGGCTGAAGAACTCCCAGGGAATCCAAGAAAAGTTGGTCATGAGAGCGGACTCTGATTCATAAAATCATTTTAAGTGTCCAAGGAGGTTGTTGGTACTCAGACTAAAATATTTAGTTGATCAATTGCTCGATGAATAATAATAAAAAAAGGAAGGCATTCCAGCTATCGGTATCTTTCAAAAGAAAAAAGAGACAGAAGGTGAAATTTGGGCAAGCCAACATAAAACTTGCACTCTTTTTTGCACATGGCCAAGGATCCCAAAGGACATCTCAAACGTGTTCACCAAGCTATAGATGCCACCTCATAGTTGTGAATCAGGGTCTTGAAAATCTAAAGAGTAACTCTGTCGGGGATGTAAAAGGCTAAACTAGTAAACAGAGCTCTACTAGGTTTACCCTACATAATCTAAATAGCTGATTGATCCATAGTGAGCATTCGAAGCCCTGGTCATCCTTGAAAGAAGGTTTATATGCTCATAATCACACATCACAATCTTCCTTAAGTGATTCAACCTAGTATGTCCTTGGGAAACTTTAACAGCTAGCAGATAGTAGTTAAGTCATTTTAGAAAATATTTGTGGCAAAGCATGGTACATAGTCTAAATTATTTTGAGACTAGAGTTTTGGAATCTAAATAGTGCTACTATTTTCCCCGCAGATATCGCCATTTGTTGAGAAGCAACACACCCCCACTAAAAATAAAAATTCCATCCTTTGAAAATATTTAAATTTCATTTGTTCCGTAGGGACCCTCTTGAGTTTTTCGGTTTTAATTCCAAATTTTTCTTACATCCTTTTTCAAAACATTTCCTACATCAAAGTGTCCAAGTAGGCTTACATATGGCATTGATTTCAATTTAAAATTTCTGAAATTTTGCATGTTAAATGTATTAATTCATATTAATCATTTCATAAATTTTAGTTTTCAATAGTTTTTCTATTTCTGGCCAACATACTTCTAAATGCATTTTTCTCTTAAATCCATGATGAAATTTTAAGTTCCATTTGCAGATTTGGATACCCTTTAGGCTTATTTAGATGCTTGTAAAGTTTCATCAAATTTTGGGCACTTGGACAAAGTCATTGGAATTAACCTACAATTTTTGGAGAATTTACAAAGAGCAATAAAAGCTTGAGGGACATGTTGTGATATCGCGACATGTTCCATTTTTGTGACATGTCTCATTTTTGTGAGGGCCAAAGCTTGGAAGAAACGAAGTGAAGGAAATGTCGCGATTTTGTGACATGTTCCATTTTTGCAAGGGCGGAAGCTTGAAAGACACTAAGTGAAGGAAATGTCGCTATTTCGTGACATGTTCCATTTTCACGAGGACGGAAGCTTCAAAGAGATGAAGTGAGGGAAATGTCGTGATTTTGTGACATGTTCCATTTTTGCAAGGAAGAAATATTGGAAGAAACGAAGTGAAGGAAATGTCGCGATTTCGCGACATGTTCCATTTTCATGAGGGCGGAAGCTTGAAAGACATGAAGTGAGGGAAATGTCACAATTTTGTGACATGTTCCATTTTTGCGAGGGCGGAAGCTTGAAAGACACTAAGTGAATAAAATTTCATGATTTCACGACATGTTCCATTTTTGCGAGGAAGAAATCTTGGAAGAAACGAAGTGAAAAAAATGTCACAATTTTGCAACATGTTCCATTTTCACGAGGATGAAATCTTGAAAGACATGAAGTGAGGGAAATGTCGTGATTTCATGACATGTTCCATTTTCATGAGGAAGAAATCTTAGAAGCAACTAAGTGAAGAAAATGTCATGATTTCGTGACATGTTTCATTTTCGTGAGGAAGAAATCTTGGATGAAACGAAGTGAAGGAAATGTCTCGATTTCGTGACATGTTCCATTTTTGCGAGGAAGAAAGCTTGGAAGCAACAAAGTGAAGGAAATGTCATGATTTCGTGACATGTTCCATTTTTGCAAGGGTAGAAGCTTGAAAGACATGAAGTGAAGTAAATGTCATGATTTCACGACATGTTCCATTTTCGTGAGGGCGGAAGCTCGAAAGACATGAAGTGAAGGAAATGTCACGAATTTGTGACATGTTCTATTTTTGCGAGGGTGAAAGCGTGGAAGTAACAAAGTGAGGAAAATGTCATGATTTCGTGATATGTTCCATTTTCATGACTTGTCTCATTTTTGCAAGGGCAAAAGCAAGAAAAAGTAGCTTGAGGGAAATATCCCGAAATCACAACTTGTTTTAGTTTCATGGCATCACCCATCCAAAAGGAAGTGGAAGCTTTTCAACACAGTAAAAACCCTAGAAATATTTAAATGAAAAACCATTAAAAAAATCTAACCTTTGCTTTTATTTTTGTAAAAGGTGATCCGACAGTTGCATAATGGCAAAAGTAATGGCGAGAAAGACAAACAAACCTAAATTTTGATGCAAATCAAGCAAGGGCCATCAGATGGGAATAAGAGATGTCGAGAAGTTCTGATTCATCCAGATTTTGTAGATCTGGCCATAAATATAGACTTTAAAGAATTCGTCGGTGGATGCATTGCCGGGAAAATTTATGGCAAGTCAGTGACTCATCCAGATTTTGCAGATCTAGCCGTGAATACAGGCTTTAAGGAATTTGCCGTTGGATCCATTTGCCCAAAAAAATTATGGCAAGTCAGTGACTCATCCAGATTTTACAGATCTGGCCATAAATAAAGACTTTAAATAATTTTCTGGTGGATGCATTTCCTAAAAAATTTATGGCAAAAGTAATTATGGGTAGAGAATCTCAAATCGAACCAAACAAAGGTAGCTATGCGAGGATGGAAGGCCTAGGAAGTCAGTGACTCATCCAAATTTTGTAGAAGAATTAATGAGATGCTCTGACGGCTTATCGAAAGAAGAACATACATTTACACATGATGTCCATTTGATGAGGATCAAACCAAGTCTTATCTCCTCAATTTATGGCGAGATCCACGTGAAGATTTTTAGAGTAATTAGGGCTTATCAAAACTATATATAAAAATTTCTTATATTGTAAATCTTCGGCGGTGGGATTTTTATGATAATATTTAGATATTTGGAAGAAGATATTTTGAAAATATCAGGGTCTGTCCTGAGTCTATATATACTTCTCTTGAATGTAAATTCCAGAGGCAAATCTTAGAATAAAAGACATTTTAGTAATTTCTTGCAAATCTTGTTTGAATGCTTTGTTCTGGACCTGGGGTTGGTGTGACATCATTCTTCTATGATAGCATGGCCAGGAGCCTAATCTCTTTCAAATTTTGATAAGTGCATCTTCTTCTATTTTTGTCTCACTAAGGTTTATTTATTTTAGTTGTAAATTTGTGTTATCAAGATTGAATATGCTACTAGGCTTCATTCCGTTTGGTGTATGCTAGGGAAAATTAAAGATTTAAGTTTTTGGTTTGTTCTAATTTCTCTATCCTCACTATACGAGCTAGGTTGCTGGTGAGAGATACCATTTGACATCAAATTCCCTTCTATTTATGGTTTTCTTTTAGATCTGTGTCATATCTGTCTTATGCTCTTAGTAGAAGGTGATATTAGAAAGCTAGACACCTTCCTCTTTGATTGGTTTTATTGTGAAGCTAAATAGTGTAACTAAAATTGGTAGTTTTGATTTTGTAACTAACTTAGATAAGCTTCTATTTTCTGCCCTACCCTACTCTCTTTGTTCCATCGTTAAATAATCCATTTTTATTTTCTTTCAAATTTGTCTTTTATTTAATATGTTAAAACATAAAGAGCTATATCAAATAACTCATCATAAATCCGATTGTCAACAAATATAACAATTGCTAAACATTATTGAACAAAGGTCAAACCCATTGTAAGGTAACAGACAGTCCACTTGAAACTATTTCAGAAGCAAAAAAGAGTGAATAGCCATTCGACCCAACTCTGTAACTCACACCTTGGATAATCAGCAAGATCCTAAAGTGAGTGGGATTTATCTCGTATAAGTGTTATTGATATTTTATGCTCATTCTTCACGGGGTGTGTATGAAATCTGAACCAACATAATTGTACACAATATGGAAGTATTAGCAGTGAAGAGAAATATGATCATAAGAAAAATTAAGAAGGAAAATCCAAGCATGAAAAGAAAAATAGTTATGGTCAAGGCAAGCATGAAAAGAAGTTCTTTCAAAGGCACATGAAGATTTTCTATATTAACAAGGCATTCAAGGCTTCAAGTTACAGTGATGAAAGACTCTCATATAGTGAAGAAGAAGATATTTTATTTTTGACAATAGAGGAGGAAGAAAATTATCCTATTGAATATAAAGTTGAAAAGTATGAAGATGCTCTTGGAGACCAAGAAGTAGAGAAATATTTAGAAAATGAAGAGGAAGGCATAGTTGATCTAGAAGCAAAACTTATTATTTCTCTTAGAGAATTGAAAATTTTTAGAAAGCAAAATTCAATACTAAAGGCTCAATTTCAAGAACATGAGGAAGAAAAAGAAAAGCTTCTACAAGACCTGACAAACTCAAAATCTAAGACAAGGATATTTAAAGAGATCATGGTTGAAAATTTAGAGATAAAAGAATTAGAATGTGAAATATTATAACATGAGGTAGTTTCTCTAAGGATGGAAGTGAAATATTATAAGGACAAGCTACACAGGATTGAAGAACACAAGCTTATACTGAGAGGGGGGGTGAACAGTATAAGACCACTTTTTAACTTTTTCCTTTTACTTCAGAAAGCAATGCAATGAACCAATAGCAAAATCAAAGCAGTAATCAAACCAGTGTACAAGTCATCACACAATTGAGACACCAATATAACGTGGTTCACCCAAGGTGGGCTACTCCACAGAGAAAATATTTCACTAAATTTTCTCAATCAAATCCTTTGGGAATCCTTCCCAATTACAATGTTTATGGACTTCCTGTCCAAAGGAGAATCCTTCCCCTAATCAAATATTTATGAGCCTCCTACCCAAAGGAGATGTCCTATCCCCCAAAGAAGTATTTATGAGCCTCCTACCCAAAGGAGATGTCCTATCCCCCAAAGCTCTGGAAATGATACTTCAGAAGATCACTACCTCTTCTATCGCTAGCAGGTGGAACTCCTTTCCATAGAAGACGTCCTGTCCTCCTTGCTCTGGCTCTAGAGACTTCTGTCCTCACTGATCACCTCCACAACTGCTCATCAAAACCTGTACTAAACACAGTCAGTCGGTCCAGCACAAGTCCTCTCAAACTCTATCACAAATCTGCACCAAACTCAGTCCTCTAGTCCAGCACAAATCTGCTCTCAAATCTCTATCAGATCTATCCCAAGCTTAAGCCAAAATCTTGAACAAATCAATCACAACTGCTCACAAGTCTCCACCAAGACTTCATCAAATCTGTCCACAAGTTCTTCAACAAGAACCTATCCAAATCAGTCCACAAGTTCTCCACAAGAACCTGTCCAAATCAGTCCACAAGTTCTCCACAAGAACCTATCCAAATCAGTCCTAGCAAGCTCACCAAGAACTTGCCCAAATCAGCTCAAGCAAGTTTACCAAGAAACTTGCCCAATGTGAACACACAAAGAGAATTGTTAGAGACCCAATGTGTTTCATCCAATCATATCAAATCAATCTCATAGAAGCATAAAGAGAATTTTTAGAGACTCAATATGTTCTATCCTTCAACTTTCAATCTCAACTCAAATCAATCTCATAGAAGCATAAAGAGAATTGTTAGAGACTCAATATGTTCTATCCTTCAACTCTCAATCTCAACTCAAATCAATCTCATAGAAGCATAAAGAGAATTGTTAGAGACTCAATATGTTCTATCCTTCAACTCTCAATCTCAACTCAAATCAATCTCATAGAAGCATAAAGAGAATTGTTAGAGACTCAATATGTTCTATCCTTCAAATTTCAATCTCAACTCAAATCAATATCATAGGAGCATAAAGAGAATTGTTAGAGACTCAATATGTTCTATCCTTCAACTCAAAAACAAACTCTTTCTCAAATCAGAATAAATATAGAAGTAGTATACTTTCACAAGATCTTGAACCACAACCCAACAATTGTCAATAATGCAATATCAAGGAATCAACTCCTCCAACATAGAACCATAACTTGCTATCAAACCCTAGCCAAGTTAGTTTTCAAGAACTCAAAGCAATCTCTCTCTAAGCATCAAAAAGGGGTTCAAGATATTTCCAACTTCTCTCAAATGGGAATGCTCAACTTAACCACACAACCAAGTTTATCAAGCAAAGTACAACTTGATAAAATCAAATCTCAAAGGAGCAAGCCCAACTCATGTATCAAGTAAAGCATAACTTGATCAACTCAATCTCAATGGAAGCAATCTCAAAACCAAACTCTCAACAACCAAACAACTCAATTAGGGTTTCAACAACTTATAGCAATGGCATAAGCTTCTCACTCAAAAACCCTAAAGCAAACTTCAAATGCTTCCACTCTCATAAACCAGAATTATGCAATAACTCATAAACTCATCATGATCTCATAATGCATAATCAATACTTCCACTTTCAAAAAATAAGATCCACTCCAAATAAGGAAACTTAATTTAATCCTTTTCACTCCAAACTTATTTTCAGAAAACCATCAATCAATAATAACCATGGAAGAATGTGCCCATACCTTTACTTTGATGAAGAAGGAGAACTCAAAATCTATCACAACACTAACTCTCAATTTGCCACAAATTAGAGTTAGCAACAATGGAATAATGCACAATGATAAGAGTCCTAATAACACCTTATCACTCCAACTCATCAATAATCAAAACTCACAAATATACATATCAACAATATTCCTTTACACCTTATAACTCCTACTTAATATATCATAAAATAACTTCAACCTCAAAAAATAATTACAAGAGAATATCCACTCAATAACTCCAAAGGCTTTCTAACCCCAATATGACATTAAGCACAATTATTCCTTAAACCCTTATAACTCCTAAAATACATTTACTTCTAAATGCATTTACCACATAAACATTAAGCATCAATAATAACAATGTCAAAGCAATATTTCTATTTAACCTTATACCTCCATCCAATTACCAACAATAATTGCCAAGTCAAATCAAATATTCCACATTATCAACAAAAGATTTACCTTGGCCAAAAATCAATTCTCCAACCTTAGGAGAAGTGTGGAGACACCAACATAAGCGCCAAAGCACTTCCTCCTCCAAACTCATGGCCCAAAGCAACTGCTGTACCACATGCACAATAATCCATGACCAAAAATGAAACACGCCCGACGCGAATCGATCTCGACACCTCTGCCTAGCGAGCGCCTTCGCTCCACTGCCTCCATCATTGGAGCACAAGTGCCCAATGAAACTCTCAAGCGCCACTCATCATTTTACCTTCCATTTGCTCATAGAGATTAAAGACAAACAGATTTGTCTTCCTCACAGGTGTACGAAATCAGAACTTAAACACAGAGCAATACGAAACTCGAAAATCATAGAGCAATCTAAAATCGAAGGTCACAGAGCAATACAAAATCGAAGGTCACAGAGCAATACAAATTCGAAGGTAATCATGCAAATCGGAGGTGCATTAAACCTTAGGAATTAATGCCCTTTAATAGTCTTTTGCATCCCATGCAAGTTGACGTCGGTGAGGTAAGTCTTTTACATGAGCACCGCTAAGGGTTTAGAAACCCTTTCAATAATAATTATTAAATTAATAATTATTATTTTATTAATAATAAACTTAACTTAAAACCTTTTCAAAGGTTTGAGTTAATTTATTTATTAATAATCAAAATGGACTTTTAAGGTTTTTTCAAGGAGCCAAACCTTTTCATTAAGCCAAGATGTTTTTAATAAAAACCCTTAATGAGTCCAGATGGTTTTAAGAAAAACCTTTAACCTTGTCACCATGGTTTTAATTAAAAACCCATAAACAAACATCATGGAACTTTCAAGATATTTTTGTCACCAAAATATTTTTGACATCAACACAAATTCCTTTTGACATCAACACAAACTCCTTTTGACATCAATGACAACTCACAAACATGAAGCTAGGCAACATACCCAAAATTACCAACAATCTCCCCCTTTGTCATTGATGGCAAACCACTACTGAAACCACTGCCAACTGTCAAAACTAAAACCAACTGAAAACCATCCTCTGAAGCTTTGCTCCCCCTGACTCAAGGCTCTCCCCCTTACTCAAATCTCTCCCCCTTTGTCATCAATGGCAAAGGGTCACCTTTGGGGCTCAGGGCTAAGAATGAGCCTCTTAGCTTAGCCCCTCCCCCACCTCCTATTGAGGTGATTAATTCTGGGGTGGGAGTAAAACTCCCATTAGGCACTGATCATCATCAGTGTCCATAGCTGCCTTTCCATGATTTTTCCTGATATCCTTGTCCATGTTCCTATTCCTGTTCTTGTTCATATCCTTGTTCTTGTTCCTGTTCAAAACCCTGTTCATGTTCATGTTCTCATCCCTATTTCTGTCCAAGCCATTATTCCTATTCCTGTCATTATTCCTGTTCCTACCATTATTCCTATTCCTGTTCATAGCCCTGAACCTGTACCTTGGAACTTCTGCTCTACACCATCTGGTTGTATGTCCTTCATTATTGCACTTATAACATTTGACAATGTTATTCCTTTGAGATGTACCTATTTTATGAATCCTCTCTGTTGGACCAAACCTGTTCCTGTTGTTAACCCTGCAATTAACTGCCTTGTGCCCAAACTGATTACAAGAGTAGCAATACCCTTGAAATAAATTACCATTTCTAAAATTTCCATTAACCTGTCTTGCTTGAGCCCTGCACTGTGAAGCCATGTGTCCAAACCTATGACATGCAAAACATCTTCCATTGAACTTTCCTTGCCTTGACCTCATAGGTCCTTTAGTATTTCTCCCCTTATGCTGATTCCTGTTTTCTGATTCTATGCTATCTGAATTACCATATGAAAACTTACTCTCTGAAGTACTCTCTTCATCTGAACCATCTTCTTCTTGGGAGCTCATACTAGATTCCTCAACCTGTTCCTTTTGTTTCTTTCCAAAACCAAGACCTATTTTATCTGTTGTCCTTATTTGATCCTTGATGATTGATTTTACCTTCTTGGAACTTTCTTCAAACCTGTAAAGCTTCTCCTTGTACTCTTTAGTTTCCTTTTTCAAGGAAGCTACTTCATGTTTTAACTCTTTACACTCAAGAGACCTAGCTGCCAACTCTTCTTTGAGTTCCTGTGTCTTTGCTATAGAGATATCAAGATTCCCTATAAGCTCATCTCTTTCATAACGATATTCATCAAACCTATCAATGAGTCTAGCATATTTCTTTCTTTCTTTCTTTAACACATCAAGAGCATTAACAAGTTCAGCCTCAAGATCTACTTCTCCCTTTTCTGAAACATCCTCTATTTTTTTACCTTTTGAAACATCAATATCCTTTTCTGATTTCTTACCACTAGAGGTGCTACCTTCATCTAAAGCCATAAGAAGATCTTCCTCATAATTTTCTGAAGCATCCTCATACATAGTATTACCAGAATTCAAACCATCATTTGTACAATCATCCTCAAGGTGACCAAAATTTCCACATCTAAAGCACTTAAGCACAACAAATCTATTCCTCTTTTCTTTTCCTTCATTTTCTGTTAGAAACAACATCTCATTTCTATCATCACTTGAAGAACTTCCATCATCACTACTAGAACACTTACTTGCTTTGTCTATGTAGAAACTTTTCTTGTGTTTTTGGAAGTACCTCTTCCCTTGACTATTTTGCTCATTTCTATTCTTCCTTTGATACATGTGCTTCTCAGATTCCATGTGCTTATAATCCTATTTTTCTTCATCACAATCATCCTTGGGTTTCAGACAGTCAGTAGCATAGTGACCAAACTTTCCACAATTGAAACATTTAATAGATTTCATACCTTTGTGCTTTCTTGAGAACTTGCCTTTCCTATTGTAGTTTGCTTCTTCATCACTAGAAGACTCATCACTATCTTCTTGTTGTTTACCCTTGGACTTCTTGGTAGCTTTGAAAGTTGCCTCCTTCTTAGGATCAGGTACCACTTTAGTTCTTAACTCAAAAATTGCAAGTATACTATGAAGCTCATCCCTTTTCAATTTATCCAAATCCTTGGCTTCCTCAATAGCTGAAATATTTTCACTAAATCTATTTGGAAGAGACCTCAAAATTTTATCACAAACATCATTTTCAGCAAGCTCAAGACCTAGTTCCTTCATGGAATTAACAATCTCATCCATACGAAGCATATAGTCACTAATATTTTCTTCATCATTCATCTTGAGTTGTTCAAACATACCTTTGTAATATCTCAATTTTGCTTTTTTGACATTTGCATCACCTGTATGAACCACTTGCAATTGATCCCACATTTCCTTTGTTGTATTACAATGAATCACCTTTGTAAGATCTGCCTTTTGTAGACCTTTCAGAATTGCATTCATTGCCCTTGAATTGTTGTGATGTAGAAGTTTCTCATCTGTAGTAGTAGGAGGAAGATTTGGAATAGTGTACCCAAACTCAATTGCTTCCCAAACTTCATTTCCAAGAGCCATTAGATGAACCTTCATCTTTATGCTCCATAGACCAAAATCTATCCCATCAAGAATAGGTGTTGAATTACCACTTGTAAAATCCATTGTGTTCTTTTCAAGCTTTTCCTTCAAGCTGTGAAACTCTTCCGAAGGAACCTGCTCTGATACCAATTGAAGAACACAAGCTTATATTGAGAGGGGGGGTGAACAGTATAAGACCACTTTTTAACTTTTTCCTTTTACTTTAGAAAGCAATGCAATGAACCAATAGCAAAATCAAAGTAGTAATCAAACCAGTGTACAAGTCATCACACAATTGAGACACCAATATAACGTGGTTCACCCAAGGTGGGCTACTCCACAGAGAAAATATTTCACTAAATTTTCTCAATCAAATCCTTTGGGAATCCTTCCCAATTACAATGTTTATGGACTTCCTGTCCAAAGGAGAATCCTTCCCCTAATCAAATATTTATGAGCCTCCTACCCAAAGGAGATGTCCTATCCCCCAAAGAAGTATTTATGAGCCTCCTGCCCAAAGGAGATGTCCTATCCCCCAAAGCTCTAGAAATGATACTTCAGAAGATCACTGCCTCTTCTACCACTAGCAAGTGGAACTCCTTTCCACAGAAGACGTCATGTCCTCCTTGCTATGGCTCTAGAGACTTATGTCCTCACTGATCACCTCCATAGCTGCTCATCAAAACATGTACTAAACATAGTCAGTCGGTCCAACACAAGTCCTCTCAAACTCTGTCATAAATCTGCACCAAACTCAGTCCTCTAGTCCAGCACAAATCTGCTCTCAAATCTCTATCAGATCTATCCCAAGCTTAAGCCAAAAGCTTGAACAAATCAATCACAACTGCTCACAAGTCTCCACCAAGACTTCATCAAATATATCCACAAGTTCTTCAACAAGAACCTATCCAAATCAGTCCACAAGTTCTCCACAAGAACCTATCCAAATCAGTCCACAAGTTCTCCACAAGAACCTGTCCAAATCAGTCCTAGCAAGCTCACCAAGAACTTGCCCAAATCAGCTCAAGCAAGTTTACCAAGAAACTTGCCCAATGTGAACACACAAAGAGAATTGTTAGAGACCCAATGTGTTTCATCCAATCATATCAAATCAATCTCATAGAAGCATAAAGAGAATTGTTAGAGACTCAATATGTTCTATCCTTCAACTTTCAATCTCAACTCAAATCAATCTCATAGAAGCATAAAGAGAATTGTTAGAGACTCAATATGTTCTATCCTTCAACTCTCAATCTCAACTCAAATCAATCTCATAGAAGCATAAAGAGAATTTTTAGAGACTCAATATGTTCTATCCTTCAACTCTCAATCTCAACTCAAATCAATCTCATAGAAGCATAAAGAGAATTTTTAGAGACTCAATATGTTCTATCCTTCAACTTTCAATCTCAACTCAAATCAATCTCATAGGAGCATAAAGAGAATTGTTAGAGACTCAATATGTTCTATCCTTCAACTCAAAAACAAACTCTTTCTCAAATCATAATAAATATAGAAGTAGTATACTTTCACAAGATCTTGAACCACAACCCAACAATTGTCAATAATGCAATATCAAGGAATCAACTCCTCCAACATAGAACCATAACTTGCTATCAAACCCTAGCCAAGTTAGTTTTCAAGAACTCAAAGCAATCTCTCTCTAAGCATCAAAAAGGGGTTCAAGATATTTCCAACTTCTCTCAAATGGGAATGCTCAACTTAACCACACAACCAAGTTTATCAAGCAAAGTACAACTTGATAAAATCAAATCTCAAAGGAGCAAGCCCAACTCATGTATCAAGTAAAGCATAACTTGATCAACTCAATCTCAATGGAAGCAATCTCAAAACCAAACTCTCAACAACCAAACAACTCAATTAGGGTTTCAACAACTTATAGCAATGGCATAAGCTTCTCACTCAAAAACCCTAAAGCAAACTTCAAATGCTTCCACTCTCATAAACCAGAATTATGCAATAACTCATAAACTCATCATGATCTCATAATGCATAATCAATACTTCCACTTTTAGAAAATAAGATCCACTCCAAATAAGGAAACTTAATTTAATCCTTTTCACTCCAAACTTATTTTTAGAAAACCATCAATCAATAATAACCATGGAAGAATGTGCCCATACCTTTACTTTGATGAAGAAGGAGAACTCAAAATCTGTCACAACACTAACTCTCAATTTGCCACAAATTAGAGTTAGCAACAATGGAATAATGCACAATGATAAGAGTCCTAATAACACCTTATCACTCCAACTCATCAATAATCAAAACTCACAAATATACATATCAACAATATTCCTTTACACCTTATAACTCCTACTTAATATATCACAAAATAACTTCAACCTCAAAAAATAATTACAAGAGAATATCCACTCAATAACTCCAAAGGCTTTCTAACCCCAATATGACATTAAGCACAATTATTCCTTAAACCCTTATAACTCCTAAAATACATTTACTTCTAAATGCATTTACCATATAAACATTAAGCATCAATAATAACAATGTCAAAGCAATATTTCTATTTAACCTTATACCTCCATCCAATTACCAACAATAATTGCCAAGTCAAATCAAATATTCCACATTATCAACAAAAGATCTACCTTGGCCAAAAATCAATTCTCCAACCTTAGGAGAAGTGTGGAGACACCAACATAAGTGCCAAAGTGCTTCCTCCTCCAAACTCATGGCCCAAAGCAACTGTTGTACCACGTGCACAATAATCCATGACCAAAAATGAAACACGCCCAACGTGAATCGATCTCGACACCTCTGCCTAGCGAGCGCCTTCGCTCCACTGCCTTCGCCGTTGGAGCACAAGTGCCCAACAAAACTCTCAAGCGCCACTCGTCGTTTTACCTTCCCTTTGCTCGCAGAGATTAAAGACAAACAGATTTGTCTTCCTCATAGGCATACGAAATCGGAACTTAAACACAGAGCAATACAAAACTCAAAAATCACAGAGCAATCCGAAATCAACATAGAGCAATCCAAAATCGAAGGTCACAGAGCAATACAAATTCGAAGGTAATCATGCAAATCGGAGGTGCATTGAACCTTAGGAATTAATGCCCTTTAATAGTCTTTTGCATCCCATGCAAGTTGACGTCGGTGTTGTAAGTCTTCTACATGAGCATCGCTAAGGGTTTAGAAACCCTTTCAATAATAATTATTAAATTAATAATTATTATTTTATTAATAATAAACTTAACTTAAAACCTTTTCAAAGGTTTGAGTTAATTTATTTATTAATAATCAAAATGGACTTTTAAGGTTTTTTCAAGGAGCAAAAACCTTTTCATTAAGCCAAGATGGTTTTAATAAAAACCCTTAATGAGTCCAGATGGTTTTAAGAAAAACCTTTAACCTTGTCACCATGGTTTTAATTAAAAACCCATAAACAAACATCATGGAACTTTCAAGATATTTTTGTCACCAAACTCTTTTTGACATCAGCACAAATTCCTTTTGACATCAACACAAACTCCTTTTGACATCAATGACAACTCACAAACATGAAGCTAGGCAACATACCCAAAATTGCCAACAAGGATTGGAAAAAGTTCAAAAACTTTGGATGAAATTATCAATGCACAAAGATCTTGATCTATCAAAATAAGACCTGGATTTGAAGAATGAATAACACAAGCTTATAATGAGAGGAGGGGTGAACAATATAAGACCACTTTTTACTTTTCTTTCCCAATTAATATTATGAAATATATCAATAGCAATATCAACATCAGTTATCAAAGTAATGCACAAATCACCACACATAATAGAGACATCAATTTAACGTGGTTCACCCAATGTGGGCTACTCCATGAAGAAAATATTTCACTAAAATTTTCTCAAAAAATATCTTGGGAAACCTTTCCCTATTACAATATTTATGGACCTTTGTCCAAAGGAGACACCAATCCCCTAATCAATTTTATGAATCTCTATCTATAGGAAAAATCCTTCTCCTCTACTCTGGTTGGTTATATTCTAGAAGAACTATTGCCTCAACTTCACTGGCTTATGTATATCTATCCACTGAAGACTCATATCCTCACTTAGAAGACCTATCCTCACTGCCCTAGCTAATGGATATCTATCCACTAGAGACTATCATCCTCTATACTCTATCACCTCCAAAGCTAGCTCTTAGCTCTGTCTCAAATCTGCACTAAACACGATCCTTCGGTCTAGCACAAATTTTCTCAATATCTATCCTATAATATGTACTAAATATAGTACTTTGTTCTAGCATAAATATTATCAATATATATCCTCAAATATACACTAAACACAATCCTTCAATATAGCACAAATATTCTCAATATCTATCCTCAAATTTGTCTTTAACCCTTAACATAAAGATTGAATCAATCACAAATCAAATCTGCTAGATCTGCCCCAAATATTAATCCAATGTTTGAACAAATTAATCAATCAAATCTACTCTCAAGTCTTCTCAAATACTTGTCTCAAATATACCTTGTAAGCTTCCACAAAATCTCACACTAATCTATCCACAAGTCCTCTCTAGAACTTGTCCAATCTTCTCAATAAATCTTCACCAAGACTTACCTCAAATATTCTCAACAAGTCCTCACTATAACTTGTCCAATATTCTCAACAAGTCTTCACCAAGACTTACCTCAAATATTCTCAACAAGTCCTCACTAGAACTTGTCCAATATTCTCAATAATTCTTCACCAAGACTTGCCTCAAATATGCTCAACAAGTCCTCACTAGAACCTGCCTCAAATCTTCTCAACAAGTCCTCACTAGAACTTGTCCAATATTCTCAATAGGTCTTCACAAAGACTTACCTCAAATATACTCAACAAGTCCTTAGTAGAACTTGTCCAATATCACAAAAACATGTAGAGAATTGTTAGAGACTCAATATGATTCACACTCACAACAATGTTCAATCACTTTCAATATATTTTTTAAATCAAATTAGAATATAGAATGATTTGTTTCACATAACTTGAACTATCACTTCAACACTTCCACTTGAATAGGATCAATCAACTCCACTCAATCACTCACTCAATAAAGCACTCATTGATTACAAAACCTAGTCCAAGTATGTGAACACTTACTTATTTCCAACAATGCTTATCAAACAATCTCACATAACAATGATACTCATGATCTTGAAAAAACCTTAGTTCAAGATAGTTCATAACTTCACATAACAATGATACTCATGTTCTTTCACAAACCCTAGTTCAAGCATATGAAATCTTACTCAATATTTCCAACAATGCTTATCAAATAAGGTTTCTAGTATCAAATTTCATTCTAGAAAAACCAAACTCAACAATGCTTATCAAACAACCATTTTCTCTCCAACTTTGCATTCACAACATCCAAAAATCACTCACAAGGGAGATGTGGCCATACCTTTTGTTTGATGAAGAATTGTCATTAAAAACCTATCTCAATTATAACCACTCTCTTTGCTAATAATAAAGGTTAGATGTCACAATTACACCTCATCACTCCCTCTAGATATTAATGCATTAAAATAAAAATAACCACCACTTCAAAATATCCCAAAGAATTAACAAATTATTTTTATCTTCTTTTTATAAAGCAAGATAAAAATAAAATTCCTTTTTAACCTTTTAACTCCACTCTCTAATTCATTTCCAATGAATCAAATAATTAAAATAAACTTTTTTAATTCTTATATACCCCTAATTCAAACACTACCCTCTTAATAATATGTATGCCTCAAAACATCCTTTATTATAACATAGGCCTTGCAAAAATTAAATCAATTTTTCATATCTTAGAATTTCCACCAAAATGTTTGCACACTACAAAAACTACCTTCATACGAATTTGAACCCGAAACCTCACTTCCATTGTTGTGCCCTAGCGAACACTAGGTTTGTAGCCTGGTCTATGCACCTGGTTGATACCAAGAGCACACAATGTATCTTTTGTCTTTATCTCTATGCAAAACTCGTTGAACAAAAACTTTTCTTTATCCCTTACAAAACATGATCGTGCAACTTGAACCCATGACCTAGCCTCCATGAAAGTTATATCACTACCATTCCTACCATATATGTTACCCAACATGTCATGTAGGGTCTTCATGCCCACTTTGATTTCAACACTCACTCCTCTATCCTTTCAAAATCACACAAAGATTCCTCTATCGAAGCATTTACACACAAATTTATTTTTCTCAACTTAAACTTCGAATGCATAATCACCTTGGGGAAATAATTTACCCCCTCTTTATATGCAATATGATAAATGTGAATATGTTAGCCCTTATTTCGATTTGCCATTATATTTCAAAAAGAAATTTGGCACCAAGAATAATTTGAATTAAACATTTTAACCAAAAGGTTAAAATATTTTAATTAAAATTATTTAACCTTTGTCTCCTTTAATATTATTAAAACTTGCTCACTTTCTCTTTTCAAGAAGAATGCTTTGCATTTTGAAAATAATAATTTAATTATAATTATTTTAAATTTAAAATGAATTTAAATAGTATAATTAAATATTTAAATGTCCTTTGGGCCTTTTTAAATATAATATTCCTTAGGTTTTTAGAAAAACCTTTTGCCCTTTTCACCTAGCTTATTATTTTCTTTCAACCACCATGGAACTGATATATCTTTTCAACATTTTTCTTTTACCTAAATATTATAATATTGTTATCCTTATTGCTTCTCTTTTTGCTACTTCGGCCATATAATATTTGAATTGAATATTATATCCTTGCCTCTTAGAAAATCAACCATGAAGCATTTACTTAGCATTCCTTTGACACCTGCTTAGTATTCCTTTAACATAAATGACAACAAATACTACTCATATATCCAACAGTCTTCCCATTTGTCATTTATGGCAACCCATTTACCTTTTATCATTTCTTTTACCTCTTTATGTTTTGCTCCCCCTAAGAAATTGGTCCCCTAAATGAATGCTTTCCTCCTAACTCAAATCTCTCCCCCTTACTCATATCTCTCCCCCTTTGTCATCAATGGAAAAGGGTCACCTTTGGGGCTTAGGGCTAATAATGAGACTCTTAGCTTAGCCCCTCCTCCACCTCCTCTTGAGGTGGTTAATTCTAGGGTGGGAGTATTTCTACTTCCAACAAACACTGATATTTACCTTTTTCCACTTTCCTCCTTATCTGATCCTTCTGATTCCTCTGACCATTTCTATTCCTACTTGTCTTTGGAATTTTTGTTCTACACCACTTTTTTGTATGTCCATCATTATTGCACTTAAAATACTTAATATTTTTATTCCTTGGAGGTGCAAATGTCTTGGGATTTCTCCTGGTGAAGCCATATCTATTCCTATCATGAACCCTGCAATTCATTGCCTTGTTACCAAACTGATTACAAGAGTAGCAATACCCTTGAAAAATTTGCCTATTGCTGAACCTTCCATATTCCTATTTTCCATGTGTCTTGCATTGTAAAGCTTTGTACCCAAATCTATGGCATGAGAATCATCATCCATTGAAACTACCTTGACTTGACCTCATTGATATTTTAGTTTCTTTTACCCTATGTTGTTTTCTGTTCCATTTGTTCCTCATTTGTGTATTGTTTCTTTCATTGTTGAACTTTCTATTGTACAACTCATCCTTAGAAGTCTCAGTATCTTTTACACTCTCTTCTTCTAAAGTTTCTTCTTCTTCAATATTTGAGGTTGACTCCTCACCTTGTTCTTTTGTACCTATTCAAAACCAAGACCTGTATTTCTTGATGTAGGATTTTGTGTCTTGATAATCTTATCCAAATTATTTAAGCTTCTTCCAAACCTGTGTAACCTATCCTTAGACTCTTTTCCTTCCTTCCTTAGTGAAGATACTTCATGCTCTAACCTTTCACTTTCTAAGACATTTGCTTCTAACTTATCTTTGAACTTCTTTGTCTTAGCCATTGACTTGTTTAGATCCTCTATAAGTTTTCCTTTCTCTTCATCATATTCTTTAAATTGAAGCTTAAGTTAAGAGTTTTTATTTCTTACCTTATTTAATGCTTAAAGGGCATGAATAAGCTCTCCTTCAATATCAACTTCTCCTTTCTCTAATTCTTTATCTATTTGTTTGCCTTTGAAAATATCTTCATTCTTTTCTGACTCATTTTTTATAGGATCACCTCCTCCTTCTTCTAATGCCTTTAGAATATTCTCTTATGGTCCTTCAAGTGTATCTTCATATTCATCATCACTAAAAATAAATTCATTCCTTGTACAACTATCTTCAAGATGACCAAATTTACCACATATATAATACTTGAGAATTATTGGTGACCTTTTCCTAACCACTTTTTTCTTTTTCCAGAAATAGAACTTCATATTTATCATTGTCTGAGGAACTATCATCACTATAAATTTAGTACTTACTTGCTTTATTTGCATAGAATCTTTTCTTTTTCCTTTGGAAGAACTTTCATTACTTGCCTTGTCCATCCCTACTTTTCTTTTGGTACTTATATTTTTTAATTCTCTTTTCTTTTGATCCCATTTTTCTTCATCTTTGCTATTTCTAGCTTCTTGAAAATCATATGCATAGTGACAATACTTTCCATAATTGAAATATCTAACAGATTTTGCATCTTTAAATCTTCTTGGATCCTTGTTCCTTCTGCCATAATTTTCTTCTTCATCACTGTATAACTCATTTCTTGAATCTAAATTCTTACCCTTTGTCTTCTTAGTAGCTTTGAAGGCTACTTCTTTCCAGATATTAGGTTTATCTTTTGTTCTCATCTCAAAAGTGTTGAGTGAATATTTTGTCCTATTACAAAATGAACATGCAACTGGAGTCTCAAACCCGCAGACTCTTTCTTGCAAAGAAAATTTATTATTTTAATTTCTCCAAGTTTCTTGTGAACAAACATTCATATGCATATAACCAATTAAGACAAAATGCAAATAAATGAATGTAATCTAGAATAACTTATTTTCTGCAAGTAACTGTTAACAAGGGGCCTTTGATGATTCCTAGCAAACTTTGTAACCCTAATCTGTTAAAATAATCTAACCGCATAAAGCAAAAGAAAGAACAAAAACCCTTTCTTCTTTTATGATCTTGAAATTAATGAAACCCTCCCTAGAATAAATTAGCAACCTCTTTTATCTTTGGCTTAAAGAAAGATTTTAAATGAGAAAATGCGTGGTATAGGCCACTTCATTTTAAGCTCCGTGCCTTTAGCATGAGGTTCATTTTACAGTTAATTGGTTCATTTTATCTTTGATTTAAGTGTTCTGCTATTTCTATGTCAGCTTCTGAAATTAGTAAAATTGAAATACGTATTCTGGAATGCACCAAAATCTGATATGCCAATATTTGCATGAACAATGTGGAAATAAAATTAAATCCTAAAATGAATAGATTCTGTATGAAAATTAGCTGGAACAACTGAAACAGGACGTTAATTTGGTTAGCAATCTCCTCCCTACAAAACCCCAAGTTATGAGATGAAGCTCTAAAACAACCTGACCTAACAGACCTGCAATAAAACACAGTCGAATCAGATCAGATGCAAGACTCTAAGGAAATAAATAATTGCAACATTCTATCATTCACCTATCGTAACCCAGATTATGGTGTAAACGAATAGATACAAGAAAGAATAATGCAAGTGAAAGATCTACAAAAATAACAGTAGTCTTAGCCTTCAATCTCCTTTTGGTTTCACACACAAAAGTTACTCTTGCCAAATAAACTCCTTTTATTCAATAAAATAATACTTTCTGTTTACAATTTCCAGCCCCTGTATCTGCATACACTTCTGCTATTTAAACATTCTGTTGCTGCTCTCGGCTGCTCTGTGACGCTTCATTTCACTTCCCATGATGCTTCGCTTCATTTTCTCGCTTTTTGGTGTTTTTGACCTTTCGCTTGAATCTGCAATGTTTGATCTTCTCTGCTGTTGTAACTGTCGATCTGAAGCGTTACTATGACCCTCATGCCTTTCTGCCACGTGTTCAGTGCTCTCTGTATGCTCAGTAATGGTCCCATGAAAATCATGACCAAAAATAGCCCACGGCCTTGCTCCTTCGCTTTCACAGCGAAAACGCGACATGTCACGAAATCGCGACATGTCACGATATCGCGACGCTTTTGTTCTCCGTATGCTTCGGCCGCAACCTGTCACGAAATCGCGACGCTTTTCTGCTTCGGAGCTACCTTGCGGCTTTCTGTCGTGAAATCACGACCATTTTCTGTTCTGTACGCTCTTGCTGCTTTTCATAGCGAAATCGCGACAATTTCATGCTTCGGCCATCTTGCTGCAACCTGTCATGAAATCGTGACCATTCTCATCGTCCGTACGCTTCGGCTGCAACCCATAGCGAAATCGCTACCATTTTCTGTTTTGGACCATCTCGCCGCAACCTGTCACGAAATCGCGACGTCTTTCATCATCCGTACACTTCGGCTGCAACCCGTAGCGAAATCGCTACCATTTTCTATTTCGGGCATGGTCTTCACTTTTTGTCACGATTTCGTGACGTCTTTGCCTGGCTGGAACGTTTCGCCAAAAGTTGCACGAAATCGCTACCATTTTCCTACTCGGGTTTTTTATCCACCCGCGTCGCGAAAACGCGACGCGTCGCGATTTCGCGACGCCTTTCGACTTAAGCGCTTTGTCTCTGGTTTTGTCACGATTTCGCTACACTGCTGGGCCTAAGACTCTTTTGCTCGGTTTTGTCATGATTTCATGACCATTTTGTACTTTGTGCCTTCTGCCCGCTTTCAAGCCGCGAAAATCAAACACGTCACGATTTCACGACGTTTTTGCCCACCTGCTGCCATTGACCATGTTGACCGTGATTTTGCGACACGTCGTGATTTCGCTACAGTTTTCCATTCTACCTTTCTCTCTCCTCTCTGGGCCGTGACGGAGCAACATGTCACGATTTCGCTACAGTTTTTCATTTTTCGCAGCGACGGAGCGACATGTCACGATTTCGCTACACCTTTTCATTTTCTGCAGCGACGGAGCGACATGTCACGATATCGCGACAACTTCCAACCGTGACAGAGCGACATGTCGCGATATCGTGACAACTTTTTGCCTTAGTGAAAATTTTGCCTTTTTCTTTGATTTTCTTAGCATCTGGGTCACTATTTTCTTCTTTGAAAGCATCCAAAAAGGTGGGCCCCCAATTTTGGGGTGTGTTGTGGATTAGCCACAACAAATGGCGACTCTGCTGTCAAATGCTCCAGAGCATTTTGGTGAGAACCCAATCTGAAATATACAAGCTTAGATACAGGTGTTAGCATATAAAAGATAAACAAATACCGACAGATCGAAGTACATGAAACATTAGAATCATTAGTATTAGCTCAGTGTGTGCTATTTGTTTTCATTCCATATCGCTTGAACTTGATCAACATTCCATTGTCAGTTTTACATGCATGTATATGTGAGACTGTGAATGATTTGTGTAACCTAATAAATATGCTTAGAGATTTTGCTTTTACAAATGCATAGACCTTCTAACATCATACACAAATATTCAAGATTATCAAACCCTCTTAGGATCAACCATGTGTATAATGAATTGTTTTATTAGATCCCAAAGTTGGTTATGAGTCACTACTATCTTGAACCCATGTGTAAGTGAAAGTGAAATCAGAGCTTTGGGAAATCAGACTCCCAACCTAATCGAGATGAGAGTTTAACCCTATTCTTACTACTCTGATTTGGAATTCATTACCTCACTTTGAGCAAAATGATTTAACCAATTATGGAAGAAATGGTCATGCTAGTCTAACCCTTTGAACAGTCAGTGGTCTTGTTTTTTAGACAAGACATGTTGTCATGCATGGGCATACCTAACCCCATAATCCATGACTTAACTTCATTTCTTTGGACCTTGGGGATGACTACCCATCCTTTGTAGAGGACAAGTAGTACGATCCTTCCAATCCAATATTAAGATGAGATGGGAAAAATTAATTTTACTTCTTGGATCTTGGGGATGACTACCCATCCTTGCTAGGGACATGTAGTACGATCCTTCCAATCCAAGTCTTAGATGAAAATGGTGAATATTAATTTTATTACTTGGACCTTGGGGATGACTACCCATCCTTTGCAGAGGACAAGTAGTACGATCCTTCCAATCCAAGTTTTATCATGAAATGAGACATAGGAGCTTTGGGGAATCAGATTCTCAACCTAGGCGAGATGAGAATTATGCCCTATCCTTACTACTCCATGTAGGTCAAATCAAAGCTTTGGGGAGTTGGATCCTCAACCTAAGTTCGATGAGGACTTAACCCTATCCTTACTACTCTGATTTTAGGCTTTAAGCTTAATGGAAGTGGTAAAAACCATTGTTTTAAGGATCATGTTGCATAATAGGATAGACATGAAATATTCCTTTCGCTTGACCTTTTCTTCCAAGCAAGGTTTTGATCATTTTGCCCAAGATCTTTTTTAATGTGTACCAAATGTGCTTGGTTCTAGATATCTCGGGGCTCAGTTTCCAACCTTAGGATTTTTCTTTATTTATGTTATAGCATAACCCTAAGAGGATTTGACACACTTTAATGATTTGTATCTGAAATGCATATGCAACTAAGATGGCATGTATATGCAAAGTGAGATGTAATATGAATGCATTGCCCTTTGAATTGCAGATGAAGTATTGCCATAATTTGTAAAACTGACTACTTCATGCATCACAAGCCTCAAACGATATTATTTAACTGTTTGTGTTACATGTGGAGCTTTTACAACATAATTCCAATGTTTCATATTTTCCCGATCCTAGGCATGTGTTAACATTTCAAACTTTATTTTTATTTTTTTATTTTTTTATTTTTTTTTATAAGAAAATAAAACATGTCAAATAAACACACCGCCTCAACGTCCAACCTGCACACACAGAAGAAACAAAGCACAACATCAATACAAAACCTGAACATGTCAAAAAAACACAACTTAAATATCAAATCTGCACACACAAAAGAAATAAAGCATGGCATAATTTACATATAATACAAAACCCAGCCTCTTCAAGCCTGGAAATAATGTTTCAAGTGCAACCCATTGACGAGGTAATGCCAAATCCTTTCCATCCAAGGTTCTTAGTCTAAAACTATTTTCCCCTAGGACTTCTGAAATCTGGTAGGGACCCAACCATAGGTAGTCAAACTTATCATGCTCCCCTTTCTTCTCATGTCTTTTATCCCATAACAGTACTAGATCCGATATTTTAAAAGCCTTGGCTCTAGACTTTTTGTCAAACCATATTTTTACTACATCCTGGTGTTTACTAAAATGAAGCATAGCCTCATCCCTTTTTTCATCCGGATGCATTAATTGTGTTAGTCTAGACTCAAGTTTATCATCAGTCCCAAAATAATCTTTCATGAAATGCAGCGTTTGTAACTTGAGATTTGTAGGAAAAATGGGATCTTGTCCATAAACCAGATGGTAAGGAGATGTTCCTATTGATTCTTTGACTCTGATTCTGTCAGCCCAAAGAGCCAACTTAAGTTTGTTATGCCAATCCCTAGGATTTCTTTCCAACAATTTTTTTATGACGCATAACAAATTCTTGTTAGAAGACTCGGCCAATCCATTGCCTTGCGGATAATAATTTGAAGAGAATTTTAAACTCACACCGTTGTCAAATGCCCAATTAGCAAATTCCAAAGAAGAAAAAGTTGAACCATTATCACTTACAATGGAGTTAGGCATCCCGAACCGAGTGACAATATTATCCTCTAAGAATTTAATAACAACCTCCGAAGTAGCATTCTTTGTGGGGATAGCTTCAGTCCACCTTGTGCAATAATCCGTAGCTGTCAGAATGTATTTGTGGGAATCGGATGAATTGGGACTGATAATCCCAACAAAATCTAGGCCCCATTGCGCAAAAGGTCTAGATTCGATTACGGGTTGTAAAGGCATGGAAGCACTCCTGTCTCTATTGGCTGTAGTTTGACATGTATGACATGACCTTACATGAGTATGGGCATATTTGAACAGTCGAGGCCAATAATAACCGGCTCTAAGGATTTGATGGGCTGTGGCATTAGCGGACCCATGTCCTGTCCCATGTTTACCATGAAATTCCTTGAGTATTTGCCTTGCCTCTTTTTGATCAACACAACGAAGGTAAATACCTTCATGGTTTTTCTTGTATAACGTGCCAGATCTAATTAGGAAATTAGCAGATTTCAAGCACAAGGCTCTTCGTTGAGTAGAATTTAAATGCGGTGGGCATTTACCATTTAGTAGAAAATACACCACATCTGTATACCACTCATCTTTGGTTATATCTGCGACTTCATAATGTTGACATGAAATTGTGAGATCCTTTTCTGCTATTGCCTTAACCAACCCTTGTCCCCACACTATCTTCATCGACTGAATCTCAAGATCAAACTCCTGCAAAGTTGAAACCCACTTACCACGTCTTTCACCTAATTCATTTTGTATGAACATGGCTTTGACTGCAGGATCCGGGACGATAGCAAAGACCCTATCGTGGACTATGTAATGCCTGAATTTTTTCACGAGTCTTAACCAAAGCATACATTTGCTTGTCCAAGATGGAGTATCTCAGTTTCGCATCTTTGAGAGGACTACTCGGGAAGGCAATAGGATTTTCAATGCTGCCTTCACTCTTCTGAGTTAAAACACTCGCAAAGGAGTGATCTGAAGCAAATGTGTAGATATAGAAAGGCTTCATATAATCGGGACTCACTAAAACCGAGGCTTTAGAAATCGCGTCTTTGATATTTTTAAAAGCATCTCTATTTTCATCTGTCCACTTGATCTGGACCTCTTTCTTTAACATGTCGTTCAAAGGCTTTGCTATTTCTGCAAAATCTGCAATAAATTTTCTGACGAAATTGATCTTCCCAAAAAATGATCTCAACCCCTTCTTCTTTGTTGGGACAAGGAATCTATTGTATGGCCTCTATTCTCTCGGGGTCAATGGAAATTCCATCCTTAGATATTATATGTCCCAATAGTTTTCCTTTCGTTACCCCAAAAATGCACTTCTTTGGGTTGAGAGAAATGCCATGTTCCCTACATCTTTGAAAGACTTTCTTTAGATCCCTGACGTGGTTTTCCCTATTCTTAGAAAAGACAGGAATGTCATCTACATAGATGATGATGCACTTACCTATGAGCCCCTTAAAAGCAAATTCCATAGCTCGTTGGAATGTGGCACCTGCGTTCAATAGTCCGAAAGGCATTCTCTTGTAAGCAATTTTGTCAGCACAATGTCGGCACAAGGCGATCCGGATGGGACACACTAAACCTAACACCAACGAAACAACACCCGAGAAAACATTAAGGACAAACAGACCACACAGGTTAACCATGAAAATTAAAGAGATCTCCATGGTCACCAAGGATGTTGTCGTGGGTCTTAAACACCTAATTCAGCTGAACATGGAGGTCCTCCATGGTTTTAGCAGTTTGATTAAATATTGTGCTAGCATCTTTGGCAGCATTAGCAGCGGCAAACAGTTGGACATAAGTATTTGAAATCAAAGTCAAAATAAAACTTTGCAATAGATTATCGGACTTCATTTTTGGAGGGCCATCTGGAGTATGATTGGAGTCTGGTTTTGAGAGGTCTCTATTAATCTTTACTTTCTTAGATCTTTCGAGACCACGGGACTTACTGGTGACTTCTTCCTAGTTGAGCTTCCTCAGCGAATGATGCTTGACTTCGAGTCCAGTGCTATCATACTCGGGCTTAACAAAACTAGGGATTTTGGATTTAGGCTCGAGGGACACAAAGTAGAGGTCATCATCGTCATTGACCTCATCAATGACAATGGTGACACGACTGGGGTTATTCACAGTTGGTTCACAAGAGATACTAGAGATTACAATTTTTTGGGTGAACTCATTGAGGGCGTGCTTGTAAAGAATCAAGAGTAGGCCTTGGTGGGAAGGGACGAAGGATTTTTGCTTTTAGAATCTATCAATGGATAATTCAATGGAGTGAAACAGGTATTTAGGTATGTTCACATTGATATTATCAATGATAATGTATTTCTGGATAGGAATCAACACCTTGTCCCAGGGGAGGGGAGGGAAGTCTTGACCACATCATCATTCTCCCAAATTAAATTTTTACCTCTGTCCACAAAGAAGGTCATTTTCACAGCAAAGTTGTGTCTGTCTCTGTGGATGATGCACCTATTAGCAGGAAAGTCGGTGACATCAACGAGCATACAAAAACTGGTCACAAAATCCAAACCTCGGATGAAAACACTCCCATTGTCCCAATAATTGACAATATCACTGGAAACTTCAACATCAATACCACAAAATTTCTTAAGGAGAGGGATGAATCCATGGGAATCAAGGATTGATTTAGTCACATGATCCACTTGGAGGGTTTCCAGTTCAATGAGGGTCATGGCAGTATCACAAAGATTGGGATAGGGAAACACAATGGAGAAGTGTACTACCACGTTTCTATAATTAGAAAAAAAGCCACCACTCTAGCACATGAAATTTACATGTGAGAACTATGAGGGCCAACTAAAGCAACGATTGGTAGACAACATTGAATCTAGAGCCTTGGCACAATGGATGCTAACAAATTGGGAAAAGTTTTGAATGCAAAATTCACTGTTAAAATTAGGGACGATGGTATCTCAAAATTGGGAGATGAAATGGGGAATGGGCATGTGTTAAAGGTTGAGGGGGGATGACAAGGCTGAGTGGGGATGTGGAAGTGATTGGGCACGTGAAGGGTGGGCAAAAAATGAGGTTAACGTGGCAAGGAGACCCAATCATAGTAGGTATGAGGGAACCAAAAAATAAATATGGGCAAGATAACAAAGGAGATTTTGGAACCCAAGCTTTGTAGAGAACAAGGGGGTAACCACGTGACTCTACTCAAATGAAACCCTTTTGAAGGAGTAAGAAGCCACAATGGATCAAAGGTGGACCAGCTAGTCCCTATAAAAAATTAAGGAAATCACAGGTAGAAATAGCAGAGGGGCTAGGAAAAATCGTTGTTCCAGATCGTCAAATTTTCCATGGTGGTCCCCAGGTTGGCAAGATACTCTGCTGCTTTGTTGGCCTCTCTGAAGACATGCTGAACATTTGATTTAGGAAGCTTATGGAGAAGTCTCTTGGCTTCTAAAATTATGTTATTGAATTTCCATGCAGATGTTTTCTCTTTTTTTAGATAGTTTATCATGTTCAAAGAATATCCTTCTATGGTGATGTTGCACTAGAAGTTTTGAAAAATGATTAGACCTCGAAGGAGGGCTTTAGCTTAGACAACATGGTTGGTTTGGGTGCCAAATTTTTTAGCATAACCAATAATTAATTTGCCATTGTGGTCACGAACGACACCTCCTCCACATGCTTCACCAAGGTTTCCTCTAGATGACCCATCAAAGTTGATCTTGAGCCAACCTTCAGGAGGAGGGCTCCAGCTGGCATTGGCTTTGGTGTTGACTTGGGTTGAGCACACAGTGAGGTGAGAAATCAAGTTGAGGGAGGCAATAATGGATACCTCAACTCTAGGGTTGGGGGCTTTGACATACGGAATGCATTGTGCATTTTTGATGGTGAGACATAATACTTTGATGCCAATAAAAGTGGGGTCTTTGGATAAGGTGGAAAAGGCTTTGTTATTGTGCTCAAGCCAAACTTACCACAAGAAATGATGGAGACAGATGGACCATAAGGATTTGAACCTAACATTGCAAAAGGGATTATGCAACTGGGTGAAAAATCGAGGAAATTAGGACGAACCCACGCCAAGCTGAAAGTGCTTAAAAGAAAATTGAGGACATCTATTGAGAAATTACATTCAGTGAATAGGTGTTTGGTTGATTCCCAAGCATATAAACAGAGGTAACAACAGTTGGGGATGGTGAGACCACGTTTAGTAAGGTTTTTGATTGTGAGAATTTTATTTTGAATGGCCATCCACAAAAAGAATTCAACTTTAAGGATAAGACTCCTCTACCAAATGAGATTAACAGGGATAAGGCTTGGGTGATGAATTTATTTATAATAAGTACCTTGTGTCATTTTTTTATTTTTTCATGTAAGTCATGATAGATCATTTTTTTGTGGAAAACATCCCAGAAGGGATGCCACTTTTGGGTAAGACCCAAGGAGGCAGGGGTATCTATTCCACCAAAATCACCCAGGGCTCACACCTGGCCTACCACCTTTGACATACTCAAGGAGCAAACAAACACACAATAAGATTTAAAATAAATAAATAAAAATAAAAATAATAAAATAAAATAAAAACATGCTCCTTGAGTGTGTCAAAAAGATAAAGCACAACCAAACACACACACAATAAGATAAAAAAAACACAACACGAACCACATAGAAAAACACAAGAACAACATAACAAAACACAAACATGACAAAAACAACAGAACACTACAAAGACATAACCAACAAAAACATGAAAAACAAAAACAACCAAAACCTAAAAATAAAAAAAAAAAAAAAAAAACAACCAACAACAGACAATAAACAAAAACAAAAAACATAGAAAACACTCACACACAAAAACACGAATTAACACAAACATACAGAAACACAAGAACAAGAACAACAAAAACACAAGAACAATAACAAAAAACACAAAACAACAAAAACACAAGAACAACAAAAAACACAAAAACAAAACAAAACAAAAAAAACACACACCTCAAAAAACTAAACAAAAAAAAAAAAAAAAATTGAACATAACAATGACCTTTCTAGACCAAAAGACTTTTAAGGCAAGAATCAACAGAGGAAACAAAAGAAAGAATAGTTTGAGCTAGGGAACTAAAATACCATGACCGAACCAAAGAGAAGCAAAAATAAAGCAAGAAGAAACTAGGTACCTCCAGAACTAGAGCCATCCAAAGAAATGATAGAAAGAAGAGCTTCCCTTATTTGTGAAGCCCACCATCTAGGAGGGTGGCCATAGCAAGTAAGATCACCTTTGTCCAAAGCCCAATTAGCTAAAGCATCAACACTCTTGTTTTGATCTCTGACCACATGATTGTAATCAACTTTCAAAAATCCCATCTGGATTAATTGAATCTTCTCAATAATTCTTTTTATTCTCCAATCAACCTTATGATTCTTGAGGAGTCTTCAAAATATTAATCATGAGTTGAGAGTCGGACTCAACTAGCACCTTTTCCCATCCAACCTTAGTAGCCTCTTGAAGGCCTCTGAGGATACCATACCCCTCAACAAGGTTATTGGAAAGAATACCCAAATTCTCAGCAAAAGTAAAAACCAGGGAGCCATATGAAAGTCTACCAATTCCTCCCGCACTAGCTTTTCCAAGGTTCCCTCTAGAGGCTCCATCAGTATTGAATTTTCCAAAATCCTTAGGAGGAGGTTGCCAATTTCTTGTCCTATCCATCTTACAATTACTCACATTCCCTTTAAGTTGGTTGCCCTTAGAAGATTTAATCTTCAATCTTTGCATCACTTGATCCCATATTTGGTGGGAGTTTTGGGGGTGATTAAGGAGTTGATGGACTGATTCAACTAAGTTGGCAATGGTCTTTTGCCAAATATAGTGAATATCCTTCCTATCTTGATTAAAAATTTAGTTGTTCCTTTCATTCCAGATATTCCAAAGAAGAATGGTAGAACCCATCCAAACTAACTGCCTAATAAAATGATCAACACCCTCTTGTTTAGGCCAATCCCTCCAAAGTTGTTCAAAAGTAAAAAAATTGGACCATTGTAAGCCAAGTAAAGTGGCCATTCTCCTCCATAGCTCAGAGGCTAAAGTACACTCAATAAAAATATGGTTGAGAGTTTCTACATTCTCTCCACACATTTCACATCTAAAAGGGCCATGAAAACCACGCTTCATAAGTTGCTCACCAGTAAGCACCCTACGATGCAATAAAAGCCAAGTAAAGAACCTCACCTTAGGCCAGAGCTTTTGAGCCCACAACTGAGAAAATATGTCAGAAGATTGGTTGGGATTATTATGGCATAAGGTCAAATAACCTTGAGCAACTGAATACTCACCCTTAGTAGTGTTGTTCCATCCAAAACAATATTTTTCATGGGACCAAGAGAGATCTCATATGAAGGATGCCTTGGATATCTTGTCTTTGCCTTTCTAGGATTTGAATAGGCCAGTCCTCAATAGGGATCCAATATCTACCAACCTTTGAATTACCAATATGGTACCGATAGTAATTAGCCACCTTTATCCAGTTAGCTCGGTGAAGCTCCTCCATCCAAGGCCTCCAATCGAGAAACTGAGTTATCAAAGGCTTGTGACCATCCCAAGAATCTATCCAAAAATTTACCTGTTGACCATTATGAATGATCCAAAATAAATTTTTCTTTATCAAATCCTCACCAGTCTTAAGAACTGCTAAAATGGGAGAACCTTTGGTAGGCAATTGATAGCGAACAAGGTCTTCAGGACTTTTGTTCTCAGCATATTTAGCACGAAGATTATTGGCCCAAAGAGCATTGGGGTTATGCAACATCCTCCAATATAATTTAGCAGCTAAAGCTTTGTTGTTATTAATAGAAGATCAGAATCCTAACCCCCTTCATTCTTAGGAAGACATAAAGTGTCCCATTTCACCAAGGCCCATTTTCTTTTCTCCTTAGTACCACTCCAGAGGAACCGATGACTGATTTGATCCAGTTCTCGAAGAACAACCTTTGGGATATTCAACATGGAAGAAACATAAATAGGAATAGCTTGAAGGACTGATTTTACCAAGGTGATTCTACCCCCAGAAGAAAGCCACCTGTTGGTCCACTTTCCAATTTTCTTCTTGACTTTGTCCAACAACCAATTCCAATATTTTTTTTGCCTTTGAATATTGATGGGAATACCTAAATAAGTGATCGAAAGGGAGGTCTTCTTATATCTTAATTTATCCAAGACCATGGATTCCTGTCTGGCAGAGCAGTGAAAGAAAATGACTTTAGATTTATCTTCATTGATCAATTGCCCAGTAGCCTTAGAAAAATAGCTAATGATTTGCTTAATATTAGAAGCTTCCTTAACTGTAGCTTTACCTAAAAGAGTAGAGTCATCAAAAAATTGAAGATGAGAGATAGGTCTAGCTCCATGAGCAATGGTAACTCCCTCAAGGGTTTTGTTTTCTCTCTTTTTGGTTATAGTCCTACCCAAGCATTCAACAAGAATGATGAATAAATAAGGGGATAGCGGGTCACCTTGCCTAATACCTCTGGAAGCTGGGAACAACTGAGAAGGCCTACCATTGATAAGAACTAAGTAGGAAACTGAAGAGATACATCCCATAATCCAATCCATCCAATCCTGAGAGAAACCAAATTGCCTCAAAACTTTGATAAGGAAGTGCCAATCCACTCTGTCATAAGCTTTGGATAAGTCTAACCGAATGAACATGGAAGGAGATTTTTGCATATCCATGGAATGGATGGCTTCTCGAGCAAGAACTATCTCATCTACTATTTGATGCCCTTCCACATAACCCCCTTGTTCAGGGGAAATAATCTTATGCAAAAGAGGCTTCAACCTTTCTGCCATGATCTTAGTAATGATTTTGAGAAGAACATTACATAAAGCAATAGGTCTAAAAGTTGAGATATGATCAACCTCTTGAGATTTTGGAACAAGAGTAATATAAGTTTTATTGATAACCTTCAAAATTTCTTTGGCTTTCCTGGCTTCTTCCACCACCTCTAATAAATCAGCATGAAGGATATCCCAGAACTCTTGGTAGAACTCAATGGGAAAACCATCAGGACCTAGGGTTTTCCCTTTTTGCATTTTAAAAACTACCTGTTGAAGCTCATTGATAGTAACAGGAGCAATCAAAATAGAGTTCTCCTCAGAAGTGATAAGAGAAGGGATTGCTTGAAGAACATTTTGTTGAGAAGTTGAGTCAAGAGGAGTAGCAACAAAAATATTGGAAAAGTAATCGACAACAATAGAGTTCATGCCATCCCAAGTGTAGACAACATCTCCAGAATATGATTTCAAGGAAGAAATAAAGTTGTGAGATCTTCGAGCTAGAAGAGATTTGTGGAAGAAATTTGTGTTTCGATCTCCTTCTTTGAGCCATTGAATTCTAGATTTTTGCTTCCATAAGAGTTCTCTTTTTTCCCATTCCTCTAACTGAGTTGTGAGTTTAATTTCATCTACACTTCTACTCTCTGTGAGGCCATCTAAATGGATTTTCTTATTCAAATTTTCAAGTTGAGCAATAACTTCATGTTTTTTTATGAACATCCCCAAACTCCTTCCAGTTCCAAGTCTTGATTTTGGATTTAATGTATTGTAGTCTTTTGGCAAAATAGAACATCTTAGTCCCATACCTAGGCTTACCTTCCTTCCACCATTGTTGCACATGAGGTCTAAAGGAACTATCTCTGAGCCACATTAATTGAAAATGAAAAGGAGAGAAACTCACATTGGTTTTCCACATTTCCACCATGATTGGCCAGTGATCCGAACCAACATTGTTAAGAGTCTTCACTTTAGGAATGTGACCATGGATTAAGAAATTTTTAGAGAGCAAAAACCTATCCAATCTCTCCATTATACAAGCTAAGCCTTGCCTTCTGTTAGACCAAGTCATAAGGCCATTATCTGGTTGGATGTCCACAAGATGGAGGTTTGCAATATATTCGCTCATGAGGTCAGTGCTTTTGTCCAAATTTCTATTTCCCCCATTTTCTCATCCAGAGAGAGGATGGTATTGAAATCTCCTCCGATCAAGATCCAAGCTTCAAGAAAATGAGAGATAATATAAGTTATATCCTTCCACTATCTTCTTTTTTCCTCCAAAGTAGTCGGAGCATAAACAATAATGCAGAGCATAATTTGGTTGGAATGTCTACTTTGAATAGCTATAGCCAAAAGACCCCAACTGCCAACCATATGGTGAATAACTACCTCTTTTGGGTCCCAAAGACAAGCAATGCCACCAGAAGTCCCCTGGGAACTGAGGGAAACCACTTTTCCAGGTGGCCAAATTTTACTAGCAATTGAGTCCATATCCTCTATTGACATCTTCGTTTCTTGAAGGAAAACAAGATGTGGATGATTTATCTGAATCATTCTTCTAATTTCATTTTGTTTTGAAAGACTCCCTTTGAGTCCTCTAATATTCCAAGTGATGATCTTCATTAATACCAGGGCTAAAAAAGTTGGGAAGGGCATTAATCTTACCTTCCTCTACAAGCTTTTCACCTTCTTTTACCATATGATATTGATTGGTCTTGCGACCTACCTTTTGATTAGAATCCATCTTCAATTTTTTTCCCTATTTCTTGACTTACTCCAATTGAATATGAGATGGCTTCTAACCTTGAAGAATGCTCGTACACAACCAAAATTTTACTAGAGGGTTCAATAGAGTCTATATTGGGACCTGTATTATTTGAAGTTTTGACATTTAAAAGATTGTTTTTCTTGTGTAAATTTTCTCCCTTTTTTCTCTTTGAAAACCTTTGATTTGTTGGTTTGTCTCTGAGTTCTTCCCTTCATATTTAAATTGTGTTTCTAAGATTTTTGTTTCCATTATTTCCTCTTCCTCACTTGGGACATCATTTGTGGAAAGGATTTCAAACATATTAGCAGATGACTTTGATTGATCCTTCATAACTGGTTTTTTCTAGTGTTCTTCTTCTTAGGCATTTGGAAACCTGCTGAGTTTATATCTTCTTTCTTTTGATCAGGAATTTTATTTGGGCAAGCACTAGCCAAATGACCATATTCATGGCAAATTCTACAATGAAAAGGAATGTTCTCATAGTCCACTACTTGCTCCCAAGTGTCTTCCCCAAATTGTAAAGTGATATTTTTAGGTAGGGGTTTGTCAAAATCCATTAAAACACAAATCCGAGCATAAATAATATGTTCAAAATTTTGAGTACAATCAACAATCATCATAAAAGTTCCTAAAGAGTTTCCAATTGAAGAAAAAATAGTAGGATTCCAAAATTCAATAGGGAGGCCAAAGAGTCTAACCCACACGGGAGCTATAGAAGGCATCTCTTCTTCGACTTTAAATTTAGTATGCCAGGGCTTCATGAAAAGCCCTGCCCTTCCAAAGAACCAGGGACCCCCTTGAAAAGTTTTCTCTCTATCTTCATTATTAGAAAATAAAACAAGAAAATAACCATTTGGATAAATAGAGATTTGTAACTCACCTTTAGTTTTCCAGATTTTTGCAGCCCAGACTTTGAAAGCAGATAGGCTCGAACGAAAACCCATGAACCGACAAATTAGTCCTCTTTTTTCCAGATCTTCAATGCCAGTCTGAATGTTACCCATATCAAGCTTAACAATAGGAGTTCCATCAACTGCTTTAAGACATCCTGACTCCATTTTCTTGGGATCAATCTTAGGCATTCTTAGAGGTTTATGGGAAGCCCTAAGATTAATATTAGCATTGGGTTGAGGTTGTCCACCATGGAGGGCATCCCTAAAATTCATTTTTGGGGCTGAGTCTTCAAAATTCTTACCCTTGACAAGGGTTTTCACAGTAGATTTATTTTGTGGGTGCACCTTAGCACCAGATTCACTTGAGATCTGAGCCATTTTTTGATCAGCTGCTTGAAACTTATTTCGTGATCTCTTTAATCCTTGCCCTAGACGTCGTGGAAAGGTATGGTTTTCACTTTTATTTTGTGCAACAAATTGGAAGTCGTTGTCACTCAAGTTCATAGTATGATCTATTGAAAGATAGATTTCTAACCCATATTGGATCCCCTACAACATATCCTACTAAAATCTTGAGTAGAAACCACAAAAATATTGGCCGCTAGGGCCCGAAGGCCCTAAAACCAACCTCTGGAGCTGCTTGCACTCAACCCAGATGAAACCCTCGCACAGCCGCTTGCCAAAAATCTCGTTCACACATAGGGATGCGCTAGGATCTGTGTTGCTCCAAATGATCTAAAAATTGGTGGAGATGTTCTAGGGTTTTTCAGGCATCTACCCTCAAAATTTCAGCTCAATCCGAGTTCGGATGAGTGAAATATGGCCGAAACAAGTTCGATAGTTTGGGCAGTCCTACAAAAAACGTCCCTCCTCCAATCACTATTTTTCCATCCTTCCTTCTTATAAGTCATAAATAAACTTTAGTTTAGATCATTTTCAAAGTGATATTTATATTTTTGAAGAACACAAGCTTATACTGAGAGGGGGAGTGAACAGTATAAGACCACTTTTTACTTTTTCTTTTCAATTCAATATTATGCAGTGTATAGATAATAGTATCAATAGCAATAATCAAAGCAATGCACAAAACACCATCTACAAAAGTGACACAATAATTTATGTGGTTCACCCAATACGCGTTACTCCACAGAGAAAATATTTTGCTAAAACTTTCTCAATCAATCTCTTGGAAATCTTTCCCAATTACAATGTTTATGGACCTTTGTCCAAAGGAGATGTTGATCCCCTAAATCTCAAGTTCGTGGATCTTTTCCACAGGAGAACTCTTTCCCCTTCTGCTCTGGCTAGTGATCTTCTATAAGACTTTGTCTCTCTACTACACTGACTTGTGGATCTCTTTCCACTTGAAGACTCCTCACCCAGATTTGTCTTCAATTGTCCTGGCTACGATTGGATCTCTATCCACTGAGACTCTATCCTCTATACTTTGTCACCTTCAAAGATCCATCAATAGGTTCACTCAAAACCTCTTCAAATTTGCTCGATAGGCTCACTCAGAACCTACTCAAATCTTCTCAATAGACTCACTCAAAACCTGCTCAAATCTGCTCAATAGGCTCACTCGAAACCTGCTCAAATTTGCTCAACAAGCTCACTCAGAACTTGTCCAAATATGCTCAACAAGCTCACTCAGAACTTGTCCAAATATGCTCAATAAGTCCTCTCTAGGACTTGCTCTAATCTGCACAACAAACTCACTCAGAACTTGTCCAAATCTACTCAACAAGCTCACTCAGAACTTGTTCAAATTTTCTCAATAAGTCCTCTCTAGGACTTGCTCAAATCTGCATAGCAAGCCTTCACAAAAGCTTACTCAAAATCAATCCACAAGACTTCTCAAAGACTTACGTCAAATAAACTCAAAAAAATCTCAACTCAATCTCATAGAAGCATAAAGAGAATTGTTAGAGACTCAATATGTTCTATACTCAAATCTCAATCTCAACTCAAATCAATCTTAACTCAGCAATCTCATAGAAGAATAAAGAGAATTGTTAGAGACACAATATGCTCTATACTCAAATTCCAATCTCAACTCAGCATTCTCATAGAAGCATAAAGAGAATTGTTAGAGACTCAATATGTTCTATACTCAAGTCTAGTTTCTTTCTCAACTCAACTCAAATCAGAATATAGAATAGTTTGTTTTATAGAGCTTGAACAACCACTTCACACAATCACTTGACTAGGCTCAAACAACTCTACTCAACCAATCACCACAAGGAACAACTCTTTCTCATGAACCCTAGTCCAAGCATGAATCAACCAACTCAAAATATTTCCAACAATGTTCAACAACAAATCTCACATGACAATGATACTCATATTCTTCTCTAACTCAAGTTCAAGTTCTTTGCACAACCAATGGGCTTCAAAAATAATGCTTATAAAACATTCTTCACATAACAATGATTCTCATGTTCTTCTCAAACCCTAACTCAAGTTTTTCACACAACCAATGGCTTCAACAACAATGCTTATAAAACAAGGTTTTAACCATAACTCTCAAACCATAAATTCTTGAAGCATTCAACCAACAACTCTCAAAAAGAAACCACAATCAATCCTTTTCACTCCAATGATATTTTCAAAAATTAACCACCCAAATAAATCAATGGAGAATATTGCCCATACCTTATTGATGCCAAGAAGTTGTCCACAAAATCTGCCACACTCAACACACTTTCTTTTTCCAATCTCAACAATGGTTAGTGGACTTCAAATAATAATCACAAGATAAACTATAACTCAATTTACACTTTTTTACTCCAACTCAATAATCACATCCACCAAAGTCCCTCTATAGAGAAACCCTCTAAAAATAATAATCAATAAGCCACTATTCAATTTCCACTTTATTCAAAACCCTTATTTCTCCTAAAATAATGCTCTCAAAAATTCAAATCAATACCATAAGGCTCAAATAATCATCTATGGTTTTCACCAACAAAATAATTATTTAACCTTTTAAACACAACAAAGGTTTTACAAAATAAAATATTTCCTAACCCTTATCACTCCAAAATTTAGAGCATTCAAACAAATTTTAATTAAAAAATCGCATACCTCCCTCAAGGTGTTTCGACCCCTTGACCTGCCTCACCGTGGTCGCCTTAGTCGCGGCTAAGGTAGCCAAACGAGCTACCCACTCGTTCACAATGCAAAAGGGACACGACTTCCCTTTATATGCTACAGGCCCACGTGCCTTAAATAAATCGTGCGCCCTTGGCGCTTCCATCACAAAGCACATCAAATGAACCTTGCCAAAAATCAAATGCACAACCTTGTGCTACAAAATGCCTTTGCGCTGCCCGAGTTGTTTACAGGTCACACTACCCAAGGTGACATGGGTTTCACACGCTGTTCGATTTATTCGTTGCTTCTACCACTTAAACCTTTTTCGCAGGAGCTCTATTCGCTTTCCAACAATCGTATTAACCACAAGAGTAAGGATGATTTATTTCAAAAAATTTAATGGCATATATATGCCTTCCCTTAGCTTGGAAACGTCGATGCTTTTGAACCTTCCTTTATGACATCGACGAATATTCTTTTAATTTAATTTTAAATTTTCAATTTAAATTTTAAATAAATTAAAATTTAAACTAAACCTTTAAAATTAAATATCTCCATCATCGGGCACCTTTTTCGATGAAAAAAAAGCCAACTTGGGTTTTAAGAAAAACCCATTTCAAATCTACCATCCATGGTTTTAAATAAAAACCTTTTGCTAAGCTTCCCTTGAAGCTCCTTTTAGAACCAAATGTCATGCATCCCTTCTTGAACCTTTGATCAAAACCTTTGCTTCTACACAAACATAGTGTTAGCTTACATAGATCCTTTTGACATCAATAACAACTCTTAGCTTAGGAAATCAAAATGTCCAACAATTTTCAAATTAAAACGTCAAAATAAATAAATATAATCATCATGACTGTGCGTTAATATCCCAATAAACTTTACAATTTTCTTAATGCAAGTCATGACAAATGTTCATTTTTTTCAAAGTAATGTTTATGTTTTCAAATTAAAACTTTTAATAAATAAACAAATAAATTCATCGTGACTATATGGTGGAATTGCAACAAACTTAAGAATTATGCATCTATCACTTGGCAAGAACCTTCATTTCCTCTTTGAAAGTTGAGGAATCTAACCTAGCGAGCTAATGTCATATTTGATGAATCAAATGCATTTTAATTTTTATATTAATTATTATTTTTTAAACATATAAACATTTGTCATATTAAACTCTTATCAAAAAGTTCAAGGGTTAGATCTTAATTATTGTATAAGTATTTTTCCTTCCACTTAATCTTTGTATTTATAGTTATTTTTTAATAGGTTGATGTATCACTAATTTTTCTTTCTCCCTTGCATATTATTTAAATTCTTTATTGGGCTTTAAACCTATTAAATATTTTATTTTGTTTATATATTTTTTCTTCAGTTCAATATTTTTAAATTATTTGTATCAACAATGTGTTATCCTCACAAGGACTAAGGTGTATTACATTATATTTCTTTTTTTCTTTTTACTATTATTATTATTTAGCGTAGGAGAGTTGGTCACAACCACACTGTTTTTAATAACTAACAAGCAGGTGTATTGCATTATCACCACTTAACAGTATTAAGATAACTTTATTATTATGTATGCATATTTTGACCAGATTTGAACATAAATATTTTTCAAATCTAATTAATTGTGATAATGCTATTTAATAAATTTTAATTTATTATATATTAAAAATTAATTTATTTTGTTTTACAAATTTTTAATATATTTAAATCTAAATTAGTATTGCAATAAAAATAACAGGAATGTTAAATTAGTCTTAAATTATTATTATAAAAATATATATATGAAATTTGGTTGATTTAGTTTAAATCTCTGTTATTATATTTGACCTGATATTTTAAATTATGAATGTTTAATGAAATGTAATTTTGATTTGTAAAAAGTAATTTTTTTAAAGGACAGGTTACCTTTCAAAATGATGGGATTTATGATCATTTGCACATTAAAAATCACTTTTTAATTTTACAAATATAAATATATATATAAAAACTTTAACTACATTTAAATTTATTAAAGTAATTTAAATAATTTTTTTAATGAATTATATAAGATTGAAACTGTTTTACAGCTTTATATAATGATATTATAACAAACTTGACAATGTTGAGCAAGGTGTTGCAAGAAGGTTGTCATTGTTGTCAACACAGGCAGTTAGATCCAAGGATGCAGTGGGTAGGCAGATCAGAAGTCATTCAGATGCAGAAGATAGAAAAAATTCGAAGAAAAAGACAAGTTAGAAAACGGTCGCGATATCGCGACATGTCGAAAGAGAGAGAAAGTGCAATAAGAAATGTCGCGATATCACGACGAAAGTGAGGAGAGAGAAAGTGCAGCCAAAAATGTCGCGATATCACGACGAAAGTGAGGAGAGAGAAAGTGCAGCCAAAAATGTCGTGATATCACGACGAAAATGAGGAGAGAGAAAGTGCAGCCGGAGATGTCACGATTTCATGACGGAAGTAAGGAGAGTGAAGGCGCAAGTCAAACTGTCATGATTTCATGACAAGTCGGAGGCCAAGAAGTCAAGTTGAGAAACTGTAGCGATTTCGCTACATGTTGACTTTTCGTTGGCAGAAACCGGGAGAAAGTGTTAAGTGAAAAAGTTGTAGCGATTTCGCTACAAGTTACAAAGACCAAGTAAAGGTGTAGCGATTTCGCTACGAGCTGCAAAGGCACAAAGTAAAGGTGTAGCGATTTCGCTACGAGTTGCAAAGAGACGAAGTAAAGGTGTAGCGATTTCGCTACGAGCTGCAAAAGCACAAAGTAAAGGTGTAGCGATTTTGCTATAGGTAAAAGATGCGCAAAACAAAGGTGTAGCGATTTCGCTACAGGTCTAAAGTGCAGACATCAAAGTTGCAGCAATCATACTTCAAGTCGAAAATGTAAGGCACAAGTCAAAATTTCTCAAGAAGAAGTAAGTTGGAAGCACAAGGCAAAGTTGTAGCGATTTCGCTACTGAATGAAGCACAAAATGTACGGAAGCCGAAAGCGTCGCGATTTCGCGACAAGAATGCGGATGACGTCAGTGAAAGCTGAAAGTGTCACGATTTCATGACAAGTTGCGAGAAAAGCCGCCAGAAGCCGAAAGCGTCACGATTTCATGACAAGAATGATGATGACGTCAGCAACTGATCAAAGTGTCGCGATATCACGACAAGAACGGAGGCAAAGCTGTCAATGGCCAAAAAGGTCACGATTTCACGACGACAAAGCCAAGGAGGTGTACGGACACAAAAATGTCACGATATCGCGACGTGTTGCTATTTCATGGAAATAAGCTACGTGAAGGAGAAGAAGGTGGCAGAGGAGTTTGAGGCCGACAAGTTTGAATCGAGGCCGATGGTTTTTAGGGTTTGAAGCCGACAGTTGCTAGGGCTTCACAATGAACATCGTTAGGGTTTCAAAGCCGACAATTGCTAGGGTTTTACAGCGGACATCTTTGAGGTCTTGAAGCCGACATGTGTTAGGGTTTTACAACGAACAACTTTAGGGTTTTAAAGTCGACACTTTTTAGGGTTATTACGATGAGAGTTTTTAGGGTTTGCAGCCGACAATCACAAAGGTTAATCAGCCAAAAAAATTCTAGGGTTTCATGTTGACTTCATTAGGGTTTGCAACCGACGTCTTTAAGTGACAGCCGAAGATGTTTGATATGGTATTCTCTTCTATAAAAAGGGGGTCTGTTGCGAGGTTAAGGTATGCAATAGATGTGAAAGGTGCGAAACAAGTTCGCGTGAAGCCGAGAGCAAGTCGTTTCGATCCAGAGAGTGAGAAAAGTGTTAGTTCTTTGGAATGGCAATATAGAGAATATAGCGATGAGATAATGTGTAAGTGCGAGAAGGGTGATTGCATCAAGTTCGGTTGAGGAAAGTGCAGAGTCGTAATTCGGATCTGCAGATCGTGAAGTGCATGGATGATAAGAGCGCGATATGCAGAAGTCGTGTTCTAAGTCCGAAGTGACAGTGCACAGTTTACAGAAGTAATCGATAAACTGAATACGACAGAGAGCGCAAAGAATTATAAAGAAGCTGTCGGATAGTGCGAATCATTTTGCGTAGAAGTAGCAGAATGCAAACACACAGCAGAATGCAGAAAAATGGCAGATCATGAAAATTAAGGTGAAAGTTTTATTCTGCAATTTTTATTATTATCTTCCAAGTTGTAGCTTGGCATAAGGGGTTGGTGCCTCTTTCCAATAGGTGCTGGTAAAATAGGAGTTGGTGCTCCATTCTCGTTGTAGCAGATAAAGTCAAGGGGTTGGTGCTCCTTCCAGTTGGTGCTGGTAAAGGATTATGTAAAGTTGTAGCTTTGCATTGACTCGGATTTGGATGGTAGTCCAAGCAGTCTTTTTGAGGAGTAGCCACATTGGTGAACCTCGTTAAAATGTTGTGTTATGTGTGATGCTTTCTTGATGCTTTTAGTATCTCTTTTATCTGCTTTAAACTGCTACTGGTTTTAAATCTAATTGTTTTAGAAGTTTTTAAAGAACACACTGATTCACCCCCCCTCTCAGTGTCATTGTGATTACAACAATTGGTATCAGAGCCAAGTACCTGAACAGGCTTAAACAACTAAGGTGATCTTGGAAGTTACGCAATGGCAAGTGGTGAAGGATTCTCTTCGAACAAAGCGCCACTGTTTGATGGGACAAATTATGCATTCTAGAAAATTAGAATGCAAACATATCTCAGTGCTTTGGGCTTTGACATCTGGGGTGCGGTAGTTAATGGTTACAAAGCTCCTGCCACCGCTCCAACGGACACTGCAGGTAAAAAGGCATTTGAATGTGATTCAAAAGCAAGAAATGCTATTATGTGTGGACTAGTTGACAATGAGCTAGTCAAAGTCATAAATTGTGAATCAAGCAAAAGACATCTGGGATAAACTAGAGAAAATTCATGAAGGAGATGATAGGATCAAGGAGGCCAAACTTCAAGCACATCGAGCTCAATACGAATCTTTAAAGATGGACAATGATGAGAACATAGAGACTTTCATGCAAAGAGTCAATGGGATCACGAATTCAATCGGAGGTCTTGGTGAAGAACTAACCGATGCCGCTATCGTGAAAAAGGTATTGAGATCACTTCCTTCTAGATTTGATTCAAAAGTCTCTCGCCATAGAAGAAGCCAAAGATTTAAATCATTTTAGTATGGATGAGATGCATGGTTCTTTGACTTGCTTTTGAAATGAGAATAGGAAGATCTAATCCCACTGATAGAGAAGCAGCCTTCAAAGCTCTAAAAGGCAAAAGCACAAAACAAGAATCTAAAGAAGAGAATGATTCGGATGAAATGGAAGCAAATTTTGTAAGAAAACTGAAGAAAGGAAAAGGAAAATACAAAGGGAAGCTACCTCTTAAATGTTTCGATTGTGGAGGCATTGGACACTTTGCTACCAAATGTCCTCTCAATAACAAGAACAAAGGTGAAGAAACTCAAAGATCAAGAAAGAGGTGAATGGAGGAAGAAAACAAACTTCGTAAAAGGCAATTTCAAAAAGAAAAGCTTTATCTCCCGAAATGCAGAATCTTCAGAGGACAGTTCTAGTGAAAACTCTGAGGAAGGAACAAGTGAGGCTCTATTTATGGCATTTGAAATAGACGAATCAGAAGAGGCAAAAAACACAGAAAACAGAGAGGGAATGAACTCTGAAGTATCTATTGAAGAAGATGAGGCTGAAGTTGATTTAGAGGGTGAGTTGGTGTCTCGCTCTCATGGAATGGAAATCCGAGAAAAAGAAGAATGAAAAACTGTCAAGGAAACTTAAGGATGCAAATGACATTATAGCCAGTCTAAAAACACAGACATAAGAATACAAGAAAATGTCCGAAGATCTTGAAATACAGGTAACCATGAAGATAGATTACTGCTGCAAATTGGAAGAAGAAAATGTTAGTCTCCGAATACAGATACAAGAGCTGGATCGAAAAATCAACTGTCATTTAAAGCGTGAAGAAAGTTCGATGAAGCTGGACAAAATTCTAAGCGATCAAAGATCCACAGGTATCAAATTCGGTCTGGGCTTTATCGAAGGAGAATCATCAAGTGGACCAAAGGCAAGCAATGTTGAAAGTGAAAAGAGTAAAGACAAGGAACAAAGTCGTGGAAAGAAAAACAAATCGAGCAAAAGAAAGTCTGTAATACCAACTCCGAAATAGCAACTGACAATGATGGCTTTACCAAGGTCATACATCAAAAGAAAAGAAGATCTAAGGCTCCTGCAACAACTTGGCCAAGACCATCTTTCAGGTTCAATCATTATTTCTATGGTTTTTGTTTTAAATGTAATGGTTATGGGCATAAAATTGTTGACTGCAAATACAATATAGGTCCAAGAAGTTTCACTAGTAAAAATGCTTTTGCTCCTCTAATGAGTTATGCAATAGAATGTTTTAAGTGTCACAACTTCGGGCATATTGCCATAAACTGTCGTAGTATTTCTGTTCCATATCAATCTCGTAAAAGAAGAACTCAACCATATAAGGCAAAACACAATAGAATTTCTTCCGAAGGATATGTGCAAAATTTTGAAAAGGGGAAATCCCAGCTAGAACCCAACACCACAGTTAAGATAGAATGGAAACAAAAGGAATAGCTTCGAAAAAGAACAAGAATCTTTAATAGTGCAGATAGACTTTTAGAGCTCGTAATAAATATGTACCGTGGATTCTTGATAGTGGTTGCTCAAGTCATATGACAGGTGATAAACAGAAATTTGAAAATCTACAGAAATATGAGGGTGGTTCTGTGAAGTTCGGCAATAATGATGGAGCCAAAATAATTGGTAAAGGATCGGTCAAAATTAGTGAAGGGAAAATCAAGTCAGAAGAAGTTTTATATGTGGATGGTTTGAAACATAATCTGTTAAGTGTGAGTCAAATCTGTGATAAAGGACATGAAGTGGTTTTCAAGAAGCAGGGTTGTGAAGTCAGAAAGATAAACAACGGGAAATTGATAGCAACCGGCTCAAGGACGTCTGGCAACCTATACACTCTCTCGTAATCTTCAGAAGGTATGTGCTTCATGGGACAAGAAGAAGAGAACTGGTTGTGGCATAAGAGGCTTGGACACATAAGTTTTGATAATCTGGTAAGAATCAGCTCTAAACAAGCAAGTGAGAGATATTCCAACCATTAAGAAACCCGCAAACAAGTGTGTGTGCTTCATGTCAGAAGGGAAAGCAGACCAGAGTTTCATTTAAAACAAAAGAATACCATACTAGCAGGCCTTTGGAACTCATTCACACAGACTTATGCGGACCCATGAGGACTCAAAGCATAAACGACGACAAATACTTTATGCCGTGTATTGATGATTTTTCCATAATGACATGGATATTCTTCCTAAAAGATAAAACAGAAGCTTTTGAAATGTTCAGAACCTTCAAACAGCTAGTCGAGAATGAAACAGGGAAAAGGATTAAATGCTTGCGATCAGACAGAGGAGGAGAATTCATTTCGAATGAATTTTTAGAATACTGTGAAAAATATGGTATCAGGAGACAATATTCAGCAGCCAGAACTCCTCAGCAGAATGGTGTAGTAGAAAGGAAGAACAGAACAATTCAAGAAATGGCACGCACCATGCTGGCAGAAAGCAAAATAGCAGATAGATTCTGGAAAGAAGCAGTTCACACAGCAGTATACATTCAAAACAGGTATATGTTAAGAACTCATGAATGCAAAACACCGTATGAGTTGTGGTTTGGTAGAAAAGCAACAGCAAAACATCTCAAAGTATTTGGCAGTAAATGCTACATCAGAAAAACTGATGACAACCTTGGAAAGTTTGAAGATAGAGCAGATGAAGGTGTGTTTGTTGGTTATTCTCCACATAGCAAAGCTTACAAATGCTACAACAAGAGACTCAAGAAAATTGTGGACAAGTGCAGATGTTAAATTCGATGAAGGGAGGAAACAAATAGTTAATTTTCAAGAAAACTACCCAATCTACGAAGAAGTAATTGAAGTTGATGAAGTACATGGCACAGAAAATACATCTACGACTGATACAGATGACTTATCAGATGACTCAGAGATGCAAGAAAATAGAAAATTCAAAATGGGCAGCTGGCAGAAAAATCATCCTAGAGACCAAATAATTGGAGATCCCACAGCTGGCATTCAGACAAGAAAGAAAGTAATAAGTAATTACTCTCTTTTATCCAGCATTGAGCCCAAAAACATAGATGAAGCAAGCAAAGATGTCAGCTGGATGAAGGCAATAAATGAAGAGTTAGATCAGATAGAAAAGAACAGAACTTGGGAGTTAGTACCTAGACCTGCAAACAAGAATGTAATCGGCACCAAGTGGATATTTCGAAACAAATTAAATGAAGACGGACAAGTCATTAGGAACAAAGCAAGACTGGTTTGTAAAGGATATGCACAGGTCGAAGGCATTGATTTTGAAGAGACATTTGCTCCAGTGGCCAGATTAGAAGCAATTAGAATGTTTTTGGCCTTAGCAGTTCACAAAAACTTCAGGGTATATCAGATGGACGTAAAATCTGCCTTCTTAAATGGGAAACTCGAAGAGGAGGTATATATTGAACAACCAGATGGTTTTCAAATCAGTGAAGATCCCAACCTTGTCTGCAAATTAAAGAAAGCACCGTATGGATTAAAACAAGCACCACGGGCATGGTATGCTAGGCTAGATAATTATCTCTCTCAACAGGGATTCAAGAAAGGATTAGTGGACAGTAATCTGTATGTGAAAACAGAAGATGGGCATCTCATTGTTCTTGTTGTCTATGTGGACGATATCATATTTGGCAGCAACAAAGATGAATCATGTAAAGACTTAGCAAACAAGATGCAGTAATGAATTTGAAATGTCAATGATTGGTGAACTGTCTTACTTTCTGGGGTTACAAGTTAATCATAATGAGAAAGGTATATTCATTTCTCAAATCAAATATGTGAAAGAAATGCTAAAGAGGTTCACTATGGAGGACAGTAAGCCAGTCAGCACGCCCATGACAACAGGCTGCAAGTTGAGTAAAGAAGACAAATCTCCACCTGTAGATCAAACCATGTATAGATCAATGATAGGAAGCTTACTATATTTAACTGCAACCAGACCTGATATTCTACAGGCAGTTTGCATGGTAGCCAGATTTCAGGCTAGTCCCAAAGAGACTCATGTAACAAGTAGTTAAAAGGATTTTTCGGTATCTCAAAGGCACCATGGAGTATGGGTTGTGGTATCCAAAAGGCAAAGATTTCACTCTTATATCATATTCAGATGCAGATTGGGCTGGATGTGTTGATGACAGAAAGAGTACCAGTGGAGGAGCATTCTATTTGGGGGACAGATTGGTTGCATGGCATAGTAAGAAGCAAGAGTCAGTGTCTTTATCTACCACTGAGGCAGAATATATTGCAGCAGCAACATGTTGCACACAAGTTCTGTGGATGAAACAAACCTTGAAAGATCTAGGTATTAATTTTAGTGAACCAATATCAGTAAAGTGTGACAACACCAAAGGCAATCAATATTTCTAAGAATCCAATGAATGCACTCCTGGACAAAGCACATTGCTATAAGGTATCATTTCTTGAAAGAAAAAGTTGCAGAAGGAGAAGTTAAATTGGACTATGTCCCAACTACATAATAGGTAGCAGATATTTTTACAAAACCTTTGCCCAAGGAAGTATTTGAGTATCTTCGGAGCAAATTAGGAGTAGTCACACTTCCTAAGAAGTGACTAGCTACAGGGATCACTTTCTCAGGGGGAGCACTTGAGTGCGTGAGGATGAACTCAGGGGGAGTCAAATTGTGCCTGAGAAGTGTGAGGATGGACACAGGGAGAGTCTGCAGCAGCCCTTTGGTATTATTGACAAAGGGGGAGAAGAGTTACAGGAATGTATACAGGTGTTGCCAACAATTCCAAAGGGGGAGATTGTTGAGCAAGGTGTTGCAAGAAGGTTGTCATTGTTGTCAACACAGGCAGTTAGATCCAAGGATGCAGTGGGTAGGCAGATCAGAAGTCATTCAGATGCAGAAGATAGAAAAAATTCGAAGAAAAAGACAAGTTAGAAAACTGTCGCGATATCGCGACATGTTTTCTGTCGTGATTTCGCGACAAGTCGAAAGAGAGAGAAAGTGCAATAAGAAATGTCGCGATATCGCGACGAAAGTGAGGAGAGAGAAAGTGCAGCCAGAAATGTCATGATATCACGACGAAAGTGAGGAGAGAGAAAGTGCAGCCAGAAATGTCGTGATATCACGACGAAAATGAGGAGAGAGAAAGTGCAGCCGGAGATGTCACGATTTCACGACGGAAGTAAGGAGAGTGAAGGCGCAAGTCAAACTGTCATGATTTCATGACAAGTCGGAGGCCAAGAAGTCAAGTTGAGAAACTGTAGCGATTTCGCTACATGTTGACTTTTCACTGGCAAAAACCGGGAGAAAGTGTTAAGTGAAAAAGTTGTAGCGATTTCGCTACAAGTTACAAAGACCAAGTAAAGGTGTAGCGATTTCGCTACGAGCTGCAAAGGCACAAAGTAAAGGTGTAGCGATTTCGCTACGAGTTGCAAAGAGACGAAGTAAAGGTGTAGCGATTTCGCTACGAGCTGCAAAAGCACAAAGTAAAGGTGTAGCGATTTCGCTACAGGTAAAAGATGCGCAAAACAAAGGTGTAGCGATTTCGCTATAGGTCTAAAGTGCAGACATCAAAGTTGCAGCAATCATACTTCAAGTCGAAAATGTAAGGCACAAGTCAAAATTTCTCAAGAAGAAGTAAGTTGGAAGCACAAGGCAAAGTTGTAGCGATTTCGCTACTGAATGAAGCACAAAATGTACGGAAGCCGAAAGCGTCGCGATTTCGTGACAAGAATGCGGATGACGTCAGCGAAAGCTGAAAGTGTCACGATTTCATGACAGGTTGCGAGAAAAGCCGCCAGAAGTCGAAAGCATCGCGATTTCATGACAAGAATGATGATGACGTCAGCAACTGATCAAAGTGTCGCGATATCGCGACAAGAACGGAGGCAAAGCTGTCAACGGCCAAAAAGGTCACGATTTCGCGACGACAAAGCCAAGGAGGTGTACGGACACAAAAATGTCGCGATATCGCGACGTGTTGCTATTTCATGGAAATAAGCTACGTGAAGGAGAAGAAGGTGGCAGAGGAGTTTGAGGCCGACAAGTTTGAATCGAGGCCGACGGTTTTTAGGGTTTGAAGCCGATAGTTGCTAGGGCTTCACAATGGACGTCGTTAGGGTTTCAAAGCCGACAATTGCTAGGGTTTTACAACGGACATCTTTGAGGTCTTGAAGCCGACATGTGTTAGGGTTTTACAACGAACAACTTTAGGGTTTTAAAGCCGACACTTTTTAGGGTTATTACGATGAGAGTTTTTAGGGTTTGCAATCGACAATCACAAAGGTTAATCAGCCAAAAAAATTCTAGGGTTTCATGTTGACTTCATTAGGGTTTGCAGCCGACGTCTTTAAGTGACAGTCGAAGATGTTTGATATGGTATTCTCTTCTATAAAAAGGGGGTCTGTTGCGAGGTTAAGGTATGCAATAGATGTGAAAGGTGCGAAACAAGTTCGCGTGAAGCCGAGAGCAAGTCGTTTCGATCCAGAGAGTGAGAAAAGTGTTAGTTCTTTGGAATGGCAGTATAGAGAATATAGCGATGAGATAATGTGTAAGTGCGAGAAGGGTGATTGCATCAAGTTCGGTTGAGGAAAGTGCAGAGTCGTAATTCGGATCTGTAGATCGTGAAGTGCATGGATGATAAGAGCGTGATATGCAGAAGTCGTGTTCTAAGTCCGAAGTGACAAGCGTGCAGTTTACATAAGTAATCGATAAACTAAATACGGTAGAGAGCGCAAAGAATTATAAAGAAGTTGTCGGATAGTGCGAATCATTTTGCGCAGAAGTAGCAGTATGCAGACACATGGCAGAATGCAAAAAAATGGCAGATCATGAAAATTAAGGTGAAAGTTTTATTCTGCAATTTTTATTATTATCTTCCAAGTTGTAGCTTGGCATAAGGGGTTGGTGCCTCTTTCCAATAGGTGCTGGTAAAATAGGAGTTGGTGCTCCATTCTGTTGTAGCAGATAAAGTCAAGGGGTTGGTGCTCCTTCCAGTTGGTGCTGGTAAAGGATTATGTAAAGTTGTAGCTTTGCATTGACTGGATTTGGATGGTAGTCCAAGCAGTCTTTTTGAGGAGTAGCCACATTGGTGAACCTCGTTAAAATGTTGTGTTATGTGTGATGCTTTCTTGATGCTTTTAGTATCTCTTTTATCTGCTTTAAACTGCTGCTGGTTTTAAATCTAATTGTTTTAGAAGTTTTTAAAGAACACACTGATTCACCCCCCCTCTCAGTGTCATTGTGATTACAACAAGACAAGATTTGAATTTTATAAAAATTAACTAATTACCATACAAAAATAAATAATTATTTATATTTATATTTTATAAATTAATTTTGGTTACAGGTTTGCTCTTGGCCTCATCTGAGTTTATCCCTTAACATTAACCGAGGCCAGTACTATATGTCACCAAGGCACTTGTTAAACTACCAACCGGTAATTTGAAGCATCTACTTTATAAAACGCCAAACGCCAAGGAGAATAAAAATAGATGGATTGATTGCAACCCATGAATGTACAGCTGAATTCAGTCAAAGTACCTCTTATTGTTTTGTTTGCGTACTAAAGCAGAAAGGTTTTGCAAAAGAGTGACCTTTCATGGTTTTGTCAAAGATTCATGGTAAAAAAGCCCAACTGCTTTTTGTCAGATAGGAAAATATTAATGAATGTTAAAAGAACTTGAATTTGATTTTATGCAAGAAGATTCAATGTAAAAGGAATTTAAATAAAAAACATAAAATAATGTTTACCTAGAATTTTAGTTAGTTTTTGGGATATAATCTTTTTTTTATTAAAATTAATAAAAGTGAGGTTACATTTAAGTGTTGTAGATGAGTTGGAGAGGAGAGGACAATCCTTCAAGGGAGGTCCAGGTTCAAATCTCCATCCTACCAAAAAGTTGAATTGGATACCCAAAATCTAATTGATAATGTTGGGCTGGGCGCGACTCTCGGGTGACGACTTTGACGGTGTAGAACCCCTATTCTTGATCTCTCAAACCAAGACGGACCCGCAAAGAATTTTTCGCTTAAAAATAATAATAAATAAATGTAACGTTTAGTGTTCGAACCACTTTTATGTGTTTTTGTAGTGCAATTCAATTTTGGGACATGACTTCTAAATGAACACATAAAAATCCATTATGAAAATTAAAGTAGTGGATTTCCACATTAAAAAATTATAGAACTTACAACGAGCCAAAGTTAAAGTAATGGATTTCCTTCCTAATATAAAGATTTTGACTGGTAACAAGCCCAAAATTGGAAAATATGGATTTCCTTTGTAACACAAACGGTTATTTTCTAAATAAAAAAACATAAATTATTTAAATCTAAAAAATATAAAATAATAAAAATAGTTATTAAGCGTTGAAGAGACATGACTTCTAAATGAAGACATAAAAATCTATTATGAAGATTGAAGTAGTGGATTTCTAAATTAAAAAATTATACAACTTACAACGAGCCAAAGTTAAAGTAATGGATTTCCTTCCTAATATAAAGATTTTGACTGATAACAAGCCCAAAATTGGAAAATATGGATTTCCTTTTTAACACAAACGGTTATTTTCTAAATCAAAAAATATAAATTATTTAAATCCAAAAAAAATATAAAATAATAAAAATTGTTATTAAATGTTGAAGATATTAAGAAACTTAAAAATTTAAAATTCCCATTTACTATTCCACCAAAATCTAAAAAATAATTGTTTTTAGGTTAACTTAGCGATCGCCACCATATTAGGTCCGACTCGACTTTAGGATTCCTGCCTACGTAACCACCTAACGTGTGGACCCACCTTCACTTTTTATGTGATGTCGAGTAGAAATAGTGTTACTTTTCATTGTGTATTCAATTACAACACAACTTCTATTGGCTTTCGGTTGATAAAGGCCCATGGCTTGATAATGAAGTTGCTTAGATGTCTTGCATGATATCACCAATGAGGAGTGATGATTTAAATATAATATATTTAAGTTTAAATTTATAAATATATAATGTTATATATATATATATATATATATATATATATATATATATATATATATATATATATATATTTATTTATTTATTTTTATGTTTGATAATGAAAAGATAGATTTTTAATGGATATCAAAAAATTAAATTGGAAGGATAAGTTTTTAATTTTTATTAATGTGAGTATGTAATATGGGTTTATTTTTGGTATTTTATCTTAACAATTTGAATGATTTTATCTTAATAATTTGAGTTCAAATCACACGGTAGGGAGGTTCCATATTACTATGACTCTAAGGAGTGTGACCCTCATCATATTACTTCAACAAAAATAATTGTTATATTTTTTATTTTTCAATTTGATTTTAAATATTTTTTAAAAGTTATGTTTTAGCATAATAAAATATAGCAAGCCTTACATGTACAATTAAAAGAAAGATATAGTGGATATAAAAACAGCAGAAATAAAGGGAGCGAGTATAATGTTGGAGTAAGCCCCATTAAGTAGCATAGAAGGAAGGTCATATTTGAAAGTCTTAATAGGAAGTCATGATGTCCTACCTAAAAGTTTGGATGTCTAAGTTAGGGATAAGAGATAAAATAATGGGTGGTCGATCATGGTTTTGTGAAAGATATGTCCTTTATTTAAGGTCATGGATTGAGCATTTTTTGTCAAGATAAAACTATTAAAAAACTTACAGTGTGAGTTAGGCTTTTCAGATTTCTATATCAACTTATTAACAAAGATGTTTTGTAAAATGTTGGAAATGCTCTAGGAAATTGATAAGGATTAAGCTTTTTGAAACTTGCATAAAAGCTTACTTGAAAATTTCATTAATAATCAAATATATTCATACATTACAAAACCATCGAAGAAAAATAACCTTGACAAAAAATAATGACAAGTAATTCTAACAAACCTTGCATGATAAGGTCCGATAATTTGCAGGATAGGCCTAACAAATTACAAGATAAGGCTTGCAAGCCTTAAATATTTTGTAAGAACTGACAATTTAAAAAACTTAATTAATTAAATTTAATTAAACTCTATAATTTAATTAATATAATTATTCCTGTCATTCCTTCAAACCACAAAATCATTAGATTCCAATGAGTACAAAAGGGAAGAGAAAATCTTGAAAAACACATAAAATGAAAGATACGCAACCCTAAATTCAATGCATTAATAACCAAAATGTTGCAAGTGTGAACAGGACCTAGCTTGAAACAGGCTTAGAAAAAACTAGTTTTTCTAAGCACAGTGTGAACACACTTACCATTTGTCGGCTAATTTTGTTGGATGGTCGGCACGATTTTTCTTTCTCCCTTTCCTTGATTTTCTCCTTATCCCTCCATTCACCTTCCTCCTTTCCTGCCATCCATTTTCCCTTATCACTCCACTCCCTTCCTCTCCCCACGCTCGCTGCCACCTCCCTCCTACTCCTTCGTTCTCTCTAAACTCCCCGATCTTCCTCCACCTTCCCTTTCCTATTATTACGCAAGTTCTAAACCTATATAAGGTTTAAGTTAATGTATTAATCGTCTGTTTTTTAATGAATGTTTTCGGTTGTATTTTTCGTGTCATTTGTTTATTACCTTGGCCTAATTATTCTAAGGTTAATTGAAACTTAGACTTACACTGGTATCAGAGCCGAGGGGGCACGGATCCCGAGGGCCGAGGTAAGGCACGAAAGCCGAAGGCACGGATATTGAGAAGCGACGGAGTAGTAGTCGCATGGATCCTGAGGAGCGATGGAGTGGCTATCGCATGGATCCCGAGGAGCACACGGATCCTGAGGATCCGACTGGATGCGGGATCTGACCGGACGCTGACGTGGCAACGGAGTTGATAGGAGGCTGATGAGGCTGACCAAGAGCTGATTGGACGTTGACATGGTGGTGGAGCTGACAGCACGTGGATCGAGGTTGACGTGGAGGCGTGCTGACGTGGAGGCATGCTGACGTGGTGACTGACGTGGACGAGGGCTCCGGTGTGTGCCACGTGGCGGCATCTGATGGGTCGTTTGATGAGCAAAAGGTTGGCGGATCGATTGCCCGAAGGTAATCGACCTAAGTCTGTTTGCAGGCTTTGATAAAGCCTTGAAAGTTCTTTGCCCACTGCATGTGGGATTAAAAAAAAACTATTTGTTTTTAAAACTTGTATTTCGCCGCCATATTTATGTATAACCTCCTTCCTCCTATGTACCGTTCGACTAGCATGGCCTAGCGGTGAAAGTCCCCGCCTTGCAGAGCAGAGACCCGGGGTCGAATCCCGCCAGGGTCAAATTTTTTAATTTTTTTTGTGACTTCGCGTTGATTGGAGGTTTAAATTGTTTTTTTGTTTCCTTGCTACCACCGAAGCTGCGTGGTGCAGCGGCTAAGATCGCCGAATAGCTAGCGGAGGTTACCAATTCGAATCCCAACGAGGGTTTACAAAAAAAAAGGTTAATTTTTTTAAATTAATTTTTTTTTATTTGTTTTTTTTTAAGTTTTTTTAAAAATTATAATTTCTATATATGTTTTTTTATTATTATTTTTTAAATATCCATTTCATTTAAAAAAATAATTAAAAATATATAGGAAATCGTTAATTTTTTTTAGAAAAAGTCTTTATTAAAACAAATATTAGAATTTTTTTTTAAAAAGGGTGCAAAGATCATTTGATATAATTTTTTTTTTTGGGCATCATACTAAGTTGTAACCCAGTTCATACGGTGTGATTCTGGGTAGATGATCCGGTCAACCGGATGCTATAATGCATTACTCTCTCTTTTGAGAAGAGAGACTCCTGATTCCTTTGACGGGAGAGTCCAACGGTATGGACTTCATACAATGTTTTGCCAATTAGAGAATCAAGTGATTGCTCATCTGAGGAAACCAGATTCTGGCTACGAGGTAGATTCTAAAGATAATATCTTCGGGCAAAGGATAGTTGAATCCGAGACGGTTGAAATAGTACCTGAAGGACAGTCAAGTGACAATTATACACCGCGAGTGCCTGAAGTAGAAACAAGTGAGAGCTATACACCACACTCTCCTATTTCAGAACCAGAAGAAGAAGAAGAAGAAGAACCAATGGAGGTGAAACCTGCAACTAAAGAATGAAAAGTTCTTAAAAGAAGTTATGAACCAACAGCAGCACCTGAAGTCATTATAATTAGTGATGACGAACGGCACAATTTCACCTTTCCAGTTTTGGGTGATCCTCGAGAAGAAGAACGCCAAATCAGTGAGCATATTAAGAAAGCTAGATTTGATTTAAATCAGTAAATCGGTGATCTATTTTGTACTTCTTTGTACTACTTGTTTGAAGTTGCAATAAAGTTTGCTTTCTAATATGGCTTCCAATACTAGTCTACCAATCCCTGAGTTCAATGGTGGTGATTACGAGTATTGGTCAATTAAAATGAAAACTCTTTTGATAGGCAAAGGTCTTTGGGATGTGATTGAAGAGGGATATACTGAACCTACTGTTGCTGAATGGGCAACTTTGAATGTGGCTGATAAAAGGGCTAGAAAGGAAGCACATAAGAATAATTCTTCCGCCCTTTATCATATCCAAGCCGCCCTTGATAGAAGTATTTTCCCTAGAATAGCTTCTTTTATAACTACTGAATCTGCTTGGAATGCTTTAAAAGAAAGTTATAGGGGTAGTGACCAAGTCAAACAAGTTAAACTACAAACCTTGAAACGAGAGTTTGAGACTCTTAAAATGCAAGAGAGTGAAAAGGTTGGTGATTACTGCGTGCGTGTGAAAGTCGTAGTAGATAAGATGGTCACTTTAGGAGAAGATGTAAAGCCTGAAGTTATAGTGAAGAAAGTGTTGAGGACACTTCTTCCTAAGTGGAATTCAGTAGCCATCATTATAGAAGAATCCAAAGACCTAACTTCTCTGTCTTTTGAATCCCTAATTGGCTCACTTATCTCACATGAAGAGAGGCTACAACAAACTCCTTCCACAAGTTACGGAGGAGATGATAAAGCCTTTGCTTCACAAGAAGGCAGAGGTAGAGGCCATGGTAGAGGATAAAATAGAGGTAGAGGCAAAAATAATCAGAGAGGTGGAACTCCTAACAAAGGAGGAAATCAGAACAGAGGAGGATTCTCAAACAGAGGTGAACAACAGAATAGAGGAGGACAACAAAATAGAGGAAAAAAATCAGGTAGAGGAAAAGGAGGAGATAAGTCAAAACAATATTGCTACAACTATGGCAAACTTGGCCATTATGCTCATGACTGTTGGACAAATACTTCACAAGGAACTAGTAGCAGCCAGAGCAATCAGTTTGGAAATTTTGGAGAAGAGGAAGAGGCCACAAATCTCTTTCTCTCGTATGGTCGAGCGGATCGGAACATGAATGATACATGGATCTTGGACACTGGGTGTTCAAACCATATGAGTGGCAAAGAAGGGCTCTTTGCTACTCTAAACTCCTCATACAAATCCTAGCATCAAATTGGGAGATGATAAATCATTGGCAATTGAAGGCATTGGAGCAATGGCAGTTCCAACTAAAGAAGGCGTCAAACATGTAAGTGATATCTATTACACACCCCATATTCAACACAATCTTTTAAGTGTTGGTCAAATGTTAGAAAAGAACTACAAGTTGCTTTTTGATGAGGGTAAATGCACTATTTTTGATAAAAATAACAGTAATAGAATCATTACACAAGTGCCAATGTCCAAGAATAGATTGTTTCCTTTAAAGTTTGGCCAGCCAGGGGGAGATAAGTTAGCAAATGTTGCTATTTCCAATCCAAGTGTCCTGTGGCACTTGAGATATGGTCATTTGAATTTTGCTAGTTTGAAAATGCTAACTTCACAAGTGATGGTAACCGGACTTCCTAAAGTTCAAGATAGTAAGGAAGTCTATGAAGGGTGTGCTCTTGGGAAGCATGCCAGATCAAAATTTCCTCATGGACAAGCATGGCGGGCTAGCTATCCACTCCAACTAGTGCATACAAACATCTGTGGTCCAATGCAGACCAAGAGTCTTGGTAACAACTCTTACTTCCTACTCTTCATTGATGATTTTACTAGAATGTGCTGGATATATTTTTTGAAATATAAGGATGAAGCATTTGAATGCTTTGTCGATTTCAAAACAAGAGTTGAAAGTGAGAGTAGATATTTTGTAAAATGTCTTAGATCAGATAGAGGAGGAGAATACTCCTCTAATGAGTTCTTGAATTTTTGTAAGCAACATGGCATTAAGAGGCAGTTCATAGCTGCCTACACTCCACACAGAATGGTGTCGTAGAGAGGAAGAATCGCACCATTGTGGAGATGGCAAGGTCTATGCTTTAGACGAAGCATTTGACTAATTCATATTGGGCAGATGCAGCCAGGACCAGCGTACATATCTTGAATAGAAGTCCTACTACAAGTTTGGAAGGACAGACACCTTACCAAGCTTGGTATGGTAAAAAGCCAAATGTTAAGTATTTTAGAGTTTTTGGCTCGCTGGCATATTCTCACATTCTTGATGAGCTTAGAAAGAAGCTCGATCCAAAGATTCAGGCATGCATCTTTGTAGGATATTGTGAGAATACAAAAGCTTACAGACTCTACAATCCCGAGACTAGAAAGTTTGTGCTTTCCAGGGATGTGATTTTTGATGAAGGGGGAGAATGGGGTAAGCCTCAGATTTTTAGTGATGATGAATCTAGTGATGTAGGTTCTCAACAGGTGCAACAGCAGACACCACAGAAAAGTAAGCAGTCTCCTCCCAGAGATCTAGGTTCATCTTCTAATTCAACTTCTTCACCAAGTCCTTCTCCGTAGAGATCAGTAAGTTCCTCACCAATGGACATCGATTCTCCATCTAGAGGTAAGAGAACTCTACAGAATCATCCATCATATCAGATGTTGGATAAGAATTTTTCAAAAAGATACACTAGGAGTCAAGCTAGTGAAATGAATTTTGTTCTACAAATATTAGAAAATATGCACTTGTATGGTGATGATGTTTCCCAGCAGGAACCTAGGGGAGATTTAGTTAACTATGCTTTGTTAACTAATGCACAACTTGAACCTTCTAGTTATGAGAAGGCTTGTACTCAAAATATTTGGCAAGATGCCATGAAAGAGGAGATCACCTCTATAAAAAACAACGACACTTGGGAGCTGGTGAAGCTTCCTAAAGGAAAGAAACATGTTGGATGTAAGTGGGTCTACAAGACCAAGTTTAATGTTGATGGTAGCATTGAGAGGCACAAGGCGAGATTAGTTGCAAAGGGATTTACTCAAAAATATGGAATTGATTATGAAGAGACTTTTGCTCCTGTAGCAGACAGGAGACTATCAGAACAGCTTCTTGCCTTAGCTACGCACACAAGGGATGGACAGTCCAACACATGGATGTAAAAAGTGCATTTCTAAATGGTTACTTGATAGAAGAAGTGTATGTTGAGCAACCACAGGGATTTGAAGAGAAAGACAAGGAACATCTTGTTTACAAACTGAAGAAGGCTCTTTATGGCCTCAAGCAAGCACCGAGAGCTTGGTACTCACGCATTGATGGGTACTTTAAAGATTATGGGTTCATCAGAAGAAAAAATGAACCCACGCTCTACTACTTGAATCAAGGAAATGACATCCTCATAGTTTGTTTGTATGTGGATGATCTCATTTTTATGGGTAGTAATGAAAAAGTTAACATGGAGTTCAAGCACTCCATGATGTAGGAATTTGAGATGAAGGATCTTGGCTTGATGAAGTACTTTCTTGGAATGGAAGTACATCAGACAGATTCATGGATCTTCATCTATCAACTTAAGTATGCTCGAGATATGATTAAGAAGTTTGCTATGGAGCAATGCAAAGCAATTGCAACTCCAATTGGACATGGGATCCAATTAAGCAAGGATGATGGAGCATCGAAAGTTGATGTGACCACTTTTAGAAGCATTGTTGGGAGTTTGATGTTTCTCGCCAACACTAGACCAGAAATTTAGTATGTTGTATCTCTTGTTTCTAGATTTATGTCTAATCCATCTGAGTTGCATTTGCAGGCAGCTAAAAGGATTTTGAGATATGTGAAGGGTACATTGGATTTTGGAATCCAATGACTACAAAAGTGATACTATCAAGCTTGAAGGCTTTAGTGATAGTGATTGGGGCAGCAATATTGATGATAGAAAATCCACATCGGGTAACTATTTTAGTCTTGGTTCAGGCCTAATAACTTGGAGTTCCAAGAAGCAGATAGTAGTAGCACTATCTTCAACATAAGCTGAGTATATAGTGGTGACTCATGCTAGTACTCAAGCTCTATGGATCCGAAAGGTATTAGAAGAGATTGGAGAGCAGCAAAGTGGTCCAACTCAAATATTCAGTGACAACATCAGTGCCATTCAATTGGCATACAATCCTGTCCACCATAGTAGATCCAAGCATTTTGATATGAAGTACCACTTCATCCGAGATATGGTGGAAACTGATATTGTTGAGCTTCACTATTGCCACACTTTGGAGAATGTCGTTGACATCTTCACCAAGGCGCTAGCTAAAGCTCAATTTGTAAAGCTGAGAGACTGTATAGTCAGTTCTCTCAACTTTAAGGGGGAGAATGTTGCAAGTGTGAATAGGACCTAGCTTGAAACAGGCTTAGAAAAAACTAGTTTTTCTAAGCACAGTGTGAACACACTTACCATTTGTCTGTTAATTTTGTCAGATGGTTGGCACGATTTTTCTTTCTCCCTTTCCTTGATTTTCTCCTTATCCCTCCATTCACCTTCCTCCTTTCCTGCCATCCATTTTCCCTTATCACTCCACTCCCTTCCTCTCCCCACGCTCGTTGCCACCTCCCTCCTACTCCTCCGTTCTCTCTAAACTCCCCGATCTTCCTCCACCTTCCCTTTCCTATTATTATGCAAGTTCTAAACCTATATAAGGTTTAAGTTAATGTATTAATCGTCTGGTTTTTTAATGAATGTTTTTGGCTGTATTTTTTGTGTCATTTGTTTATTACCTTGGCCTAATTAATCTAAGGTTAATTGAAACTTAGACTTACACAAAATAGGTCTTTAAAGACGTAAAGATATTGCTACAGTTGGACCAAGCTTGAAAGGAGATTTTTAATGAGTATAAATAAGGTTATACTTGTGATTGGGTAGAGCTTCGATTTGTGTGAAAAATAAAACATGTATAAATAAGGTTATACTTGTGATTGGATTGAGCCTTGATTTGTGTGAAAAATAAAGCATCACTAAGGCGTTGGATGTCCTTTACAATTAAAACATCAAGAGAATATTTGTAATATTCTCATAAAATATTCTATCAACATGCTTTGTTTTAAAATATCATGTTTCCATCCTTCATTTTCAAACACGTCTAAGTTTTAAAAGCAATGAAATATAAAGTCAAAAGTATCCCTCCCCACAATGTATGTGGGATAAAGTGGTAGGTTGATTTCCTTGATAAAAATGAGCATCGACAAAGAGGAACCACGCGACAACTGAAAAGGATTCCATGTTGTCGTAGGCAACAAATGGTGGAATACATTGTTCTCTATTTGTCGAAGGACAATGTCATTATGGCCTATGTGGGTTTTGATGACATGTTTGCTTGGCTTGCAAAGAGGGGTGGGAGGTGGCACCAACTGAAAACACAAGCGATGTAGAGAAATTTATCTATTATGATTGCACCTCGAAATGCATGATGATGTGATGCCAACAGAGCAGAGGAGGAAAATTGGGCATAACATAGTGGAAGAAGATGGAGATGGCTGAGAAACCACACAAAATGGAAACATTTCCTCTAGGTGCATGCAAAATCTTTTGATGGCAGGAGAAACTTTTAGAGCCTTGCAGCAAAATAAAACAAACAATGGAAGAGCGTGTAGGGCAAAATGATAACTCACATAGCAAAAAGGGAGGAGTGACGGATGCTGCAATCAAAAATAAAAAAATCAGGTGATCTTTGCTCCAGAAGTTAGTGTTAAAAAGAGGAGGGTGAGGCAAAAAAATAGCTTGATTTGAAAAACAATTCTAAGACCAAACGACACAGATCTTGGAGATTACAGTTTGAGATGTCGTCATAGTTACAAGCATTGACTTTTAAGACCAAACGACACAGATCTTGGAGATTACAGTTCGAGATGTCGTCATAGTTACAAGTAATGAAGTACATGAATCTTCACCATTGAGCGAGATTTTCTCTAGATTGCAAGTGCAAGTGGAAATGCTAGCTGGATATGGACGACACAACTAGTACCACAATGATTATTCGAAGGGCATTGTCAACCTTGATAAAATAATGGCAAACTCATCGACCATGATGGCAGACTCGTTGACGAGAACATAATTGTAGATGTTTCAAGAAAAAAACAACACTTCCATGCTTTGGGCTAGTTTGTGGGTGCGTAGATAGATAAGATTTTTATCGTTGCTAGTACGTTTAAATTCAACATTTGAATACAGTGGCCACATTGGGAGCCAAAGGAGAAAACAAGTTGCATAGTTGGAGGCTAAAGGTGGTGCAATGTTCTCAACGTAGAAAATTTCATGTGTGATAAGGCTTGGGACGATGTTTAGCTTTGGTAGTGGCTATGAGAGTGGTGCAACATTGTACGAAAACGTCCAAGGTACTCATGCACAATAGCTCATCGATGACATCGAACATAACCTTTGAGGATTCTTTTAGAGTGCCATCCATGGGATTGACTTGATTGTAATACAACTCAATCCATATAATAATAAAAACTATCCTCTTCTTTCAGAGTGAAACTATGAGAGGGTAGGGCCAGTGGTGGAGTTGACATAACCTTCACCACCATAGCAATAGATATAAGTTCTTCAACTTCAATTTCAAATTCGTGAAGAGGATCTTCATTAGAGAGACTTTCAAATTATTCAACAGTAAGAAAATCAACTCCTAAAATATTAACAACATTTTCTAACGAGAAGACGATGGGCTTCTAACCCAGAGATCTTGGTTTGAATTGAGGTTCTCCATCAAAAATGCGAGAATCATCTTCTTCAACTTCAACGGTAATAATTGCTTCTTCAACATTGTGAATTTTTTCTTTAATAGTGAGAATTTTTCCTTCAATAATAAGATTTTTTCTTCAACAACTTGCTTGGAGTCCTCAACAACAAGCATCTCATTCCAATCCACGTCATTCATTTTTGACACGATCACCAACATCTAAGCATAGAGCTCTTTGGCTTATTGTGCTAAATCTTGTAGATCCTTCAGAGAATCTTGATTAGGCAGCATGATGCCTTGAACGAAAGTAACTCATTGTGCTAATTCTTGTAGATATTTTAGAGAATCTTGATTAGGCAACATGGTGCCTTAAACAATAGCAACCCATAGAGAATGACTGGGGTGCTCTGATACCAGTTGATGAGGATCAAATTTCTTCAAAATTACCTGAGAATTTTATTGATAATTAAACGTATTTATACATTAGAAAACCATTGGAAAAGCTTGACCAAAAAGGTTGACAGATAAGCCTGACAAACCTTACAGGATAAGATTTGACAGTTTACAAGATAAGTCTGAGAGATTACAAGATAAGGCTCGTAGGCCTTATAAACTTTTCAAGAACTAAAAATTAAAAAAACCTCATTAATTTAATTTAATTAAACCCTAAATTTGAATTAATATAATTATCCCTATCATAAATTCATCAAGGAGGGACCAACTACTAAAAAGTAAAAACATGCTATATATACTTGGATATGTGTTATTATGATTCAAATCCTTTACCACAATCCATTCATATTAAATCTAAATCAAGATAATGGGATCAACAAGTGGATTATGAAAACATTGCATTTCGGCACCCCAATTGTTATGTGACTCAACATATGGCAAGAGATTGCAAAGTGAAAATGATGAAGAAAGAGCCTAATTTTTTTTGTTTATACTACAAACTTCAAGATGAAGCAAGGAAATCATATTATAATAGAAGCTTTGATTAGATCAATGATATTTCGCTCCAAACAAAGAGGCAAAGAAGGAAGAAGCAAAGAAAGATACAAGGGATGAGAAACTACAATGTGCAAGTTCAAATTCAAAAGGAATTAAATGTGGAAGGGAAGATCTAGAGAAATGTTTTGAAGAAAAGATAACGAAAGAGGTCAAGTTTATTTTAGGTGAATTGTTTTCATTTTTGTCAAGTAGTGTAGAATCCTCTCTTGGCAATAGAAATGAAAGTAATGCAAAAGTTATCCCTTGCACTTTAGGATTCCAAAGCAACATAATAAGAAAATGAGGATGGAGGAAGTCCATAGCAATTTAGGATTTTTAGGGCAGCATAAGAAGATAATTGCCATGGAAGAACGTCCTTGCACTTTAGGGTTTCTAGGCAACATAAAGAAGAAAGTGCTTTTAAGGTTATTTCTTGCATTTAGAATATTTTAAAGCAAGACAAACATAGTGATTAGAAGTCTCACTATGAGCAATGTTAAAAATTTCAAGAGATTGATGAAGATGAAAGTGTCTCCTAGCTTCGGTGGTTTGCAAATATTTCTTTCTCCAGTTCCAGTAGTGGTGTTAGTGTCTGATCCTACGATTCCAAGACTATATTTTTTGGGATCTTACCCTTTTCCCTCTCAGACGATGTGCTAAATGTTAGTTCTTTCTCTCCATTGTCCCTGAGAGTGGTTGTTTTCCAACAGATTACGACATTCTTTCCTACTTAGGTTTGGTAGGTTGTAGTCCTGTCTCGATTGGTGGTTTTTGGATGGTGGGATACACCCGTGGTTAAGAGTTTCTTCCCTTTTCCATAAATGGATTTGATTGAGGGAAAGAATTTAAGTTCCCTGGTCCCCAATCAAGATGTGCAGTCTGAACATGTATTGTATGGATCTAATGACTACTATAGTGTTTTGTATGGATCTAACCAAAATTGAGATTATGTCTCCAAGAAAATGTCTGAACATTGTTGCGTCCACATTCATTTATCTGATAAAAAAAATTATAAATAAAAATTGTAGTTTTTATTTTATTTTTCAAATAATTATATAGAAATAAAATAGTTTCATATCAATAACATATTTTTATTATATAATGATATTACTAACTTAAATAATTTTTTTTTTAAGCAAAAAACCCCTTACGGGGCTGCCTTGGTCTAAGAGACCACGAACAGAGGGTTCTACACCGTCAAAGTCACCCGGGGGTCGCACCCAACCCTGCCCACACCAACATTATCCATTGGATTTTTGGGTATCCAATTCAGCTTTTTGGTAGGGTGGAGATTCGAACCTGAGACCTCCCTTGGAGGATTGCCCTCTCCTCCCCAACTCACCTACAACACCTGGGTTACTAACTTAACTATTATATATGTGTATTTTAATAGTAATTAAACTTAAACCTTTTAAAAATTTAATTAATTATGATAATATCATTAGATAAATTTCAATTTATTTTTATATATTAAAATTTAATTTAATTATATTATAGTGTAAGTGGAGAAGGGGAGCCTGCCCTGCTGAACAAGAGGTCCATGGTTCAAACCTCTGTGATGCAAAGGGGACACAAAGGTTGTGTGTTAAATTCGTTATTGATAAGCATAGCTCTCGGCTTTACGAGGGATCATGGTTGGAAGGAGATCTGCTCAGCCAACACAACGTTTCGGGCTTTGGCTCTTCTTCGGGAGGTCCAAGGTTCAAACCGCGATGTGGGCGAGTGTGTGAGGGGGTGGGTGTGTGTTAAATTTTAAATTCATAAGCATAATTCTCGACTTTACGAGGGGTCATGGTTGGGATGAGACGAGTTGGTGGAAGAGGTTATTCATACTAACCAAATAAAAAAAAAATTAATTTAATTATATTATTTTTTTAAATATAATTAAATATAATCTTAAATCCAAATCGTTCTAGCACTGAAAATGATATAGGAATGTTGAATTTGTACTAAATTATAGTTGCAACAAAAAATAACTACTACCAAACGTACATTGAGTACCTAAAATCCAGTTGATAATGCTAGTGTAATCCAGTTGATAATGCTAGTATGGTCAGGGCCGGGCGCGGCTTCCGGGTCAGGGCCAAGCACGGCTCCCGCGTAATTTTGACGAACTTCCAAGAAGTTTCACGCTAAATTCAAAAAAAAATTGCACCAAAAAAATTATAAATATTAGTTGATATATTTGACCTGCTATTTTAAACTGTGAACATTTAATGATATGCAATTTTAATTGGTAAACGTAAATTTATCTATTTATTCCTGAGGGAGTAGGAATGATGTGACCTATAATTTTTTAATATTAAAAATCATTTAAAAATTTTCAATGGATTATTTTTAATTTTAATAAAAATAGTTTAAAGAAATTTTTAATTAAGATTGAAACATAGTTTAAATAAATTTTTAATCAAATTGAAATACATTTTATGCGTATTACATTATAAATTGATAAAATTATAGATTTAAAAATCTAATTAATTAATTTAAATATTATTTAATAAAACAACTTAAATAATACATTTTATTTTTTAAATATGGAATAATCTTTGGTTAGAGGTTTGCTCTTGGCCTTATCTGTGTTTATTACTAACATCAACCCAACCCAGACCAGTACTATGTGTTACCAAGGCAGTTGTTAAACCACCACCCATGTGTCACCAAGGCAGTTGTTAAACCACCACCCAATGATTTTAAGCAACTACTTCATAAAACGTCGAAGAGAATAAAAATAGATGCATTGATTGCAACCCATGAATGTACAGTTGAATTCAGCCAAATACCCTTAGTTCTTTTGGTTGCGTACTCAAACAACAAAAGGTTTTTGCAAAATAGTGACCTTTCTGTGCTTTAGCACCAGTTCTTTTTGTTATTGCCAGTGATGCCCTTTATTATTTGCTCAGACATTCTTTATATTATCCTAAGGTGCAAGGTCATTACTCTTCCGAATGGTGATGACCTTCTTAATGTGCAATTTGTTGATGATACTAACATTTTTGTTTCTTTAGATGAGGAAAATATGAATAATTTGTTTCATGTTCTATCCATTTTTCAAAGTGCTTCTGGTGCTAAGATTTCCTTATCAATTTTGCTTGACTGGGATTGGAATCCTCATTCTTGGTTTTCTAGATTTCATATTCTATGCGGAGGACCTACGAAGCAGGTTCGCTATCTTGGTATTCCATTTGCAGTGGATCCTTGCCTCAAAGATATGTGGGACTAGGTTAAAAACAAAATAATTGGTAAATTATGCAAATGGAACAAATTTCCATTGTCTTTTGCTGGTCGGTTTCAGGTCTGCCAAAAACTTTTATCCTCATATTCCACTTATTTTGCTTCTACTTGGCTTTTTTCTGCCTATCAGGTGGACGTGATTCAGAAATATATCCGCAGATTTTTATGGTCAAATGGTCAAGGTGGGACTAAAAGGCACTTAGTTAATTGGAGGTGGTGTACTTCTGAAAAGTTGAAAGGTGGTTTAGGACTGAACAATCTTAAATTTCAAGGCATTGCATTATCCATTAAGTGGATTGTGAAATGTTTAGATGGCAGTGAACCTTGGAAGGTTCTGGTCAGATATAATCTTTCCAATGTTGTCCCTCATAAAGCTAAATTATGGAAAAACTTGCACATTACAAATATTCTCTTTGGAAAGTTTCATGTTATACCTGCTAGCTCAGCAGTTTTCCGTAGTATTTGGAGGGCCTGGGAAATGGTTCGTGATAAAATTGTTATTGAGAATTTTGTTGGGCACAATGTTGGTTTTTATTTTAAATTTGGTTATATTTGGTGGAATCTTTGGTACAATAATAAGCCTCTTGCTCTTGTCAGAGGTTGTTCTGCTAAAAAATGGGCAGCCAAAGGTATTAATACTTTTAATGATATATTTGTCAACGGTAATATCATGCCTTGGGAATGTCTTAGTTTCGTGTATGATCTTCCACAATCTCAGTGGAGGACATATTCTTTACTAAGGCTTTCCTTTTTTCAGCATGGACGACATGTTTTTATTGATGATCTTCAGTAGTTTTATGATTCTTGTAAGTGGTCCGATGGTACCAGACTCAAGTGCACTAAGGCTAAGTTGTATATTCTCTTATAGGATGCTTCTGGTATTGTTTGTCATGTCAACAGTAGTTGGCAACTGGCTCTCATTGTTAATCAGATTCAAAGCATTTTTTAGCACTTATGGTTCAGTCCATTAGAGCCTAAAATGCTTGTTTCATATGGATGCTTTTGGTACAGAGGCTGCCAATCAGTAGAGAACCTCATAATTATTCTATATGTTCTCTATGTCGGGTTCTAGATACATTTGATCATATATTTTTTTATTGTTTATATGCTCGTGAAATTTGGAGTTTATTTTTTTCTACTATGACTGGTTGGAACATCAGTAATGTGCCTATTAGACATCATATCTTATTTGGCTTCATTCCTCAGATGCATCACTATTTTAATATGTTTTGGTTAATGTTATCTACTGAGATTTTATGAAATATTTGGTCTGCTAGAAATGATGAGTTATTTTGGCAAGTTATGAGAATCCTTACTGAGTCTCTGAGGAGACTCACAAGGCTGAAAATTTTGCTACAGGTTGCTCGTGTGATGATAACTTTCAAGTCCAAATTCAGATCAAAGAATTCTCTTTTCTTTCCTCATCTTCAAAAGCTTTATTTTCATATTAACAACTATTCTCAAGTGCTTTTGATTTAGTATTATCTTCAGATGTTTGTTTCAGATTACAATGCCAAAAATGATCGCAACTTATAGTTTCTTTTATGCAGATCCGAGGTTTCTTCCTATTACTGCCTTGGGTTTTGGGATGATAAAGATATTTTGTAATGGGTTTTGCTGGGTAGTTGTTCGTAGTTCTAGTTTTTATAATCTTTGTTTATATAATTGATATATATATTCTGTAGTCTTTAGCCTTCGGGCGGATGCTTTGTACATTTTTGTTTTGATATTAATGAAGTAAACGATCTTTCATTTAAAAAATAGTGACCTTTCATGGTTTTGACAAAGATTCATAGTAGGTACAAGTCAACTCCTTTTTGTACTATGTACTCTTTTATTAGACTCTATGTAAAAAAAATAAAAATGAATGTTGAAAGAAGATAATATAATATTAATAAAAATGAATGTTGAAAGAAGATCATCTAATATTTAAAAGTTTATTTGAATGGAGGGACTAGGAAGTTATCTATTTATCTATGTTAAAAGAGAAAAAAGTTGAATGATTTTTTTGAGTAATAATTTTTTTTAAAAAAAAGGAAAAAAGCTATTTACATTAAATTAAGATAACAACCTTTACAATAAAAAAAGTGGGTGGATTAACACACCCCATGGGGAATCAAACTAACCCTCATTGACAAGGGTTAGGAAACAAAGCCACCAACAAAACACAAGTTTACCAATCATCATTGATCAAAGAAAGCATATCAAATGGAATATTGTGTCGTCCTGCATAAATTTCTAGTGATTATGGGATGGGAATCCACCCCTTCGCATCGTGATTCTCATTAAGGCCTTCAGTACCTGCATCGCTCCAACCAACAACTGGCCTAGGTGAAACTGGTTGAACATCATCCCACCCCCAACCTGGCGGGACGAACAAGCAATGTCAACATTAGGTCGCTTCTTGACTAGCGAGGGTTGGGACCAGTGTCTGTCTACGGGAGCACTTCTTGCATATGATGGAGGCCGACGGTGAGAGCGGGATCGAAAATACTCCTGAGAAGAGCGCTCTAGGGGGATCCGGTTGACTGTACATGGAGCATTGGCCCATTGCGCTAGAAGAACTTGTAGGTGATCCAACTCCATAGCAACTTTGTTGGCTTGAGTACATATCTGTAGCCACATGTCATTAAAAACTTCTAATTTGTTCGCATGAGTAAATGTGACAGAAGGTGTATACTATTTAAAAACAATTATGTTATGGGCCTTCCAAATATGAAAGAGCAGGCTAATCCTGAAAACCTGCCACACCTCAAAAAGCGGGAGAGACAAAGTAAAAGAGTCCCCAAGAAGAGCTTGGGGCCAAGAAACTCTTGCAGTTGTAAATGGGAAAAAAAGGAAAGAACCCATTCCCAAGCTTACCTAGATCTTCTACAGTGCCAAAAGAGGTGAGTACAAGACTCGGGTACACCACAAAAAGGACATTTAGGATCAGGAATTCCAAGGTACTTCAAACGTTCTCCCAAGGGGAGACCTTGACACAACAAGCTCCACACAAAAAATATTGCTTGGGCTCAACATAAGCAGCCCAAACATTCTGAAATCTAGAATTCCATCTAGTCCTTGTAGAAAATAAGTCCCAACGTTGATTGAGCTTAGGCACCATAGGAAGATGAGGAGATAACCATTTATACCCCAAACGAGCCTTATAATTAAGCAAAGGAGTGTCAACATGCCATCTCCAATCTGACCACCAAGGACGCAATGAGCGCACACCAATCTTGTGCAACATAGAAAAAGGGGTGAGAGCAATAACAACATCATAAGTATCTTTATCCGCACCATTCAGCCTGAAGGTGCGTTTGAACTCATTCCATGGGATCCAATCCTTGGTCTGGCGAGAAAAGAAATCAGCTATTGTAACAATACCCTTTTTAAAAAACCGTTGAGCATGAATCCATTGCACCCGAGCTAAGGGAGAACCTTGATGAAGAAACATGGGGGACCACCAAATATTCATAGAATTGATGGATAAGCCTTTACGAAAGTCATCTCCTTTCCAACAGATCCAAGGAGTGAGTTGTTGCCATGCTTTCTAGATACTTTTAATAACAAAGGAGCCAGGAATCTTGACAAAAATTGGAGCAACAATGAGAGAGGAAAAATCCAACCCTCTCCATGCTCTACGGTTTAAGGGAAGACCAGAGGAAATGAAATGTTGAACCAGAACTTTCCAAGCTTCAGCTCCCCTCAGAGCCCTGACCACCCACTTAGCACACAAAGCAATACCTTACCGTCTATAGTCCAGCAGACCCATTCTTCCAGACTCTCTGGGAAGACAACAAATATCCCAAGGCAACTCTATGAAATCCCTTTGTTTCAGAAGAATTATTCCAAAGAAAATCTCGAAGGAGTTTCTCAAGCTTCTTATAGCAAGCCTGTGAAGGAACCCAACAAGAGGAGTAGTATACATGAGTGGCAGCTAAAACTTTAGAGCAAATCTGAAATTTACCTACTAATGATAGCTTCTTAGTAAGCCAGAATTCAAGTTTCTTTTCAACTCTTTGAAGCACATAATTCCAAAGTTGAGCAGGGGAGCCTTGAAAGGCAAAAGGAATACCAAGAAACTTAAAAAATTCTCTAGGAGGGATCCAATTCCAATGAAACCCTTGAAGCCAAGGTGACATAGGCAAGGGAGACTGTCTGAAGCAGAAGGTCTTCCTCCATTGTATGCTAGAACCAGAGGCTTTGCAAAAGGTGTTCAGACAAGACAGAGCATTAGAAATAGATTGCTCCTCTTCCCTTACAGTAAGAAAGGAGTCATCAACAAAGTGACCATTAATAAGTTGTCCTTGATCATTTGAAAGAGCAATTCCTTTAATAAGACCTGTAGAAGCTTGAGCAACTAAAATATAGTCGAAGGCTTCAACAACAAGCACATATAAAGAGGGAGCAATAGGACACCCTTACCGAATAGACCTAAAAAGGCCCACTGCTTCAGACTATGAATTGTTCAGATTGAGAATAGTCAAAGCATATCTGAATAGCATAGCAATTATCTGAATGAAAACTGGATCGAATCCTAAAGCTTTGAGCATAGCAAGAATGAATCTCCATTCAATGCGGTCATAAGCTTTCTCAAAATCAATCTTGATAAAAAGCATGTTCTGGTTTGACATCCGGGCCCATTCCATGCCCTCCCAGATAGCCAAAACATTATCGAGGATGTACCTCCCTTGAATAAAGCCAGTTTGCTCTGATCTGACTAACAAAGGAAGAAGAGGCCTAAGGCGAAGAGCCAAAGCTTTGGCAATGATCTTGTAACTAACATTCAACAAAGTAATAGGCCTCCAATTAGTGATCAACTCTGGGTCCCCTTGCTTGGGTATGAATTTGATATTGCCCTTGTTAATAATTGCTCCCAAAGAGCCTACTCGAAGAGCCTCCAGATAAAATTTATGCAAATCAAGACCAACTAAGTCCCAAAGACCTTTGTAGAACTCACAGGGAAAGCCATCCAGACCTGGCGCTTTGTCATTTGCCATTTGAGACAATGCATCCTCCAGATATTTAAGGGAGAGAAGTTTATCACACCCTGCTCTTTGAGACTTCGAAACCTTAACTGGCACAACTGCCATACAAGCTGCCAGTGCTTGCTCTCGCTTAGGGGAATAAGCTTGAGCAGCAAAAACATTAGTATAGTGCTTGAAAAAAGCATCAATCATCTCAGGAAGAGCGGTAAGCCTTATTCCATTGTCTTGAATGGCCTTGAATTGAGTAGCTTGCCTGGGAGGGCGAAGCCTTTGAAAAAATTCTTTAGTGACCCTATCACCAACTTTAAGCCAATGAAGATGGGCTTTAATTTGAGCTCCCCAAGCCTCATAAAGTTTAGCAAGTTTAAGTTCATGCCTCAGATGGGCAACATGAGACTAAAGTTCAAGATTAAACGGATAAGCCTCAAGCTTGAGAGAAGCTTTGGCAAGCTCATCATGAAGGACAACATTGGAATATCTTCTGAACTATGCCACCTTTTTCCCCAAAGTGCGGAGTAAGATAGTTGTACGAAAAATGGCATCATTCCACCATTCTATCCAACCCAACTCTCCAGTAGGTCTAGGAACTAGATTCTAGACTCTACGGATATGACAAACCATGGAAGGGTGCTGAAGAAAGGAAGTATTAAAAAAAATTGTGACTTGTAGTGTCTCTGAGGTAGGGATTTCATCAACACATTAAACATGATGGGTGAATGGTCGAAAGTAGTGGTACCAGGAATGGTTTCCACAAATGGAGCTGAAGCATTTCTCCTATGAAAGAAAAACTGCACATGATCTGAAAGCATGGCTCTATCCAGCCTTCTCAGAATTCTTGCATGGCCAACTTGGAAATTGGACCATGTATACCACAAATTTTTAAGAAAATCCTAGGGAGAAAAACAAGAATTGGGGTCTGACAAACCCAATTTATTTTTCATGAAGTACCAAGTCTCTCTTTCCCCAATAGCCCACCGCATAGGAAGTTGTCCTATCTTGTCTGCAGGCTTTTTAGTCATATTAAAATCTTCGCACATAACCCAAACAATAGGTGGTAAAGAGAAAGCACACCACCGCCAGAGGCTACAATGCTCCTGAGCTTCATTGGAGGCATAAACATTAATAATGCCAAAAGACAGCCCACCAACCTCAAGTAAAACCCAAACTGCTTGATTGGAGGGGTCCACACCCCACGAGACCAAACTATCTTTCCACCTAGCTACCAAAAGAATGACAACTCCTCCTCTACCAGGGGAATGACTGGTGGCATAAAAAAGCTACCTGGCCAAAGAAAAGGACAAGTACATTGCAGAATAAAGTCAAAAATCTTAATCTCTTGAAGACAGAGAAAGTCAGGATTACCATAAAACCTGGAGCATAAAGCAATCTCATCTCGGACCAAGTATTTGTGGACTGGGTCCATCAACCCTCTGACATTCCATGATAAAAAAATCATGGAAATCGATCAAGACTCATATGTCCTTCTACATCTTCAGCGTCTCCGAGGTTTGAAAGGGAATCATAAATATTACTGAGAAAATGCTCTTGACCTACTTTCCAAAACTCTATTTGACGCCTTTTGTCCTGGTGAACCAGGGAGTCTCCCTGGGGTGGGCTACGGGATCTTCGACCATTGATAGAAGCTCGTTCAGGTTCCATGAAGCTGGAGGAAGGCTACCCATTGACATGCAGAACTAGAGAATCTGAAGACTGAGTAGGAGCAGAAGAAGTAACAATTTCGGCAAAGGAAGCACTAGTCGGTGGTACATTAGCAACCATCTGTGAAGCCCTAGCACTGGGTGCCACCATTTGCATGGTATGTTGCTCCATCACCACACCATGCCCAACTGGCATAGAAGACACAGGGGGTTGAGGCGAGCTGTTGGGAGCAGCCATAGGGTTTACATTTTTCCCATTCTTACCCTTCTTCTGGACTACCTTCCATTCATCTTGCCCCCTTTGGAAGCAGGGATAGAGCTAGTAGTAATAGGAGCCACAATTGTCTCCTTAGCTTTAATCTTGTCTACCATTAAAGGATAATATTTTATCTTATGGGTAGCTGATTGGCAATGGTAACATGTGTTAGGTAGGTTTATGTAAACAACACGTTGCTTGAACCTATAGTCACCAACTTGGATATCAACAGTCTCCCAGAGGTCTTTAGAAAGATCGACTTTGACACAAAAACACTTTTGAGGGCGTGAGGCATAAAATTTATCCATTTCACAATAGACAAATTCACCAATGGGGGCCACAAGGTTCTGATAGTAAGGCCAGAGCGGTAGAGGAAGACCAGGGAATTCAACCCAAACTGGAACCCGCAAGGAAACATCATTAGTGACCAAAAAATCCTTGGTCCAGGGCTGAAAAATCAACAAGGAGCTACGAACAGACCAAGGCCCACGACTTAGGACCGCTTTAGTCTGAGCAGGGTCAGCAAAATGAAACAAAAAGAACCCTTTGGTGAGGTTCTGGATACCATCAACCTTGACACCATGCCAAGCTTGTTGAATCCAGTTTTGAAGGAGGGTTTCGCCAGGGATGCGACCTAGAAAATACCCTACCAGCGTATGGCTTTCCAGCCAAGAACAAGTAGTATTAAACTCACTCAATGGGATAACCACATCCGAAGGAGAAATATTACCTCATGATAAACTTTGGGAATGAAATTTCATGGTTGCTTGTTCACCTTTGGCGCCATTGCTCCCTTCTGTAGCTTCAACATAAGTTGGAGCTGCTGATTGAGCTCCGTCCATAAAAAAGAGGTTCAATCCACCAAACGACGGAGTAAAGTCAATGACAACAACAAAAAAATACCCTAAGAGGCATCCCACACACACTCCAGAGTGGAGAGGCGGTATGGCACCAAGAGCCCAAAACCCTAATGCATGCAACCTATGTGACGCAAAGAAACTACTCCACCTACTATATTTTATATTTTCGTAATAAAATTTTATCTATATCGAGGGATTTATCTTTATCTAAAGAGAAAAGAGTTGAATGAATTTATTTTAGAGTAATGGAATCCATCAATTTGCTATTACCTTCATTTATTATAATTGAAGTTAATTCTTCTTGTAGTTTATCATTAAGAACTTTAAACTCCAATCTTATTATATTATGCTAAAAAATCTTTGCTTCCTTTTTTATTTTATTTTGGTCTTCAATCCAAACTCCTATTAATTTAATTTTATTATTTTGGATGCTAATCTATGTACTATTGCCATCCTATGAAAAACTTTGTATTTTTATCTCCTTTTAACCAATTTTGTCTCGATTTTAATCTCTAAAATTTCTCTTCCTTACTAAAAATATTATGATATTCACTAAGCAACTCCCTTTCCTTCGAGCTTGGATTATTATGCTCACCTTTTTAGAATTTTGAAAGTTTTTCTTTTAGTTCTTTCTTCTCAAAAATATTTCCAAATATTTTGTTCCATTCTTTTAATTTAGATGTTATTGATTTAATTTGTTTTGGAAGTGTATAAAACCCATTGTTTCTTGAAGAATTCCATGTTTTCACTATCATATCAAAAACTTGGGGGTGGTCTTCCCACATTTGCTCATATTTAAAATATGATTTTTTTTAATTCACTTACCACCATTTTAACTCTTATTGGCCAGTGATTTGAACTAATCCTTGTGAAGGTATTAATTTTAGCACAAGTTCCTTCATCTAGCCAATGATATGATATTATGCTTATTTTCTGCTATTAGGTTTTGGCCTCTCCTTTTGTTGGTCCATGTATAGTTATCCTCTTCAAACTCAACCTCCCATGAATTATTATTTTGAATAAAAGATGAAAAATATCTCATACTTTGGGTTGTTTTCCTAATTCCCCCAAATTTTTCATCTTGCTTGGTTATGGTATTAAAATCTCCTATGATCACCAATCAGGTTTCTTGGTCTTTACTTCTTATAAAGTTTTCAAAACCACTTCATATTTCTAATGTGCATAACTGAGTTGTAGGTCCACAAACATTGATAAGGATGAAACGAATATATGCAAATTAGCATATGACTAATAAGGTTATCTAATGGCTTATGAATGATTTCATAGGAGGTTATAACATGATTTCAACATGTTAGAATTTCCCTTGCCACTCATTCAAAATCCACAACATCCCATTCGCATCTTGCCCATATTACTTTCATAGTTTTGGAAACTTCTTCCTTTATCATTTTAGTTTCTTAGATACAAAGAATATCAGGCTTATTATTTAAATAGAGGTATTTGATACACCTCTGCTTTGATGGGGCATTAACACCCCTTATATTCCATGATATGGTAATAAAGTCTCATTAGGGGCTATTGGTCCCACTTGCGAATTACCAATATCATTTTTTTGTTTGATAAAGAGAAGTTCAACCAACTTGGATTGTGTTCTTTTCTTGCTTTTGCTTCCCTAGCTCTTGCTTGATAATTTAAGTTTTTTTCTCTTTTTGTCTTGCCTATATTAGCAGTAGATCTTATTATTCTATTCCTCAATATTTTTTCATAACTTTCCATTTCATTAGATTTATCCTCTCTTAGCTCTATTATGGAAATTTTCGACTTGTCTTGCTCATTTTTTGGTATTTCTTTATAAATGGTAGAGGTATTAACATCCAACGCTACATTTTCTCTACTATTTTTCTTCTCTTGAATAGTCCATGGTACTTCATGAAAGTCTTCAAAATTTGATGAGGCATATTCCTGAGGTTCAACAAGAATGTTTATCCCTAAATCAAGATCATATTGAATATAAGGTTTCTTGTTAATATTTTGATCATGTTGTATTGTGTCCTCTAAGTTTTAATTTGCTTTTTCTTCATAGGCCAAAGCCTCAAAAGAATTGGTATTTCTTCCAATATACTTCCTTACTGGTCTCCATTGTTTACTTACTTTCATATGTCTAGACTTAGTTTTTGGAAGTTGAAAACTATCCTCATCCATTTCCATTTGTAAGTTCCTTTTGCAGTTTTCTAATATATTTCTATTGGACTCTTCTCAGAGCATAATCTCTCAATTGCCCTAACTCATGACATCTTCTACATCTAAAAGATATGTTTTCATAATCTATGGTCTGGATCCACAACTTACCCCATGCTTAAGGATGATTGATTCTATAAAGTTTTACTTATATAAACATGATTAATATCCAACCATAAATAGCCAAGAATCCATCTTTTATAGTTTATAAAATCTCAAGGAATTCTCCTAGAGTGTTGCCTATTGTATTGAAGGTATCCATTTCCTAAAATTCAAAAGGTAACCCATACATCCTAATCCAAACTAGTACTAGGGATATATTTATGTTTTCAAGTGCAAAGCCTTCATACCAATGGGTAAAGAAGAGTCATGCTCTTCCCATAAACCAAGGACCCCCTTTTAGGATTATATCTCTTTTCTCCTTAGAACAAAAAATGGCTAGGGAAAAACCTTTGGGAAGAAATAATAGACTTAATCCTGGAGACTTCCAATTATTATCAAACCATTTTCTCAAGGTTAGAGTCCTGGTCAAGGCCCATTAAATTTACCAAAAAATTTCTTATCTTTGATCAACAAGGATAACTTCTTTATGAGATCCTTACTAATCTCTACTACTAGGGATGATTCTAAGGATTTAGTTGTAAATCAGTCAATGGAAACAAAACTATAACTCAAAATCTACTAAAATCTACCAATATGCCCTAGGGCTATTATATTATGTGGAAATAAACTTATAATAATTTACATGCAAAATGTCTAAGATAATGAAGGGGAAAAATAAACTTAGCTAAAAAATTCTATCCCCAAACAAAATCTCTTGCCTCATTGATGCCCTAGCCCTTTATTGCTCCTCCCATAATTCGAACCCTAACTAATAGATATTTGCAATTTCATTTTTTGCAACTAGAAAAATCGTAACTACCCTTGTTCATGATGGTTAACTTCATAGGGTCATATCTCCCTCAATACTGATCAGATTCTTTTATATGACCAGTCAATTTAAACCTCTTCAAATTTTGCACAAATAGATCCAAGAATCATTTGAATCGCACAACACTTTACAAATAAATGGTTCCTAAAATATGAGATATTTTTTAGAAAAATTTACCCTAACGCTGCCCTAGTTTTGAATGATTGTATTCACATGGTCATATCTCCCTCAATATTGCTTGGATTCTTTAAAATGACCACTCATTTCAAACCTTTTCAAATTTCACATAAAATGGCACAAGAATCGTCTGAATCAAACAACTCTATGCAAAAATATGGCTCTAGAAAGATGATTCATTTTCAAAAAATTGTCCTAACTCTGCCCGTTCAAAATTTCCTCCCTATTAGATCACTATAGATTGTCCATTTATGATAATATCAATTTTCGTACAAAAGACATTCGTTTTGGTCGTACCTTTTTAGGTGTTGTCTATCTCCTAGATTTGCACTTGAGTTGAAATGAAGTAGATCTTAATTGGGCCATAAGCATTTTTTCACTTTCACTTAATCTTTGCATCTATGGACTTTCTTTTGGTTAAACTTGTTGACGTAACCTGATTTTTAATGCTTTATTTTTCCATCTAGTTGTTGTTTTCTTTTATCTATATGTTTTTTATTTTGTTTAATGTTTCTTTGATTATTTGTTTTGGCAACATGTTATTCTACATTCTTTCTATTTTCCTTAGGTACCTAAAAATAAATCCTTATTTAACATGTAGAATCTCATTTTAAAATTATTTGTAATCAATCATTCACACTCATATAACTCCACTGGAAATGTCAATAACTCCAAAATTTGTTTTTACCTTATTTTAAAAATAGGCGTCCTTCCCCATAAGGGGGAGGAGGTCCAAGGTTCAAATCTCGGGCCTCGTCGAAATGAACGCTTGTCCATTTCCTGGTGCTTTCAACGACATAAAAGGTTTAAAATGATTGTGGCATGGTGGTTATAGGGGCGGATTGCGTGAAGATCTGTGTGGCGACTTTCGGGGTGGACAACGCAGAATACTATGGTGGCCATAAAAGCTGGATAGCCTTCCCGGATTCGTGGCGGCTACCGATTCCACCATGAAAAAAAAAAATGTCTTTCATCCTATTAATTGTTTTTGTAATGCATGTTATGAGAGATGTTCAATTTTTTGAAAGTGATTTTTCAAATTAAAAGTGTGTATATATATATCATGACCATATGGTGGTATTACAACAAGCTTGGCAATTATGCATGTATCACTTGGCAAGATTTGAACCTTGGTCTCCTCCTTGAAAGTTGAATCTAATCCATTAAGCTATTGTCATTTAATGAATCACATGCATTTTAATTTTTATATCAATTAATCATATAAAACATTTGTTATCAAGAACTCTTAAAGAATTTATTGAGTTATTTTTTCCCTTCTACTTAATATTTGTATTTATAGTTTTTTTTAACAAGTTGATTGATGTATCATTGTTTTTTTATTTCTTAAAATTTGAGTCCATATAATAAGTCTAAATTTCTCCCTTAGATATCATTTTATTAGACCTCAAAAAATACAATTTTTTATTTTTCCATCTATTTGTTTTTTTATTTTGTTTATATGTTTTGTCTTCAGTTTCTTTGATTATTTGTATTGACAATATGCTATCCTCCAAAAAGTATACCATAGTGGTATGTCCTTGGGTTTTCATCTAGGAAACCCAAGTTCAAACCCCACTATGCTATCCTCCAAGAGGGATACCAAAGGAGACAAGGACCCTTCATAAAAGCCCATGCTATACCTTAACATTTTAGCTCCTAAGGAGATAGGGTGGTGGGCTGCCCTGGTTCAATCCAAAAAATAAAAACGTGCAATATGCTATCCAAATAGAATCGCATATGGGACAAGTTTTAAATTTAAGATTATTTATAATTAATTATTTTTGAAATTTTTTTATTGTATTTCATTTGAAATTTGATATAATCTTATCTACATGTCACACTCATATAACCCCATTATTGGAATAGATGGCCTTGGTGGTTTTTTAATATTAGGACTCTGCTTTTCTACTCTAAAAATATTCTTAATTTTTTTTCAATTCCACAACTTTCCTTTTCTATCTTATTTTTATAATAATTATTTTCGGTCATTTAAAAAAAAATTAATGCAAGTTATGATAGATGTTCATTTTTTTTCAAAATTATGTTTATATTTTTTTATTGGAATCAACAATTATATTCAATAAAAAAATAAGAGAGGTTACAACAAAAAGGGAGCTGGAAAAATCACATCTCGGGGCGTAAGGCCACCCAAAAAATCAACATTGTAGAGACCTAAGGCCAAAAACAAAACCAACCTCTAAAAATGTAAATAAACAGAATAAATAAAAAAAGAAAGCCACTCCAAGAGGAGAACGATCCCTACTGCGAGCACTGAAAGAACAACCTGATGCTAGAAAATATTACCCCCTCAACCTGCTACGCCAAGGCCTCAAAGAAACAGAAGGACCTTAAGGTAGAAGGAGGTTAGGTGAAGCCATGTTGATAGTGCACGGAACCTTGCAATAAAATACACTGATATTGCAATAAAATTTAACAATTTTCTTAATGCAAATCATGATAGATGTTCATTTTTTTCAAAGTGATATTTATATTTTCGAACTAAAACTATCAATAATTAAACAAATATATTCATCATGACTATATGGTGGTATTGCAACAAACTTAACAATTATGCATGGTACTATTACAATAGACTTAACAATTATGCATGTATCACTTGGAAAGAACCTTGGTTTCATCCGTGAAAGTTGAGGATTCTAACCTAACTAGCTAATGTCATTTGATGAATCAAATGCATATTAATTTTTATGTTAATTATTATTTTTTAAACATATAAATATTTATCATCAAAAGTTTTCATCAAAAATTTCAAGAGCTAGATCCTATTTTTTCTTCCACTTAATCTTTGTATTTATAGTTTTTTTTAACACGTGAATGTATCGCTGATTTTTCTTTCTTAAAATTTGAATCCATATAGTAACTCTAAATGTATCCCTTACAAATTATTTAATTTCTTTATTGGACTTTAAGACCTCTTAAAATTTTAATGTTTTATTTTGTTTATATACTTTTTCTTCGGTCCAATGTTTATTTTTATTATTTGTATCAACAATATGTTATTGTAGACGAAAAAAATTTCGTTCTTCCTCTTAAAATCTAATTAAATATCAAGTGTGTGAGGGGAAGATTCACTAGAACCTCTATTTCCCCAGAGTCTCTTTCCAAAGGAGATCTTGAGAATATGAATATTCCCAACACAACTAAACTCCTACTCAATGTTTTTCTCTTACGCCTTGTAGAAGTTGATGTTATGCTTGTTTGATGGGTGTTTTATATTGGTTTATTCAAAGAAACCACCTAAGGTTTTGGATCACTATTTATCTCAACTCTTTTTCGAGCCTTAACAGTTATTTGAATCCTAAGAATGAAGATAATCTAAATGCAAGCTAAGCTTATATCACCCAAAGACAATAATACAAGAGCTATCATATATGCTTTTCGAATTTGAATAAGTTAACTAAGGAGATTTTTATTTTCAAGGTAAAACAAGAGGAGATGCAAGAAGACAAATTAGCCTAAATGCAACTAAATGATTTTTTTATTCCTTTGCATATGTGTTTGAAAGTGATCAAGAAGCTAATATTTAAGCTAAGGTGCCTTACTTGACTAATTTAGAAGTTTTTTTGTAAAGTGATTAAAAGGTTTTGTAAATAATTAGGGTTTCTAGCTAAGATTTATTAATTTACCAAAAAGAGATGTGATTTACAAATATAAAACAATAGATAATAGGAGTAGAACACAGAAAAAATGAAGTTACAGAGCTAGGGAAGTGCCAAATGGCAATCACCTCATTTTAATTGTTTTTACCAAATTTGTAGCCCCCTACGAATTTGGTTCTGCCTGGGAGAATTTCGTACCTGCACAAGTTAGACCAAAACAAATTAGGTTTTTTGACTTAGAAGGTTTGTTTGAGAGATGGATATGGTAGAATACTTGTCTAAACAGTTGATCAGATCCCCTATTGATGTAATTTTGAGTTTTCTTACCTCCTAGGGTGGAATTTTGGCCTCTTTACCAAATTAGCCACTAGGTCAATGGAGAATTTGGTTCTATATATTTATGGAAGCCAAATTCACCACTGACTGTGCAAGGTGGTGAATTTGGTCTAAACATAGGATTTCGATGGCTTCAAAGGCTATTTTGGATGGGTTTGATGGAATTGCAGTGGGAGGAAGATATGATGTTGCTAGAGGGATTTTATGAGTTTGTAACTTACAAAATCAGAGATCTAAGCCACTAAATCATGTAATTTTATTACCAAAGAGAATGAAAGTACCAAATATAACTAAAATTTTGATTAAACAAGGATGTAAGAGGATGAGAAATGTATGCTATAATGTTAGGAATGATGTAATGTGGCTAATATAATTTCTGATAAAAGTAAATTAGCATTAAGTAGTGAAAGATGAATGAAATTGATGAAAGCGAAAGGCTTGCAAGCCATTTGATCTATAGTGCTCCCTCTTGTATGAATGTTTTACACTTAGTCAAGTTTTACTTGAAGTGTTTTTTGGAGTGCCATATTGTGTCATAGATATAAAAATGATGGGTTTGCTTTTAATATAGAGTGAACAAAGAAGATCCTAGAGTAGAAATAACATGAGTTATCTGATCAGATTGTCAATGAATAATGCTTGTTACCAAGCTAGAAAAGTTAGACAAACCCTTAAGACAACACTAACAATATGTTTGGCTAATAAGAAAGACCCATAGACCATCCAATCAATGAAAGGGATGGTGGCCTCATTTCCCATTGTCCTTGCATGTAAGACAAAATTAATTTGCATAACACAAATTTAATGCTAAAAGGTGGTAATCTCATTTCATCAACCTTGCATAGGGAGAGAACAAATTCATGTGGCATAAATTTAATGGTCAAAAGGGTAGTTATATTTTTATTTTGGCTCTATAGAAATAAAGATTAAATACATGCAACATTTGAAAATATGGTAGTTGATCTAAAAGATAGAAGCTATGTGTCTAGAAAAGGGTGTCAATCTCTTTATATTGACTTTATTGGAAAAGGGAAATAATTTTAAATAAGATGAATTTAATGTTGGTGAAGGTGGAAAACCCTTCCTACTAGCTTTGTAAGATAAAAGAGTAAATTCACATAACATGAATTCAATACAGGTGGATACCCAATCCTTGAAAAATAAAATCCATAAAAGGAGGTCTTGCCTTCATATTTCCTTAATTGAATCTCAAGTATTCTAGTGCATAAGAGCTTAGAAATTACAAGAGATAATAGTTGCAAATCCAAGCCATGATAAAGCAAAATTTTAGACACATAAGTACTCTAAGCAAACACTAATTATCATAGAAAATAAGAAGACCACCACCCATCCACTAGCAACTAGAGTAGGCCCTTCCACCTACTCTTCTACGAGGGCAACTACAACCTCTCCTTATACCTTATGTCAAGAATCACCAATCCAAGCTCTCCAAGTTGTGAATATCAAGTTTGTAAAAGATCCAACTGAGAGGGTTATGGACCCCAAAGTGTCTACTAGGACCAAGAATCTAGGTGAGGGATAGTTACAAAGATTCATGGTTAGCTCCCTCAAATGTTTTTGGGCAAGAACATGGATTAGTTTCTTAGCACAATATATGGTACCCAAGGTCCATAAATTCTATGAGGTGGTACCTACATGTGTGATGTTATATGAAACCTAGGCTTAGGAGGTCAAGTCCCATGATGAAAGCTTCAGAGTTACCATCATCCTATGCATCATTTGAAAGATGCTACTATAGGATCCCAAGGGTATAAAATAACTATGGAGAATGCCACCTGGTATTTTGATGAAATTCAAAACAATTTGGGGTTATTGATTACCAAATATGAAATTAAGGACACCATGCTTTCATAGTTCCCCTCAATGTCAAAGCTTTCAACAATAGCATGAGGGATTCTCTATGCATGTTAACGTTCATTTTTGGCTTGGAATATGATAACGACATGAACCAGACCCAATTGAGCATGATTTACATGATGCGATGGAGCCCAAAAAATGAAAGGGTGACTTTTAATTTCAACAAGTTCATCATTGTTAAAATTCATGAGGGATTACTCAAATTTTCAAACACTCAAATTTTCAAAAATTATTCATTCCTTGCCCATATAATTTTGTACAAAAACCTTGGATAGTACCCAAATTTAAATTTGAAGTAGGTTGATGATGAAGGCCATGAGTGGCCCATTTATTTTTAGATAGAGGTCCTGAGTAAGGCATCTTCCTACTATAATATTGTGGAGGATGTTTTGGCACAAACCCTAGTAGGTCTGATTAGATTCAATATCACCCCTGCCTGCTGATGCAAGTGTTCAATTTTTGTTACCATCCTCTCCTAATGTGCTCTACTCACTGCCAAGGCATCCTCAAGTTCGGTAATTTTTGTTTCAGCATCATAATATATTTGCTTATAATACTCACCATGTACATAAATAGAACTCATATCAACCTGTATATTGCCCATTTTCTCAGTTGGATCAATCTTCATAAAGTCCTCCATCATAATTTCATAAGAATAATCGCTCAGTGTCATTTCTCCTTATGGCTTCTAGACCAAAGGAATTATCTTAGTTGTGTGAGCCTCCATGGCAACTGGGTCAAAGGTGACCTTTTTGAGTGGCCTAGCTGGAGCAAGTGCCTCTTTTCTCTTGCAACTCTTCAACCACTATGACGAACTGAGGTGTGCTCAACTGATATTCTCTACATCTGGATACTTAGGCATCACCCGAGTATTAAAAAGTGCCTGCATCTCCAAAAATGGCATGAAAGGAACCAAAACTTGTGCACATTCTAGTTCAAAAGAAGAAGAGGATATGAATATGAGAGGGGGGACTGAAATGATAGAGTGAATGGAAGAACCTAGTTTGACTGTAGTTACGCTCACTCTTGGAGGAGCTTGCATACTTACAACAATAGTGGAAGTAGTGATAGAAATGGGAGGGGAAGGATGCAAAAATCTATTTGGTCCTGGAGTAAATGAACTAAAGGGAGGCCTAAGATAGGGGAAGAGAATAAGGAGTAGTAGTTACTTGTGGTTGAGAGGAAGGGAGTGAAATGGACATGGAAGGCATACCAAATGGAGGGGTGAAAGAGGTAGGGACTAATGGAAAGGAACTAACAATAACTACTTACTCTGAAGTAGAAGAAAAAGGTAATAAAAATGTACCTTCAGATACGAGCACTGTGCATCCTGGTTATGAAAGCAACTACTCAATAGATTCTTCATGTTGTTCCTCCACTTCCACTTTAAGGTTAACAATTTTAACCTGCTAGTCCTCCAAATGCTTGTGAATCAATAGAAACATTTGGGTAACACTATCTAGAGAAACTAACACTAACAGAGGGGAATTAGTAGTTACTACATCAAATGTAACTGTAGAAACTATAAAAACCAAAACTGCAACAGTAGATGAAGAAGTAGCACCAGTTCTTGACCTCTTTATAGCTTTCGAGAATGGAAGCGCCTCTTGAAAAATTTGCTTCTCCAACAAAGGTGCCTCATCTATTTTTTTCTTTTTCCACTATTACCTTCGTTGAAACACATATTGTTGCTCTTCTTCCTCATGTGTCTCTTCCTCATCTTCTGGGTGCTCTTCTTCAACCATGCTTTCATCACTATTAGAATGTCAAAACATTTGAGGCATGATATCGGAGAAAGTGATGGGTTTATAGATATTTATAAACCCATCATACGCTTTTGAAAATGACCCATCTATGTTCAACCCATAGGGTGATGCAATTTTTCCTTGGTGGACCAACATTATCCATCAATTCATATTTTTTTCTTCATTCCATGCAGGCAATTGTTCCTTCATTTGACCAAATAGCCCCTATGGAGGAATGTAATATCTATGCACTATCGGGTTGTATTCAGTCTCCTGCTTGTAAAATTTGTGCCATGGCAGAAGCAACATCATATCTTCAATGTGCCACTCTAAATCGTGTCCATCAAAATTGTTACAATTTGCCTAGATATCGGGTCGTGGACAACAATGAAAAGTCTTAGCCTTGATTATTTCTAAAAATTTATCCAATGGGTCATACCTCCACCATTGCGGCAGTTCTATCAAACCCAGGTCTTCAAGTACCTTTGTGAGTTTCCTGCTTTGCCAAAATGGTTCACCTCTATGTTGTCGAACTTGAACGATATAGTGCAAGTCGTTCTTTTGCTGCAGTCTGTTCCATACACACCATTGGTATAATCTACCTGGTGTACCATCTCCATGGCAAAAATATGCTCGATGGTGAAGTATGGGAGTAGGAATGGCTTACCCGTGAAGCCATAAATTCTTACAACCACTCCTTGAGTTAACAAAAATATGTCACCCTTTTAGGCTATGACGACCGCCTCCTTTATCGCTCATGGCACTCTCACTTTTTCCACAAATCAACTCAATTACGAGCCCCAAAAATAGGTGGTTAAAACTATAGTATGACTCCCTTCTCTATAGAGCGGGAGTCCACATATAAATAGGCAATAGTTCATCCTTTTCATCAACCTGTTTTACTGCAATGAATAAAAATATTGGTGTAAGTGAAAGAAGAAATACCAAATGAGGAAGGACATATGCTTGAATGAAGTCTCTTCTCCCGTATGCATCTTCTCCAACTGGACGTGCATCTTTCGATAAATGAAATTGACCCAATCAAAATAAATCGGATTTATGTTCCTTCTCATGGTCATTGGAGCGTAAAACTCCACTTGAGATATACATTGCAATAGTGTCGCCTGTCACTTGTGAACTGTAGAATCTATTGAAAGACCAGAAACCCATGCCAATATTGAAAATAAGTCGAGGCTCTTGAATTCTAATAAATGTTTTTGCAGATTCAACAGTTGCCCTAGTTGTGACTCCTGAATCAATTGCATCTCAATAAACTGACGCATTGTTATTGTAGAAACATTTCTTTTTTCTTGCTCATTTATGTGCAACTTCTTACAAGTCATGTCAGAAAGAGGTTTTAACCCAAAAGCAAATGCTTCCCTCACTTCTTTGGCAGAGATAGAGAAAAGCACCTCCCCATTTGCTCTCTGAATCGCCATGATAACTAGGTTATAAAATTTGATAATTAATTTTACCAACTTTGGGTAAGGGTGTACGGGCGTACACATATACCAAAATAAATGCACATAAAATAACATAGTTAGGGGGCTCTCCACCATCAATCCTTTGTCGATCATGAACTCCACATCCTATAGAAGCTTCACCACACCCTTATTAGTGATCAGACAGTCCCCAACCTCTGCCATAGTGTTAGAGTATGGATCCAAGTCCACGTTTTCATTTCTATGGGCCTTCTTGGATTTCAACTTGTTTTATGCACGCTTCTTAGACCGATTGGGCTCTATAGTTTCCTTCACCTCTTTGTTTTTCTTACCCATTGTGCAGACCCTGACAATTCTGAAGGCACTCTGCTGCTTCTACAATAAAAGCTTGAAAATGCACCAGTAGAATTTTTTTTAAATTATAATCTTTGAGCGAATTTACCTATGCTCTATTTATAAAACGTGCTCCAACTACCATAGTAAATATGATGAATTTTTCTAGTGGATTCAGGAGGATTTACACTTTGCTTCCATTGGTAGGCACTATTCCCAATACTACAATAGCAATTGATTTTTAAATTCACCATGAAATCCTTCTTAAAATATGTGCCCTTATGTTGTGTAGAACTTTGAACAATGTGTCCTAGTTGCTAAAACTACCTTGGAAAATAAATTCACCACCTGGTATCCAATGGGCACCCTTGCTTTCATCGGTGTGAGATTTCGTTCCTTGGGAACGCCAAAATACCTCCCAATGTAAATCTAGGAGCACATTTTAAATTAAATACCCTGAAAATGCATCTCAATGTGCATGCACAATTTTTGAAATCCACCATGTGTCGAAGAGGGAAAACACTATGAGGGTGCACTCAAAAAATTGGATTAGTGCCTGAAAAATCGTCACACTCCGAAAAAGCAATGGAGGAGCAAAAACACTTTCGCTCCAAAAATATCTTCAACCTACTTGGTTTAATTTTATGGCGAACGTCCTCCTTTTAAAATAATTTTAAGCTTTTCTTTTTTTCCCATATTTAGAAAAAGCGCCCTTTAAAGATTTTTGATTTTCTCTTTCTTTTTCGTTTAATTTGATTTTCATACCATATTAAGAAAAGAAAATCAAATTCTATTTTAAAATTTAATTCGTGCTTTTTTCAAAAAATTTAAAATAAAACTCTTGCTTTTTCTCTTTTTCGTCATTTCACTTCTAATTTTATCGACACTCCATAAAATTTTTTTGTGTGCATCTATCTAAAATCCAAAGCTTCTAGTTTCTAGAACATTTTCATCGCCTTACCTTTATGAGGAGATTTCAGGTTGACTAATCTTCTTCTTTAATTTCCAACACATTTGTTACTACCCACCATATTCTTTTCGACAAAAAGCGTGGAACTCAGGGTGAAAAACCTTTTAAATCATAGAGCGAGATCTAAAATTTCCTTTTAGTATTTTCGCTCTAATGAGATGTGAATGGGGGTTTCACCTCTCATTTGGGGTGAAAGCCCTTTTGACCATTTTTATTATTTTTACCTTGCACTTTCATACTTCTTTTTCTTCTTCCACATATGTTCACCTCCCTTAGGAGGCGAATGGGGTTTTCACCCTTTTTTTGGGTGAAAGTGTTGTTGACCGTCTTTGACTTCCTAACTATGTTCTGGGTCCACGATCTGCTTTGGGATGAATATGTGTTCACATCATGGGGAGGCGAATAGGGATTTCACCCTAACCTTGGGGCGAAAGCACTTTTAGCTTGTTGCACTTCCACAATTACAAAAACAAGCCCTGTGCTTTGAATTTTCAACTAAGGCACTTTACCTATGCTTCCACATATTTTCATTTTATCTCTTCAAATCACTTTCCCTAAAACATTTCTCTTTTTAACTTGAAGACTTGCAAAGTAAAGCAACCTCTTAAACTTCGAAGTTTTTTTTTTTGCAAAATTAGAAAGCAATAAAATACTTGTAAATGAAATTTGTACATATTTACAAACTTATACCTCTTGATTACCTCATTGAAAATAGGCCTTCAAATAAATATCGTTAAATGAAATCGAAAGATCCCAACCATCCATATCTCGAAGATAATATGCATTCATCGAATTCACTGTAGAAACCTAGAATGGACCTTACCAGATTGCATCGAACTTGTGGTGCTTCCCTAGATTGGCTTTGTTCTCGTTCCATTTGAGGACTAGATCGCCCACCTAAAACTTGCGCTCTATTGTCTTCTTTCCAAACCACTTATGCATCACTTTAGTGTGTTCGATGAAAGCTTCATATGTCTTTTCTCTCTCCTCCTCTAGTTGTAGCAATTGAGCCAACCTTGTGCTCATTGGATCAAACTCATCACCTTCATCTTTGAACAACTGCAATGTTTGGAGGACAGGTAGCTCGATGTGAGTGGGTAGAACTGCTTCTTTCCCATACACCAAGGAGTAAGGAGAGACTTTAATAGACTTATTTACTGATATCCAATCTACCCACAGAGACTGATTTAGCAATAAGTGCCAACTTATTTTATTGTTTCCCAATTTCCTTTTTAAGATCCGCAACAAATTTTTGTTTGTGGATTCAGCCAGACCTTTTCCTTACCGGTAATAATTGGAGGATGTCTTCAGATAAATCCCATACTTTCTTGTAAATTCAGTGATATTTACCCCTATGAATTGAGTCCCATTATCTGTTACAATTACATCTGGAACACCGAAATGGGTAATCAATCCCTCAAGAAAGAGATGATTGTAGCATGATATGCTTTTTTGGTTGGAATGGCCTATGCCCATATGGTAAAATAATCAGTCATTATCAAAATATATTTGTGTTCAGTAGAGGAATGAGAATCAATAACTCCAATGAAGTCCAGACCCAACTTTTGAAATGGTGCTTCCACTTGAATCGGGTGTAAGGGCAAAGATGCTTTCTTATTTTTACCAACATACCACTAATAATTATCGTAACTTTGGCTCAGCTTGTGTGCATCTACGAAAAGAGTAGGCCAAAAATACCTGGCTCATATTATCTTCAAGGCCATATGCCTTCCTGCATAATGCCCATAAGATAATTCAGAGTGAAATTTCTCCAAGATTTTTTGCTTCGTTGGCTCCTTTACACATCTGAGGAGTACTTCATCTACATTCTTATGGAATAATCCATTCAACAATAGGACATATCTAAGTGCTTGCAATCTAAATATCCACTACTATGAAGCATCAATATGTGATGCTCATTTCATAGATGTAAGGAATTCAACAAGGTCCTCTGTCTAGTCACGATCACCTGTAACTCAATTTGCATAATTTATTTCACTGATATCCTCATTCTATATTGGAGCCAACGATCCAGAAGCTACGCTTTTGACCAGTTCTTAGTAGAGAGATCATATAAGAACCAACTTGGTCAGATCTCCACATCATATTCCTGAATCTTTGAGACCCAACCTGCTCTCTTGTCACCTAATTCTCCTTGAAGATAGAAATCTATCACATCTGGATGAATGACATAGACGATAATCTTGCTCTATGAAATGAAATGTCAAAATTTCTTCAACGACTTCATGACTGCATACACTTGCTTCTCAATGAAATTATACTTTTCCTGGTGCAGTGATATAACTTGAATCAAGAAAGCAATCGGCTTTTCATCTTTGTCCTCTTGCTTTTGTGTGAGAACAACGATGTAACTCTCCTACTTGCCTACTACATAAAGGATGAAGTCTTTTGAATAATCCAGGTTAATTAGCAGTAGCACTTGGGTGATTCTCTCCTTGATTTCTTAAAAATCTTGTCTTCTCACTTTTGTCCATTTGAATTCTATATTTTTCTTCAGAATTTTAGTCATTGGCTTCACCACTTGAGCAAAATCAGCAATGAACTTCCAAATGAAGTTGATCTGGCCAAATAATGACTGTAGATCCTTCTTATTAAATGGCAGTGGTAATTTCAAGAGTGCCTCAGATCTCGTAGGATCAATCACTAGTCCTTATGAAATCACATGTCCTAAGATTTTCCCCTCTTTGAAATTAAAAATGGATTTCTGATATTCTCACAATGACACTGAGAGGGGGGGTGAATCAGTGTAACTATTTAAAACTTGAATCTGCAACTCTTAATGCTTAAAAATGCAAGCTTAAAAATAGATATAGCAAGTATAACAAAAGAGCATCACACAACACAAGATTTAACGAGGTTCACCGATTTGGCTACTCCTCAAATAATGACTGTTTGGACTACAATCCAAATCCAGCCTTTGCAAGGATTCAATCTTTACAAATAGTTTACCAACACCCTCTGGAAGGAGCACCAACCCTTGATTTATCTACAACAACTAGATAGGAGCACCAACCCCTTATACCAAGCACCAACTTGGATTTCTATTTTGAATAATAGATTGACATAAAAATGCCTTCTCTTTTACAAGACCCTCACTGGTCTATTGCTCATTCAAATCAATCTCATAGAAGCATAAGGAGAATTGTTAGAAACTCAATATCTTCTATTGCTTACTAAAACCTCTCTTTCAATTTTTCAAGAATAAAACCGGGTTTCGGTTCTATTGTTGTTTTTCTGCAGCACACTTTCTATGCTTCTTACAACACTCTACCCAACCTCACTTTTAGTTTTTCAAGATAAAAACATGGTTGCAGTAACCTTACTTACTGCGCCTTTTCGATTCTTTATACTTGGCTCACTCGAATGACTCTTTCAAAACGGCTCTACTTTTCCCTCCATTTTTCCATGCATTCTCGGCTACGTTCAATCTGTCACACCCTCTCTGACGCGCTCTGTCTTTTAGCCGCTTTCTTTCTGACTCATTCTGACAGTCTTCTCTGCTCACTTTGACAGCCTTTTCTATGTATCTCGATGCTCTGTTATTCTTATCTTCTCTCTTTCATGCAATTGCCCTCTCGGCACATTTACTCTTTTCGATGGCACTCTTTTCAATTTTGAGTTGAACTTTTTCTTCTGCCCGCAACTGCCCTTTCTGACACACGCAACTTGTGAATGGATTTCTCTTTAATCGGGATTCTCGGTATATCTGCACTTTTGACAGCCTTGCAGCATCACGGCCCTATAACAGCCGTTCTTGTCTTTAATGCACTGTTCTATAACTACCACCTGTAACTGCAGTTCTGACTCCAGTTAACTCTTACATAACTGGCTGCATGATTTTCTTCTGCACTTTCCTCGACAACTATCACTGTGCATGCTTCTCGACTTTTACCTATGCAACTATGACATGTCGCGATATCATGACATTTCTACCCCTTTGACCTTTTCTAGACAGTTGACCGTGAAAACATGACATGTCACGATATCATGACATTCTCTGCCTCCTTGTCCTCTTCTCGGCATGCAACAACGAAAATCTTCACGAAATCACGACATTCTTCGCCTCTTTGTTCTCTTTTCGGCATGCAACAATGAAAACCTGACATGTCACGAAATTGTGACATTCTTCGCCTCCTTGTTCTCTTTTTGGCATGCAACCACGAAAATAGAACATGTCACGAAATCGTGACGCATTCGCTGCCTCTAGCTCTTTTTTGTCTCTTGTCCGTGAAAATGGGACATGTCACGAAATCGCGACGCATTCGCTGCCTCTAGCTCTTTTCTGCCTCTTGTCCGTAAAAATGGGACATGTCGCGAAATCGTGATGCATTCGCTGCCTTGAGCTCTTTTTTGCATGCACCAGTGAAATCGAAACATGTCACGAAATCGTGACACTTTTTCTGCCTTGCACTTCTTTTCTGCATGCACCAGCAAAATCGAAACATGTCGCAAAATCATGACATCTTTTCTCCTTGGCTCTTCTCTGCTCTTCAGGTCACAAAAATTTGACATGTCGCGATATCGCGACACTTTTTCTCTCGAGCTCTTCCTCTTGCAATATGTCACGAAATCGTGACGCTTTTTCTCCTTTGCGCTTCTTCTTGCAACTTGTCGCGAAATCGTGACATCTTTTCTCCTTAGCGCTTCTTCTCCAAACTTGTCATGAAATCGTGACACTTTTCATCCTTGGCACTTCTTCTCCGAACTTGTCATGAAATCATGACACTTTTCATCCTTGGCGCTTCTTCTCTCCGAACATGTCACGAAATCGCGACAGTTTTCTTTGCCTGTGCCTTTACTCCAAACATGTCACGAAATCGTGACAATCTTCCTTGCACTTCTCTTTCATCCAACATGTCATGAAATCACGACAATTTTTCAACTTGGCTTCTTTTCTTCCAACATGTCACGAAATCGTGACAGTTTTTCCACTTTGCTTCTTTTCTTCCAACATGTCGCGAAATCGTGACAGTTTCTCTACTTGGCCTCTTTTCTTCCAGCATGTCACGAAATCATGACAGTTTCTCTACTTGGCCTCTTTTCTTCCAGCATGTCACGAAATCGTGACAGTTTCTCTAGCTTTTTCTCTCTCCTCCGATATGTCACGAAATCGTGACATTTTTGGCTGCGCCTTCTCTCTCCTCCGTTATGTCATGAAATCATGACATTTTTGGCTGCGCCTTCTCTCTCCTCTGTTATGTCGTGAAATCGTGACATTTTTGGCTGTGCCTTCTCTCTCCTCCGTTATGTCGTGAAATCATGACATTTTTGGCTGTGCCTTCTCTCTCCTCCGTTATGTCGCGAAATCGCGATAGAAAACATGTCGCGATATCGCGACAGTTTTCTTACTTGTCTTTTTCTTTGATTTTTTGAATCTAGGCCACTTCTGTCTTCTTGGAAATTCACTGTACATGTTCTGACTGACCTCTGAACTGCATCAACTGCATCAATCTATCTGTGTTGACAACAATGACAATACTTTTGCTGCACCTTGCTCAACAATCTCCCCCTTTGGAATTGTTGGCAACACATGTGCAATTTCCTGTAATTCTTCTCCCCCTTTGACAATAATACCAAAGGGCTGCTGCAGACTCCCCATGAGTCTATGCACAACATTCTTAGGCATAAGTAATTAAATGCTCCCCACGAGAATGTGTTCCCCATAGCTAGTCAGTGCTTGGGTAGTGTGACTACTCCCAACTTACTCCGAAGGTACTCAAAAACTTACTTGGGCAATGGTTTTGTGAATATATCTACTACTTGCTCTGAAGTTGGAACAAACTCCAATTTGACCTCTCCTTCCGCAACTTTATCCTTCAAGAAATGATACCGGATTGCAATATGTTTGGTGCGGGAATGCATAACCGAATTCTTTGAGATGTTGATTGCACTAGTGTTATCACATTTAACTGAAATTGGCTCATTGAAGTGAATACCAAGATCTTTCAGTGTTTGTCTCATCCATAATATCCGTGTACAACATGTTGTTGCTGCAATGTATTCTGCCTCTGCTGTGGATAGAGAGACTGATTCTTGTTTCTTCTTTGTGCCATGCTACCAGTTTATCTCCAAGATAAAATGCTCCTCCATTGGTACTCTTTCTGTCATCAATACATCCTGCCCAATCTGCATCAGAATATGCAAAAAGAGTGAAGTCTTTTCCTTTTGGATACCATAGCCCATACTCCATAGTACCCTTGAGGTACCTAAAAATCCTTTTCATAGTTGTCACATGAGTCTCTTTGGGACTAGCCTGAAATCTTGCAACCATGCAAACTGCCCGTAAGATATCCGGTCTTGTGGCTATCAAATATAGCAAGCTCCCAATCATAGATCTGTACATTGTTTGATCAACATCCGGAGATTTGTCATCCTTGCTCAACTTACGACTTGTTGTCATGGGAGTGCTAACGAGGCTTACTATCCTCCATAGTGAACTTTTTCAGCATTTCTTTCACATATTTAACTTGAGAAATAAAAATGCCCTTTTTAGTTTGATTAACTTGCGGTCGAGGAAATATGAAAGCTCACCAATCATAGACATTTCAAATTCTTTCTACATTTTATTTTCTATGTCTTTACATGACTCATCATTGTTCTTGCCAAATATTATATCATCTACATAAACAACAAGAACAATGAGATTGCCATTCTCAGTTTTGATATATAAATTGCTATCCACCATACCTTTCTTGAATCCTTGCTGAGTGAGATAGCTGTCCAATCTTGCATACCAAGCTCTAGGTGCTTGTTTCAAGCCATACAATGCTTTCTTTAGCTTGCAAACAAAGTTAGGATTATCACAGAGTTGAAAACCATCAGGTTGTTCAATATAAACTTCTTCTTCAAGATTTCCATTTAGAAATGCTGATTTCACATCCATCTGATAAACTTTGAAATTCCTATGAACTGCTAAAGCCAAAAATGATCGATTGCTTCAAGTCGGCCACTAGTGCAAAAGTTTCTTCAAAATCAATCCCTTCAACTTGAGCATATCCTTTACAGACCAATCTTGCTTTATTCCTTACAACCTGTCCATCTTCATTCAATTTGTTTTGAAATATCCATTTAGTACCGATTATGTTTTTATTTACAAGCCTTGGTACTAACTCCCGAGTTTTTTTTTTCTCAATTTGATCTAGTTCTTCATTTAATGCCTCCATCCAGCTTTCATCCGTGCTTGCTTCAATAATATTTTTGGGCTCAATCTTTGGATAACGAGAGAGTAGTTGTTTACTACTCTTCTTCTTGTTTGAATACCAAGCTGTGGGGTCCCCAATAATTTGCTCTCTAGGATGATTTTTTTCCAATTGCCTATTTTGGATTTCCTATTTTCTTCTATTTCTAAATCATCTGAATCTGATTTCTGTCTCTCTTCTTTTTCTTGATCTTCATCCTCTTCAATAAATTCTTCATAAGTCGGGTAGTTTTCTTTATGGCTGATTTCTTGTTCCCTACCTTCATCAACCTTAACATCAGCACTCTCCACAATTTTCTTTAGTCTTTTGTTGTAGCATGTGTAGGCTTTGCTTTTCGTTGAGTAACCAAGAAAAATACCTTCATCAGCTCTATCTTCAAACTTGCCAAGATTGTCTTCAGTTCGTTTAATGTAACACTTGCTGCCGAACACTTTGAAGTATTTTGTTGTAGCCTTTCTGCCAAACCACAGTTCATAAGGTGTTTTGCTTTCATGCGGCCTCAACATGCACCTATTTTGGATGTAAACTCGAGTATGAACTACCTCTTTCCAAAACCTGTTAGCAATTCTGCTCTTAGTAAACATGGTCCATGCCATTTCTTGCACAGTTCTGTTCTTTCTTTCTACTACACCATTCTGTTGAGGTGTTCTTGTTGTCAAAAACTGTCTTCTAATCCCATGTTTTTCACAGTATTCTGCAAACTCCTCTGAAATAAACTCTCCTCCTCTATCTGATCTTAAACATTTAATTCTTTTTCCTGTTTGATTCTCAACATGGTTTTTGAAAGTCTTGAACATCTCAAAGGCTTTTGATTTAAGCTTTAGAAAGAGTACCCATGTCATTCTGGAATAGTCATCTATACACAACATAAAATATTTGTAGCCATTTATGCTTTCCGTTCTCATGGGTCCACATAAATCAGTGTGTATTAGTTCTAACGGCTTGCTCGTGAAGTACTCTTTTGCTTTGAATGTGGCTCTAGTTTGCTTCCCCTTTTGGCATGAAGCACAAATGCTATTTGAAGGTTTGCCAATAGTGGGTATGTCTCTTACTGCCCTTTTTGAGCTGATTTTTACCAGATTGTCAAAGCTTATATGACCGAGTCTCTTGTGCCACAGCCAATTTTCTTCTTCTTGTCCAACCAAGCAAGCTCCTTTTGAAGTCTCTGAGAGAGTATACAGATTTCCAGAAGTTCTCAGTCCGGTAGCTATCAACTTCCCATTTTTTGTCTTTCTTACTTCACACTGCTTCTTGAAAATTACTTCATGACCTCTGTCACAAATTTGACTTACACTCGATAAGTTATGCTTCGGGACCAACCACAAATAGGACTTCTTTAGAGTTGATTTTTCCGTCACTTAATTTGACTGATCCTTTACCCACTATCTTGGCTCCATCATTATTTCCAAATTTTATAGAACCACCTTCGTATGTCTCAGTAACTTATCAAACTTTTGTTTATCTCCTGTCATATGAGCTGGAGCATCCACTATCCGAGAATCCATGGTGCAGATTTGTTCTGGGCTTTGAGAGATATTTGAACGATCAAGGATTCCTTATCTTTCTTAGGTTGCTCCTTTTCTTTCCACTCTGATTTGATAGCAGATTTGGTCACTTGTTTTGCCTTCTCCCTTTCATTGGCTTGTGCCTATTTTTCGAGAAATTTTCTATTTTGTTTCAATCTAGTTGGTTGATACTTTCTTCCCTGATATTTATTTCTTGCAAAAGAGCTACGACAATTTCTTGCAATATGTCCAAAGTTATGACAGTTATAACATTCTACTGCATAATCTATCAAAGGTGAAAAAACATTTCTACTAGTGAAATTCCTTTGTCCTACATTATATCTACAATTTGAAATTTTATGACCATAAGCATTGCATTTAAAACAATAACCAAAAAAGGAACGAGTGTACCTGGGTAATGGTTTTTGCCATGTTGTAGTAGGAGCCATGGGTCTTCTTCTTCTTTGATATGTGACTTTGGTGAATCCATCATTGGCAGTACTCCTTTCATGCTTGGCCTTATGGTTTTCTTTTGCATGATTCGATTTTTCTTGATCAACCCTGACCTTATATTTATTCTTTATTGGTTCTACAGTTATGGCCTTTGATTCCATTGATGATTCTTCTTCTACGAAGCCTAATCCAAATTTAATGCCTGTAGGCTTTTGGTTATTTATAATCTCATCAAGCTTCACAGAACTTCCTTCAAGTTTGTGGTAGCAACTCAGTTTTTGACTCTTTTCTTCTAGCTGCATTCTTAAGCCAACAATCTCTTCTTCCAGTTTGTTGCACTCATCTATTTTCACGGTTAATTGTGCTTCAAGATCTTCAGACTTTTTCTTAAACTCTTCAGTCTGTACTTTCAAACTGATAATTATTTCATTGGCATCCTCAAGTTTTCTTGAAACCTTTTTATTCTTTTTCCTTTATGTACTTAACTCTTTAAGTGCAGCAACCAACTCACCTTCCAAATCTACTACAACCTCATCCTCTAGTTTTTCATCACACTCCTGGGTTTCCTCTGTTCTTTCTTCTTCAAAAGCCATGAACAAGGCTTCACCAGTTTCTTCTTCAGAATCCTCACCAGAGCTATCTTTAGAAGAGGTGACATTCTTGGAAATGAAACTTTTCTTCTTGAAGTTCCTTTTTCTAAAATGTGGTTTCTTCTTCCAGTCACTTCTTTCTTGGTGTGTCCCTTCATCACTTTTGTTTTTCTCATTCATTGGGCATTTAGTTGCAAAGTGCCCGATGCCTCCACAGTTGAAACACTTAAACGGTAACTTACCTCTGTACTTTCCTTTTCCCTTTATTAGTTTCCTAACAAAGTTTGCTTCTATTTCATCCGAAGATTCTTCATCCTTAGATTCTTGTTTAGCTTTTATATTTTTCTGTGCTTGGAAAAGCGACTTCTCTGTCTGAGGGCTTAGTTTGTCCTATTCTCATTTCATATGCAGTTAAAGAACCATGCATTTCATCCATGCTAAAAGTATTTAGATCTTTAGCTTCTTCTATAGCAGAAACTTTAGCATCAAATCTTTTATGGAGAGTTCTTAGTACCTTTTTCACAACAACTGCATCTTCTATTTCCTCGTCGAGTCCTCTAATCGCATTAATGATTCCATTTACTCTCAGCATATAGGCCTCAATGTTCTCATCGTCATTCATATTTAATGCTTCGAACTGGGCTCGATGTGTTTGTAGCTTGGCTTCCTTGATCTTGCCATCTCCTTCATGAATGCTCTGCAGTTTGTCCCATATGTCTTTTGTCGATTTATAGCTCATGATCCTTATCAATTCACTGTCTACCAACCCACACATAATAGCATTCTTAGCTTTAGAGTTATTCTCAAACTTTTTCTTCTCAGCAGCATCTGTTGGAGGAGTAGGGGGTATTGTGTATCCATTTTCTACAGACTCCCAAATGTCGTATCCCAATGCACACAGATATGTCTGCATCCTGAGTCTCCAGAAAGAGTAATTTGTTCCATCGAACAATGGAGCTTTGTTGGATGAAAATCCTTCACCACCTGCCATTGTGTATCTTCCAAGATCACCTTAGCTGATTAAGCTTGTTCAGGTACCTTGCTTCGATACCAATTGATATTCTCACAATGACACCTGAGAGGGGGGGTGAATCAGTGTAACTATTTAAAACTTGAATCTGCAACTCTTAATGCTTAAAAATGCAAGCTTAAAAATAGATATAGCAAGTATAAAAAAAGAGCATCACACAACACAAGATTTAACGAGGTTCACCGATTTGGCTACTCCTCAAATAATGACTATTTGGACTACAATCCAAATCCAGCCTTTGCAAGGATTCAATATTTACAAATAGTTTACCAGCACCCACTGGAAGGAGCACCAACCCCTGATTTATCTGCAACAATAGATAGGAGCACCAACCCCTTATACCAAGCACCAACTTGGATTTCTATTTTGAATAGTAGATTGACATAAAAATGCCTTCTCTTTTTCAAGACCCTCATTGGTCTATTGCTCATTCAAATCAATCTCATAGAAGCATAAGGAGAATTGTTAGAAACTCAATATCTTCTATTGCTTACTAAAACCTCTCTTTCAATTTTTCAAGAATAAAACCAGGTTTCAGTTCTATTGTTGTTTTTCCTACAGCACACTTTCTATGCTTCTTACAACACTCTACCCAACCTCACTTTTAGTTTTTCAAGATAAAAACACGGTTGCAGTAACCTTACTTACTGCGCCTTTTTAGTTCTTTATACTTGGCTCACTCGAACGGCTCTTTCAAATGGCTCTACTTTTCCCTCCATTTTTCCATGCATTCTTAGCTACGTTCAATCTGTCAAACCCTCTCTGATGCGCTCTGTCTTTTAGCCGCTTTCTTTCTGACTCATTCGACAGTCTTCTCTGCTCACTCGATGACTTTTTCTGACAGACATTTTTGTGTATCTCGGTGCTCTGTTATTCTTATCTTCTCTCTTTCATGCAATTGCCCTCTCGGCACATTTACTCTTTTCGATGGCACTCTTTTCAATTCTGAGTCAAACTTTTTCTTCTGCCCGCAACTGCCCTTTCTGACACATGCAACCTGTGAATGGATTTCTCTTTAATCGAGATTCTCGGTATATCTGCACTTTTGATAGCCTTGCAGCATCACGGCCCTGTAATAGCCATTCTTGTCTTTAATGCACTGTTCTGTAACTGCCACCTGTAACTACAGTTCTGACTCCAGTTAACTCTTACATAACTGGCTGCATGATTTTCTTCTACACTTTCCCCGACAACTATCACTGTGCATGCTTCTCGGCTTTTACCCGCGCAACTATGACATGTCACGATATCGTGACATTTCTGCCCATTTGACCTTTTCTAGATAGTTGACCGTGAAAACATGACATCGTGATATCGTGACATTCTTCGCCTCCTTGTCCTCTTTTCGGCATGCAACAGCAAAAACCTAACATGTCGCAAAATCGTGACATTCTCTGCCTCCTTGTTCTCTTTTGACATGTCGCGAAATCATGACATTTTTCGCCTCCTTGTTCTCTTTTTGGCATGCAACCACGAAAATGGGACATGTCACGAAATCGTGACGCATTCGCTGCCTCTAGCTCTTTTGCGTCTCTTGCCCACGAAAATGGGACATGTCACGAAATCGCGATGCATTCGTTGCCTCTAGCTCTTCTCTGTCTCTTGCCCGTGAAAATAGGACATGTCATGAAATCGTGATGCATTTGCTGCCTCTAGCTCTTTTTCGCATGCACCAGTGAAATCAGAACATGTCACAAAATCGTGACACTTTCGCTGCCTTGCACTTCTTTCTGCATGCACCAGTGAAATCGAAACATGTCGTGAAATCGTGACATTTTTTCTCCTTGGCTCTTCTCTGCTCTTCAGGTCACGAAAACGTGACATGTCGTGATATCGTGACACTTTTTCTCTCGAGCTCTTCCTCTTGCAATATGTCACGAAATCGTGACGCTTTTTCTCCTTTGTGCTTCTTCCTACAACTTGTCGCGAAATCGTGACACTTTTCATCCTTAGCGCTTCTTCTCCGAACTTGTCACGAAATCGTGACACTTTTCATCCTTGGCGCTTCTTCTCTAAACTTGTCATGAAATCGTGACACTTTTCATCCTTGGCGCTTCTTCTCTCCGAACATGTCATGAAATCGTGACAGTTTTCTTTGCCTGCGCCTTTACTCCAAACATGTCGCGAAATCGCGACAGTTTTCCTTGCAAGTGTTTCTTCTTTGAACATGTCGCGAAATCGCGACAGTTTTTCAAATTGGCTTCTTTTCTTCCAACATGTCACGAAATCGTGACAGTTTTTCCACTTGGCTTCTTTTCTTCCAACATGTCACGAAATCGTGACGATTTTTCCACTTGGCCTCTTTTCTTCCAGCATGTCGCGAAATCACGACAGTTTCTCTACTTGGCCTCTTTTCTTTTAGCATGTCACGAAATCGCGATAGTTTCTCTAGCTTTTTCTCTCTCCTTTGATATGTCATGAAATCACGACATTTTTGGATGTGCCTTCTCTCTCCTCCGTTATGTCATGAAATCGCGACATTTTTTGTTGTGCCTTCTCTCTCCTCCGTTATGTTGCAAAATCACGACATTTTTGGTTGGACCTTCTCTCTCCTCCGTTATGTCATGAAATCGCGATAGAAAACATGTCGCGATATCGCGACAGTTTTCTTGTCTTTTTCTTTGATTTTTTGAATCTGGGCCACTTCTATCTTTTTGGAAATTCACTGTACATGTTCTGACTGACCTCTGAACTGCATCAACTGCATCAATCTGTCTGTGTTGACAACAATGACAATACTTTTGCTGCACCTTGCTCAAAAATTTCTTCGGGTTAACAAAAATTCCAAATTCTCGGTATTTTTTGAACACTTGCCTCAAATGAGAGACATGCTCTTCCCTACGATGTGAGAAAATAGTCATGTTGTCAAGGTAAATAACAATAAATCTATTCAATAACTCATCGAAAGCAATTTTCATAACCCTCTAAAAAGTGGCACCAACATTGGAAATATTGAACGACATTCTTTGATAGGCAAATGTGCCCCACTTTGTAATAAACGTATTATTGTGTTGTTCTTCATATTTCACCTAAATTTGGTTATAACCAGAGAAACCATCCAACAATTCTCCATGTGGTTATCTATGCTTCGATAACCACATGGAGAATTTGTTCAATATACGACATGGGGTAGTGATATTTTAACGATGCCTGGTTCAGATTTTGAAAATCCACACACAGACGAATATCACCATTCTTTCCAAACTGGCACAAAATTCACCATCCATTATGAGTGCTTGATTGGATAAATTATTTTTACCTCCAACATTTTTAACAACTCTACTTTCATGAGCACTTCAATTTTTGGGTTGATAGGCCATTGTTTCTGTCGAAAAAGCTTCACCCCTTCTTGCAATTCAATAGTATGTTGGATTAAATTTTTATCATATCCTTTTAAATCATAGTAGCTCCATGCCATGATGTCTAGAAATTAATAACAAAAATTCTTAATGTCTTCAAGTTTCTCTGACGTATAGTTTATTTCGACTTTGATAATCTTCTCGGAATCTAACTGCATTTACTTATATTCCATTGCATAAACCTTGATCTTATGTTTCTTCACCCTCTCATTTTTATCAAACAAAATTTCTAGCAAAATCAATCCCCTAGGAATGTGATTGTTATTCAATTGAATCATTCCTTCCATTTCCTCCTCGACCAACGTTTTGTCCTTTGCACCACCAACTTTATTAATCAAAAAATTGATTATTTGTTCATAATTATAGAACACTTACCAATAATGGTTTTTATCAGGCACTGAGGGTCTATAAATCACCTTCACAGTCTTGGGTTTCCTGACTACTTGCTCCACGTGAGAGAAATTAGCACCAAGAGAAGCTAGGATATCTACATGTTTGTTCTGCTCTCACAAAATTGCTTAAATGTTCAATGTTTTAAAGGAATTAAACAAATACCATAACTTGTTATGGTAGGCCTTCAAGTAGTGCTACTTTGACACACTTTCTTTGTAGTTTGGTTAATGATGATCTCAGAATCTCCAAAAAGTTACAATTGTTTTATGCCCAACTTTTTTAGCTTTTTTCAATCCAAGGCACAACACTTCATATTTGGTGGAATTATTTGTGCAGCTCTAGTTTAATTGATATGAATAAGTTTTTTGCACCCTTATAGGAGAAACAAGAACAATACCAGCCTGTGCACCATTATTACACCTTACACCATCAAAATATAGCTTCCATAGTTGATCAAATATCAGGTTTGAGAAATCAAAGATCTTTTCTTCAATCTGCTCAGGTTTAGTTATGGTATAACAACCGATGTCAGTTTCGACCATCATGTTAAAATCCATCAATGAGAAATAATCCGCTAGGTGAAGTTCACCAATAGCTTCCTCCATCAATTCCACTTCTTGTACTTCCTTTATCATCATATTGACTGCATCAGTGAGCTTTTCTTCCTCTTCCAATTTTTCTATATGAAAAGTGGATGGCTTTTCATTATAGATGCGAGTTCATATTCCCTTGAATGGGATCTCCAAATATGAATAATCCAAGGAAATATATCCTCCTAGTTTCATCATGAACTCCCTCCAAAGACACATGCTAAAGTATGGTTCCAGGTCAACCACCACTACTTGAATGACAATGATTTGAGGTATGTTGTGTAGAACGATGGGAATATCTTTGATTACTCCCACCATTTTGAATATTCCCATCCAAATGCAATACACCTAGACTACTTCTTGTGTATTCCATTCCCATTACTTCACATACCACCTTTGGCATAATAGTAGTCGTAGCATCAGAGTCAATCATACAATTATGCATGATCCACCCTTCCATTATGAGTGACAAATAGACTAGAGGTGGTTTGTTCTTTCCAATGGTAAAATTCAGCAGCGTCTATGCTAGCACTATTTGGGAATGAATTTTATTTTGAGCTTTTTCTGACTTGAGAAATTCTTGCAATAGGTCAACCTACCCAAGTAACTATAATGCATCATATAAACTCACCTTTGTAGGAATATTCTTCATTTCCTCCATAATGTTGTAATAAAAACACCAAGAGCCTTTTCTTCTATAATTTGCTCATACTTATTCTGATACTATTGAGTAGCTTCCACCCTTTGCCACTTAGTCAATTATAGATACTTGAGGCGTTCTTTGGCTTACTCTTTTGTCTCCATTTGTACTTGAGCGGATGTAGGTTGTGACGCTGATGCCTTTATCTGCAACTTCTCTTGAGCTTGCTTGGGCAATAGATCCTTCAATAAGACATAATCTTGCTACTTCATTTTTGCCTCAGGTGCTTTTGCATCAAGCACTTTTTTTTGTGTTTGTACCTTTTTATTTTGTACATTTTATTTGGCAAGAACTTTTAGAGGCTCCTTTTCTACTGGATCAACAATCATCGACTTCTTTCTAGCCCTTGTGAGAACTAAAACTTGCTCCAAATATGGGACCATCAAGTTGTGATCAGCTTCCATTATCATGCTAACTTCACAAAGTTTAAATGAACCATGCACGTGTCTTCTCCATGAGGATTATTATAGGTGGAGCACCAGTATGCTCTCTTCAACATACTAGTTTCTTCATTTGCAAACACAGTTGTATTCCTATCAGAACCTCTACTAGTGGTTGGTTGCTCTGTAGTAATTAGCAATGTTTGAAATCTCCTTGAACACAAATTTTCTTCAGCTTACTTATTCTTAACCACCGTGATTTCATTTGATATTGTCCTTACAACCAAATTAATGGATTGCATTTCTTGTAATAATTTCATGTAAGGATTAGGATTTGAGGGTGCAGGAGGTGTTGGTAAAGGTAGGGGTACTAGGGGAGCTTGCAACTGCAATGATACTGGTGGCACTGGTAACGCTGGGAAACAAAATAAGGCTGGTAACTGTAGAATAGCTAATGTAGGTAATTATGGGATACTTGGAGCGAGGATTTGAGGAACTGAGATTGGAGCGATTTGAGGTGGACCCAAGCTCCATGAGAGAATTGGGTACATAGAAGGTATAGGTTGTGAAAACACACTTGAATACAAATGTTGTGGAAGGTCAGGAAGAATGGGCATGGTTACCTTCGAGGGAAGCTTACCTATGGTGATCAAATTTGCTTTAGCCTTCTACACCTATGTATATAGTAATAGAAATATGTTGACATTATCTTATCAAATTTCCATGCCAATATCTGAGTTGAAGTCTTTAAGGTAGTAAAATACAGTTTGCTCATGTGTGGGCCGAAGGCCATTAGTAACTCTCTACCAGCTTCAATAAAATTTGACGTTGAAATCCACTATCTCCTCTTGTGGATGTCTTTGGATATTTGTGAATTGATGCAACAAGGATAAAGGATCAACTTGCTCATGAAAGTTATTGATTAACAATTCCGCCAACTGGTCCCATGTAGTAATAGTGGCAACTGGTAAAGATCGATGCCAATACAACAATTTCCCTCTGAGGGACAACACCAACAATCTTACCATAATATCTTCGTCTGTAATGCAATGAATCATCGCTAAAGAAGCCACATATTGGATATGTTTGTAAGTGGTCTTACCAGTACCGTCATAGGTAGGTAGAGCCTTCAAAGCTACTTGAGGAAATGGATTTTGTGCTTGTAAATTCAAATATCCTAAACTATTCCATGTTGAGAACTACCTTGGTGGCTATGGCTACTGTGGTAGTGGATACTGAGCCATTTGAACTGGTGTATGAGGTTGAGGATGTGGAATGCTAGTAGTCGTTTTAGCTAGACTCAAGGGAACCAAAAACACACCAACTATTTATGAGGATGTCGTGGATGATGTATGAGGTGGGGGAACTAACCTGGGATGTTCACCTAATTTTTGGGTGTCAAGTTCATAGAACTCAACAGAGTCTTCAAAATTTTTGGCCTTCGATCTTATGATCATGAAGCACAACTTTCACCACCTTCACATTTAGAGGCTTTTGGGTATAGCTAAGTTACCAAATGTTTTATTAGTACAACACGAAGGTGAACATAAAACCTCAATACTATTGAAAGTGGAACTTTGGAATGTCAACTTATGATATATTTGTTCCACTGACTATGGATCTTCCTGGGACCAGAGACTGTCTATCCCACCGGGCGTGCCAAAAAATATTGGTCAAATATCTGCCTAAAATACAAACATGCATTTGTGCACCCTAGATACAATCAATATTGAAATGCCATAGGAAAGAAATGTCCTTCATGCCAATATCCAGAGAGGGATGGCTCCCTTACTAATCCTACACTAGTTTAAGACTAGAGTTGTAGGAAAGAAATTGAAAATAATGAAAAGAAATGGGAAATATAGCCATAGGCCAAAGATGTAGGATTGGGGATAAAATAGCAGTAGGGATTCCAATCAAGTGTTATAGCAGCTAAAAATAAAAGGGAGACAAGAGAATCCACTTATAGTTCCTTGGAGACAACTTCCAGAATTGCATTCTAGTACTCACACTTACACCAACAATACCCAAAACCAGGTGCAAAATTTGAACTTAATAGTAGATAGAAAACATGAATATAAAATAGAAATGCTTGAAAAGAAAGAAATCACACAAAGAGACTGCTTACAAAATCATAAGCCACAACTGCTTTTATTTACGCAGAGAACTTGAATAGTTTTTTTGTAAAATGTCTATCCTTCTTTTTATAATAAAACATGAGTAGTATTTATAGAGGAATTTTATCTTTATCATTTAATGCACATATGACAAAATGTTTACAGATCAGGAACCTCTGCGGAGAAATTCCTCCTCAAATTCATTGAAAATCTGCTTCCTGAGACAATGATCTAGTTTCTAAGATGAAATCTCCAAGAAATCATCACATTTGGGTGTCGGTGCACATAAAATTATTAATTTGTTGTTGACTTGATACCTCCATCGTTCCTTGGAAATTCATCCTTGTATAGGATGTCTTGGAACTCATTAAAAACACCTTGTTATTTTAATATTGTAGCTCTTTTTAGCACGAAATCAACAACTATAGTCACTCTTCGCCCCAATCATTTAATTTCAACCATTCGTATGACCTGGGCACCTTTGAAAAACCTTTGTAGTTTCCAAAAATTAAATTCACCCAAAAGAGGGTACTGAGCGAGAATGCTTCCTTTAACATCCATTATTTACCCCTTATTTATGACCAACTCTAGAGAAAAACCAGGCAAAAATGGCTTATTACTCCTTTAGTTTTACGCTCAATGCTTTAAATCATACTTGTGTTATTTTACCTCCGAAGAAGGCAACTGAAATCATCATTTTTCCCTTTGGTACGAAAGTGTTCTATATAAGATATATTTTCCCTTTAAAATATATGTTCGCCCTCATTAGGGGTGAAAGGCGTTGTTGCCCTCCACCTTGGGCGAATATAATTTTAACTTTTCAACACCCCATCTCTTTTAATATTGGCCCAAAAATGAAAATGACCTTTGACACATTTGTCACCATTCTTATTGTAGCTTCGCCCCAATGAAGGATGAATGGGATGTTTGCCCCTCACCTGGGTTGAAAGTGCTTTCAACTGTTCCCTTTTCTTATCACACATTGAAGTGGGGTCCAAACCTTATGCCTTATATACATTCATCCGAAGGAAGGGTGAAAAGTATTTTAGCCCTCCTCTTGGGACGAATGCAAAATTGACTATTCAATATCATTCGGGAGCCTTGCTATTTCCTTTATGTTTTCCTGAACTCATCACTTGTTGATATTTTGCCCCAAGGAGGGGCAAATAGGACTTTCACCCCTCTCTTGGTGCAAACGTGCCTTTGACTGGTCAACACATTGGTTGGGCGTGCCATTTTTTTTTAATTTCGAAGATGTTCAACCCAAAGTGGGGTGAATGATGTGTTTGTCCTAACTTTGGGGTGAACACATTTATTAATATTACCATCGTGTTTTATCCTTGGGACCGCTTCAAACTTAACCTTTTAAATGTGCTTTCACCCTAGGCAGGGCGAAAGGGACTTTCACCCCTCTCTTGGGGCGAATGTGCCTTGCCATCTTAACACTTCCTTTTTACTTTTAAATTTCCATGTTCACCCCAAAATGAGGCGAATGGGCCCTTTGCCCATATTTTGAGGTGAATGCGATTTTAACCCTTAGTAAGGCCCCTACATTTTCTATGCACTTAGTCCTTGGGCACCATTTTTTGCAAATGTCTTTAGGCGATTTCAACTGATGTCACAAACCAATTCTCCCAACCATTTCACCTCAAAACACCCATTATTTTCAAGCAAGAAACACATGAAAAACAAATAAGGAAGTTTAACACAAAAAATAAACTGCAACATATTATATCGGCCAAAATACTGCAACTATAGTATTAATATATTTTTTGCTTTTACAATCAATAAAATTTCATCAAAATATGGCATAATATCAAAAGTGCCAACAGGCACCCAATATCAAGATTTAAAAAATGGATTGTGAATACAACTAAGTGTTTATCAAATTAATGTTTAATATCAATAATTTATGATAAGAGATTATGCATTGGTCAAAAATATATATTATGAAAAGCAATACCAACATTACATTACTAATACCTTAATTAAGTAATTAAAGGTGTGAGATTAAGTTTGTGAAGCATATTCCTAAATGGAATGAATTGATATCAATTAATTAAACAAGACAAAAATGATCACTTAAACTAAAACTAAGGGATTTATTTTCATTGAGATATTAAAACTAAAACTATTTTGTTATCTTTATAAAAACAATTATGATTTTGAACTATGGCACCTCTACTAGATTTCAAGTACCATGCACAATGACCAATGCACATCAAAATGAATATACACTAATGAAATGCATATTTAAAATTGATTCCCAATCTATTTGATATATGATTTTAACCACTTACCATGTTTTCTAAATACTCTACATAACAAAAGACCCATTAGCTTCAATTAAGATCAAGATAGTAAGAAAATATTTTTATGTCTACTTCAAATCACCTTTCCTTCTCATAAGAATTTGATTCAAGACATTATTTTATAAGGATATTTTAATACTGGTTCATTCCAATATGTACGTAATCCATTAGGCTCGTAAATTTTGAAGCCATCTTTGAAGGTTGATAATGCTTATTATCATGAAGTTCTTCCACGTTATCTATATTCCTAATATAATAATAAGTATGTATACAATGATTGTGGATAGTTTGCACGAGAAGACTACATTGTACAGTAAGGAATAATTTTGTTAAATAAAGAATGCAATACAAAATATTGTAATGAAATAGTAAATTTTAAGGATGGGTCATAAAGTGTAAAAATAAAAAGGCAAACATTAATAGGTAAAATGTGATTGTCATAGTAAAATTTCTATCACAAATCAAATATATTAAGCCATAGGTTACATGCTTATGAAATGATCTTGGATATTATATTTAATACCATGAGTCATATTCAAATAATCAGGTGTATCATTATTTCTTGCAAAAATATTTGAGAAGAATCTAGAAGTCCAAGATACTTTTCAAAATACCAATGATATATTTTGAAAATTCATATAATTATTAAAAATTCATAAGAGCTCAAGAAGAGGTACATAGATCCATGAGATATTTATCCATATCTTGTCATTTATATTGACATAGATATTTAATATCTACATATCATGAGCCTATAAATAGGGGATGCCCCCTTCCATTTGAAGAAAGAAAACAAGACATAGTCAATAAAATAGGATGGTGTTGCTAACAAAAATGAGTGTTGGGCATGGTGATTAGGTTATCTATAAGAGGTACTTTATGCAATAGAAGAGCCAATTCCACTCACTGGAGACAATTTGGTAAACATATCCTTATACTTTTCTAAGGGGATGTTAAAATAAATGTTAATCTTTACTTAATTCTATGTTTAAAATTTCTATTGTCATCATTGTATTTTTTCTATGGGACCATGTACACCTTGAAAGATGATATTTTTGTATTATTTTATTTGAGTGATTAGTTTTTATATTGGACATTGGGTGTTGGTATTTATACCCCCACTTTTCCAACCATTTATTTATCAATTAGATACAATTATTTATTTGTTAATGACATATTCTTGGTGTCTAAAGCACCTTCAATATTCATGATATTTTATACAAGTGTTTTAATTTATTTTTATAATTAATGTGTTTGGATCATTCTTGAATATACTACATATTCCAACAAAGATCAACAAGTACAATAACAATGTTACACATTATTACATCGTAGTAGGTATTTATAAGTGATGTTACTGCTCAAACACATGGTTTGTATGGTCTACTATAGGATAAAGGTATAACCACCATCATAGTCCATGTGATAGGTCATGTGATCTAACCGCCCTTCACAAGGTCCATGCATGTGGTATAGGATAAAAGTAGTTATAAATTTGTTATGCCTAAACAAGGTATCCTATGTACTTTAATATCTGTTATTTTATAATGAAATGTATTCAAAGCTTAAGTTCTAACATATGGTATCAAAGCAAGTAGAAGAAATAAATTATTCTCTTTTGATCCTCCTCCAACTTCAACACAAAGAAAGCCAAGGTGCACTCTGTTTGAGAAGATTTTCAAGTTTAAGAGAAGATAAGTTTTTTAAGGGAAATTTATCCTTCAAAATATTGTTTAAATAAAAGTTTCAATTTTTTGAGAAAATAAGTATTTTCAAGGGCAAGAGTACCCTTATAAGTTTACAACCATGAAGAAAAATTCCACGAAAAAAGTTCTTTAGAAATTATTGAAAATTTTAACGGTGGAAAAACCTTGCCAAAGGTATTTTTAGCAAGAAAAAGGAGCTATCGAAAGATCTCTAAACGTATTTCTAAAAAGGTCATTGAAGTTTTTTTGAAGAATTGCAATAATAGTAAGCTCCCCTTTAAAGGCTTGAAGAACATCAAAGAATAGAGAAAAACCTCCAAGTTAGAGGTAAAGGACAAAATTTCTACTAGAAGGCAAGAAATTAAAAATATTTTTTTAAAATATCTTAAGGTTATTAAAGTCCTTCCAAACTTATAAAAGAAGATCATTTAAAGAAAGGGATAAAAGAAGCCAAAGAAACTTCTTTGCAAAATTCAATATCAAGGAAATCCATTTGAAAGCATTCTTAATGTTCCAAGAAGAACATGTTCATGCACAAAAGAAGGTTAAAGTCTTTAAATTTCATATTAGAGACACAAATATAAAGGCCCTGATAGGAAATTTTGTCAAAATTACATCCAAAAAACTTATAGAGAATAAATAATGAAATCAATAAAGCATCTCACTTTCTCAAGGCATCAAACATTCCAACCAAAACAACCACTTAAGCTTATAGTGCAAAAAAGAAACTTGTGTTATTTAGAAAGCATGGTACTCACTAATCATCTCAAAGCATAATAAAACAAAAAATGATAAAATGACCAAGGTATAAATCCTCATGAAAAAACTAAGCTATATTTGGAAGTAAGTGAAATCCTCATGAGATTGAACATGCACAAAGAAAAGAGTCCATTCATGTAATGGCCATTTGAACAAACCTTGTGTTCATTAAATAAGGCATTAATTGATATAACTATAAAGAAAGGTTAAACACTTCATGACAAGGACCATCAAAATAGAAGAACTCAAGTATTTCAAGAGAATTTTTGAAGAAGCTACCTTGCACTTCACAACAATATGGACATCAGGAACCCACACTACAAACCTTCCAAAATTTGGGTTCTTGTAGCTCAAAAAATATTTCAAGTCTTTTTAAAGAAGGTTGTAAGTGTTTTGAGACACTATTTTTTAATGTAGAATAAATCCATCCTAAATAAGGCCCTAGATGAAGTAACAGGCTTGATAAGACATGATAAACCAACATTTTAATATTGAAAGAAAAACAAAGCAATGTCTCAGATTGTAGAGCCATTTTTCAAGGATTTAAATTTCCATCCATTCAAAGGTTTAATGAAAATCAAATAAGAAAGCAACACATGGAAATTAAATTATTGGACATGTAGAGCTACTCTGAACAAGGAGAAAAGAAAATATTTTTAAAAAGTGTACTAAGGTATTTAGTATTGAAAAGATTTTTTGATTAAAGGCATATTTACAAGAGAATAGACTATTCTTTTTTGAAGAAGAAAATATTCTTTGAAAGATTGTATCTCACATCCATTGTGTACCGATCTAAAAGCATACACCTAACTATTGCATCAATTAATATCAAGCATTAAAGCAATAAAGAATGAATAACAAATAATTGAAAAGAAAGTAAGGTTTCTTTTATTAAATCTTTGTCAAATCCTGATTACAAATACGTCCCTCTTAGGGATACTCAATTCTTGATACAATTGTTATAGATTTGAAGGCCCCTAAATGGGGATGGTGCAATCCACAGGCTCTCTAGAATGGACACAAACTACTTAAGACCAAAGATAGCCTTCTTCTCACTCAGTTGAGGAATATGTTGCCAAGAATGCTTTGAAATGCTCATATTATGTAAACCTACATTCAAGAAACAACATAAAAGGGGTTAATAGCAAAGGAGGCCTCTCTTGATGAGGCTCTTGATGGGAAATTGCATAAATGATGAAAAATATAGCAAGAAAGCATGTAAACTTATAAATAAATGCAAGAAATCTATAGATTACTATAAATCTTGTAAAGAAAGCAAGAAATATAGCAATTATACAACCTAATTAGCCATTTAAAACTTGAAATGCATCAAATACCAAATTACTAGTCTAAATTGATAAATGCAAGGAAATAAGAACAAATCTACTTCTAATTCCTATATTTAACTGCACAAATGCATGAAGGAAAGCTAATCTATGTCATATCTACCTAAATACATGTTTGAAATGGAAATCCTATGACTAAAACAAAGGAAAGTGAGAATCAAACCCTCATCGTGGGTCTGAGGTGTAGTTGGCACTGTTAGCCATGGCTAAGGAAAAAGTGTTCTTCCTCTTGTAATTAGGGCTTGAATCTCCAATTTCCTCCATGGAATTGATGATCAAGGGTCACCTTTGTGTTTTGAAACTGATTGGCGATGTAGATTCTTTGAATTGGCAGTGGAAGTGGTTCAATTGGGGATGAATGATCCTTCAAGCTCTTGAAACCTCCATAGCTTCGAATGTAGTAATTATTTCCAAATTGGTAGCATGTAGGAACTCCTCAAGGGTTGTAAGTAGCTCTCCAATTTGGTAGGGATTTGTTGCAAACAAATTGACACTTAATCCAGACTTTTCCCCAATTTGGATGGGGGTCTTATAGCACTCTCAATTCCCAATATTGGCTTCATGGAGAAGCCATGATCAAGAACCAGGAGGTTGGAGTAGTTGGGAGGAAGGTTTTGGAGGCTTCCCTGCTTAAAATTGCTTGAAATCTGTTACTATGGTCATTGTAACTAAATTTGGTGTGGCTTGAGAATTCAAAAATAGTTTTAGGGCTAGCCACTGCTCTGAGGCACAACTAGCTCTATTAGCCGCAGGTTTCAGTTGTAGCTAAGGATGAGTAGGCCAAAGTTGCCTAACTGGAGTGGTTAAAACTAGTCCAAGATCATTCATATGGTCTGTTAGGATTCCCATATGAGTAGTCCCTTACATATGACACATTTTAGGTGTCTACAGATGCCCCTTTTGGGATGCACTATGCGAAAGCACAATGCTGAGCAAAAATAGACCACCTAAAGCCATGTTGTAGGTTGAATTATGATCATTTATCTGATCAATATTATATTCTTGAGTCATGCAAAAGGATGTGTATCTAAAAATTATTTCTTCCAACTGAGGGAAAGCTAAAATTGCAAAGCTTTCATGTGCTCCACGACGATTGGGTAGTTGTTGCTACAATTATTTTGATAGGTGGAGAGCTACTAGATTAACTATCATAGTTGTTTTTTGCCCCAGTAGAGGGTAAGCTTATGATAGTTGTTGGTAATAATTCGTAAGACGAACGCATTTTGACAAGATTGAGTGATCTATTGAATTTGATTATGATTATTGATATTATGACTACCCCCTAAAGTGACAAGTTGATGAGGGTAGGATAGTTAATGAAGCGTTGAGTCGCTTGACCACGATGGATAACTTGAATGATTGAAGACTTTTGCATGTTGTTATTCTTTAGTAGGGCCAAATGTAGTCGTGATTTCAACTATTAATAGTAATTGTATATCTCTATCCTATGGAGTAGTCCAACCACAATGGCCTTCTTAGGAAATCAAGATGATAGTAATTTCAATTAGGCTTGTGTTGAATCACTATGTTCGATGATCTGCTAAAAATATCATAGAAGAATTGAGATAAATCCTCATTCCCGTGGGGAAGTCCGACCGCCATGGCCTTCTTCAAGATTAAATTTTTAATGCTAGGGATTGCAGTGTTAAAGAGAGAATTGGCTCTCCACCATGGCGTGTGACATCCTTTCAACACCATTCCATGTGCATGTGGAATGATGTACCAGACTGAAGCATCTCAATTTGAGCAATGACTAATTTACCCTAAATGGCCTTATGGTGATTTATTCATCTTGCCGGATTGCATGGATCGCAAGTCACTGCAACCGCCAAGTGTATAGAATAAATGATTGGTTACGAGGCACATTTAAATTTGAATTATATGAATGTTTTTATTATTTTTGAAAATTTTGAGGATTTTAGCCCATTAGATATTTGTGATTTTGCATTTTGAAGCCCCTCATGGTAAAATTTTGAGGGCATTTATTGTTGGCTTCTAGCTACGGTTGTTAGTCATAGCCAGTTTTGGCAAATTCCTTAGCTACGGATTTGACTCGCGGTCGAAAAATCCTAATTTTGCACCCATGATTACCAGTCATGGCTGAGGGCCAAATTGGAAAAATAAAATAAAAATCCATCGTTTTCAATTCATTATTTTCCAATTTGCTACAGCTTCCAAGAGAGCTCTGAGAGGTGAAGTTAAAAATTTGATATGGAACATTGTCGCAAACCTTACACCTAAACCCAATGGCTGACCAACCGAAGGCATCCACTAGTGGTAGAGCCGGTGCTATGAAGGTAGCATCGCAAGCCTCACTTATTGCATTTACCAACCTTAAAATTAACCACATTAATTAATGGGCTAAATGAACACATTAAACTATTGGTAACAAACCTCACCCTAGTTAGGATTAGACTAGGCTAGTTAGTTGGGGAGGATTTTATTTTTTCTTGGGTTTCGGGGTTAATGGAATGAGAAATGACCTTGAAAAATGTCTTTCCTATAGCTACAGGTGGCAGTAATGACTCCCAATTGGCAAATTGGGGTTACAACTATCAGTCACGGCCGACTTCAAATTCCAATGGTAAAAAAATTGATCGTTGTCACCGATCGCAGGTGACAGCCGCGGTTGAGCCACTTTGAAAAAAAAAATTATTTTTGCTTGATTTGGACTAAATTAATTGATTTTTTAAAATTTTCTACATAAGATTATTTATTTTTTGAGTGTTGCATGCATTTATGATTTTTTTTTGCATTTTTGATTGATTTTTTGAATTTGTTTGCGTTTCTGAAGTATTTTTTTGATGTTTTTGTGATTTTAAGTGATTTTCATTATTATCGCTCTTTAGAGGTTGATTGCTAGAGTGAAGGAGTTAGATCTCCTCTGCGAGCTCCATGACAGACTCAGTGATGTCGAGCAGGACTGGTTTGGGGCCATAGGTTTCGTCTATGTGCTACGACTACCCTCCATCCAGGCTGATTAGGCCTACATGACTACCTTGACCCGCTACTTGGGTGCGTAGACCAACACTTTCCACCTGCCTACAAGTGATATTACAGTGACCTTGGATGATATCTATCGCATATTTCGTATCCCCATCGATGGTGAGGCCATCACATATTCAACCCCCACGATGAAGGATGCTATTTTTGATATGATATTCTACACCAGGAGTGATGAGGTACAGTTGGACTCTGAGCATGGCAGGATGCACATTGAGTACTGGTATTACGAGTAGGTCTTCTCATGGAGAGCAGTCATGCTAATGCAATTGATCGTGTATATTGTACTACTAGATACTTTAGGAGTGTGGTTCCCTTGGAACCTCCTGGCTAGGACATAGGACCTGCTTGCTAGCACTACCAATAGCCACTAATTATATCCTGGGGGAGTGCTCTAATTGCACATCTCTATGATGAGTTGTACTAGATCACACAGCAATGCCACACTAGAGTCAGTTGTAACTTACTACTCCAGATATGGGCATGGGAGCATATCACTATTGATCACCCTGGTGGACTACCACTAGAGATTGGTGATATTATAGATGATTCCCAGTGCTACACAACATGTTTGCCGAGGGAGGTTGAGAGTTTCAAGATTAGGTCTCATGCGGGGGAAATAAACTCAACTCAAATAAGCACACTCTCACACATTTGCTTGGAAATAAACTCATAGAAACATTATAACAATATTCAAAATTAAATGCATATGATAACAAAAATTACTTAAAAGGAACAATCTCATAATAGATAGAATCGTAAGCCTCTTCGAGGGGGAAACCTCCTTCAACACTTCATTAATTTGCAAAAAAGATGATTACATTGGTGCCTTTTTGGGTATTTAAAGAGTTTCCTTCCAAGGTTGGATTATATGCAAAATTCCACCTGGATTACATGCATAATGCCACCCGAATTACATGCATAGTGCCACTTTGAATTACATGCACAATGCCACTCAAATTACATGCATAATGCCACACGAATTATATGCACAATGCCACTCGAATTACATGCACAAGGCCACCTTACCTAACCTATCTACCATGTGTTACATAGAAAAGGGTGCCATTTGTCATAGGCACTACCTAAGATAAAACTTAGAACATTACAAAATATTAATCATGGGTACTACCCATGTTCACTAGGAATTATTACATCAAGGAAGTTATTACATTAAGGGTTAGGATGAGATCCTAACATGCCCTTCTCCTTGAAGAAGCTTTGTCCTCAAAGCTGAAAATGAGGAAACTGTTGTTGGAGTTGATGGAGAGACTCCCATGTAGCATCCTCAGGTTGAATCCCATGCCACCGAACAAGGACCTCTGTAATGGTACGGTTGCATAGAGTGCGAGTTCGACGATCCAGCAACTGCTTAGGTAAGAATTCCAACAACCCACACTTCTTGAGAAGGAACAAAAAGGGGAGCTGAAGGGGAACCAACAATCCGGACATAGACCAAAACCTACCCATGAATGTGGAAATGATCAAAACCAACACCCACATCAAACCTAAACACGCGACCAGCCATTACTGCGAGACCCGTTACCGAGCACGCCTCCGAGCTCCCAAAGGAGAGGCGGGTGGAGGCACCACCTCAACGGTGGGCGGAAACCCCACGCAAAACCATCTTCCCAATGAGTAGGTGGTATGAAACTAAATGGTGCGGGAAGTAGGATCATTTTTATATTGAATCACTTTTTGATTGTAAGGTAGAAAACCCACAATAGACTTAATTTATATATTTGTTCGATGATGCCTTATTATCATATTTGGATTGCAATTAAATACCTAGTCTAATAGTTGTAAGAGTGAAGGGTTGTGACCCTAGAATATAATTAATAAATAATATAAGTATTAGGACATGTTAGGAGGGTCCTAACATGCCACCTCCCTTAAAGGAGCTTTGTCCTCAAAGCTGGAAATTTGGAAATTGTTGCTGGATATCTTGAAAATTTTCCCATGTTGCGTCTTCTAAAGGTAGACCTTTCCAATGGATTAAAACTTTCATGATATCGTGAGTACGAAGGTGACGAGAGCGGTGATCCAAGATAGCTTTTGGCTCGACTAGAAGTACTCCATCATCGAAGAATTTAGGGAGAGTGGGTTGTGTCATGATATGGGCTCCCACTGCGAGCTTAAGGCAAGATACATGAAATATGGGGTGAAGTTTGGAAGAGGGAGGAAGCTCTAGTTTATAAGCAACGGTCCCAATACGTTGGAGAACTTTATACGGCCCGTAAAATTTGGGTGCTAACTTCTGAGAACCTTTTTGTTTAAGAGAGGATTGACGGTAAGGTTGGAGACGTAAGAAAACCATATCACCCTTGTGGAAACTACGTTTGCTTCTATGTTGATCGGCTTGCTGCTTCATGCGATGCTGGGCGGTGTGTAGGTTCTCTTTTAGGATCCATAGTATGTCATCTCTATTAGCAAGTTCCGTTTCCACCGCATGGACTTTTGTAGTCCCTGGAATATAGGAAGTGAGGGATGGTGGTGTTTGACCATATAGTGCTTCATAAGGAGTCATTTTGATGGACGTATGGTATGAAGTGTTATACCACCATTCCGCTAGTGAAAGCCACTTTACCCAATGGAGTGGTTGAGTAGAAACAAAACATCGAAGGCATGTTTCCAAGCATTTATTTACAACTTCTATTTGGCCATCGGTTTGAGGATGGTAAGCGGAGCTCATACGAAGTTGAGTACCTTGTAATTTGAACAATTCCTTCCAAAAGGTACTAGTGAAAGTTGGGTCGTGGTCACTAACAATTGTGGAGGGCATACCATGTAATTTAAAGATGTTATCTAGGAAGAGGTGGGCTATAGTGCTAACGGTATAAGGATGAGCCATGAAACAAAAATGGGCATATTTAGATAAACGATCAACGACTACGAAAATGGTTGTTTTCCTCTTGATTTTGGTAATCCTTTAATAAAGTCCATAGAAATATTTGACCATGTTTTGGTGGGTATAGGAAGAGGTTGAAGTAATCCTGGAATAGCGAGGGTCTCCCCCTTTTGTCTTTGGCAAACTTCACATTCTTTTACAAAGTTTTTGATGTAATTTTTCATTCCTACCCAATAGAAGGAGGTAGTGGCTCTTTTATAGGTTTTTAAGAACCATGAGTGGCCTGCAATGGGTGAGGTATGTAACTCATGAAGAATTTTTTCATGATAAGTTGAATTGGGGGTGAGGACCATCCTCCCTTTGTATCTTAATATATTGTCCTTCCAAGTGTATGGAGGTTTGCTACTAGGATTATGTTGAAGTTGTTGAATTAAGGCATGGATAGTAGGATCATTTATCCATTTTTCATGCACCTCATCTACCCATTTAGGAATAAGGGAGGAAAGAGCATGGACTTGAGGCATATCTTCAAATTTTCTAGAAAGTGCATCGGCTACCATGTTGTCCTTTCCATTTTTATATGTAATTTCATAATCATAGCCAAGAAGTTTAGTAATCCATTTTTGTTGTTCCGGGGTATTAGTCCTTTGTTCCAAAAAATACTTCAAGCTATGATGGTCAGTGCGTATAATGAAATATTGGCCAATAAGGTAAGGCCTCCAATGTTGAATAACATGGACAATCACCAACACCTCTTTTTCATACGTAGAGCAAGCTGAATTCTTAGGAGAAAATGCTTTGCTTATAAAATCTAGAGGCCTTTCATCCTGCATGAGTATGGCTCCCATTCCTATTCCTAAAGCGTCACTTTCAATGACGAACGATTTAGAAAAGTTGGGCATGGCTAGAATAGGGGTGGTACACATTGCAGTTTTCAAGGTGATAAAGGCCTCATCCGCTTTAGACGACCATTTGAAAGCATTTTTCTTAAGTAATGTTGTTAGAGGAGCAACGATTTTACTATAATTTTGGACAAATTTTCTATAATATCCCGTTAGTCCAAGAAACCCACATAGAGATTTTAAGGTTTTTGGAATAGGCCAATTTTTCACCTCCTCGATTTTGGAAGGATCTACCATAACTCCTTCCTTTGAGACAATATGCCCTAAGTATTCAATTTCTTGTTTTCCAAAGGAACACTTTGATCTTTTTGCATAAAGTTGATTTTCCTCCAAGATTTGGAACACTTGTCTAACATGGTCCAAATGTTCTTCCCATGTTTTGCTATAAATAAAAATGTCATCAAAGAAAACTAATATAAATTTACAAAGAAAAGGGTGAAATACCTTATTCATTAGACTTTGAAAGGTAGAAGGAGCGTTGGTCAGGCCAAATGGCATCACCAAGAATTTGTAGTGCCCTTCGTGAGTGTGAAAGGCCATCTTAGGAATATCCTTTTCATTGACTCGTATTTGGTGGTAGCCTGACCGTAAGTCTAACTTGGAAAAATAAGTTGCCCCATGGAGTTCATCTAATAGCTCGTCTATGACCGGAATAGGAAATTTATCTTTGATGGTCATTTTATTAAGCACTCAAAAATCGACACATAAACACCACGAGCCATCCTTTTTTCTAACTAAAATAATTGGAGAGGAGTAAGGGCTTTTGCTAGGTCTAATGACTCCTGCCTTAAGAAGCTCTTGTACTAATTTCTCTATTTTGGTCTTTTGGAGGTATGGATAACGATAAGGTCTAATATTAGGAGGTTGATGCCCTAGAAATAGTGGAATAGTGTGATTGTGACTTCGTTGTGGAGGTAGTCCTTTTGGTTCATTGAATACCGCCTTATGGTGGTCTAAAATATTTTGTAACTCTAGTGTCTCATCTTCTTTATGACTAGGTTGAATTGAAAATAATTGGGTGACCATTCCTTTGTTTCCTTTTCGGATAATTTTCTCCATTCTATGCGAGCTGACGATTTGGGAAGGTCCTGATTTCAGGCCTTGGATAATATAGGTTTGGTTCTTTGCTATGAATTTCATCCATAGTTCATCAAATTCCCATTGGACTACGCCCAAGGTTCATAACCATTGTACGCCTAGTACAATGTCGCACCCACCTAGGGGTAGGACGTACATGTCGCCTTTCATGTTATAAACCCCCATAGTTAGTTTTATATTTTTGCATTTTCCTTTGCATGCAATTTTTCTGCCGTTTCCAATCATCACTTCGAAGTTATTGCAAGGGTATATAAAACAATTTGCTTGTTTATCCACCTTTGGATAGATAAAATTGTGCATGCTACCAGAATCTAGGAGCATGGTAAGGTTTTGTTTCTTAAAATACCCTTTTACTCGCATTGTTTGAGGGGCAAAAAATATGGCAAGGGCGTTGAAGGAAACCTTTGGTGCATTTTCTTCGTCACTTTCAAGTGTGTTGGATAATACCTCTACTTCGAGTTTAGGTTCCTCTTCAATAGAATTCCCTTCCTCTGTGGCATCTAGAATATATAATTTCCATGAGGCACATTTATGATTTCTGTCAAATTTCTCATCGCAATGGTAGCAAAGACCCTTAGCTTGTCTTTCCTTCATTTCCTTGAAACTCAGACGCTTAATTGGTAGAGCGGGGTTAATTTTGGGGGCTGTGTAGGAATTTTGGGTTCGTCCATTTTGCATTGGTTTGGGGTTGGTATAAGTGTTTGATGGTTTCCCCCAAGTTGGTTTTGTGAACCGATTCCGTGCCTTGATTTTGTCCTCCGCTAATTTTGCCAAGCCGATGGTCTCTAACATGTTTGTAGGGTTATACATTTGCACCTCTATTCGAATTTCTTCTTTTAATCCACTGACAAAACATTCTTGAAAGAAGGCAGCGTCTAATCCGGATGTTCGATTAGCTAGCCTTTCAAATTATGCTTGGTATTTGCTTACCGAAGTGGTTTGGCATAATTTAGTGAGGGCCCCTATAAAGCTTTGAAACTTGCTAGGGCCGAATCGCACTAATATATTCTGTGTAAAGGTTGACCACATCGGAGTGCTATTAGTTTTCTCGAACCATTGGTACCATTGGATGGCGTCATTTTCCAAGTGGAAGGAGGCGATATGCACTTTTTGCATTTTTGGAATTTGATTTAGTGAGAAATATTGTTTTGCTCGGTAGATCCATTTTGTAGGGTCTCCTCCTTCAAATTTTGGGAAGTCTAATTTGGTCGTTCGTGGTAGAATGGAAGTTTGTGGACCTCCTAACATTGCTCGGTTTGATGACCCGTGGTTGGGTGAATTTGCATGTGTTGTTGCCTGATTTTGACTGATGGCATCAAGTTTAACATCCATTGCAAATATTTTCTCAAAGAGTTCTCTTGTGTTATGGGTATTCTCCTCTCTTTCCTGTTGAACTTCTTCGGCGAGCCTTTCGTGTTTCTCATGAATGGAATCCAATGATCGTCGTCCTTCAGCCATTGCGGTTGGTGTAGGTAACGATCAATATGACTTGATACAGGTGAGTAAAAAATAAAAAAAAATTTTAATTTTAATTTTTTTTTCCTTTGCATTTTGGACGTCGAAAACCTTGATGCTGCGTTGAAGATTTTAGCTTTTTCAAAATAGCCACCGGTCACCACGCGAAAGGTCGAGCAATTTGGGTGTAAGACAACTTAATTCGTACCTTAGGAGAAGGTTTAATTTTCTGTGAGGATTTTGACACGGATCCGTGAAGCGTGAATGTTGTTTGCGTCCTCGCGAATGTGGACTAGCTAAAATGTGCGGTGGGAAAAAAATTTAATGGTGAATTTGCTCCTTGATCTAGCTCTGATCCAGATGGTATGAAACTAAATGGTGCGGGAAGCAGGATCATTTTTATATTGAATCGCTTTTTTATTGTAAGGTAGAAAACCCACAATAGAATTAATTTATATATTTGTTCGATGATGCCTTATTATCATATTTGGATTGCATTAAAATACCTAGTCTAATAGTTGTAAGAGTGAAGGGTTGTGACCCTAGAATATAATTAATAAATAATATAAGTAATTAGGACATGTTAGGAGGGTCCTAACAAGGTGCAAGTAAGGGGCCTCCCAATTTGGGGGTCCCCACTGAGAAGAAAAAAAAAAAAAAAAGGGGGGAGGGGGAGGGGGGGGGGAAAAAAAATTTTGAAGGGGGAAGCCCCACCCAGAAAAAAGCCAAAAAAAAAAAAGTAGGGGGGGGGGGCGCCACCCACGAAAAGGTGGGAGGGGGTATGTGGTGTGGGGAAAAAAGAACAAAAAACCACCACCACCCCCCCCCCGCCACCTGGGGGGCGCCGGGCATTTGGGGGGGGGGGGGGGGGCGCGGGGGGGGGGGGGGGGGGGGGGCGGGGGCCGGCCACGCGCGGCCGCGAAACGGAAGGGAAGGGGGGGGGGGGGGGGGGGGAGACCGCGCAACGCGGAAGCGGGGGGGGGGGGGGGGGGGAAGAAGGCCAATGAGTAGGATGATCGAAGGCAAAGCAACGAAGGTAGGTTTCAAAGCATTTATTAACAACCTCTGTTTGACCATACATTTGTGGATGGTAGGCTGAACTCATTTTGAGCTGAGTCCCCTACAACTTAAACAACTCTTGCCAAAAATTGCTAGTAAAGGTGGGATCACGATCAGATACAATGGAGGCTGGCATGCCATGAAGGCGAAAGATGGAGTCAAGAAAAATTTGGGCAATAGTGGATGCTATGTAAGGATGGGTTAGGGCACAAAAGTGAGCATACTTTGAAAGGTGGTCCACTACCACAAAAATAACTGACTTGCCTCCAGATTTAGGTAGCCCTTCTATGAAGTCCATGGAGATGTCAGTCCACACCTACTATGGGATTGATAATGGTTGAAGAGTTCCTGGAGAGCGCACTATTTCCCATTTCATCCTTTGACATGTGTCGCAGTCAGCTACAAAAGAGCGAATGTCCTGTTTCATACCTTTCCAAAAGAAGGTGCGCTTGAGTCGCTCATAAGTTTTGATGGAGTATCATGTGATTCCTTCATGAGGAGCTCTCTAAGTGGGGACTTAGGAGGAAGAACCAGGCATTGATGGTAACGTAGATCTTGGCCATCCCAACTATATCCTAGTGTAGACTCTGGATCATCCATAAGTGAAGCAACCAAGTCTTTCAAATCTGCATCCTGAAGTATTTATTGACGTAAGGGCTCAATCCATTGGGGCAATGGTGCGGAAATGGCACACAACATACTAAGGGTCTCAAATTGGTGAGAGAGAGCATCTGCCACAAGATTCTCCTTTCCTTTTTTGTACGTGATGTCATAATCATAGCCCATGAGTTTTGATACCCACTTTTGTTGCTTGGGGGTGGCAACCCATTGTTCTAGAAAGTATTTCAGACTCTGGTGGTCAGTTTTGATGGAGAAATGGCACCCAATGAGGTAAGGTCGCCAATGTAGGACTACATGCAATATTGCCAATATTTCCTTGGCATATGTGGATTTCCCTAAATTGCGATCAGATAGGGCTTTGCTAGTGAAAGCCAAAGGGCATCCTTCTTGCATCAATACCGCCCCAATACCACGACCAAAAGCATCACTTTCAATGACAAATTTTTTAGAGAAGTATGGCATGGCTAAAACTAGAGTGGTGGTCATGGCATGCTTGAGTTCCAAGAATGCTTGCTCAGCCGGCCCTATCCAAGTAAAAGAATCCTTCTTCAACATGGAGGTGAGGGGGGAAACTATCTTTCCATAATTACAGATAAATTTACGGTAATAGCCTATAAGCCCTAAAAATCCTCGAAGTCCCTTGAGAGTGCGAGGTTTCGACCATTCTTGGACTGCTTGGATCTTCTTAGGGTCAACCTTGACACCATCCTTTGAGACAATGTGTCCCAGATACTCCACTTTAGTCAAACCAAAGGAACACTTGGACCTTTTTGCAAACAGTTGATGGTCGGCCAATAGTTGTAGGGTTTGATCTACATGCTTGAGATGCTCTTCCCATGTGTGACTGTAAATCAAGATGTCATCGAAGAACACAAGGATGAACTTTCACAAAAAAGGGCGAAATATGTTGTTCATCATGCTTTGAAACATGGAAGGAGCATTTGTGAGACCAAATGGCATGACCAAGAATTCATAATGACCTTCATGAGTGCGAAAAGCAGTTTTAGGAATATCTTCATCCCTGAGCCGGATCTGATGGTACCCAAAGCGAAGGTCTAGCTTGGTGAAGTACATGGTCCCATGTAATTCATATAGTAATTCATCAACCACAGGGATAGGAAATTTATCCTTGACAGTTATCTTGTTGAGTTCCCGATAGTCAATACACAGTCACCAAGAGCCATCCTTCTTGAGGACCAGTAAGATTGGTGCAAAGTAGGGACTAGTACTAGGCCGAATGATACCCGCCTTGAGTAATTCTTGTATCATTACCTTAATCTCTGACTTCATGGCATAAGGGTACCTGTATGACATGATATTGGGAGGTGCACTATCCAAAAATAATGGAATGACATGGTCGTGAGAGCGATGCGGTGGTAGTGTAGTTGGTTCCACAAAGATGACCTCATGTTTGTGGAGAATCTATTGCAGGTCTGATGGGGTTTCACCCATTTGAGAGGTGGATGGTTGGATGGATAATAGTTGTGCAATGACCCCACATGATGATTTCTTTAGCAATTTCTCCATGCCATTTGAACTAATAATTTGAGGTGTTCCTGTTGGGGAGCCCTTGATGATGTGTGTTTGTCCATTTTGGGAGAACTGCATCCAGAGTTCGGCAAAGTTCCAATTGATAGTGCCTAATGTACTCAACCATTGAGATCCCAAAACAATATCACATCCGCCCAACTGGAGGGCAAACATGTCATGCTTGAGTTCATAGTCCCCTATCTTGATTTTAACATTATGACATTTTCCTTTACAAGGTAAGGTTCCCCCATTGGCTACCATGACCTCAAAGGAATTACAAGTGTGGATATAGCAATTTTCCCATTGAGCAACTCTAGGGTCAATGAAGTTGTGCGTGCTTCCCGAATCCATAAGGATGGAAAGACGTTGGCCCTTGAAAAATCCCGCAACCTTCATGGTTTATGGAGTAGTAATGCCTGCAAGAGCATGGACTGTAATTGTTGTCTCAGGTTCCTGTTTCACTTCTTCTTGTGGAGAAGGTGTTTTCGGAGGGTCCTCATCCTCATCACTCTAGTTAGAGTTATCAGGTTCTTCAACATCTATCAAGAACAATTTTTTGTGTGCACACTTATGCCCTTTAAAAAACTTTTCATCACAATTGTAGCATAATCCTTGGGCACGACGTGCATCCATCTCTTCTATGGTTAGGCACTTGGGTGCAACAGGTTTATTATCAACTGGGTTTTGGGATCGAGAAGGAAATGAAGGTCTATTTTGAGGAAACTTTGATGGGCGCCTTTGGGCAGAGAGTTTAGATTCGGCCAAATGGGCCAAACTGATAGCTTCCATCATAGTTTGTGGTTTCAACATTCTTACTTCCGCTTGGAGTTCCCCCTTCAACCCACTAATATAACAACTCTGGAAGAACCCTTCATTCAATCCTCTTGTCTTATTGGCCAATTTTTCAAATTGATCTTGGTATTCATGGACTGACCTTGTTTGTTGTAGTTTGGTCAAGGCCCCTGTAAAGTCCTCATACTCACTAGGACCAAATCGAGTGAGTATTTGGGATTCAAAATTCTCCCAAGAGAGATTTGGGTTGGTAATACGTAACCATTGAAACCAGTGTAGAGCCTCAAATTCCAAGTTAAAGGAAGCCATCTGGACTCGATGAAATATGGGGACATTATGAAGTCTAAAGAATTGATCAACCCTACATAGCCACCCATCAACATCCTTCCCACTAAATTTGGGAAAGTCCAATTTGGGCATTTTAAAGGATGGATCATGGTCATGATTCCTTGCAAAACCCTTAGCTTGGTGTTCTATTTTGGGTGGTCCTATTTTTAGTTTGTTGTCTACTTCTATCAGTGCTTCTTCTAAGCGGTTACTAGTGGCCTCATGCTCTAGGCGAAGACCCTGGACTTCTTCCCATATGGAGTGAAAAGCCGAGTGCAAGTTCTCAATGGCTTTTGTTAAGGATTCCAAGTGGTCTAGTTCTTTTTGATGTCCACGGGTACCCTGGGCCATTTTGAAACCTTTTGTGACCGGTTACTAAAAATAGAATTGAGTTTTTAGGACTTACTATTTTTAGTAAGTGCCCAAAAAAGTGCTTGGGTGCTATATATCAAAAAGATCAGCTTGAAGAGGTGGTCACAATGAGCTATATATCTCAAAACTACATTTTGGCACCCCAAACTTTTTTTTTATCTCTTGTTTTGTTGAGTCTAACGGTGTTTACAATTTTTTATTCTGAGCTATAGAGCAAAAGTTGGGTACTGGAGCACTATTTATAACTGGCCTCGTGTCATGCTCTCATTGGTTGGCCTAGTCTTGACAGTCTCTCTAACACTACTGACCTCACTAGCCCCAAGATTCTTTGTATTTTATAGGTGACTGTTATGACAGTTCTGTTCTGACCCTGAAAACTATAAATTTTGACCTGATTGTGCTGACCTCTCTGACCTGACTATGACTACCATTGTAAATTTGACTGTTATTCTCCATACTATCAGCTTAAGTGTCACCCTCATGGTCTATCCTGCATGTACTTTCTATTATTTTTTTAGTAGAGGACTCCTTTCTCATATGCTCACTTTTGGGGATTTGAAATGCAAGTTTACGAATAGGGAGGTTTGGTTTTTTTTTTTTTATATTTTCATTTTTTATAGGTTGAAGTTTTAACAGAACTAGGGAATGCTAGGTAGAGGAGTATGTACCACCCATAGGCCCTCTATTATACCGACAGTGACGAACAATAGTGCTCGGACCAATATTTTAGGCCACTACTCAAGGAGGATTCCACACATACCCTTGAGCACACTACCTGCCTCTCTGACAATACGGGAGGGTAATCATCCAAGATGTTGTGTCCCATAGACTATGAGTAATACAAGGCCAAAAAGCTTCCTAATGGCTAAAATTTTGTTTAAACCTAGATGGTCTCTCGATATACCCAAAGATACGTGGGAGCTCAAGTCCATGCGTGAGTTCTATCTGAGGCCTAGGTATTGGAGCCTAATCGCCCCTCACTTCACTAGACGCTTTATGGGCTATCTAGCTTAGCCAATAACGACAAATCCTTCACGATATTTTAAAACCCCCGACACAGGGTTTCTACCTACTCAACTAAAAAGACTTTTTTTTTTGGTCTAGAAAAAAATGCACTGTATTTTTTGGATTTTTTTTTTAATAAAGAAAAACAAGAACGGAAAAAACACACAGAATTTATACCTAACAGGCGGATTGGATGGCAAGAATAATTGCAGTTGCAGTAGAGCTTGGACCTGGAAAGCGCTCTGATACCACTTGTTAAGATCCTACTATAAAATATACTAAACAACACACTCTCAACTCAAATAAACACACTCTCACACATTTGCTTGGAAATAAACTCATAGAAACATTATAATAGTATTCAAAATTAAATGCATATGATAACATAAATTACTTAAAAGGAACAATATCATAATAGATAGAATCAAAGGCCTCTTCAATGGGGCAACCTCCTTAAACACTTCATTAATTTGCAAAAAATATGACTACATTGGTGCCTTTTTGGGTATTTAAAGAGTTTCCTTCCAAGGTTGGCTTACATGCAAAATGCCACCTAGATTACATGCATAATGCCACCCGAATTACATGCATAGTGCCAATTTGAATTACATGCACAATGCCACTCGAATTACATGCATAATGCCACACGAATTACATGCACAATGCCACTCAAATTATATGCACAAGGCCACCTTACCTAACCTATCTACCATGTGTTACATAGAAAAGGGTGCCATTTGTCATAGGCACTACCTAAGCTAAAAATTAGAACATTACAAAATATTAATCATGGGTACTACCCACGTTCACTAGGAATTATTACATCAAGGAAGTTATTACATTAAGGGTTAGGATGAGATCCTGACAGAATGAATGCAATATGAGTTGATAATCTAGTGGATGACACCACATAATGTATAACAATCATGAATGTAATTGATAAATCTTGTCATAAGAATCAATCAATTATACACCCATATGTGAGATGATATGATATATTATTTCTCCTCATAAGATTTTGTAAGTTAAAATATATGCACAAAATAATCAGTGGTTGTTTAAATATCATTTTTGATATCCATTCGGTATCTATTCTATGTTATGAAAACCCTTTAATAAACAAAATATCATACAAATAAATTGATTACTGATTGATTGATGATATTTTTGCTATTTGTGCCATGAAATTTACATACCCTAGTTGACTTATCAAAAGTTGTGTAATGACTATACTAGACTCCTGAAAAATAATTTTTTTGCTATAAAAGACCTAGATATTCATTATCCCTGTGTTCAAATGAATATATTAGATGAGACATAAGGCTACCTCATTTCCAGGCATGATTCATTCAGGCCATTATTGTAATGAGGATCACCAAATGCTCACTTGATCCTAGGTTTGGACATAGTTAAACTAGACCACTAGGCAATACAAGGCACCTAAAGCTAGCTCATTTGTAAATTTCTTAGACCTACCCCAATGTCAGGTGGGATTCATTCAGCCCATTGATGTATTGGGGATCACTATATGATTTCAAGTATTGACCATTCCAGGGATTAAAGCTCTTCACCCCCTTCTTTTATCCAATTTTATTGGGATACTTGCTCATATATATAGTGATGAAAATCGCTATTTATTTTATATTTTTATTTTTCTTTTGTAGTTAGCAAGGTGTTTGATTTGATTTTGGGATTTTTCTCCTTTTTGTAAGCAAGGGATTTCTTGGGTAGGGGGGAACTTGTCCTTTTACCAATGATCCACACTCTAGACCATTGTGTATCACAAAATGAGAAAGTAACAAAACCTTTCACTTAAGGTGACTAGGATCACTTTGTAGTGTTCATATTTTCTTACCCTAATTAGGATTGTTAATGTGTTTTATTAGTGATGGAATTCTTATATGCTAAGTGCTATCAAAACTAGACCTCATCTACAAAAAAATATAGCTTTCTACAAACTTTTGAGAAAACCACTAGGTATGGCTGAATGGTCGAAAAACCCTAGTATATTCTTCATAGCAAAAGGAGGGGTTGTTTTGAGAAACACAATTACTCACAAGGGTGATGGAATATGATAATGCATAGATGCATGATTAAAATACAAATGTGGTGTCATTTGTAAGATCATAAACACAACCTATCCTAATGCAAGTGCGATGGATGGAAATGCTTAATGCATTGTGATTAACTGAATGCAAGTGCAAGATGAAATGCATGATGCAAATGTTTTTTGAATTTTTGATGTTTTGCAATGTTTTTAGATTTTATTGCTTTTTGATTTTTATGGATTTTGAAATTTTCCAAGTTTTTGAATTTTTTGAATTTATGTGTGGAACGCCTTAAGATGAGGGATATTGAGAGGTTCAGGCTCTTCAACACCTTCAAGCGATGTTAGGCGATATGTTCCAAGTCCAATCTGCTCTGAGATGATATATGGACCTAACTAGTTAGCCATAAATTTGTCTCGCAAGTGTGGTAGCAGGTTTGAGTTCTGTTGGTTCTCCTTCAGTACAAGATCACCAAATTTAAAGTCTCTCAGATGGACTTTACTATATAAGCTCATTTTAGGCATTCTTGATAAAAGTGGAGATGCTCAAGGGTATTCATTCAGCATTCATCAAGAAGCACCATTTGATCGAGGTGAGCTTGCTGCATAGTGTCATCATCGATGAACTCTTTCAATACGATGCGCAACATTGGAATTTCCAACTATAAGGTCATAATGGCCTCAGCGCTATATACTAGCAAGAACGAGGTTGCCCCGGTAGGCATCCATATGCTAGTCTTGTAAGCCCATAATGCAAGGGATAGTTGTATATGCCAATGTTTATGGTTATCTTGTACCGTATTTTTAAATATAGCTACCACTATCTTGTTTGAAGCCTCAGCTTGCCCATTTTCCTGTAGATATTATGGGGTTGCAAATTTGTGTTGAATATTTTACTTGTATGTCAAAGCCCTCACAGTTTTATTCTTTAATGACATTCCATTATTCGAGATTATTTTGGATGGTATACCAAAAGGACTTATGATATTGTGAAGTATGAAATTCGTAATACGCGCTCTAGTTATCGTTGTTAAAGGGATTACTTCCACCCATTTTGTAAAATACTTAGTAGTCATTATAATAAATGTATGCCAACTTGATGATGGGGGAAATATCTTACCAATTAGATCTAAACCTCATTGAGTAAATTGCCAAGCCACCTGAATGGGCTATAAGACCTACGATGGCAAGTGCATAAGATTAGCATGATGCTAAAATTTAACACATTTCTTGACATATGCGGTGCAATCTTTCTCCATAGTGGACCAATAATAACCTATTCGAAGGATGCACTTGACGATGGCCATGTCGCTAAAATGGCTACCGCATGTACCATCATGAGTCTGCAAAATTTCCTAAGCTAATTTTTGGAGCTCTAAACAACGAAGGAGAACTCCATCGTAGATTCAATGGTACAATATGTCTCCTAAAAATATATACTTTATCACTTTTTGTTTGAATGTGCATTTCACGGCATGTGACAACCCTTGAGGGATTAAACCAAGCTTAAGAAAATCATGTAATTGTGACATCCAATCCTGATAAGCTTCTACCTTGACTGACAAGATGACTTGTTCCCCCTACGCTTCGTTGTGTGTGAATGCAGACTAGGACACAATCTTGTGGTGAATGGTGGTACCATTCCCCATAGTACCTTGTGAGATCAAAGACCCTCAGGGCACCTTCTTGAGAAAGTTTTTGTCTTTATAGAACCACTCATGGTTTGGTTCTATATAAATCATGTTGACTAACTTTCTATTATCGAAAGCCTCACGTTGTATCATGGCATGCGATAGCATATTTACATGAATGGTAGTAAAATCGATAGACGGGTTTTGAGGGATTAAATATCCCAAGGATGCCCTAGTGTCTATGAATTTGTTCAATGTACAAGAGATTACCTCGATGTCATACCACTCTAGCTAGGCTAGATAAGTGTTAGCAATATCCTTATAAGCTTTCAGGATAGGACACCTACATTGAAAAAGTACCTTAACCTGATGATTGATTGATGATATTTTTTGCTATTTGTGCCATGAAATTTACATACCCTAGTTGACTTATCAAAAGTTGTGTAATGACTATACTAGACTCCTGAAAAATAATTTTTTTGCTATAAAAGACCTAGATATTCATTATCCTTGTGTTCAAATGAATATATTAGATGAGACATAAGGCTACCTCATTGCCAGGCAGGATTCATTCAGGCCATTATTGTAATGAGGATCACCAAATGCTAACCTGATCCTAGGTTTGGACGTAGTTAAACTAGACCACTAGGCAATACAAGGCACCTAAAGCTTTCTCATTTGTAAATTTCTTAGACCTACCCCTATGTCAGGTGGGATTCATTCAGCCCATTGTTGTATTGGGGATCACTGTATGATTTCAAGTATTGACCATTCTAGGGATTTAAGCTCTTCACCCCCTTCTTTTATCCAATTTTATTGGGATACTTGCTCATATATATAGTGATGAAAATCACTGTTTATTTTATATTTTTATTTTTCTTTTGTAGTTAGCAAGGTGTTTGATTTGATTTTAGGATTTTTCTCCTTTTCGTAAGCAAGGGATTTCTTGGGTAGGGGGGTAACTTGTCCTTTTACCAATGATCGACACTCTAGACCATCGTGCATCACAAAATGAGCAAGTAACAAAACCTTTCACTTAAGGTGACTAGGATCACTTTGTAGTGTTCATATTTTCTTACCCTAATTAGGATTGTTAATGTGTTTTATTAGTGATGGGATTCTGATATGCTAAATGCTATCAAAACTAGACCTCATCTACAAAAAAAATATATCTTTCTACAAACTTTTGAGAAAACCACTAGGTATGGTTGAATGGTCGAAAAAACCTAGTATATTCTTCATAGCAAAAGGAGGGGTTGTTTTGAGAAACACAATTACTCAAAAGGGTGATGGAATATGATAATGCATAGATGCATTATCATATTCCCTACCTTCGGGCTATAGGATCCGTGCCCGAAAGGAGGATGGGAAAAGGATGGCGCAGTACCTCGAACTGAGAGGACTTTGTGAAGGTCCCGCCTCTCAAGGGAGGTGTATTTTGATGATTTTTCGATGGATGGTGGGTTCACCGGGAAACATTTAACGATGGCTTCCACGCCTAGGTTTTGGAATGTGTTTAAATGTGTTCATTTTTAACCTTAAGCATTCATATCCTAGGTTTGGCCGAATGAATCTAGATTAATCTACATGAAAATGCAAATTCCATGAATACAGAAAACAAATTTAAAGACAGAAAATAGAGAGATTACAGAATGCAAATGAGGAATACCTGATCCGGATGTCTGAAGAAGATTCTGATGTTGAAGCAGTCTGGATCGTCTGAAATTCGACAGAATCGTCTGCAATCAGACAAGATCGTCTGAGATCTGACGAATTCGTCAGACGAATTCGTCGAGACCTGCAAAACCGAAAATAGATGCAAAATACAAAAAGTACTACGAGTGCTAAACGGAGGGAAATGATATAAAATGGCAGCAATGTTATCAAACTGAAACTTAAACACAAAGACAGAAATGAATCGTGCTAATTAGATGATAATTAGGATTTAATTATGCACTTAATCTAAATGGGTGAACTCCAAATGCAAAATAACATAAAACACTGAATAGACTATCTAATTTGTAGAATAAAATGGCAGAGAAAAGGTTGAGAAATGCAAACTTCAGGCACTGATTGCCTTAATATGGACTGCAGTCGAGATCGTCTCGCATCAGTACGAAATCGCCTCGAATTCGACAGGTTCGCCTCCGATCTAAACAGGTTCGTCGGCGACGATGTGTGCTGGCTCCGACTGAAAAACAGTGATGTACCTACAACAAAATTGATATGGAACTAGTGCAAATGAAGAATAGGGATGATTTAACGTAAATGGAGTTAACTTGCAGAGAATTTCAGCCAGGGGGGTGCTAAGGGAATAGTTTAGGATTAAATAGGCTTAGGGGAGTAGTTAGGAGGTTGGAGATCATCCCAATTTGGGAGATCTCCAACGGAGGAGGGTCCCAACGGTGCAGACACGCTTCTGCCCAGATTGGAGACCCGTTGGAACAGAATCCAACTTTGCAAAATTAGTTTTGCGACAAGATCGTCTGGACGTCCTAGTCCAGACGAAATCGTCAAATGCGGGGCGATATCGTACGATCGGCGACGATATCGTCAAACGGTCAAAACAACCTCTAAAAATGGCACGAAAAAGGGGAAACGGATTTCTCGACGGTTAACGGGCGGTTTGGGAGGTTAAATTTGAATTTTAAATTATTTACTAAGGTGAATGTAATTATTGTAATTTTATTGCGCCAATTTTAGGGTGCTACATTTTGCCCCCTCTTTAGCGAATTTTTCGAAGAAAATGCGTTAAAGATGAGTTCTTCTCGATCTACGAGAAAGCAAAAATTATTCCCATTTTTAGGCGACGATTCTTGGTCGAATCGTACGACAACTTACTATGGTGCCCCCTCCGTGTTTTTACCCAAATCGAACGTTTGAGGTAAAAACGCGAAAAAGCAAAAAATTATTTTTGAATAAAATTAAGAAAAATAGGGTAAAACCCTAATTCATTTTTCTTGTTCATTTTTTGGGTTTTGGAGCTCTGAAGCAAAAATGGTGGAGACGACGCACAGATCGACAGAGGTCCGGCGCGGTCTACGGGTAAGAGTCTAGACTTAACTAGGATGCTTTAATTTAACTTTACATGCTTTGTAGGTAATTTTTAGATGATTTTTGAGCATCGCGGCCGTTTTTGGGCCGTCGACGTCGTCGGGACGAAATCGTCCCGATTTCGACGAAATCGTCTCAATTTCGGCAATTTCGCCCGAGGGCGAAATCGTCGAAAGGGGGACGATTTCGTCAAATTAGGGACGATTTCGAACTGCGAAATCGGAGACGATTATGCTCAAATTTGGGACGATATCGTCCAATAGTGGGCGATATCATCAATTGCACAAAATTGAATTTTTAACTTGCATTATTGTTTACTTGAATTATTGATTAATGATTGTTTGTTGTTTTGTTGTTTATGTTTGCGAGAGAGGATTACTAAAGAGCGAGGGAATGGAAATACGGAGGGTTGAGAGACGACTTGGCCGCTCTCACACGAGGCAGAGCGGGATCAGCTGGCACAGGCCGGCTTACTGCATGTGGCGGGAGATGCCACAAGTATCTACGAGATATGGGGCTACTGACGGCCCTAGCAGAGAGGTGGTATCCAGGCTCTTCATGTTTTTGGCTACCTACAGGGGAGATGACTCCCACTTTGGAGGATGTATGGAGGATTATGAGAATCCCCATACAAGGATGGCTCATTACTCCTACGGCCAATCAGGGCCGTGCTATGGGACGGTTGTGCGGTGACCCGAGCTTCGCCCTAGAGAAGGGCGGAGTTAACATCGAGGCACTACGCCAGATGCCTGGGGCATCTACACTCACACGGGTTCTAGCTGGAGTAGTTGGTGGACTTATGCTGTGCCACCAGAGCGGGTGCAGGGTGCCATGGATGCTCGCAGATGTGATCTACGATATGAGAGACCACGGCTACAGGTTCTCTTGGGGCAGTTTTGTTCTATGCCGATTGTACAGGATCTTGTATGGGGTCGTGTACAAGGGCGGCCGATGTCTGGTTATGACATCGCTACTACAAGTTTGGTGTTGGGAGCACATTGCGGTGCGGAGGCCGGTAGGGCTTCCTATGATAGGGGTTGACGGGGAGAGGCCCCGAGTCTTCTACTGGTGGCTCCGGAGAGGGGCACAGTGACGGATCGACCTGTCGATGTCCCGGAGGCTATTGGATGACTTAGTCCCGGACCAGATCACCTGGAGGCCATGGAGGGAGCATCCAGGGTGGGCAGAGGATGGACGGGGAGTTGGCTCGCGTTAGGCGAGTTTGCTGGCTGAGGATGGAGAGGGGAGAGGTGGAGCTCCATAGGTACGACCGAGTTTTGAGGCAGTTCGGTCTGCAGCAGGGGATCCCATCTCTCGAGGGATTATGAGTTTTCTCGGACTATCCGGGATAACACTACGGTTAGCGGGGCTCCCGACATGCGGCGGTTCTGGAGCCGGGACATGGATGATGCCCCCATCCGGCCGGTGGATGGGGACGACGCAGGAGTAGCTGATGGCTACGATGCCTGGTATGTAGGCATCCGCCCTCCTCGGATGACGAGGGCACAGGGTCCGATCCATGCAGTTGTGCGTCGGATAGGGAGGCGGTGCCGGGCGGTGATGGAGGCAGCCCAGGGTCACGGCGGGAGAGAGGCGAGGAGGCCACGAGGCACGGGAGAGGCCACGACGAGAGAGAGAGGGAGAGGAGGGAGGCGAGACCCCCATCTCCACGAGAGGCCACCATCGCTCGATAAGGGCAAGGGTGTGGACACAGGAGAGAGTAGCGAGATGGCTACTCTTCGGGCGGAGAGAGATCGTCTGCAGGCCCAAGTGCAGACGCTACAGGATGAGGCTGCACGCCATCGGGCTGAGGTGTCACAGCTACGGGATGAGATTGCATGCCTCAGGGCACGGGGCGGAGGGGCGAGCTGCGGGGAGTTGACACGGGCTATCGCCCAGCTGACATTTTACCAGACATTATACTTCCAGCTGGTGCCAGAGGCGGATAGACTACCCCTGCCAGCTAACATCGCAGATCCGATCAGGATCGGGTCGTCGAGGACCACGTCCCGATCGAGGATGAGGACTACACAGACGGCGATGGGGCCACCTCGTCCACCTCAGGGCGGGGGAGGAGATGAGGCAGAGAGCTCGAGGGGCTCTCGAGGCTAGAGGGCTGGACACTGACATTGTATTATATGTTTATTTTTGTTTGATAGAGGATTGAGTATGCCGAGGTACAGATTGTGGCATACCAATCCAGTTTTGATGATGTACATATATTTGTGATATATATAGATGAGATATTTTTGATCATATGACTTGTCTTATGTATTTTTATGATGCTTTTAATGTTTTGATTGATTGATTTGATAATTGGATGTAATTATGTCGTTGGGAATATTATAATTTGAATGTCATGCGTGTAATATTTTAAATGAAATAATCTGATGTAACAAATTGATTTGTTGTAATGAAATGTAAAAATAAAAAGAGACTTCTAACAATAATTTCAAAGGACATTGTCGCTATTATAGACCATTTCATGGAGTCGCTGCTCACTCGGTCGTCAAGCTAGTCCCATTTATAGAAATATTGTTAAAAAGTAAAAGAGTGCTTAAGAAGTTGTCTTAAGACTTTGGTGCAATAGTGCAAATGATGATGATGATGATGGTTTGTTTTCAGATTTTCATAAAAAATATTTGTGCATGAAATAATGTTTTAAAATGATTTTTGCTAGGCATAAATTCCTAAGTATGATAAAATTTTTGGATAATTCTTTAGGAATTATACCATCATTGCAAAATTGAAGGTTGACATAATGACATGAAATAATGAAAATGTGTTTGCTTTTGAAAAGCATAATTTGTGTAACATAATGAATTAAGTCATATGGTTTTCATGATTTTTAATAAATGGGGAATAAAAATTGTTACAATGGTTTGCGCTAGGCATAGAATATGTAGGTATAGACTTATACCATCATCGCGAAAATCCAAAAAAGATAGTTTTATTGCATGGTTGATTTTTGATGAACAGAAAATATGAAAATGAGGACTTGCGCTAGGCATAAAATTCCAATTTTGGTTTTGAAACTATACCATCGTCGCGAAAGTCAACCGAGATATATATGTATATGTTTTGATTGTATATTTTGAAAGAAATTTTTGATTTTTCTATTATATAGTTGTCTTTGTGGTAAACAATTGTACTTGAGAATTATTCCAAACAAGTTGCAAAAATAATATTTCAAATTATTTTGAAGACAAAAGTTAGATTTATAAGGAATCCCATGTGCATATGTGAATTCATTTCCGATCTTGATTTATCATAATGATACACAAAATCTCTCAAATACAAATGTGTGTGCAATTGCATTGTTCATTTACCGAGTTTTGAGCAAGATAATATGATACAAGTGATTTGAAGAAACCAAATAAGTGTTCATTAACCATGATGTAGATGCATATAACCATACTAGGCTACTATGTAGGTCGGATTATCAAGAGCTAGCTAATCCATAAGCGAGACATAGGTCTGTACAAAAGAAGGTCGCTAATGTGACAGACATATCACCACGCTAGGAGTTACCCAAGGCCAAGCGGGTTGGGCACAAACCACTGTTATGGGGCTTACCTCACAGTTTTCGAATAATTGAGAATTCCAGGGATTCAAGCTCATCAACCCTTCTTTTCTTTTCAAAGGGTAGGGAAAGGGATTTTATTGCTTTCTTGCTTTCTTTTGAACTTTGCTTTATTTTTCTTTTTGTATTTCTTTTGCTTGATAATGCTTGGAACATTGCTGGAATGATATAAAATAACATTTTTCTTTTCTCTTTTTTCTTTCTTGAACTTTTTCTTTTCTTTTTCTTTGCTAGGGATACTTGCTCGGATTAGCTGTAGAGCAAGGGATTTTTATTCTGGGTAGGGGTGAGCTTGTCCTTTTGCCAATTCTCAAAGATTCTAGACCATGTGCATGATAGGATAGCAGGGGAAACTTTTCGCTCAAGAAATCGGTTCTACTATGTAGCAAAACATGGAAATTACAAATATAATCATTTTATTGTGAAAAGATGTGCTTGGTTTAAGTAAATAACAAGATCAATTCTCTATGCTCAAACTTTATTTAATTGAATTTTGTGGACTTTGATATAAGAGAGATTAGTAATCATGCCAGATAAAATCAAGATATTTATTTGTTGTGAGTGTGCAAGTGAGGGATTCCAAAATAAATGCTAATTTATCCCAAAGATAATTGGAAACATACAACTGCAATAATTGTAAGAAAATATAGATAAACACTTTTGAGAAAGTTTTTGAGAATGTTGACTCTCTCTTTCTTCTTTATTTTGTTTTGGTTTCGAAAGAGTCAAGCATATAGCTGTTATTATATTTTTATCATTATTTTGATTTTTGTTTTGATTTTTGTTTTTGAGCAAAAAGAACTTAACAAGTGCTTTAAATAAATGCAATAGATAGTTTTGAAGATTTTGGATGATTATGAATATTTTTGATGTTTTTGGATTTTTATAAATTTGAAAGAAATATAAAATTTTTGAAAACAATTATATACAAGGATGAAATGACCAAATTTATGCATAGTAACGTTTAAGATGCAAAATATTCATGGGTTCTTTAAGTTCTTTACCATCTAAGGTAGATAATTTGTATGCTCCTGATTCAAATTTAGCAGTAATAATGTATGGTCCAAGCCAATTGGGCTCAAATTTACCTTTAAGTTCCTTAGTTGCATTTGTATTTTTTTTATTTTCTTTTAAAACAAGGTCGCCGATCTCAAAGGATCGATGACGAACTTTCTTAGCATATGATCTTTTAAGCTTGTTTTGGTAAGCACGGAGATGCTCCAAAGCATTGATGCATTTTTCATCTAGGAGTTCAGGTGGTCGAGTCTGCCGATCACGATATTCATCTCCTACTTCGGTATCTTGAAGTAGCAAAGCCAAAGAAGGAACTTCCAATTCAAATGGAAAAACTGCTTGAGCACCATAAACCAAAACAAATGGTGAAGTTCCTGTGGGGGTTTGAACACTAGTTCGATAGGCCCACAAAGCTGGATATAATTGAATGTGCCGATCCACGGCCGGTTTATTGACTAATATTTTGAGAATTTTGATTAAGGTTTTGTTAGATGCTTACGCTTGACCATTACCACGAGGATAATAGGGAGTGGACCAGCGATGTTGAATCTTATATTTTTGACATAATTTTTTAACATCTTTATTTTTGAAACAAGTTCCATTGTCAGAGATGAGATTGGCAGGAATTTCGAACCTGCAAATGATTTGATTAAAAATAAATTTAGAAACTTGTGTGCCAGGCATAGCTTCGACCCACTTCGTGAAATACTCAGTGGCAGTTATGATGAACTTGTGTCCATCAGATGACACGGGATTGATTTTGCCAATAATATCCAAGCCCCATTTAGAAAAGGGCCAAGGAGATGAAATAGCCTGCAGCTCTTGTGCAGGCGCATGGACAAGGTCGGCATGTTTTTGACACTTGTCGCAATGGCGCACATACTCATGTGCATCCGTTTCCATGGTAGGCCAAAAGTATCCTATCCGAAGGAGCTTTTTAGCAATAACACTACCACTAAAGTGTCCTCCACAAGATCCATCGTGGGCTTCACTCAAGGCTGATTTAGACTCTTCTAAGTTTAAACATCTTAATAGGATACCTTCAAAAGATCTCCTATATAAAGTATTGCCAATTATTACGAATCGACTTGCTCGTCGACGTAATAACCGACGTTGGTTTCTATTAGAATTGGCAGGGAAAGTCCCATTTTGGAGAAAATCAAATATGTCTATATACCAAGGTTCGGGAGTAGTTTCATTGATTAGAAACACATCCAAAGGCTCTAAGCATGACTTATTTGAAGCGGGTTCCTAGAGTCGACGAATAATGATAGTGGCATATTCGTCATCTAACTCCAAGGGCAGGAGAGATGCAGCTGCGGCCATAGCATCAGCTGCACGGTTGCTAGTTCGAGGAATAGCTTCCAAGGTAACTTGATCAAATAAAGACATTAATTGTAAAACATAGGCCTTATATGGGCGCAGTTTATCATCTCGGGTTTGATAAACTTCATTAATTTGGTTTATAACCAGTTGGGAATCACCAAAAACTAAAAGGTGTTTAATTTTTAGCGCTAGGGCAGCTCGTAATCCAAGGATTAGAGCTTCATACTCAACAGTATTGTTGGTGCAAGCAAATGTCAATTTGAAGGACAGAGGAATAAGATGTTTTTACGGAGATATTAAAATAATACCCGCACTGACCCCACTCATGCATCGGGCTCCATCAAAGTATAAGGACCATTGTTCGGTATGGTATGCCTCTAATTGAAGGCATTCATCTGGAAACTCGATGATGAGGGGATGGGTAGACTCTAAGGGTGCAGCGACTAATTGATCTGCTATGATTTGACCCTTAAATAGACTTTTGTCCTATGAATGTGAGATCAAACTCGCTTAGAGCAAGAACCCACTTGGCTGTGCGACCCGATAAATAAGGTCGACTCATGAGATACCTTAAGGGATCATATTTAGCAATGACATAAGTTTTTTGACTAAGCATATAATGTCTTAATTTTTGCGTAGCAAACACGACTGCTAGACATAGTTTTTCCAATGCTGTGTAGCGGGTTTCATAACTGATGAAGGTTCGGCTAATATAATAATTAGCACGTTCTCGCTTTTCATCATCAAGTTGGGCTAACATAGCCCCTAAGGCAGAATCTGAAGCGAAAATATATAGGAGAAATGGGCGATCGGATTTAGGTGGTGAAAGCACCGGTGGATTAAGGAGGTATTGTTTGAGAAGTTCAAAAGCTTCTCTACATTCTGTATCCCAATTAAAGGGGACATCCTTCTTAAGGAGTTTAAGAAAGGGACCGGTTTTATCCGCCGACTTATCGATGAAGCGACGGATGGCTTGAAGCTTACCTTGTAAACTTCGTAACTCAGATATATTAGTCGGTGCGGGCATATCAGTGATGGCCGCAATCTTGAGAGGGTCGATTTCAATACCACGTAAAGAAACTAAAACCCCTAATAGTTTGCCGGATTTAACTCCGAATATGCATTTTTTTGGATTTAATCGAATGAGATATTCTCGTAATCGATTAAAGACTTTCCTTAAATCATCTAAATGATTATTTTCAATAATAGAGTGAGCTATAATATCATCCACATAATCATGTAGGATATCATGCATCATATCATGAAAAATGTAGGTCATAGCTCGTTGATAAGTTGCACCAGCGTTCTTTAAGCCAAATGGCATCACTTTCCAGCAAAAGGTACCCCAGGGGGGTAATAAAGGCTGTTTTAGCTCTGGTCTTCAGGAGCTATCCTGATCTGATTATAACCGGAGAATCCATCCATTAAGGACATCATCCCACTTTCGGCAGTGAAGTCAATGATTTGGTCCATGTTTGGAAGAGGAAAGTCATCTTTAGGGCATGCAGCGTTAATATCTCTAAAATCTGTGCAAACCCTAACTTTGGTAGCTTCTTTCTTGGTGGCTGGAACTACATTTGAGATCCATTCAGCATAATCAATAGCTTGTATAAAGATAACATTCGGGAGTTTTTCTAACTCCCCTTTGACTAGCAGAGCCACTTTGGGATGCATTTTTCTAAGTTTTTGTTTAACGGGTTTAGCATCCGGATGGACCACTAGATGATGCATGACTACGGAAGGGTCTAGACCTGGCATATCTTCATATGTCCAAGCGAAGACATCTTCATACTCTTTAAGGAATGCAATGTATTGTTCTTGTTTTTCTTGACTTAATTCTGATCCAATATTGATTATGTGAGGATTATCCTCCGTTCCAATATTAATTTTAATGACATTTTCTACCTCCATGTGTAGATCTCTTTCAAAGTTAGGTGGGGCGGGTGAAACGCCCAATTCTTGTAATTCTTGTAAGGTTAATTTAGATAAGTCATTTCGAGGATTAGTGGCCTCAAGTTGGGCTATAGTTGGTATAGAACCATCAAAATAAAATCCATTGTGTAACATCTCTTCAACGGAGACATCATGGAAGATATCTCCTTCCAACTCTTCATCGGGGTCGACAATCATTTCGGGGTATGCTATGGATAGCATGTTGCATGAAAACGACTGATTTTTAAGAGGCAAATCAACATGCCTATCCAAATAATCTTGATAGCATATGAGATGATCATCATCCTCAAAAGGAAAGGGTTGACCCTTACTAGGAAATAGGCCCACGCCACAGCGGGCAGGCCACGGTTCTACCTCGAAAGGTTCTTTCATGCCATTTTGGGAAGGTCCCAAGCCTTTCCCTTCATATCCCATTTTAAGCATCATGGGTTTAGCTTTAATATAATCATTGGTAAAATAACACCGAGCATATCCTTCATGATGAGTTTTGATATTCCGAGGGATTCTTCCCCAGTCATATCCTTTATAAATGAAGGCACAACTCTCGACTTGGTAAGTACTTCCCATAGGTTGTGGGAGGCCCAAAGTACGAGGAGATGGCGGCAAGTTATTTAAAAGGTTTGAATCTTGCATGAAAGCATTCATTTTTTCTGATATTAAGGTTGTAGATAAATCTGGTAAGAGTTCATCAGAAAGGGCATAAGATGTAGAAGGCTTATTACCTATGTCTTTAGATGTGGAAGGTATGATAGATGTGTCTATAGGTTTTGAATTTATAGGGATAGAACTTGAAGGATTGGTTGTAGATTTAAGATCTTTTTGAGGTTCTAAAATGATTTGTTTAGAGGGTTGTTGGTCTATATAGGAGGATGAAATTAATGGAGGGGAAATAGGTGAAGTTATGGGTTTATGTTTCACGGTTTTAGATGAAAAATAAGAACTAGGATGTGTGGATGACAGAGCGGGGCAAAATTGCACTCCAACGGGTTACTGCCAAAGCACACATATCAAAAGGTCTAGGGTCACCATGAATAGTGACCAACTGATTTTTAAACTCAAATTTAACACATTGGTGTAAAGTTGATGGGACCGCTCGCATGGCGTTGATCCAAGGGCGACCCAAAAGTATATTGTACGATGCTGGGCAATGTACAATAAACACGGTTGTTTCTAGGGTTCTAGGACCAACTTGCAATGGGAGGGTAATAACTCCACACGTTTCTTGTGTTTCGTCATTAAAAGCTTTGATAATCATATCAGTTTTCTTCATTTCATCACTTCTAAAGCCAAATCGTTGGTAGAAGTCAAAGGTGCAAATGTTTAGAGATGAGCCATTATCAATCAAAACTCTTTTGACGACTACATCTCCAATTAGAGCAGTAATGTATAAGGGATTGTCCTTATGTAAAGCTGTGTTGTGGGATATCTTTATCCCGGAAGTCAATACAATCAATCTCTCGAGTGATGATAGTATTGGCCATAGCTTCGAGTTGAATGTTTTGAGGTACCATCATTTGGCTCAATGTAAGCATCAACTCATCCCTATGGGTGGGAGAGGATCTTAATAAATCTAAGAGGGAAATTTTGGCCGTAGTATTGGACAATTGCTCATTAATATTGTAAGGGGGTTTAGATTGAACAGTAGGAACATGATTCCCTTTATTGGGGTTTTTCAAAACGAATGGAGCTGATCCATCGTTCTGGTTTGGTTCTTGTTGAGAATTTTGAGCTTGTTGTCGAGTAACGACTCCAATGGTACCTACAATGTTATAGTGAAGACGTTGAACTGGTCTCGGTTGAGCATTAATGGCTTGTTCATTAGAAAGGAATATATTAGAAGAAGGTCGAGTAGTGACTCTTCTAGGAAATGGTTCTTTTGGAACCATAGCATCTCGTGACGGGTTGAATAGGATCTGATTCATTTTCAGAACTATTCGATTGGTTTGAAGTAATGTCTAGTTCACTTTCACTATACGATTCTATATCACTAGAATCAGAAGTTTGAAAATTATGTAAGGGCACTGGTCGTAACCGGGGATAAGGTCGTGTCAAATATTTGAGGATCCTGAACAGGTAATTGTCCGCTAATGGTTCCTACATATCGGGTAGGAGGGGGAACATTATGATGTTCGATTTGATTGGCTACCTCTTTACCATGTCTTGGTAAAGGGTGTTGAAATATGTCTAGAGTTTGATTGGCATTTTGATTTTGATTTTGGGGAACGGTCTTTTGAGTATTATTAGGAGGGTTTTGTTTAGGTTGGAAGGCTTGCACTTCCATTTCATTATTGTCAATCAAATCTTGTATTTTATGTTTCAACCTTTTACAAGCGTTGGTAGAATGTCCAGGTCCTCTATGGAAATCACAGTGCAAGTCAGCTCTATATCCGGGTATAGTTGGATCAGGTTCCCGGATGGCTGGTAATTGGATCAAACCTCTTTCGAGTAATTGAGGTAAAATAGTTGATAAGGGTTGGTTTAATCTAGTGAATTCTCGAGGAGGCTTGTCAGGAGGTTTCAATATGAATTTTTATGTTGTCTTCGTTGCATTGATATTAGCAACATTTCTACTGTCATCGGTGACTCCGTCACCGACAACTTGTTTGTTTTTATATTGATTTCTGGATGTTTTCTCATCATCCTTCTTCCTAAGTTGGCCTCTCCTAATGAGGGCATCTTCTACTCTTCGAGCTAAATCTATAGCTTGATCGAAGGTAGTTAAAGTAGCAGTCGATAGCTCATAAGATATTTGTTCTTGTAAATTGTTGATGAAAATGTCCAACATTTCCCTATAAGGCAGCACAAAGTGCAGTTTTCCTGTCAATTGCCTCCATCTAGCTAAGAAATCGGCAAAGCATTCATCCTTGTCTTGTTTTAAATTGTATAGGTCTTTAATAGTTACATGCCTCTCGATGTAGGCACTAAATTGATGGACAAATGATTCAGTTGTTTCTTCGAAGTTTCTCAAAGAATGAGTGGGCAATTGATAGTACCACTCTAATGCCATTCCACCTAAACTTTTTGGGAACATTTTTAGTAATAGCAAGTCGTCATGCGATATGTCGTGACATGCTATCCTAAACATGCGAAGATGCTCTATGGGATCTTCGGTTCCTTTATATATAGGCAGGACGGGCATGGGAAAATGCTTAGGGTATGGTTGAGCTACAACTATGGGATCCAAAGGTTGACTACAGATCTCTCGATAATTATACGAGGGACGGTAGGGATCTATCTGGTCCATACGTGAAGCTAATTGTTTCACCATGGCTTCCAGATTACTAGTTTGCCCCCCATATTGGTTTGGTAGGGCATTGACATGGGTTTTATGGGCGTAGGATGGAGGAACATGAAGATTAGATGCCATGTTACTGTTGTGTAAAGTATTGGTAGGAAAAGTATTATGGAGGAATTTTGAAGTTGGATTATGTTGTATTTCGGATTGTTGAAAGTTTGTATTTGGCTTTGTTTTAGGTTTTTGTTTACTTGAAGCATATTGCTCAATAGTTTGGCGGAATAAAGTAGTGAAGGAAGGTTTCTTTTGTGTGGGAGTGATTTTAGGTTGAATAACAAGGTTCCTTAGGAGGTTGGGTAACCTGTTGTTTTGACATGTTTTGAGCCATAGTGACCATATCCGTATTGGATGGTCCAGCCTTGTCACTTTCTTGATCAATGAAAGACAAGGGATTAGTGCGCATATTGCACATATATTCCATGGCTGCTTGAGTGTTACTGATTTGCCCTTTATCAAGGCGAATTGCCACATTAAGGTCATCAATGTTATCCATGAGAAATTTCTTGAAATGCTCTGCATTGTCAAAGGCAATAGTTCCATTTGGAGCTACTCTAGGGGATGAGGATCCATCCTCTTTAACACTTCCTTCTTGTTCCTTATCTTCACCTAAGTCTTCGTCTGATTGACCTAGAGTTTCTCCTTCCGGATTTGTATCTCCAAGAAGGACATTTGGGTCTTTAGTTGTATCTTGTAACCAATCTTCTCCTTCTCCTAAAGTTTCTTTACCATTCCTAAGTTTAGGCATGGTGCTAAGTTTTGATTTCAGCAAATATATATATATATATATATATAAAATATATATATATATATATATATATATATATATATGCAACAAATTAAGAGGTATATATTTACTATATACCTACTACAATATTTGAAAAAGAAATGTTTAAGTTTTTTGCTATGTTTTTGATTTTTAGCCTTTTCTTTGTTTTTTGAAATAATATAATAAAGACAACAAATAACACAATAAATGCAAGAAATAATATTGAAGTAATAATCTAGTTTTCTATAAACAATTTATGAATATCATTAATAGGTTCGAGTTGTTCGGGAGTCATGAAGTGTTCTTCTTCAAATTGAAAGTTTTCTTTTAAAAATTTGATGAAAAGAGCTATAGTGATGTTGTCTGTTTCAGATCTTTGGTTGATAAAAGTAAAGCTCATGGCAATACTCTCGATATAGCACAGCTCGCGGAACTCTATTCCATCTTTCCCTATCTGTAAGAACAACCTCTTGGTCTTCTACACAACCTAGGAACTGGTGCACAATGGCTGCGTTCTCGAGGTATTCCTCGAAGGTGAACAATTCTGAAGATACTAAAGCTCTCCTATAGGCTAACCATCTATGGCAGGCTCTCTGAAGTTCATGATAAAAAACTAGTTGGTGAGGATCCAGGATTCTATCTAGGACTAGCCTCTTGATTTGCTTAAGTTGTGTGGACCTAGATGAGATGAGACTAAGTCTTCTATCAAGTTCGTTCCACAGGAATTGATTTCTACTTGTTTCAGGCACACTAAGGACAGAATTGACTTCTATGGCTGCCAATTGGTTTTCTACGTTTATAGTAACTGCTAACCTTTTCTTAGGAGCTACCATCTAAACATGATTTCAAACTTAAATGTTTTAAAATGCATCTATGTTTTAGTTGTTCTATATATATATATTTTTTTTTTTTTTTTTGTTTTCAAAAGGTTATGATGCATTCACGTCGGGTTCACCAAAATGTATCGCTCCAAATTTTTCGCATCCCTACCTTCAGGCTATTGGATCCGTGCCCGGAAGGAGGATGGGAAAAGGATGTCGTGGTACCTCGGACTGAGAGGACTTTGCGAAGGTCCCGCCTCTCAAGGGAGGTGTATTTTGATGATTTTTCGATGGATGGTGGGTTCACCAGGAAACATTTAATGGCAGCTTCCACGCCTAGGTTTTGGAATGTGTTTAAATGTGTTCGTTTTTAACCTTAAGCATTCATATCCTAGGTTTGGCCGAATGAATCTAGATTAATCTACATGAAAATGCAAATTCCATGAATACAGAAAACAAATTTAAAGACAGAAAATAGAGAGATTATAGAATGCAAATGAGGAATACCTGATCCGGATGTCTGAAGAAGATTCGATGTTGAAGCAGTCTGGATCAGTCCGAAATTCGACAGAATCGTCCGCAATCCAGACAAGATCGTACGAGATCCGACGAATTCGATCGAGAGACCTGCAAAACCGAAAATAGATGCAAAATACAAAAAGTACTACAGTGCTAAACAGAGGGAAATGATATAAAATGGCAGCAATGTTATCAAACTGAAACTTAAACATAGAGACAGAAATGAATCGTGCTAATTAGATGATAATTAGGATTTAATTATGCACTTAATCTAAATGGGTGAACTCCAAATGCAAAATAACATAAAACACTGAATAGACTATCTAATTTGCAGAATAAAATGGATAGAGAAAAGGTTGAGAAATGCAAACTTCAAGCATTGATTGTCTTAATATGGATTGCAGTCGAAATCGTCTCGCATCGATATGAAATCGTCTCTTATTCGACAGGTTCGCCTCTGATCTGAACAGGTTCGTAGGCGACGATGGGTGTTGGCTCCGGCTGAAAAATAGTGATGTACCTACAACAAAATTGATATGGAACTAGTGCAAATGAAGAATAGGGATGATTTAACGTAAATGGAGTTAACTTGCAGAGAATTTCGGCCAGGGGGGTGCTAAGGGAATAGTTTAGGATTAAATAGGCTTAGGGGAGTAGTTAGGAGGTTGGAGATCATCCCAATTTGGGAGATCTCCAACGAGGGAGGGTCCCAACGATGCAGACATGCTTCTACCAGATTGGAGACCCGTTGGAACAGAATCCAACTTTGCAAAATCAGTTTTGCGACAAGATCGTCTGGACGTCCTAGTCCAGACGAAATCGTCAAATGCAGGGCGATATCGTACGATCGGCGACGATATCGTCAAACGGTCAAAACAACCTCTAAAAATGGCACGAAAAAGGGGGAAACGGATTTCTCGACGGTTAACGGGCGGTTTGGGAGGTTAAATTTGAATTTTAAATTATTTACTAAGGTGAATGTAATTATTGTAATTTTACTGCACCAATTTTAGGGTGCTACAAATACAAATGTGGTGTCATTTGTAAGATTGCAAACACAACCTATCCTAATGCAAGTGCGATGGATGGAAATGCCTAATGCAATGCAATTAAATGAATGCAAGTGCAAAATGAAATGCATGATGCAAATGTTTTTGAATTTTTATGTTTTGCAATATTTTTAGATTTTATTGCTTTTTGATTTTTATGGATTTTGAAATTTTCCATGTTTTTGAATTTTTGAATTATTATGTATGGAATGCCTTAATATGAAGGATATTGAGAGGTTCAAGCTCTTCAACACCTTCAAGCGATGTTAGGCGATATGTTCCAGGTCCAATATTCTCGGAGATGATATATGGACCTAACCAATTAGCCATAAATTTATCTCGCAAGTGTGGCGATAGGTTTGAGTTATGTTGGTTCTCTTTCAACACAAGATCACCAACTTTAAAGTCTCTCAGATGGACTTTATTATTATAAGCTCATTTTAGGTATTCTTGATAAACACGAAGATGCTCAAGGGCATTCATGCGATGTTCATCAAGAAGCATCAATTGATCGAGGTGAGCTTGTCGCATAGTGTCATCATCGATGAACTCTTTCAATATGATGCGCAGTGTTGGAATCTCCAACTCTAAGGGCATAATGGCCTCAATACCATATACTAGTGAAAATGAGGTTGCCCTAGTGGGCGTCCGTATGCTAGTCCTGTAAGCCCATAATGCAAGGGGTAGCTGGATGTGCCAATATTTGTGGTTATCTTGTACCATATTTTTCAAGATGGCTACCACTATCTTGTTTGAAGCCTCAACTTGCCCATTTTCCTATGGATAGTATGGAGTCACAAAATTGTGTTGTATATTGTACTTGGATGTCAAAGCCCTCATAATTTTGTTCTTAAATGACGTTCCATTATCCGAGATTATTTTGGATGGTATCCCAAAATGACTTATGATATTGTGAAGTATGAACTTCGTAATACGTGCTCCAGTTGTCATTGTTAAAGGGATTGCTTCCACCCATTTTGTAAAATACTCAGTAGTCATTATAATAAATGTATGCCAACTCGATGATGGGGGAGAGATCTTACTGATTAGATCTAAACCCCATTGAGCAAATGGCCAAGCCACTTGAATGGGCTGTAAGGCCTGTGATGGCAAGTGCATAAGATTAGCATGATGCTAACATTTAACACATTTCTTGACATACATGATGCAATCCTTCTCCATAGTGGGCCAATAATAACCCATTCGAAGGATGCACTTGATGATGGCCATGCCGCTAAAATGACCACCGCATGTACCATCATGAGCCTACAAAATTTCCCAAGCTGACTCTTGGGGCTCAAGACAATGAAGGAGAACTCCATCATAGCTTCGATGGTACAAGATGTCTCCTAGCAAGACATACTTTGTCACTTTCTATCTGAATGTGCATTTCATGGCATGTGATAATCCTTGAGGGATTAAACCAAGCTTAAGGAAGTCATGTAATTGTGACATCCAATCCTGATAAGCTTCTACCTCGACTGACAAGATGACTTGTTCCCCTTGTGGTTCGCTATGTGTGAATGCAGACTGGGATACAACCTTGTGGTGAATGGTGGTGCCATTCCCCATAGGACCCTGCGAGATCAAAGACCCCTAGGGTGCCTTCTTGAGAAAGTCTCTGGCTTTATAGAACCACTCATGGTTTGGTTCTATATGAATCATGTTGATTGATTCTTTATTATCGAAAGCCTCATGTTGCATCATGGCATGCGATAGCATCTTTACATGAATGGTAGTAAAATTGAAAGATGGATTATGAGGGATTAAAGATCCCAAAGATGCCATAGTGTCTATGAATCTGTTCGATGTACGAGGGATTGCCTCGATGTCATACCACTCTAGCTGGGCTAGATAAGTGTCAGCAAGATCCTTATAAGCTTTTAGGATAGGACACCTACATTGAAAAAGTCCCTTCACCTGATTGACAATGAGAAGGGAGTCACCAAAGATGTTTAACCTTTTAATATTCATGGTGATGGTTGTTTGGAGACCCAAGATTAGGGCCTCATATTCAACATTATTATTGGTACAAGGAAAGTCTAGCTTAAATGACAAGGGCATTGGAGCACCTTGTGGCATGAAGAAGATAATTCTTGCACCACCCCCTTGCTCACACTTTGAACCATCGAAGAACAAAGTCATGTCAGCTTTGTTATCTAGTTCTTCGAGTTTGGGAGATTCTGATAACGCAAAGACTGCATCATCAAGAAGCTCTATGACGAGAGGCCTACTATCTTCGAGAGGTGCCTCTACCAACTGATCAGCTATGACCTATCCCTTGATGGACTTTTGGCTGATGAATTCCAAATCAAATTCTATCAATAGCATGATCCACTTTGTAGTACGTGTATTATGATATGTCTTGCTCATCATATACTACAAAGGATTTTGTTTGGATATCACATACATCATATGACTTAGCATGTAATGATGCAACTTCTTCATTGCAAACACCACTGCTAAACACAACTTCTCCACGTATGCATACCCTAGCTCATAACTCACCAAGGTGCGACTGATGTAATATATCACTTGCTCTTTATCTTGCACATTCTTTTGGGCCAACATGGTTCCCAATGCAAAGTCAGTAGTCGATATATATAGCAAGAAAGGCACATCTGGTCTTGGTGGAGCTAGCACTGGCGGCATTGCTAGGTATTGCTTAATTTTAGCAAAGGCTACTTGAAAGTCCTCATCCCAATTGAATGGGACCCCCTTGTGTAGCAACCGATTCATGGGTTGGTATTTGTTTGATAATTGTGTGATAAATCACTTTATGGATGCTACTTTGCCCTGTAGGCTTCTTAGCTCTTTGATATTTGTGGGAGGATGCATTTCTAGTATGGCCTTGACCTTTATTGGGTCAACTTTGATCCCTCATTTAGAAATGATGAATCCCAAGAGCTTTCTTAAAGTTACACCAAATACACACTTCTTGGGATTCAACCTAACATTATGCTCTATCAGGTGATCGAAGACCTTTCTGAGAACCTCTGCATGCTCTGAACGTAGCAATGACTTTGCCAATAAGTCATCGATATAATATTCTAAGATTTTGTGCATGTAGTCATGAAAAATGTATGTCATGGCTCGCTGATATGTGGCACCAATATTTTTAAGGCTGAATGGCATAACTTTATAACAGAATGTTCCCCATGGCATTGTGAATGTGGTTTTGTGTTGGTCTTTGGATTTAATCTGAATTTGATTGTAACCAAAAAAATCATCCATAAGGGAGAGCATCTCATGACCTGCAGTTGCATCTACAAGAGCATCTATGTTGGGCAATAGGAATGAATCCTTTGGTGTTGCCTTGTTGAGGTCTCTAAAATCCATACAGATATGGATCCTTCCATCAGGTTTTCCTATAGGTACCATGTTTGATACCCATTTTGGATAGTCGATGGAGATAATAAACTCTACATCCAATAACTTCTACAACTCATATTTAACCATTAAAGTGATGGTTGGATGCATCTTCCTGAGCTTCTACTTGATAGGCCTTTTAGAGGGGTCTAGCGAAAGGTTATGAGTAACCATTTTTGGATCTAGTCCCGACATATCCTTGTATGTCCAAGCAAAGAGATCAGGTCTCTCTTTTAGTAGAGGGATGAGGTTGGCACGCTCATCAGGAGATAGACTCTCTCCAAATTTAACCTTCTTAGGATTAGTGGGATCATCACTGATATCCACATCGAAGGTTTCCTCTACTGACATATGTGATCCCTCCTCAAGCTGGTGAGGCATAGGAATCAAGTGGATGTCATCAGCTAGGTTTAAAGGTCCTGCATCGAAATTACCCTCAATGTGATAAACATCATGTGCATAGCCTGGTGCAAAATGGAAAGGTTGCAATATTTCTTCATTAGGGAAGAAATATTTAGGCTCTAGTGGTGAATCAGTGCAATCCCAATCAATAGCATCTAGATTAAGACACAATGGTTTGGAAGGATCAACTAGATTGTGAAGTGGAGTGGTCAGATCAATGGAGATCATATTGATGGAATGGATTAGATCTCCAGGACCATGTGTGTGCAATTCTACCTTATATATGCTATTCGCATACCCAAGATGTGGCTCTAGGGGTATGGGGATCTCCGAATCCAGTCTATGAATAGACTGGAAAATGGGATCACTTGGCTCAAGGAGTTGCATATATGTAGATGGATCGGGGAAGACTATATGATAAATCATATCTAAATTGGGTGGTCTCCCTATGAGGTGTGGGCTAGGATAGACTCTCCGATACATCTCATCGATGTCAAACGGTTCATGATGATGACATAAATAGTGAGGCCCAAGATAGGCCCTCTCGGTCTCATCCTCATCATCACTATCATATATGAGTCCTTCACCCCTGCCTACTAGAATCGGGTGATTAGCAAGATGAGGCCCAAGGTAGGCCCTCTCCTCATAGCCACTATCATCAATGAAGGATCCCTCATTCTCGCCCACTATCTCCATGGGTAATAGATGACATAAATGTAGAGGGCCTAAGTAGGCCAACTCAGTCTCATCCTCATATTATTCATTGTTTGAGGACTCCTCATCATCATCTATTCTAGAATCACATTTTGGTCCATCACTTTCTACAATGGATTCTGCTTGAACTTCCTCAGAAGCAACTTCTGATTCAGTGTCTATTGCTATGCCCAGATTCTGGATCTGCATACCAGTGTCATCGATAGCTTCATGACTTTCAATATCCAAGTCAGCTCTTGGAATGTCTACTAGATTGACCTCTACCATGATGTTATCATGATAGATCTCAAGTGGCTCTATAGAGACGTAGGTCACTAACCTATTACCCCTTCGTATGTAGGAAGGGTTAGGGTGATAAGGATTCCAATCCATATTATCCCCTAAACTAAGGTTCAGATGATCGAGAGATGCTGCTAAAAGCTCATCCTATCCTCTGATATGGTAGCCTAACCTAAACCTATCAGTTGGCAACTGATATTGTGGTTCATAGGGAGTTCGATGCCCTTGCTCGAATAAGCCTAGACCGTAACCATGCCAATGGTAACATTCAAAGTAGTGCAAGGTGAACTTAGGGTTAGACAAATAATGAACATTCATCGAGAATGGTTCATCATCATCCTCATCTATGGGTGTGTGATTAGCATATTGGTCAAGACCTCCATAGATGAAATTTGTTTGGTTGGGTGGCACCCCTAGTGGTACCACCATCCCTATGGGAAAGTGATGGGCTTGAGGTCGGCCCATGTCCTGTGCAGTCTCGATAAAAGGTGTGAATGTCATGTTCTACACTATATACTCTGCTAGCCCAGGATTAACCAAATGGATGGTCACCTACGGTGCAGATGACCCAACTGAAGAAGTAGGTGAGGTAGGTTGAGGTGCCTCCTCGACTTGATTTTGAGTGTCCCCTTCATCCATGGGACTAGGAACCTCGATAGTTGCTACTTTGGGTGCTTGCTTTGGCTCTTTTTCACCCATAACTACCTTAAGCTTCTTGTCATTCCTAAGCATCATGGATGTCATAGGCTTTGTTGAAGCTGTTATTGTGTGCTCTGATAGTTGTGGTGCTGACATGGAAGGTCCTACACACACTTCTTTTAGTTTACCTTCTAGATGTTTGATGGGTGACGTTGGTCATATATCCAGGTGCATTGAAGGGAGAATGAAATCTCTAGGTAAATCTGCTAGGTTCACATATTTAAATGGTTCCTCATTGGAAGGAACCATGTGAACTTGTCCCTCATGTATATATTTAATACATTGATGTAAAATTGAGGGAATGCAATGCATTTCTCTAATCCAAGGCCTCCCCAGGAGGATGTTATATTGCATTGCACCTTCTATTACATGACACATCATAGGGATGGTCTTCAGTCCAACCTGAATTGGAAGAACTATAGTACCTACCATTGAGCATAGTGCATCATTAAATGCTCTCAAAGTGAAGGTAGAAGGTACAATGTGTGATTTTGGCAACTTTAGATATGCCAATGCCTTGGTAGTAATAATATTGATTGATGACCCTATATCAATCAATACCCATTTAAATGGTGTGTGGTTAACACATGCAATTATATGCAATGGTGGGTCCGCTATAGTAGTAGAGACCATTTTAATCTCATGATCATGAAATTGAATCACCGACTCACTACACTACTGCACATGTCCCACAAAATTTGTAAATGCTTTAGGGTCCTAGGACTAAACTTCAATAGACCTCAAGATATCCATGAGTATCTCCCTATGCTTAGGAGACTATTGTATCAGTTCATATATTGACAACTTTGCTAGAGTTGTCTGTAGGCTTTGAACTAGCCTACTCCTGATGGTCACCACCGGTCTAGTTGGTGGGCCTAGAATATTTTTTACACTAGCCTTTGTGGGGGCATAACTTGAACCCTGATTGGAGCTGGAGGTAGATTTGGTCACTCATACCTCCCTTGTCTTGTGATAACATTGACCATATCGATGAATCCTTGAGTTGGTGGTTCAACCCACACTTGATTCACATGACCAACATTGTTCCTCGATGGCTCATGATTCGGTAAGGGGTTCTTGAAGATCCCCATATTTTGGTTGTTCAGAGCCTAAGGGTTGTCCATAATTAGCTCACCTTTCTTGATCATGTTTTGCACCACGTGTTTAAAACTATAACATCCTTCAATGTCATGTCCCTTCATTCTATGGTATGAGCAATACAGATCATCCCTATACCCTTTTGGTTTGGGTTGGTTAGGGTCTTGCAACTTGATATTAGGTAAGTTAATGGCCTTAGCCTCACACAGTTGATGGAAGATCAATGTCATCAACTCCAAAAATGGTGTGAACTAGTGAGGAGGGTATTGCTCTTTATTCTTACCCTACTTCTTATTATTGCATTGGTCATATCATGCAAGAGGAGGTTGGGCCTGATAATTCTATTGTTGCCCCTTATCCCCTTTCTAAAGGTTTAACACCACTTGATTCACATGGGCTGGCTTGGCCTGGTGATTTTGATTTTGGGTGTTCTTCTTGTTCCAATCCTTCTTGTTCTGGAGCTTCAAGTTACCCTCCTATAACTTGATGTCCTCAATTACCTTGGCTTGCACCAAGGCCTCCTCAAATATTTGATATTGTTGCAACTGTAATAGTAATGAGATGTGCTTCACATAACTCTTTGTAAACATTCGAGTCAGTTCTATGGTCGGAATGGAAAATGGTAACTTTACCATCAACTTTCTCCATATTTTCCCATAATCCATGATCGGCTCATCATCATATTGCATTAGAGCAGCCATATCGGATAGGTTTACCTTCTTCTTGATGTCGAAGGAGAAGCATTCAAGAAACGCATTGGCCAATTGTTCAAAGTTGGTTATGTTGTGCCTCTTAAGTTGGTTGAACCACTCTCGAGTAGGGCCTAAAAGGGTTGTGATGAAGGTTCTCAGCAATAGAGCATCATTGCTTTCTATCTGAAAGCACATATCCATAAAGCTCATGACATGCTCCTGAGCATCTTCCTCTCCTTGAAATTTCTCCAGCTTTGGCATCTCGAAGTGATCGGGATACACTAGAGTAGGCACTAAAGGGCATAAAGGCTCATTGTGTATTTTGTTCAAGGTTGGCTTTTGATAAGTCATCCCTTGTTTTTCAATTGCTCTAACCTTTTCTACCAAGGCCTTGTAGGCCTTCGAAGATAAAATTTCCTCTTCTCTGAGAGGTCTTTGAGGAGCCTTTGGAGGTAAATTCTTCTTCGATCGAGGTGGAGGACTAGGCTCATCCTCCACGTCCACTAAGGAGATCTCAGGATATTCCTGTTCTTGCTCATCTCCTACTACTTCCTCATACTACGTACGCCCATGATGTTCAAGTGCTTGGTGCTGCACCATATTTTGGGCCATGTGGTGAGTACGAGTTCCAATGTGTTCAGGGTGCAATTTGGGCTATGAAGTAGCTCATATATGAGGGTGCTCCATGTATTCACTCTGAGGGGGTAAATTGGTGCATGAGCCAATCGATCCTCTCTCTCAGCATGCTCCTTTTGGTCAAGGATGCATTGCTCACACATGTGTTGCTCATATAGATGTTGCCTTAGCAACCTCTATCTTTGAGTATCCTCATTTTTGAGGTGCTCACGCTCTATACGTACATCTTCCAATTGATCTTGGAAGATCTTCTACCATTGCTCTAACACCAATTTTTGTGATCGATCTATAAGATCGGTCGTATGTGGTCTCTGGTGGATTTTTTCTATTCGGGTAGCTTTGTTGGTGTGACCCCCAACAGACTTGTTTGCCATGCTCTTGCCTTTGTCTGTATAGATGATATTTGCATTCTAGTATTGTCTGTGATCTATGCCCACATGGGTTGATGGGGCAAGTATACTACGAGAATGCTTAGAGCATTCTCCTAGTTCTCTGATAGTCCTACATGTGCTCTCACTATAAGAACTCATAGAATGAGAGTGTGCAACCAAGGGTTTATACCCTAACTACCCTAGGACTCTATCAAGACCATCAAGTTGTCTAGTGCACCATGACTCATGTGGTGGCGTACCATTGACTCCAACTTTAGACATATCAAATGTGAACTTACCAAGTTCATTATTATTTGGAGTCTATGCGGGCCTATGCTCTGAAGTAGCCCTCTCTTCCTACCCCTGAATGGGTGGATTTTCTACTTGTCTATCTTGAACTGGTAGGGGCCTTGAGCCACCCTTAGCTCGAGTATGGATGGGAACCAACTTGGTTATAGCTCCTTCCTCCATGATGTACTCTTTAGTGGATCCAGTAGATCCATGAGGTGTACGATCATGATATATGCTCCCATGCTTGAATACCCCATGTTGGGATCTTCCATGCTCGGATCTATCTCACGAGGAGTGTACATTACCTCCTCTAACTGGGGTATTCTAAATAGAACCCCCGTGCATAGAGTTATCCCCTCTAATGCTCACTGAACATCATTCGAGAGGATCTTGTGATTGAGGGTTTGATGTATTGTGTTATGCATTAGGTGGAGCTTCGACTTCGACCTCGGTTCTACATCGAGATCAGCCTCTCCATGTAACAACCATGATGTGTATTATCTCGTATGTAGATTTTAAAGCAAACAAAGCAAACAAGGATGATTATCTCTTTTAAAATTTCTTTGTGAGCCCTAAACTGGTTTGATGTGTTTGAAATGTGTTGAAAATCATAAACTAACTCTCATCATGTTTTGAAATTTGTTGATGTAATGCTCAAATAGTTTAATTGGTTTTCACATGTATACTCGTAGCTCGACAACCAGCAATGAAAGTCATGATCACGTAAACCCCCCAAAATGTGGAGATGAAATCCACACCCGGGCAGGGAGCACAGGTCCTACCGATCCTCACCCAACACCCCATGCATAGTGATACACCCCTTCGAAGAGGAATGCATGCTATTTTGCATGGTTAGGATAGATCTTGGAGTCGATATTGGCCAAAAGAACAAGGTTCATGGGAGTTGAGCCAATGGATGGAAATAACTGCCACCATCATTGAACTCTACTAGTGGTTGGATATGACTTCCAACTCACTAGAATTTAAATGTTGTGTGGTGTGTGTGTTCATTTTAACTTTGCATGTAAAAGGAAAATGCATCACCAAGCAAACATGATCTTTCCTACATGCCTAGAAAATAAAGATGTTTTAAATTTAGAAAGATGCATGTATTATCTAAATGGATTTAAGATAATGCAATTTAAATGATCTAATTAGCCTCTAGATAGGCCACAATAAGCAAACTCTAACAAACTAATACTAGCATGACCATAGCTAACATAGTGACTATGTGGGATACCAACACCACACATTGTACACAACTAATAGTGCTAACAGTATCACCACATCTAATAGAAGACAAAATTTTTCATTAATTTTCCCTCTAACTTTTTCTAGATGATTTAATTATCTAATGACAAAAAAAATAGAAAAAAAACAAAAAAAGGGAAAGTTACCTAGAATCCTCATTCGATGGAGAGACGATTGTTTACCTATCTATTTCTCTAATTTTTGTTATCCACGGCTATCAAGCACATCAGACTAACATGGCTAAATCACCATGGTCAAGCTAAGACTTGCAACAAAAAACATAGAAAATCAGTCATCTATAGCTAAATTTGTGGGTTCCCACCATGATCACCATATGTACCAATCTAAAAAGCATACACCTAACTAGTGCATCAATTAACATCAAGCATTAAAGCAATAAAAATATGGATAACAATGAATTTAACAAGAAAGTAAGGTTTCTTTTATTAAATATTTGCCAAATCTCGATTACAAATACATCCCTCTTAGGGATACCCAAATCCTTGATACAATTGATACAATTTTGAGGCCCCTAAATGGGGATGGTGTAATCCGTAGACTCTTTAGAATGGACACGAACTGCTCAAGGCCAAATATAGCCTTCTTCTCATGTGATTGGAGGAATATGTTGCCAAGAATGCCTTGAAATGCTCAGATCCTATAAACCTACATTCAAGAAACAACATAAAAGGGGTTAATAGCAAAGGAGGCCTCTCTTGATGAGGCACTTGATGGGAAATTGCATAAATGATGAAAAATATAGCAAGAAAGCATGTAAACTTATAAATAAATGCAAGAAATCTCTATATTACTGTAAATATTGTAAAGAAAGCAAGAAATCTAGCAATTAGGCAACCTAATTAACCATTAAAACTTGAAATGCATCAAATTCAATGAAACTAGTCTATATTGATAAATGCAAGGAAAATGGAAGCAAATCTACCTCTAATTCCTAAATTTAACCGTACAAATGCATGAAGGAAAGCTAATCTATGTTAGATCTACCTAAATACATGTTTGAAAGAGGAAATATATGGCTAAAACAAAGGAAATCATAGATCAAACCCTCATCGTGGGTCTGAGGTGCAGTTGGCACTGTTAGCCGTGGTTGAGGCAAAAGTGTTCTTGCTCTTGTAATCAGGGCTTGGATCTTCAATTTCCTCCATGGAATTGATGATCAAGGGTCACCTCTTGTGTTCTTGCATGGATTTGTGATGTAAATTCTCTGAATTGGTTGTGGAAGAGGCTCAATTGGGATGATTGATCTCCTTAGACTCTTGAATCCTCCATAGCTTTGAATGCAATCATGATTTCCAAATTGGTAGCAAGTAAGCACTCCTCAAGGGTTGTAAATGACTCCACAATTTGGTAGAGCTTTGCTGCATTCAATTCAAAACTCTTCCAAACTTTTCCCCAATTTGGAGGGGGGTCTTATAGCCTTCTCAATTCCTTGGTCTAGCTTCATGGAGAAGCCAAGATCAAGAACCAGGAGGTTGGAACAGTTGGGAGGAAGGTTTTGGATGCTTCCTCACTCAAAACCACTTGAAATCCATTGCCATGGCCATTGTAACTAAATTTGGCTTGGCTCAAGAATTCAAAATAGTTTCAGGGCTAGCCATGGCTCTGAGGCACAGCTAGCTCTGTTAGCCATGGGTGTCAGCCATGGCTAAGGCTGAGTAGGCCAACTCTGCCCAAATTGAGTGGTTAAAACCACTGCTCTATCTTGGAATGGTCCAAGATCATTCATATGGTCTGTTAGGATACCCATATGAGTAGTCCCCTACACATGACACGTTTTAGGTGTCTACACATTGTAAGAATAAGAAATAAGGGAACAAAGCTCTTTTTTAAAAAGAGAAGAAAAATATTATTTTGAAAGAAGAAAATTTAAATGAAGGGAATATTCCATAGAGGAAGAATCATTCCCTCTACCTTACTTGGAAAGACACATTCTTTCTCACATCTTTTGAAGCATCATTTGAAAAATCAATTATAGGCATATATACTCATTAGAAAGAGCATTTCAAGAAGGAATTAGTAAAATATAAATTTCAGATTTTGTAAAAGTTTTCTATGGCTAGTGGAGCACCAAAATACTTATTATCAAATTCTCAATTATTGAGGAAAAATAATTATGTTCCTGGAAGACCAAACTCATGATACAATTTGATTTTGAAGAATTTTGACATGTAGTAGATGGAAGCATTATCCATCCTTCTAAATAAGGATAATATAGAGAAAAGTTTAACAAGGTAGATAGAAAGGTAATACTCATCATCATGTTCAGAGTAGCAGAATGGGTCCAAGCATACATTATATATTTAACCACAACCAAGGATGCATGAGAGAAGTTAAATATAGTATTAAAATACAAAAATTAAAATCAAATTATATTCCTTTAGAGTCAACTCCATTGTCTAAAAATGAAGAGTGGAGAAAATCTAGAATGATTCATGAGAAGAAGAGCAAAATTGTGAGCATCATTGGAAGCACTAGGAACTTAGGTATCTGACGATATTTTAGTTCCTATTATTTTGAGATTACTCCCATCCAAGTACAATATGTTTTTACTACATTAATAGAGAAAACACCAAGCTTATAGAAGCTAGTAAACTTACTTCAAAAAGTAGAGACCTCACATACTATGAAATAAGACGAACAATTATAGTTACAAGTCAAAGAGGGAAGCAACCTTTTAGAAGAGGAATGAGACCTCCACAGTGCTTCCAACAAAGACAAAATTAAGAGATTTTAGAATCAAAGGAATCATTCTCAAGGAAGTACTTTCTACCAACAAAAGAGGTGTGATGATTTTGGAAGAAATGGACACATCGTGAAGGACTATTGGAATATTCCATTTAAAAATGGATCCTCTTCACAAGAGATGAACCAATAACAAGAAAATTTATCTTTAAAAAATCAAAATCAAAGTTGGAAAAAGTCACATCAAAGTAATGTAGCCAAAGGGAATTAAGGTAAAGAAGAATAAGAAGAAAGGAATCAAGAAATTGAGTAAGAACATGTATTTGTCGCACAAGCACACTTGAGACAACCTAGTAATGTTTAGTATAATCCCAAACACATGAAAGGTCGAAAAACTTGAAAACATCCAAATTATCATACATGAAGAGTCTCATTGATTTATAACTTCAAGCCAAGGAACCAACTACCAGGATATAAAAGGATCCATTACAAGCATAAGATATGGAACACCTTTAAGGATAATAATTTCAATACATTATGGAGTTAATATAGTAAGTTCAAATTAAATTCATTCTCTGCTCATTTTTCCAAGTATAGATAAAAGCATCTACAAGATAAATGACCTATCATGAAGAAAACATTAAAAATGTATGGGATACCTTGCAAATTAGATATAATTAAAAAAATATTATCTATCTTTGCAATACAAACAAGATATCCCCATGTCATTATCAAAGCTCTAAATCTCATAAGACTATTGTCAAGAAGTGTACCAAGGCTACAAGCTATCAAGATACTATATGATAAGATGCATTGTGATATTATCAAGATTGACAATATAGTTTTTGATAAATGCAAATTCATTAGATAATGATAACAACTATTGGGGCCTAATGAATAAACTATGAGAACCATAGAGCAATTGATAGGTTGCTACATCTTAGTACAAGGAAAATTTTTGGAAGCTATGGTATCATTCAAAGGATTAAAACAAGTGCATATAATTGCTAGAGATTGCATTCTGAATATACATCTCATTTATCATATCATAGAACTTATAATATAAGGAGTACTTGGAAAAATCCAAGATTTAATCACAATGAAAAGCAAAAGTAAAAGCAATAAAGGAAGCCATACACAACTTTGTTCATTCATATGCAAGACAAAAACATATGGACAATCAATTCAACAAGCAATATTGGATGCATGGTAGCATAAGCTTTACTTGAAGACTTTGAAGAAAACACACTTCAAGCATTAAGTATTGAATAATTATTTTTTGTAATAAATGTATTTTAAGTGTATTATCAGTATAATTAAACATTTCTAAGTAACAAAGTAAAAATTCTACATTAAGGGGGGGGATTTCTCTCCAAAATTTCTACATCACCTTTGAAAAATTTATTAATTCAAAAAATCTAAAATAGATTTTTGACTATGATGTGATAAGGGGGGAATGTTAGTAATTATCACATCATAGTAGGTATATATAAGTTGTGTCACTAGTCAAACACATGGTTTGTATGGTCTACTATAGGAAAAAGGTATAACCACCATCATAGTCCATGTGATAGGGCATGTGATATAACCACCCTTCATAAGGTCCATGCATGTGGTATAGGACATAAGTAGTTGTAAGTTTGTTATGTCTAAATAAGGCATCCTATGTACTTTAAATACCCATCATTATATAACAAAATGTATTTGAATCTTAAGTTCTAACAAATAAAAAATGAATGAAGTAGCCTTGACATACCAATATATTCATATCACCTTCATGGGTACCTCTTCATTATCAATTCAAGCATCCCATTGACCTAGTTATAGTAGTGCCTTTGTTTATTTGGTTATATGGGATTGAAATGGACCCCACTCATATCACATCATGACCACATAGTGGTATTACAATAGTTTGGAAATTATGCATGAATCACTTGATAATATTCAAACCTAGGTCTCTGAGAAGCTCATGTATTATCTCTTTAATCCATAAAACATCTTCAAACTAAATGAGAAGCCTTTTTAAGTATCAATATAGGATCCATAGACTTAAGGTACTAGGAATTGATTGTGCATCACAAAAGGGGCATATCCTATTATGATCTTATCTTAGTGCTTGATTTCCAAGGGAGTGATGGGAAATTAGATTTATTTTCTTTAGAATACTGAATAGTAGAAAACTATGAATTCATGTTACTATGGGAAAGTATACTATGACTAAATAAAACACACAAAAAACAAATACTATGATTTTGAGTTTAAAAAATACAAAGATGACTAGTAATGAAAAATAGCATTTATAGGTATAACTACTTTCATATTTATCCTTGAATAATTGAATCTATAAGGAAATACACATATTGGAATTATTGTAGATAGTCATATATGATTTAGAGACTATAGGAGCTCCAATGAACCCAACACTTGTAGTGGGTATTTTCTATAAGGCATAGCCATGTCCCTCTCATAGAGGAAAATTGAGAATAAAATGATCATAATAAAATCACATGTATGATTATGAAAACTGAAAATTGAATTAACATTTATTTGTAGCTTATAATAAAACCATGAAAATCTCATATTATAGAGATTTTCTTCTGATCAATCTCCCAAAAAAATCATCAAATTTATAATAATAAAAAATTATAATCTAAGCTTGAGAATTCTTACTGGCCTATTTTTAAACACCTAGATTATCTAGTTATAATTACCAATAATTTGTTGGTACAAAGAACAAAATGAAAGGTACTTTTGGTAAATTGAATCTATTCCTTATGTATAGTAAAATTCTTCCTCCAATTTTGGACTCCAAGATGGTATTATTTTTTGGAGTCCTATAAAGCATGATCTCATTGTCAAATCTAGGCACCCAAATATTGATTTAACCATTTTTTAGTATGTCTTCCATAGATACTGTCACTTCCATTGGCAATTGAACCAAATATTGACAAGATTAAAAAGTAAGATCTTTAGCTACCAATTTATGTTGTACATTCTTAGCATATTTGTTATTGATGTTAAAGTTTCTATTTGGTTACTATCAAACTATTTTTTTCCTGCAATAAATAAGAACAATATCCTTTTCTATGGAAAGGATCAAAAAATAAAAATCAAGTCCAAATAGAGGCAATTGTATCAAAAATCGTTAGATTAACATTCTAATTTTAGTATTTATTCATTTATTATTATTTTTGTAAATATTGTTAGTATATACATAACAAAGGCTTAACAAAATAGGGTATAATTATATCAAAACAAGGTATAGGATGCGACAAATGAAGGACCCATAATTTCCTTCATTTTGTATCTATTACACCCTTCATGTAATCCAAGGACTTACTACTGCCCACTTATTCCATCTTTAATTGATAGTCTTCTTCTAGTTGGGTCATTTTGAATTGACACTGGTCCTATAGGTCATAGATCAGGGAATATGGATCATCATCCTACACCTTATGTCCATTTTTATTTCTAACATCTTCAAAATTGTGTACCTCTTCATTTGATTGGATAGACATGCATAGGTGTAATAAAAAAAAAGGGGTCCAAATTATAAGGGAATTAAAAAAAAACCTAATCCACTTGAGTTCCAACCATCCACTAGAGCTACACACTTCTAGGTCTAGCCAACTGCTTTCCATATATTTACAAAAGAATGGGTTTCTTTCCTTTGCAATGGAATAGGCAATTTGACTCATCTAGCACAAGATACCTTGAGAGATAGATCCAATTTCATTTTTGACTTTTCCAAAAATAATTGTAAAGCATTAATCTATATTTTTCTGATCTTTCATCTATAGAAGAGGTGATTTTTTACCCTGGCCTTATCTACAAAAATGCTTTCTGCATTTTCATGTTCTATTCAAACCATTAGAGGTTCATTTAGCTTTTTCTGTTGATATTTCACAACATCCCTATGTCTAGATATCCCATGTTGAAGGAAAATAAAAGCCATAGATAACAATATCCCCCACCAAAGAATTGGGGTCCCTCTTAGTTCATTTTGGTAAAATAAATTTCACAAAAGAATTTTTTTTTTGTAATACAAAGGGAGAAATAAATATGGACCATGGATCATCAATGTTTAGGATTTAATGAATTCCTCTTTATTATATTCCATTGATGAAATTCTAACCACTATTCCTTAAGGTATAGGAAATATACTCAACGAGAGGCTTTGCAATTTGCCAATTCTATGGCTAATTCAATAGTCAAAGGAAGAAATCATGTCAACTTTACATTTTTATTCTTTACCTTATCTAACTAAACCATAGCATTTTCCAAAAAATATACCTACTCTGTGATAGAAGCCTCCAAAGTGGCCATATCCTTTATATGCTTATCAACAATGATATATCTATTATAGAAATATTTATCTTTTGTTTACCATTTTTTTACTTCTTGTTTTAATTTATCCCTCTCTCCCTTAGGTTTAGGTCCAAATTAGCTACTTCCTCCTTTGAACATGTTATCTCAATAATTATAGCTTCTAGCTTATTATGCAATCCATAGATATCTCCTAAAATTTTATTAGTAATTTCAACATGCACTTTTCCTCATTTTTTAGCTTCCACACCTGTAGGAATAGTATCCACAAGCATCTCCTCCTCTTGTCCTAGCAATTATTTATTTCTTGATAAATTTTTTACTTCCCCTATTATTTCCTCCATAGGATTCTCTTTTATAGGAGTGTATTGCATAGGATTTGCTTCATGTTCCTCTACCGCAACTCTCAAAGTTGTAAGATTGTCCACTAGACCCTAATTATCCCCTGAGGTCTACTAAGTATCCATAAGGACCTCTAAACTAGCAACATTAATATTAGTAGGGGTTTCTATAGTTTCCATATCTTCCTCCTTTGGCACATGTTGTTGTCCCTTTGGACTTCCATACTAATGAGGATCAACCACTTCACTTGCTCCATCTAGTATGGGGGCTTCCCCTTGATGGATTTTTAGCCATATCAAAGACAAGTCCTCATATATAAGATCTTGAGTAAACTCAAATATTAGATTAATTAATATAAATGGCCACTATTAGTGATTATATTAGTGAATATAACATTCATGAAATAACAATAACATAGGTTTAACAAGCCAAATATCAGTAACAATATGCATAAGAAAACTTTCAATATAATTGCTTAAAAGTTTATACAAGTTTCAATATACCCTGATCAATATTCTATTACAATACATGGAGTTTTGTATCCATAATATAACCTTAGAAAGATAATTCTTGAATACTTTATTGTTTCTCTCCTTACATATTTGAGAGATGCATCCTTTCCTATTCCATACATAAGATAAATCTCTCATGTCCCTTCACTTTACATCTAGCCACATACATGTGACTCTTCACTTGCATACTTGACACATACACACATGACTCTTAACTAACCTATATGACACATTGCACACACTTGCACACTTAACTACATGACACTTGCACATTTTACTATAGGACACTTGGCACATTATACACATAGACAAATACTTTAGGAAAATATAAATCACACACCTAATATATTGACTCACACCCTATTCTAATATTTACAATGGACCCATGGGGGTACATTAACATGTAACAAATAATTTAATATTCTCCAACATACCCCTGTATAATATTATTTGGTTATTGAAGACTTTAATCTTCAATATTTGATTCATGCTTTTGTCCTTCTATTTTGGATTTGGCACTGCTTGAAACTCTGATGTTGATTTCGTAACCTATTTCTTGGACTTTCTTTGTTTTTAGATTTTTTCCTTTTTCTCTTTCTAATATTCTTCATTTGTTTCTTTGTTATGTTCTTCTCTATCTTGATATTTGTTGTTGTTGTTGTCCATATTGATACTAAGGTTGATACTGCCTTGGTTGAAAATTTTGATAATGTCTAGTCGCTTGATTTATTTGATTCATAATTGTATCTACAAAAATTTGTAGTATGACATTTTTTCCTACATATTTGACAATATCTCTATTTTCATTTTAGCCGAGACTATAATTATGCTACAATTTTACTTATTACATTTTCTTTAGATAACAAAGCATTATTAGACATTTCATATTTGACTAAATTTTCTATCTCATACTCTTGAAGAACATTTACTAATTTATCAAAGGTTGTTGTCATATTTAGCACTTGCAGTGAAGTAACTAAATATTTGTAATTTTTTGGAAGTGCTCTTAATGTAACTTGGACAAGAAACTTGTCTTCTACTTTTTCTCCCAGAGTTAATAACTTAGCCTTTAAATCAACTATCCTTTGAAGAAAGAGTTCTATACTCTCTCCACTATTAACCTTTAATGAATATAACTATGATTGCAAATGCAAGATGGTTGCTTTGTTATTTCCTTCAAATATTTTACATAATTTCTCCCAAGAAACTACTAAAATATTTGTTTCACTTATGTATGGCTATATTTCATCAATTATATCAAATGTAATCAACATAAGGGCTTTTGCATCATTTATTCAAAATTTTCTTTTTATTTTTTTCTTTTGGATTATCCTTTGTCCAGTTTGCTATACCCCAAAGTTTTTCTACAATGAGAATTGATTTCATTTTGTTTATCCATAATTCAAAATTAGGTCCTTTCAAAAGTTGTGATTCACAAAGGAAACTTTTTCTATTTGACAGGAACTCATTTAAAAATATCAAATATTAAATATTTCAACTTCTTCAAATTTTATTCCTTTGGAGTACAATTCATTATCTCTCCAAATCTCAATTGAAATTTTTTATTCAAAATTAAAAAAAAACTATTAAGCCTTATAATTAATTCTAGCCTTATAACTCCTATTGCAATAATCAAGGCTTAAATAAATAATGATGTTTTAAATCTTATAACTCCAAAATAATAATGTGCACCCTAAATATTCCAAGTATGCTTTGGAAATAAATATTTTTCATACCTTATACTTCTACCACATGCACAGTATTCTCTGAATCTATCCTATCAAAAAATCCATAGCTCAAGTCCACACAAATTATTTGGATGTTAGAAAATTTATGATTGCAAAGGCATTGGCATTCTGATGAATTCACTTCATTGTGTCCCATAGATTTCTTCCTCTCACTAGCTCCTTTCTCACCAAGACATTCTACATTGGATATCCTCCCTTATTGTGCACTTTGTTGCTTTTTTTTGTTAATTTGAGTAGTATTTACAAACCAAGTTTTTTTTTTTTTGAATTTACATGGTGGAATCGGTAGCCGCCACGAATCCGGGCAGGTTGTCTAGCTTTTATGGTCGCCATAGTATTCTGCGTTGTCCACCCCGAAGCCGTCACACAGATCTTTGCGTAGTCCGCCCCTATAACCACCATGCCACAATCATTTTAAACCTTTTACGTCGCTAAAAGCACTAGGAAAGGGACAAGCATTCAGTCCGACGAGGCCCGAGATTTGAATCAAACCAAGTTTTGAAAGGAACCCAAAACCTTATTATAATCAGGGCTAAACCATCGTACGCATAACCAACATTTTCAAAAAAGTGCTACCACCCACTCCAAAAACCCTCAACGACCTAGAGGGAAGATCACTAAAATAGGGAATCAACAGAAAAAGAAAACAAATAGTAAACAGAAAAACCACCACTAAGATACCGATTTCCTTCAGACAAGGGTAAACCCCAAAAACTTTTTGAAACATATTCAAAATTTCCACTTGACCATTGACACAAAAAAAATCTACCAGCAAACTGAAACTAGCCTCCACGCCATCGCCCAGGGGAGAGGGTCTCGCTTCTGTTAGATTTTATCATCTTCCTTTTTCTTCACAACATAGCAGATTAGCATCTTAGAGGACTCCTCCAGGTATTTTATTGAGGTGTAGATGGTGTACGCCACTAGATCCAACATCATATGGGAGCTCTGATCCTCTATGTCACTCACATAGTCAAAAATGACATGGGTGGATGATGAAGATGGCTCCACCTTAGGTTTTTTAAGCATGGCTGAAGATCTGCCCATTAGGGGGGTATTAGATACCGTTGCTCACTTCTTCTACCTTGCACTCCTAAGAGGGGAACCCCTGGACTACCCCTCAACTAGACAAAGGCCACCAGGGGACTCACCAGGGTGATTGGGCAATGGGGGAGCCTCCTCAGGGGGACTAGCAGAAACTAGCTTGATGTTGTGAACTATAGGCCTGTTGGCTATGGCATGTCTAAAGATAATTGCTAAATGGCCTTGGTGCAGTTGCTTCCCACCAAAATTTTTGCACTTCTCAATTTTTAGGGAAATAGAATACAATAGGTAGTCGGGAACACAAACAGGATTACCATCCCGGAGATGGTTGGCGAAAGCTAGGTGAAAGATTCACAACGGTTTCTTTGGGTCATCACACATAAAAAACTAAATTATGGGGATAATGATGATTTTCCAAGGGGCTGGGAGGTATGACACATGCAAGGTGGACTTTTCCCAAACCAAACACTTCCCTTTGTTAGGGAATTGATATGTCTCCTCTTCCCAATTATGCTTATCACACCTGATAAAGCACCTAGACAGCGGGAAGTCAAAGATCTTAATGAGCATGTCAATTATCACCTTGAATTGGACCCCTTGGACTACGACCTCACCCTGGTTCCATGAGGAAACAAAATCTCTGGTAATATGATCTTTAGCTCTAGATAATTTCATCAAGAAAGGGGAAAACCCCTTGGCATCCATAAAGACCTTAGCAGCAGGGTCAATATTTAGCTGGGCAGGCTCAACAAAGGCCATGCATTCAATAGGGGGATAGGGGTGGAAATAGGGATACAAGAGGTGGAGGGGGTTGACAGGGGAGACCGGTAGATCCCAATCAAAGAAACTATATGAAGAATAGGCAAAAATATTAAGGTCGAGGTTGGTTAAATGGAGATGGGATGAGTAGAGGAGGTTGCCAGTAGTGGGAGTGGATTGGATAAAACAATTATGGGAGGCATGAGATGCCCCTAAAAGGATATTTAAATATAGTGAATAGTGAACAATAATTCCCAACCATGGCCAGATCGATCTCAACTAGCTCAAGATACAAAAGATCGAAACTCACACGCGGGGCAAGGGAATTTTCCAAAATAACTCTGTGAGAGGAAGGGGAGATTGCTGGGAAAAGCAAAAAATAACTTGGGGAAGGAGCAAGGGTTAGGGAAAATGCCATGATTAGCAGGGTAGATGAGGAATCACCTTCCCAACTTGTGGTTCTTTTCCACGTAGCAAGAAGAGTTTTTGGCTCTAATAACTTGGAGCACAGTGGCTTGGGAGGTCCGTGTGTTGATGGTCTTGAATTTTGGAGATCATCTTAATTTGGTTGAGTGGGAAGTGTTACATTTTCCCCATGATTTGTCATCCAATAACGTGATCCTAATAACACAATTGGTCCACATGTGGCATTTATATATGAACTAGTGCAAAGGTCTAGCAAGCCCACCCATGGTGAGAAAAGTCCCTACGCTTAGCATTGTTTCAAGCTTCAAATCCTTGGGACCTACCATCTTGAATTTTACTTCTTTCTCAACTTGTTGCATCAGATATTTCTTTGGGAAAGTTCTCTCTCCATATTCTAAGGTTGGTTGACGTGGATGCCAGGTTGGCCATGAGATCATCTAGTTGATTAGCCTCCTTAAAATTGTGGTAGATAGTCATCTGCAGGTAGCTTTGAAATATTTTTCCTAGACTCCTGGATGGCGTTGAAGACTTTCCAGGATGGAGTCTTGTTATTCATCATGTAGTTGATTATGTTTAGGTAATCATCTTCAATGATGGTCTTTCTGGGATCCTCCTGAAGCAGGGCAAGGCCCCACAATAGAGCCATAGCCTCTGCAAAATTTTTATTCTGAGGCCCGAGAAATTTCGCATACGCAAGTATGATGGTGCCTTCATGGTCTCGGATGACACCTCCTACCCCTGCAAGGCCAAGATTTCCCTTGGAGGCTCCATAAAATTTCAGCTTGACCCACCCTTCTGGAGGCGACATCCACTTGAGATTGACTCTGGGGTTGGGCCTTGGCTGAGCTCTAGGGTCTTCATCAAGAATACCAAGGGATTTGAAAAGGGCTCACTCAAGAGCCTGGGAAGGGGCTAGGGAATAGGGGATGAGCTAGATATTTTCAATAGCATAGGCAATGGATTTGGAAGCCACAACTATGGGATCCCTGGGGAGGACGAGAAGGCCCTACTATTGTGCTCTAACCAAATTTTCCAGATCAAATGGTGGAGGCAGAAGGACCAAAGGGAGCAGAGCTTAGGATGGCTAAATGGGTTCGGCCACTAGGAGAACAGGTCAATAATGGAATTGGGCTGAACCCACTGAATGTGGAAGGATTTGAGCAAGTGGCAGAGGACTGTAGAGGAGAAGGCACGAGTGGTGGTAGAGAAGCAAAAAGAAAGAATAACCATAAAAAAGGGGGTCCAAGATTAAAATTATGGACATCAACAAAGAAGTAAGGGAAATAAATCGGAAAAACGCAAAGAACGGAAAGGGGTTCAACCCAGTGCCCAACACACCCAGGGGGTAGGGAAACACGACCAATCAAAAGCATACAAGAACTCTTTTTATGAAAGACATCAAAAAAGTAACAAAGGGAGTTGGGAAGAGAAAAGAAGGCTTAATGGAGCTATTATACACCAGCAGGGGCTGGAACCATGAAGAAAGGAGGAAGAAACCCAACATGGTGAAAAGGTGATTCATTGATTCCCAACTTGAAAGGCATAGGTAGCAACGGTTGGGGATCATGAAACCTCTTTTGGCCAGATTCTCAAGCGTGAGGATCTTATTCTGGATGGTTGTCCAAGAGAATAAACTGATTTTGGGGATGAGTTTCTTCCTCCAAACGAGGTTGAAAGGGATGATTGTCACCTGTGCCGACTCTTGGAAGGTGTAAGTTGACTTTACAAAGAAGGACCCTTCATCAGTTCCTCTCTAGATGGGCCTATCCTCTGCCTCTCCCATTGGAATGGTGACTACATTGAGTAAGCTAGAGAGGCCAGCAGCTTGGTGAGGGAAGTTGCCCTCATCGATGGGTCTCCACTTGGGCTTTCCATTGAGACTGGTGATAAAGTTTGCAACCTTGCTTCCCATGTTGACGTTAGTGGATGGTTTTAGAACCCCCAACTCCCTATCCTCGCTTAGAGGTTCTTCTTGAAGCCATCTATCATGCCAGAAGTCGATGGTGCTCCCATTCCCCAAGATCCATCTACTACCTTTTTGAATGAGACTTCTGGTCTGGGTGATGGATTTCCAAAACATTGAACCATTCTAGGGTCCTTGATCACTTAAAAAATGATGGTTTTGCATGTATTTATTTTTTACTATCTGAACCCACTCGGCCTCATTGCTGGTGTAAACCTTCCACGCGTGCTTGGCTAGGAGAGCGAGGTTCATTTGGGATACTTTTCTGAGTCCGATGCCTCCTTCGCTCTTGCTGCGATAGACTAAGTCCCAGGCCACCAAGGGGATCCTCTTCTTATCCTCACTCCTGGACCAGAGGAACCTCTTTTGGATTTGCTCTATCTTGGCGCTCACAGAGGCTGGGATTCTAAAGACAGACATGAAATAAACCAGGATACTCTGAAGGTAGGCCGAAGTGAGGGTGGCCTTGGCTGCCTGGGAGAGGAGGTGACCTTTCCAAGAGGCCAAATTTTTTTGGATCCTTTCAATGACATTATTCCACATAGGTCTAGTGGGATTACCAGAGAAAAGGGGAAGCCCAAGGTAGGAAGTGGGGAGAACCTCCGGGGAGCACCCAAGGATCCGAGCAATCTTAATTTTCCTGGTCTAGGGGGTGTTGATGAAGTAGATTTTGCTTTTGAGGAGGTTGATATTCTGGCCTACAACATTCTCATAAAGGCAAAGAATGTGCTTAATGGTCTTGGCCTGGGCAATGGAAGCTGAAGTGGCCAAGATAGTGTCATCAACGAACTGCTGGTGGGTAACTGGATTAAGACCAGAGGTAGTTTTGATCCCTGAGATGAGCCCTCTCCTGCCAACACTTGCAATGGTCCTCCCTAGAGCCTCGACCAGGATGATGAACAAAATTGGGGATAGGGGATCTCCCTGCCTCAGGCCTCTGGAGCTAGGGAAGAACCCAACAGGGGACCCATTGACTAAGATAGAGAACCATGGAGAGGATATGCACCTTTTGATTAGGTCAACCCAAGTTGGGTGGAAGCCAAATTTAAGGAGGACCTCGATGAGAAACTCCCAACTTACCCTATCGAAGGCTTTGTTCATGTCAAGCTTGAGAAGGAAAGTTGGTTTCTTGGCCAAGGTGGCGGAATGCAGGGCCTCATGGATGGTGATCACTCTATCTGTAATGACTCTCCCTTTGATAGAGTTACCCTGGCAGGGATCGATGATGAGGGGGAGGATCCCCTTGAGCCTATTAGCTAGAGCTTTGGTTAGGATTTTGTAAAGGACATTGCAGAGGCTGATAGGGCGAAAGTCAGATAGAGATTTGGAGGCTTGGACTTTGGGGACCAGGGCAATGAAGGTTGAGTTGATCCCTTGGGGAATGGCCTTGGAAGACTGAATATCTCTAACTACAGCACACACCTCAGGCCTGATCAAGTCCCAAAATGCTTGGAAGAAATGCGGAGGGAATCCATCCGGTCTAGGGGACTTGTCAGGCTGCATAGAGAACAGGGCTCCTTTGATCTCTTCAATGGTTAGAGGGTTGATGAGCATTTCATTGGTGGAAGGAGAAATGGAATGGGGGATATTGTCCAAGAGAGTCTTGGCCTCCTAGGGGGAGACCTAGGAGGGGGTGCCCAGGAGGGACTGGAAGAAGTTGGTTGATTCATCCCGGATCTCAGAGATATCCCTTGTGACCCTCCCATCACTGCAGGTGAGTTCTGAGATTTTGTTGGAACTCTTATTTCTCAGGGTAGATGCATGGAAGAATTTGGTATTCGAGTCACCATCCCTGAGCCACAAGGCTCTCAATTTTTACCTCCAATACATTTCTTCTTTGGCCAGGATGTTGTGGAATTTGCTAGCAGTTTGCTCTCTTCAGCCCTGGAGTTGCTGTCTTGATTGCCTTCCTAGAATTGTTGTTCTATGAACTCTAACTTCTCTTTGATCATCCGTTTGCTTTCAAAAATGTTGCCAAAGGTTTCTCTGTTCCACGCCCTAAGATTTTCCTTGATAAACCTGAGTTTTTGGTATAGTTTCCCAGACGGGGATCCTTTGAAGGGTTGCTGCCACCACTGGACGACTTGGTTCCTAAATTCTAGATGGTGGAACCACATCGCCTCGAAGCGAAAGGGGCTCTTGAAAGAGGGAGCTTTGTTGGCTTCAAACAGAAGGGGACTATGGTTAGAGCCAATTTTGGGGAGGGGTTTGAGGGTGGCATCCCCAAAAATAGGGATGGCCTCTCTCGAAAGTAGGACCCTATCCAATTTGACTTGGATAAGATTTGTTCCAGCCCTTCTATTACTCCAAGTGAACTTTACCCCCTTCAGTTGGACATCCATGAGTTCGTTCGCATCTATGAATTCCCCAAGTTCTTCCATGCTTCTGGTAATCAGGGTGTTGCCTCCTTTCTTGTCTGATGGGAATAGGGGGCTATTGAAATCTCCTACGAGGATCCAGGGGATGGTTTTGAATGAGTTTCTCATGTGGCTTATCGAGTCCCATAGCAAGGCTCTTTCCAGAGGGTTATTGGGGGCATAGACATTGGAAAGGATCCAAGTGATGTTGTTGGTTTTACAGTGAAACAACATGTTGATGATCCTGCTGGAGGAGGAAATCAGTATTCCTTCAACTTTTGATGGATCCCACATACATAACAGTCCTTCGAACGTTCCTTGGGTAGGGGTGAAGACAAATTCACCATTGTTCCATATTGCTTTGGCAACTCTGGGGGAAGAAATCTCATCTACTTTAGTTTCTTGCAGAATGAGGATTGAGGGATTGTGTTCTTTCCTTAGATTTGTGGCTATCTGCTTCTTGGGGGCCCCATTAAGCCCTCTCACATTCCAAGTGAGAATCTTCATTTAAAACTTTTTGAGGGATTTTTTGCCTCCCTTCCCCTACTGGGAAGGAGGTTTGGATTTTTTAGGTTCGTCTCTTATCATATTGAGAGAGTCAGACAATAAGGTGGCTTGAAATTCATTTGCTATATCATCTTCCGCCTCTTTCCTTCTCTGCTCGGCAAGGGATGGTCGTCCTCTCTTCTTGTCACTTCCAAAATTGGTGATGGATTTTTTGCTCTGGGTCCTCTTGGGGCTGAAGCCTTTCGGGGATGACTGGGATGGGATAGGACTTCCCTCTTCTTCATCATTGAAATGAAAGGAAGTTGGTCCGGAGGTTTCAAGCGGGGGGAGGGAGGGACCTGATTTGGAAGGGGATTCAAAGAGAACTATTTCTGCCATTCCTACCTGGGGAGGATCAGAGAGGGAGGGGGAGGGGGATCATCCAAGGGGGGTCCACATTATCCTCAAAGAAACCAGGGTTAGATTCGGGTGGTGGACATACATGTTCAAGTTTTGGAGTCGAAGAAGGGTCGATTTTTTGTTTCCCTTTGTTTTTTGAGGACTTACCTCTTCTTTGCCCTAGAGTTTGGTTCGTTTGAGCCACTAGGGCGATTTTCTGGGGAGAGGTTCGCCCGTTATTTGGGTGATAATTTCAAGGTAGAAGGAACTTATTTTTGGGCCTTGGGGAGCCCTCGAGAAAGAGTCACCATCCTCGGTTTCCTCTGCAGGTTTAGATTTGAGGAGAGGGCATTGGTTCCTGAGGTGGCCTTGCATGTGGCACTGGACACAGAAGGCTGGTTTGTTTTCGTATTCCAGTGGTTGGCACCATCTGAAGGACCCCGAGATCAGGTTAACAAAGGATGGAAGCTCAGACTCGAGATTGGCATTTACGCATATGCGAGCGTGGACCATTCTAGAGCCTGCTTTGGTTGCAGATTCAATGGCCACCAGCTCATCGACTATTCCTGCAATAGCTTTTAGGACCTCCTCTTGCCAAATATGGAAAGGCAGATCTGGGATGCAAACCCAGATGGGAGAAAAGTTGATGCTCTGGGTATTTGGATTGAAATCCATCACCCATCACCTGAGAAACAAGCTTCTCCTACCTAGGAACCAGGGCCCTCCTGTTAGTATACGACTTGCATCATCATGATTGCCTAGTTTTATGACAAAAAAACCTCTGGAGAGGGCTACGATCTCCATGTTTCCTGAGGTCTTCCATTTGGAGAAGGCCCAATGCCTTATTGTCTCCATATCTAGCCGTCCCCCAACAAACTTCCCGATCAGGGAGTAGGAGGCCTTGGAAACATAGTTGGAGAAAACCTCTTATGGGATGATAATATCCGATCCAACCTGAGTTAGGTGGGCATTTGAGGTTTTTGGGGGGATCGGCTCACCAGAAGTGACCTGCGCGTAAGACGACCTACCAGGGTTCCCAAGAATGGGGCCCTCAGTAGGTCTTTTTTGGGAGGCTCCTTGTCCCGAGGACCCACGTGGGGCATCCCTCGGGATCCCGCTTCTCCTTCGATGGCACCATTCTTACCTGGACCTGGTCCTCCCTATGTCACTCCTACATTTTGGATCCCACCATTGCCATCGTTGCCCTCCATCTCCACCATCGCTCTTTCACCCTCACTTTACTTATTTAATCTATTTAAACTGCACTTTGTTGCTTTTGTCTTCCTTTTTTGAGGTGACTTTTGTATATCTTCAAATTTATTTTTACCTAAAAATATAATTCTTTCCTCATGTGATGTCAACCCTTCTTATGTGATTCAATGACCTCAGATAACTCTTTTTTATCCTCAAAAAATACCAAGCTTGCTCAAGTGCTTAGATGACCTCGAGAAGCTCCTTTTTGTCCTTAGGTGTCAAAAAAATTCTTAGGTGCTTGGATGACCTTAGATGGCTTATCTCTATCCTCAAGAAACGTCCATATTTTCTAAGGTGCTTGGACGATTTTTATCCCTTTCTACTTTACCCTTAGATAACTCAAACTTTTATCAAGCTCTTTTTTATTTTTAACAAGAGTTATAATCTAGATAAGTCATTCTCTTTTCTTTTTTTATTTCTTACTTATTAAGAAAATATAATTGTAATATTATGGTGGCTTCCACTAATTCTCAATCTTCTATTGGAATGATATTTTTGTCTTTCATATTATCCATTAAAATATATTTTATCAACGCAGTCAATGAATTCTTCAATATTGCTTGTATTTTACAAGCTTTCAACATTTTGAAGTACTTCTTTAAATACTTCCAATCTAGGTAGCAAACTATAAAATATATTAAGCAAAAAATACTTAACTTCCTCCAACAATATCTTATTATAAATATTCCATTCTAGCAATTCAAATTCACATAAGAGTTCTCCAATGCTAACTTTCAATTTGAATAGAGCTTTCTTTTCAATATTCACACCCAAAAACAAATATGGTGCTAGCTTTTGATTTACAACTTCTTCTCACTGAGAGTGAGGATAAATGTGATTTTGATAGCATAATTCTCCAAGATTTGTTTTTGCTTGAATGTCAATTTGTTAGACAATTATTTAAGATTCTTCCTTGGCCTAAATATCACTTTGATAGACAATTCTCCTAGCTACTTGGCTAGAATGTAGCTTTGATAAAGTCTATTTGAGGTAACTTTGATAGAGTCCACTCAAAGATAGCTTCGATACTACTGATGGATTTTTACCCAAATTAAATACAAGTCCTAATATCTAGGATCTTGAGTAAACTCAAATATTAGAGCAATTAGTATAAAGAGCCAATATCAATGAATATGACATTCATGAAATAAAAATAACATAAATTTAATAGACCAAATATTAATAATAATATGCATAAACAACTTACAATGTAATTTCTTAAAATTGTATACAAGCTTCAATATAAATTGTTCAATCTTCTATTACAATACATGGATCTTTGTCTCCATAACATAATCTTAGAAAGGTGACTTTGGAATACTTGAATATTACTCTTCTTACATATCCAAGAGATGCATCCTTTCCTATTCCATACATATGATAAATCTCTCATTTACCTTCACTTTACATATTTTCATATACACGTGGATCTTCACTTTCATACATGACATGTACACACATGACTCCTAACTAACCTATTGACACATTGCACACATGTTCCTTTTAAGGTGGCCTCGATGCTTTCTCCCTATTGTAGTAAATCCCTTCTACAATCCTTATCTTCAACTCTATTTTTATAATATTCTTCACCATTTAGTGTAACTTGTGCAACACTTTCTTTTGTTAGTCAAACTATAATCCCTCTGAGTTGAGCAATGTTTCCTTTTAATATCATTGAAAACTTGAGGGATACCTCACAATCAAACTCTTGTAAATATTCCAACTAGATAACTTTATGAAAATATTTGCAACCACTACATTCTCCATAATGCACATGAAGTGTATTGGCTCACTGTATTTTTGGTGTCCTAAAATGACTATAACTAAAGAGTCTACTTTGATCTCACTTGAAATTCCATCAACTAGGCAATTTTATCTACAATGATTGTATGTAGTTCCTAACTTGGTGTAGTATAATAGTACTTTTATCAAAATGTCATTCCATCAAGGATAGTTTAATTGATTTGAGGTGAATTTATTACTAGTCATCAATTTCCCATGCATTGAGATCATGTCCTTATAATGGATGAATGTGGCATGAGTGGAAATTAAGTCCACTTTATACCTCATATTTGGTGAGTCCTATTAGACCATTTTCCCATGCATTTTATGAGTATCCATATGGCACATCATATTTATGGAAATGGGTCTCCCTTGTGTTGAATCTCTTCATCATCCATGATGAACATCTAGTAATTAACAATTATAACATCGAGTGATATCACATGGAGGGATGGGATATGATAAGGACAGGTTAGCATATGTGGTAATATCAATGAGCAAAGTGGTAAGGATTGAGAGGATAGCATTGCGCTATTATGATGGGAAATGATTCTATGGAAATATGTGGTAGGCGAGGATATTCCTACAAAAAGACTCTATATGAAGGAAAAATTAAAAAATAGAGACATAATTTTGAAGGACCATTGGAAACATTTTGAACAAACATATATAGTTATTGAATATTAGCAAATTATGTTAGAAACAAAAACCTCATGCTTGGTACTTCCTATAAAAATTATTTATTGAATCACATTTTTATGGTAACCACAAAGGAGGGTATGTTTACAAATGCTTGTTGGAAAGAGTGGGGTAAAGCCCAAAACTAGGTTATAGATATTGATACTCCTATTGATGCTATATTGTATTATATTTTTTAGAGGGAAATGCTTAGCCAATAAATTGGTTTTCTGAATTTTCTTATTATTATTATTATTTTCATGGGATTTTAGCCAAATTTCTAGTTTTTTGAAATCACTCACTCATTTACTTTTATTCTTTTTTGCAAAGGGGAAACCTAGCTAGAAAAAAAAATCTAAGATCTTTTTGTATCTTGTGTATCCTATCAAGAGAGGTGGAACCTTAATTGTAGGAGAGGAGAATTGGCCCTTTACTACTGGAAGGTTATATTTGACAATGACATTGGCTAAGAATTCCTCCTTTGATAATGTTTTTTGTAAAGGCTCAATAAATAATCATTATTCATGAGAGAAGTCTTCTCGCCATCTATGGTTTGTAGCTTGACAACACTATTATCAAATACGATAATATTCTCATATGGTCTAAGCTATTATTGATGAAATTTACCCTTAAATTCCATGTAGCAAAAATCATATAATAAAGCCTAATCACCTAGCCTAAAATCCTTCCCCTTGATAAACCTATCATTCCAAGTAGCCCTATATTTCTGAATCCGTTTTCATGGAAGAGTGCTTATTGTCTCAATTCATCCAAGGCATTGAGTTGTTTCATTTGTTGCTTTTGTGCTTTGAAAATATCCATGTCTAATTTAAATATAGTCCTTAGAGTTTTAAATTTAAACTCAATGGGAAGTATTACATTTTTTTTGTAGGTTAGAATATATGGGGTGAGTTCTATAGTAGTCTTCCAAGTGGTCCTATAGGCCTAGACTACTTCAATAAGTCAATTTGCCTAGTCTTGACAATGAAGCTACATTTTTTAGTAAGAACATTGTCTAATTCTCTATTTGTGACCTCCACTTGTCCATTTGCATAAGGATGATAAGGGATAGATTTCCTATGATGGATATAATACTTTCATACTAGTGTATCAATCACTCTTGAGGTAAATTATGACCCTTGGTCAATCTCTCTTGGTACTCTAAACCTAGCGATAATCCCTTCATATCAAAACTTAGCTACTTTTTTATCTCTTGCATTTTTAGGGCCTTGATCTCCATCCATTTAGTTATATAATCAGTGCACACTAGTATATACTCCTTATGATTAGACGATAGATTTATTAGAACCACAAAACCCAATTCCCATTTCTCAAATGGTTCTATGGATATTTGTGGCTGTAGTGGCATCTCATCTATTTGAGTTGGCTTTCTCATCCTTTGGCACTAGTCATATTGAGCTATATTTTTGTTGGTATCTTTAAATAGCGTGGACCAAAAATATCTTGCATTCAAAATCTTAGTAGTTGTTCTCCTGACAACAAAATTTCCTCCACATAGATCATTATGGTAGGCATGCAAAATTTCATAAATATCATCTTCATAAATGCACCTAAAGTTAATGTGATTTGGTCCTATCTTAAAAAGGTACCCTTTGTCGCCGGACTGAACGCTTGTCCCTTTCCTGGTGCTTTTAGCGGTGTAAAAGGTTTAAAATGATTGCGGCATGGTGGTTATAGGGTGGACTGCGCGAAGATCCGTGTGGCGGCTTCTGGGGCAAACAGTGCAGAATACTGTGGCGGCCATAAAAATCTGGACAGCTTGCCCGGATTCGTGGCGGCTACCGATTCCACCATGTAAATTCAAAAAAAAAAAAAAAAAAGGTACCCTTTGATTAATGACTAGGGAGCACTTTGTCTGATCATTTTATGAGCCTCTCTAGAAAAAAAAAGTGTTGAGGTGTCTTCCATGTAACAAGATAATCAAAAATATCTATAAACCATGGGGTTTAAACACATACTACTAAAATATGTTCATCTGAAAATTTATATTTGACCAAAGAGTTGTTTCTAGATACAATAAATCTAGAAGAAAGTTAGAAACAACATTTTCTCTTATGGGATTATCAATTACAATGATGTTAAATTCTTACAAAAGTAATAACTATTGAGTAATGTATCCATTTAGTACTAGTTTATCCATTAAATAACAAATTGTTGGATAATCTATGGATAAAAATAAAATATCTTGTAATATAATATCTAAATTTATTAATGGCATAAACTACTAAAGGGTAAAGGGTATATTAGTTTTTAACATCCACAAGACCATAGGCCATATGAGACAACCCTTATTTTATCAAATATATGGTAATTCAACCATACTCTAGCTACTAAAGCATGGTGTACAACCCTATCCCCCACATGATTCAAACCTTAAACCTTTGTTCAATATTTGAAAGTCTCCACTGTTAGGTTATTACAAGAAATTATTTTTCTATAATTGTATAATTGATCTCTGATCTAGATAATTTCTTACTAATATAGTAGATAACATACATTTCCTTATTATCTTTTTATCCTAGGATTGCTTCTATTTTTGTATCAGAAGTATCAATAAACATGTGAAAGTGTAAATTCCAATCTATTCCTCTTAGAACTAGGGTAGAAAAAGTTTTTCCTTTAAAGTTTCAATTTTTTTCTAGCATTCTAATGTCTATGAAAAATTAGTATCCTTGGATAAGAGGGAGAATAGGGGGTTTACAATCCTACTAATGTCTTGTATAAACCTCTTGTAATACCCATGTGTCAAAGGAAACTACATACATCTTTTTGCTTTTAAGGAATGGGTAGGTTTTTTGTGATTTAAATTTTTGTAGCGTCTACCTTAATCCCTAGGGTAGAAATATGATGGCTTAGCATAATTATATAATAAAATTTGTTACTTAGTGATATTTTTGTCTTAACACCTTTGGAGTACCATTTCTAGATTTTTAGTGGCCTCCTTAAAACTATTTTCATATAAAGTAAAATTGTTCATATAAATCTCAACACATTCACTTATCAAGTCTGTGAAAATGCATAAAACTACCATTTGAAAGGTGGTAGGGACATTACATAATAAAAATGGTAGAAATTTATATTCAAATGTACCCTAGGGGCAAGTGAATGTGGTTTTGTTTAGTCCTTGAGGGCTATCTAAATCTGATTTTACCTATTGAAGCCATCTAAGAAAGAGAAAAATATTTTCTTTGACAAGGTATCCATAACTTAAAAGGTAAAGGAAAATGGTCTTTGTGGATGCCCTTGTTCAATTCATGATAATATATGTAAATTCATCGTTTCTCATTTTTCTTCAAAACTATGACTAGTGGGGAAACCCACATGCGTATCAGAGATGGAATAAATGAAACCAATATTTAATAGTTTTTTAAATTCTTCTTTAATAATTTTCTTAATAATTGGATTCGTTCTTTGTTATGGTTGTTGGATTGGCCTAGCATTATCTTCCATATTTATGATGGGTACAAATGCTAGGATAAATCCCTTTCATATCTTTGTAATCCTAGATGAAGGATGAACTATGCTCAATAAGTATTTTGATCAATCATTTTTCTTGTTCAATAGTGAGATAATTATTAATATTTCAAGTTCTTCCTAGTGCAATCTCTATAAATTTAGCAAGTGACTCTTCTCTATTTCATACAAATAGGAATAAATTGCTAAAGTTGCAAAATTATTTGGTTGTAAAGGGCATAAATTTTTATAAAAAAAATATAATGGAAGAATCTTCATTATCATGTTTGAGTTGCAAAGCTTAGTCAATGGTCAAGAGTGGCTAAGTTATTGCCTCACTACTATCATCTTGTTCCATCCACATGGGGTCTTCCACTTCAAGAGCAAGGGTTGCAAGTGGGTATAGTACTGGATTTTTATCTTAGATCCATTGCAAATGGTCATATTTCCTTATTTATAGCTAATATAAGCATATGCTATGGCAGCCAAAGCCTTTTGAGGATTAAGGGATTACCTCTTAGACTAGTTTTTGGTTTTAATACCATAAAATTTACTAGATATTCCCATGAATCTACAATAATAACTATATATTCTAGAATTCCCTTTGGATTTATTATTGGCCTATCCATCATTTGTAACACTATGGGAGTTGGTCTAAGTTTTGATAAACAAAGTCTATCCATTATTTTTGAGTCATTATATTATTATTGCTCCTAGATATAGTAGGATATTCTTAATGGATATATTCCCAATATGAACATTTACAATAGGGATTCCAAGGTTTGAATACTTAGGAGTAATAACCTTCCCAAGCATCAAATCCACAAGTTGTCCTACTATATGTACTGTGTTGGTATTTTTTCTACATCTATGTTTCTTAAGATATAATTGTCTAATAGCCTTACTATAAATTGGGATATCTTTGATGGATTGAAATAGAGGTATGTAAACATAGACATTTTAGAGTTCTCCAAGAAAGTTGAATTCAGGTTGTGGGGTTTGTCTTGATTGTTATAAACATTCCAGAAAAGGTGTTCTATCCTTATTATTTTCTTCTATTATCTCAACTTCCTAAGTTTTCTATAGGGATTCTTTTTCTGTTGGGATTTCTTCTTCAAGTTCAAAAGTAATAGCAGGTTTGATAACTCTATTAATCCTTCTCAGATATAATTGTATATCATTATAAGCAATGTTTCTAATAGAATAGGTAGGATATCCAACCATGTATTAATTGTACATGAATTGTCCTACCTTGTTATTTGGTATTGGTGTTAATTGGGCAAGTAACTATGGTTATCTATGTGGTTGAGTGGTAGAGGGATAGTAAGTAAGATAGTTGTGGTGGTTGCATGTTTGGGCTAGGTAAATATAGTAACTAGTATTATGTTGATTGAGTGAAGGGCATTGGCTTCTAATTAGGTGATGACCTCCACTATTACCAAGACTAATTTTGGAACTATTCGTGCCAAGGTTTTTATTGATTATGACATACATTTTGAATTTTGATGAGGCCATTATCAGCCCAATGGATACCAAGCATTTTGATGACAATTGGAAAGTTAAAAGTGTTAAGCTCCTAAGTTCATAGCTTGAAACTACTATGATGGCTAAGGTTTCCTTTGGTTGATGTATATCTTCTACTATATTTGCATTCCTATCTAGCAAGCTACTTTAAGCTTTAAAATAATAGGACAATTTCTAGTCGTATGGTACTGCTAGAAAAGACTATAGATTTTAACTGTCCATGGGGTATTCATGCTTTGCATACTTTTTTCTTACACCTTTGACAAAATATTGCTAAAACTTTCTTCATTTATTTCTATTTTTTCTTTGCTTGGAAAACATCTAGTTGAGTTGCTAAGAAAGAAAGACAATATATTTTAAGGTCCTTCAACAAATTTCCAATCTTAGTCCTTGTGATTCCTATAGAAATTTGGGCTATTGATGAAGCACTTTTCCAAGTTTCTTTTCCTTTCCTCATGGTGGATCTAGAATAATTTCTACAAAGTGATATCATTAAAACTAATTTGATAAATATCTCCTCTTGCCATCAAGTTTAATGATTCTTAGTAAGTATCTTGGATTCCCTTTAGTAAGATGATTTAAAAAGCTTTTGGGTCCTTTTTTGAATGATGTGTCCATTGCAAGTTGACCTAAAAATATTCAACATAATCTTCTAAAATTTCTTCTTCATTTTGGGATATCTAAAGAACTTCATCTCTTGCTTCCCTCACTTTGTAATAATCTAGATAATAAAAAGGAATTATGTTCTCATAGCCTCCCATGTATCAATATTCCTATTACATAACACCATGAACCATATTAAGGATGCATCCTTCAGAGTGGTTGAAAAAAGCCTTAGTTTTTGTCAATTCATTTTTAATCATAACTATGACATAAGACATCAAGCTCAAAGAGGAAGATGTTTGGATACTCATAAATTGATCCATGAAAAGTAGGGAGAACTAAATGAGAGATATTTTTTATCCTTGTTTCCTCCTCTATATCCCTAATAAGAAACTCAAATGTGGTGGTTCTAGTATCTCCTACCAATTTAGGAAAGAGTTACTTAGCACATAGTGTCTAGTATACATGAAACTTAGGAGTTGATGTTGCTAAAGACTATATTCCTCCTCTAGTTGAACTTTTAGATATCTCCTAGGTTCTAAATATGGGAGATCATATAACAAGTGATGATGAAAATGGTACCATGGAATCGTAGGGGTATGAATAAGACCCCTAAAAAAGAGGTATCAATGAATTAATAGTTTGTTATAGTCATGAGTTTATTTTAATAAAAGAAACAAATTAAGTAGTGAGGAGTGTAAGGATTCCTTCAAAAATATATGGAGGTTGGAGGATTGTCTAGTGATTTCTTCCATAGGAGCTTCTAGAGGTATTATACCAATTTGGGAGAAACAAAAATGGGATGGACAATTGCTAGAAGTAAAAAGTAATTATATCACTAGACTAAGTTGCAAGAAAGAGGAAAACATCAAATTTGGGGTTATAATTGTATGTGCTCCAACTATAGTTACCCCCCATGAAAGATTTTGGAAGGACCTTAGCATATTTTTTTCAAATACAATGATGATTCATAATTGTGATTTGTGGATTCTTAAGGTGACTTCAACACAATTCTATCTCTTTTGAAAAAAGATAGGTGGTACTCTTGAATGTTCTAAATCAATGTAGGATTTTGCTTCATTTGTCAATTCAAATTGTCTTTGGGATGTTATTCTTTAATGTTTTCAACATGCATGAGATAATAGATGCATTAGGTAAACTTATATAGCATAAAGATTAAATATATTTTTGTTATCCAATACATATTTGCAAACAAAGTATACAATCTCATTAGACATTTAATTATGAGCAAGATTAGATCATAAATCCATTCTCTTGAAATTCAATTTACTTAATAATGGTCATCTAAAGCCTTTTTTATTTCAATCTATGTGGCTCCAAGACCCTGATTTCTTCCATATGGTTATGTTATAGTGGGATGAAGCAAATTTTAGAGGTTCATGTATGTTCAATTTTATTCAAGTTTATTCAAAAGATGAAATATCTAAAGGGAAAAATAAACGTTTGGAATACCAAATGTTTTAGTAATATATTTAAAGAATAGTTGAAAATTGAATGAAAACTCAAAAAATAACAAGAAATGGTAGAAATCAATGGAATGGACTAGGATTCTTATATGAAAGAAAAACAATTACTTGTTAACTATCATAATGCATTGATAGGGGAATCATATACGTTCCAGAAAGCTAGGGAGAGATGGATCAATGAAGGACATAGAAATACCAAAATTTTCATGTTACAATCAAAACAAAATTTTCTTTTCATTGCATCAAAAATATTTCTACTCCATATGAAAAAATTTGAGAAAAAAAAAGATATGAGGAAGAAAGCAATTAGTTATTTCAAATATATTTTGTCAAATGTTGGACAAGATAAGGAGACACAAGATAAGATTTTGCAAAATATTCCATCAATTACCACATAGGGATAAAATGAAAGATTGATGAAGAATATATTTGTGAATGAGCTACATGAAGTATTTTCTTTCTATCCTAATTGTTGGAATATATTACATTATTTGGTACATGCCAATGTACAACCTTGAGTACATCTCTAGATTAGGAGTTTTATTAGTATTTACTTTATGTAATAAATGCACAAGTGTTGTTAGAATGTGCAAAGTACTTGATGATGTAAATGTGCATGTAGTCCATGTGTACATGAGTCATAGAATAGGAAGATGAAGATTCATAGGTAGGTGAAATGCCAAGAGACATATATCATTATATATAGGCCTTTGATAGATAAGAGTGAGAGCAGAATAGAGGATAGTAGAGAACAGATAGGATAGTAGAATACAAGTTAGACACAATGTGGAACTTGTATGAAGCATGGAGCATTTGTGATCTCCATATTTTATATGAACATCCTATTTTCGTGAGATTTAATTAATGGTAGTTTTATGAGTTATTGCAAACGTTTATTATGAGTTTTTCCTACTTAGTATATTGTCATTATCATATATTTAATATTGCATGCTCATTTTTGTTCTTGTGGTTGCATTTCCTTAAATACATAGCATCAAAAGCTAACACTAATAATGCACCTGGCTCCAATGGTTTTTCTCTGATTTTCTTTTAAAAATTTTGGGATTTATTAAAGAGTGATATGTTGGATGCAATTGAAGAGGCCTTGAAAATCAAGGCTATAATAAGTGAGATCAATGTCACCTTTATTACATTGTTTTGTGGGACAAATTATTTTGATAGTTTTTTTCCACTAGGCCTTTGTAATATGATTTATAATATCATTTCAAAAATTATGGAAAACAAGTTGAAAATCATTCTAGATTGCAATATTTTGAAGGAACAAGGTGGTTTTATTCATGATAAACAGATTCTTGATGGTGTAATCATTGCACAAGAATTAATACATTCTCTTCATTCCATGAAAAATTAAATATGCTTATGAGTTTAGATATGAACAAAGCATGTGATAGAGTTTGTTAAACTTTTTTTACATGATATTCTCAAAAAGTTTGGTTTTGATCAAGCTTGGTATAAATGGATTAGATGTTGTTATAGCACTCCAAAATATTATATTTTGATTAATGGATACCCTTCTAAATACTTCATATCATCCACGGACTCTACTAGGGTGATCCACTATTACCTTATCTATTTAGTATTCTTATAGAGGTATAAGGGAGAGCTTTCTCAAAAATGACAAGAAAAATTAAAGACATTTAGGTTGCAAAATGGTCTCTTCAAATCTCATCTCCAATTTGTTGATGATGATTTTCTTTTGGGACATACCTCAATCAATGAGGCCATGGAGTTAAAATCATTATTATCATACAATGATAAGGCTATTAGATGGTTAATAATATAAAATCCAAGATATTTTTCACTAACACTATCTTAAATTTATAATGGATTATTATGGATATTTTAGGGTTAGAAATATTCAATCAACCTACGTGGGTATTTTTCTCATAAAGGAAAGAAGAGGGAGCTTTAGAAATCATTTTTGGATAGAATAAAATCTTATTTGGTAGATTGAAAATGTAAGTTTTTAACCATGGCTAGAAGGCTACAACTTATAAAGACTACATTGCAATCCATTCCTATTTATATAATGTCATTTCCAAGATTGCCTATAGCATTCAAATTTGATAGAATTCAAAGGCAATTTCTTTGGAAAGGATGTGAGGAAAATCTAGGTTTCCTCTTTGTAAGTGGGAGAGGATTTTCAAAGGAAATAATATGGGAGGGACAAGGTTGCAAAATTGTAGACTTATGAATTTTGCCTTAGGGGCAAAAGTTGGTTGGAGATTATACAAAGACCAAGGAAAGAATTGAAAAAAATGCTACTTCAAAAATATATAGGTTCTCTTAATTTAATGAGATTAATCAAGAAATAAACCATACCTAAAGAATCAACAACATGGGACTTCATAGTCGGCTCCACTTGGAAGCCTGCAGAGAGAAAAGGGAAATAAATAGTTTATAATCAATGAAGGGGGTTATGCAAATTTTCGGTTTGATGTTTGGTCAAAACCTTATCCTTTTATTTGACTCAAAATCACAACCATTGGTGCAAGCATGTCTAGCTTGTAAAAGTCCAAAGGTTAAAAATTATAGTAATGTGAGCAAAATCTCTAAACCATGGTATTCTATTAGTAACTTGGTTGAAGGAGAGGAACTCAAACATATAGTAGATAAGCTTCAAATGATGCTTCAAGAGTTTTATTTGCCTACTTATACAAGGAAGGATGAGTTGGTTTCAAATCCATCAAAAGAGGGTGGACACTCGATCAAGTTAGGATATCAAGATTTAGAGCAATGAAAATTTCCTACTCCCAATGTATTCTAGTGTCTATTTACATTTTATGCTATATAGAGTTGATCACTTTGCACTTACAAAATGCAACAATGGAGTTAACATTAAGGATTTGCTTCAATCTATGGTAAAATGAAAATGTTCAAATAATGGGCTTATCAGAAATAATTTTGATGATGCTTCCAAAGGAAGTATGGGAAAAGTTGGTGTTTTTTGAAATAATTAAGGAAAAAAATTCCTTATAGTAAGAATCATGTGAAACCTCAATTAACAATTATGGAGAGGCTAAGGTACTTCTTACAAGGATCAAAATTGCAATTGAAAAAATGATGAAAGTATATTTCAATTAAGGGGGATTCACAAATTATCATTAATGCTATCAACAAAAATGGATGTGCAAAGTGATAAAAATTAACATTATTGTTGATGTTCATAAGCAATTATTGGAGGTAATCTCTTGGAAATATAAGCATATATATATAAAGAAGGAAAGTAGCAAATAATTTAACCAATTGTCATGTCCCATCTTGATGAAATTCAATTTTTAAAGTGATATTTTCTTTCATAGTGAAAATGATGTACATGAGCTAATTGTGAAAACATAGCAATTTCAAGATGAATATTTGATAGAAAATAAAATGAATAATATATTTGATAAAAGGGCAAGTTGGATATGATGGATATGATTTAATTGAGTGAAAACAAATGTAATATTTTGATATTTTGATAAAATTGGCCCTAATAGAAGACACATATAACTTACTAAAAATATATAAATCCAACTTTGACCAAAATTGACCTATGTAAAAGAAGGATTTAATTTGTCTAAAACTCTCTATATAGACAACTCTAGATACATCTTGTCAAAGATATACATCTTGCAAAGTGCCATTTTCTCATTCAATATATTATACACTTCATAGTTATTATAAGATAGTGAGTATTCTTTTGTTATAGATATCTATAAACACCATCAATATCATATTCTAGTGTCTATTTGCATTTCATGCTATATAAAGTTGATCACTCTACACTTACTAAATGCTAATCATAGTTCTAGTAGCATATATATTTTGTACAAGTTATAAGTTTTTCTTCAACTTCTCAATACTTTTTTTGTTGATTTTTATTAATTTGTTATATGGGATTGAAACAGACCTACTTTAATTATTTCAGGACCACAATGTGGTATTACAATAGCTTAGCATTTATCTCTTGAGGATTATAACCAATTGAGCTAATGTCTTTTGATAACTTTTCATATATAATCATCCATTAATTTTTATATGAATTTATTTATTATTATTATTATTATATTTTAATTACAAGAATAATTTTAAATTTATATCTATTGTTATAGCATTTAATATTTTTAAATTATTTTAAAAAATTGAACTATCAAATTTATATTTTTTATTTTGATATTATCTTCAATATTAATAATAAAACTCTTCTTCAAATGGCATGAACCCAATTAGTTAAACTCCTCAATTTTCAAAATCACCCAAATGATATATGCATAATTATAAAATTGTATGTAATCAAGATGCAATATGAGTAAGACCTATATAACTAATTGAATAGGTATTTACTCTCTTTAAGTTTATCATTATTTTCAAAAACTTATATTAATCCCACATTCACCAAAAAAAAAAAAAACTTGCATAATAATCATAACTATAATACAACATCCTTATCTTTTCAATCCTATATAACCAATTGAAAAAAAAAAACATTTATCATTTAATATAGCATTCATATTTAGATTTTTAAAAACAACATATTTTTTTGAACTTAAGTCTTCAAAAGAAAACCCAAAACCTTAACCACTCCACTCTTAACCATACATTATTCTTTTATTCATTGAACCTTCAAAGTTTTTCCTAAAGCTACTTATTAAATTTTTTTTAAATAACTTATTTCTTCATTTAAATTTATTGTTTTGGTGTGGGTTGAAACTCCGTCGATATTTTCCTTTTCAAATGGTTTACAAATTTAATTTCCTTATTTAGATATATGTTATATTTTTAAATAGTTTGCATTTATATATAGTGTAAGGACCATGAGTGTGTAAGGACGCCACTTAAATTACTGGTGATGTGATCCGAGCTCAATCCCCATGATGGATGTGTATAAGAAGTATTATCAAAAAAAAAATTAAAATACAAATATGAATTCATCAATTTATTGTTTGTTTTTTTTCATATTTTATATTTTTTTGGGTTACATAGATGAATTGGTTACAATCACAATTTTTAGTAACCTTCAGCGCAGCTAGTAGGGTTCAAACTATTAATAAAAAAAATTTGGGTTACATAGATGAATTGGTTATAATCACATTTTTAGTAACTGCCAACGCAACTGGCAGGGTTTCAACTATTAACGAAGGCTTCCAACACATCCACCGTCTCGTTAATGGTAACCCGTGAGATGGGGACTGTCGGACACACAAGGTTCGCATCGTCTTCGTCAGTCTAGTTCAATACATGGCATGAAGGGAACCGCCGAACAAGCAGAAAACAAATTGTATCAATCAGGTGCAACACGCAGAGGAGTCAACTCAGGCTACTAGCTATAATTTTTTTTTAAATATTTATTAATTGTGTTTTACATAATATATATTTTTTAAATAAATAAACTCTAATAGAATTATTTATTACATAAAATTTTCTTGGGTAACAAACTCATAATCATAACCATAACCATAATTTAATTATCGAATTTATATAAAATTTTACTTGGATCAAAGCAAAGTAACATAATTTTATACAGAAGATCAACGCAATAAAATTTATAATGAGAAATATAATCATCAAGATATATAGATTGTTCCACTACCACATGAATCTAAGTAAAATACAATACAATAATCAAAATAAAATGATTATTTTAATGATTTGCATTCTAAATGAGTTTTGGACTCTTATTATCTAAAGGTCAGCATTCATTTTATCCTACTATATATACCTAACACTTCTAAACTTGATTCACTTAGTGTCGCAGTCTGAACCTATTACATGCAGGCTAAAATGATAAAGTTCAACATGGCAGACATAGACAACACAGCCCATGCTATGTGATCTTGAGAACCCAAGCTGAATGTATCTGGAGTGCTCATAGGAGGGAAATTGGATTTAGCTGTACAGAATGAATTCACATCATAAACATACATATTTTACAAAAAAAGTTTGAAAACTAATTGAAAGACAATTAAAAATTTACCAATAATATGAGGAGCTGAACCAGTGGTGGTGTTCTGTCTAAAAATCACAGCCTCCGGAGAATTTGGAGGGATGTGGAGAAGATCTGCAAATGACCAAGAAAAATGCTAACAATAGCAAAAATAAACCAAAAAGTTGTCCACAGGTGTTAACTATACAACATAATTTTAGAACTACGACTCCACAAACAACCATCTAAACCAGCCAATACCAAATTAATCACCATCTACACGGGTCCCAACTCATATAGCAATTTTTCCTAAAGATGCCGAGAGTACATCATCTAATCTTAAACATATGTAAAACGTCCATAATGGTCATGGTATAAGAATAGAGGAGAGAGAAGACCTGGACATTTAGATATATTGGCAGCCACTCCACAAGCCACAGGCATCTGCAAAGCCAAAGTCTGGTTGATGTTGATGTCAGCCCCAAGTTCATCATCAGATCTGTTATTAGCCATTAGGAGGCACAGGCACTTGGGAGAAGAGGAGTAGACTTGGACAAGGCCCCTACAACAAGCTCCTGTGGGTAGCTTGTCCATGCCTTGGACATAGTTAAGACAGGGAACCAACTTCATGAGCTGAGAAGCACACTCTTGCTGGTCATTTGCAGCATCTGAAACTGTGAAACCAGCCATTAAAGGCAAGATAAGTCCCACAAACAGTAAAATCTTGGCCATAAGGAGATCCCCCACCCAAGGAAATAAAAACTTAAAGTGCAAATCTGGATTGGCTACAAGAAGCTACTCTGAGACACAGTCCAAAAGATATTGAAGAGGGATCCTATAAAATGTTTGCCAATCTTAAGAATATTAAATATGAAAGGGCAGAGAGCAAGAGGGAAATCAACCAAGAATGTATGGGAGTACTTGGAATACTATCATCCCAAATGCCAAAAGCATGACTACAGTGAGGATGAATTTCAGTTATTGCATGCAAAACTTGTTTGGAATCTTTTGATCAAACTGAAAAATTAATCACGTAAGGTTAAGGTCTTTTGACTGCTTATGTGTACAAACTTCCCCAAGTTTTTCTTGCATGGGATTGTACAAATGCAACTGTGCAACCCGTGTGTCACTCTTGGCATGTAAAATGGCACCATAAGCTTTTAATCTTGGCATCCCTCAAGCTGTGATTTGGTTGTGTATTATCTTCATGCAAAAGACCCTAATTCAAACTTCAATGAACATACAGCCTTGGCAATTAATTGAACAAAGACTTGAAAATGTGGAATAAGGAAAAATGTTGGGTCAAAACAGTTAATTTAAACCATAGCACGCAAGGATGCTATGATACTTCTGTGAATCTTACCATTGCAATCTGCTTAGAAAGTTTCTTAATGTTAAATTATAGTGGGCATTTATAGGTATTATTGAAGTGACTAGATTTTCTACTTCTGGCTAATGTTAAGACTTGTTCTTTGGTTGCATGATTTGGGATTTGATTTTCTTTCTTATAACTACTTTACAGACTCTTCGATATCTTCTCTCCACATCGATGGGGAAGTATTGGATGAGCAAATATGTAAGCTTTTGTCTGCAACATATATTAAACTCATTAATTCCAACCGAGTATACTAAGAAATATCAGAAGTGACTAGATTTTCTGCATTCTAGCTAATGTTAAGACTTGTTCTTTGGTTGCATGATTTGGGATATCATTTTCCTTCTTATAACTACTTTATAGACTCTTTGATATCTTTTCCCCACATTAATGGTGGAGTATTCAATGAGCAAATATGTAAGCTTTAGTCTGCAACAAATTTCAAACTCATTATTTCCCACCAAGTATACTAAGAAATATCATTTTATTCACAATTTTGTCTCCAAAGTTCTTTATTGTATCATTCCACTATCAGAACAGGCTTTTTCCCTCCTCCATTATTATCATTATTAGTCTCAACTGTGGATAGATGCCAACTTATGCTTTTTCTTCCTGTTTTGCATATTTTATTTTCCATTTATATTTTAAATACATTTGGTAGCTTTTACTTTTCTCCAGCTTCAAATTAGAACCCTAAAGGAAAGCATCCTGCAGTCACTTATGGCCCAGTTCAAATGCCAATCTTATGCCAGACATTTTATATTTTATAATGAAAATAACGGTGCCAATCACGAGAAACTACCACGGAAGAAAGCATCTTGCAGCAACATATGGCTGAAGTTCAAATGTCAATTTGTGGCAGCCATCTTATATCTGAAAATGAAAATAACCATAGTTAGAAAATCTGCAAAAAATCCCAATTCGATCTGATTTTTCCCGATTCATACGTTTTTTTCCTGAAAACTTCTGATATGCATAAAAAAGCTTTTTTTCAATGAAAATTTGCATTTTCTTCGGTTTTTCAATGAAAAAATGCTGAATTTTTACCGATTCTCCTCCCAATTTTTTGCTGATTCCCGATTTTTTGGTTTCTTTTCCATGTCGATCCTGATCCGATTCACATTTTCTCAACTTTGAAAATAACTGGCCAATGATAAGAAACTATGTAAAATAGTCTCTGCCCCTCTATTGTCTTCAAGTGGAGTTTCTGGTAAGATTTCTTATCCACTATTATGGGGATACACAATTAGCTTTGCTTATTGACACTTTCCACTTTCTGCTTTTATCAGCAGTATGTAAATTGACTCAAATATTTAGCTTGTATGTTGAATTCAGTGATTTTGAACGTGCACAATAATCCCAATTCCAGAGTTAGCACATTGTGTTGAAATCCTCCATTACTTTTACTTTTGCAACCTATGCATATCCCATTATATCCTTCACTGTGTGCTTTTGATGGAGGTGAAGATAATATGTAAATCCAAAAACCGATTGCTTATATCATGAATTCATGGATTTTTAAATGGCCTATTAATCCCAATTTTGTGTTCGTATTAGATAGATTCCATGCCATGAACATTCCTCTAATCTTCCTCATGCATTGTGTACAGGAACCATCATTGCTTTTCTAACCAACCTTCTGCGTTTTCCCTTTTTCGGGGATCTTATTCACTTTCGTCTAATGTATATACTGAACAATATTATCAATTCTACAAGGGGACTGAGGCCCCTCTTATGTACAACCAAAAAGAAAAACAAATGGACACGACACAATTTATTCTGAATACCAACTTGACCAAGGTGACCCAACCACTGAGTATAATCTAAACTGTCTCCAAAGACATGCAGGAGAACTCCATAGTTGAGCAGAAAAACAATCAATTCTTGCATTAGACTGTTTTACAAAAACGTAGAGAGACCCTCTTGCTCTTGAAGGTTCTATTTTTGTGGATCCAACTGATTCAAATTTTGCAAATTTTGTAGTAATATTTGCTTGTAGCTACATCCTGCTTTGATAATAGATAACTAATCTGCTAAGGTTCTCATGGCAAGTGAACATGTGGTCCATGCAGACAATCTTTTTCCTTCTTCATTTTCAAAAATTTGGTTATATGAGACCAAAACAGGCCCCACCCTGAGTGTCAGGAATTTGAAATAATGTTACAATCATACAGCTGACTCTCTTATATCATTTGCCGTGAATTTCAACTTGGGCCACGCTCATCAGTTTGCATACCATTTATCACTTGCTCCACAATGACTTGAAGTCAAACGTTAACATTGGGGCAGAAGCTCGTAGATGCATAAGGGTGGCCTTGGATCGATAATATGGGTACTCTCAATATAGCTACTCAACTCAATCCTTATTCCATCCATTCCCATGAGTTCAACCATGTATTGCCATAGGTTTGACCGCTAACTCCAAGCATAAGCATGATATTACAAGATGCCTGATTGTAGGATTGAAACCTTGGCTTATGGTGTGAAACTCCTCGCTCCCCAGTGCTTGCCATAAACCCACCGGGCAATCAGACTTTCATCTTAATTACCAATCCTAAAGATAATTACTGCAATCATTGTACATGCCTTTGTTAGACACTTAAATCATATAGAAATATATAGAACCACATCATTCTGCTTCTGAAAAATAAATACATATTTGTACAGCCCTCTATAACAGATATGCACAATACAGTAATTGCATAGAGCAGTGCAAGAGAGTATCTTACCGGCACAAGCTTAATCATAAGAATTTTGCATTAACTATGGGAAGTTCCATAGTAGTAATTCATTCTACTAATGTTTTCCCAGTGATATTTGGACACACTCTTTCACCTAGTATTGATTAGCACGCAACTAGGAATAGCCCCGATACTTATATTTCCATCTTCAATCACTTCAAACACAGTAAGGGCTTATTGTTCTGAATTTTGTTCTCCACATCAAAGAAACACCTTTTAATATTCAGGTATATGCAAAATAACATAAAAATATAAAATATTAGCTTCAAGCATATTAGGCAACAGCTATGCAGCTGGAAGCAAAGGTAAAATGACATTAAACACAGAACATTTACATTAAGAGTGTTATAAAATCCTTTAAACGGACATTAGCAACTGTCACAGCTATCCCCAAAGAACGAACATGAGAAATCCTTGGATATTGTAAACAAACATTGAAGCAACTTTTGATATCATAATAAGAAGCTTCCTGGTCATCAAAGATCAGAAATGTTTTAGTTACTAATTAAAGGTTTTATTTATAACTTCCACATCTGTCACACAAAGTTGTGACAATTTGCAATTTATGCTGGAAAGGTAAAGGATGAAACACATAATAATATATGCAATCATTCTTTTAAAGATGACTTGTTTGCAGTCTGGTTTTGCCCTTGTAGCCAACATAACATCAACAAAACAGGAAAGGGCTATGCAGCTGTCTTCAAGATATTAAAAGAATAGTAAATATGAAACAATGACATTAATCATGTCTGAGAACAGCTATGCAGCCCTCCCGAGAGGCACAAAAAGAAATCTTTTGGTATTATTCACATATCTGTCATAATTAGAATTGATCTGTTCCTAAATACCCACAAGTATTCATATTTCTATTTTCTATTGTATCTTCCAGCTTTGTCAAGAAAAACCTGGATCAAAAATCTGCATTTTATACTGGAAAGAGGAAGAATGAAATACACAATAGTAGCTGGCACTCATGATTTTATATTTGGCTTATTTGCAGCCTGTTTTAATTGATCTTGACTCCCTGCATCCAACTTTGCAGCTACTTGTTCTCCACTCAATGGTAAATAATAGATGTGTGGCTTTGCTCGAGTTTTCTTGAACAGGTCATCAAGAGTATAAATTGGAGGTTCTGGCTCAGGGGCTACAACACATTCAAAAATAAACTGTATGAGTTATGAAGACTGAAAACATATTTATTAAAATATTAAAAAAAATGATTAATAATGTATGACAAGTGTAATCAACATTAAACACTCTCCAGTTCCCCACTATTGTGATCATCCAAAATACAAGTAGAAATGCTACTCTTCAAGCAAAACAACTAAACAGGAAAAGGTACTAAAAACAGAGAGTAATGAAGATAGTGTCCATAGAGTAAGAAAAGCTGAACAGAACATAGGGGAAAATTACTAATGACAAAACGTACGATTAAAAACAAGTTAAAATAAATCTAACACAAAAAACCTGCATTTTGCCTAAATTAACAGCATGTTATTGACTCTTGAGATATCAAGAAATAAAACTAGCAACTTATAAACTTCCATATAAATGAAAGGCGGCATGCATACCTAACAAAGCAACAACATAACATTGCCGTGCAAACAAGTTCACTGCAAACCAAAAATGAAGAGAGAATAAATGCAAATATAGGAATTACTTTTCTTTGATACCAAAGGCTGCTTTGGCTTCGAACCAGGCAAACGAGGTGAACTAAGCGCCTGAGCAGAAGACCCTTGTGGAGCTATCTGAGATGACCCTTGATTGATATCCTTAGGTGGCACAAGATTGGAAGTGTTTGTCAAATTGGAAGACTGGTCTTCGCAATGTAACTTCACTTCTTCTGGGTCCACAAATTCAGCAATGAGTAAGCGCCCTCCAATTACAGGCCACTTCAGATTGTATAGAGCATTTCTTGTTGCTACTGCCTCCTCCACCGAGGAATACTTGAAAAAAATATGAACATGTCAATTAGACAACACAACTACATGAGGATTATTTTACTGCAGTACAAAAGCAAACGTTCTATCGAAAACTTGAATGAATCTGCATGGCCCAGATAAAAAATAATATGCATAAACAAAATTATAAGCAATAAATTAAGTGAAATAATATGCATAAACAAAATTGTATGAAATAAATTAAGTGCACAAAACACATCATTTAGGAGGTCAGACAGCATACAGTCACATAGCAGTGTGTCTTTATTTGGTCCATCCAAAAGTATATGACTGTCCCCGTCTTTGAAAGCAGCTCTTTCAAGGCCTTAATTGTAAAAGGTCGAAGAAACCTTTCAACCTTCAGAGAAGTGGTTGGAGATCTCAGTGGCGGAGGAACTGAAAAGAAACAATCTCATAAGTACACATTAAATTCTGTTGCTTTCATGCACTCATCTCTCATCATATTTGACCTGAAACTGCATGTTTAAGTATAAAAAGGCACCAAATTCTCCAAAATAATTTAACCGGAAGCCAGACCTATTAATTGAAGATCTTGCTAGAATTATTGCTTGAATTTTATCCAAACAGAAAAATAGCATACACATATTTGACCCCAGGTATATATTAAACAACATTAAAAATCATACCGGTTCGAGGTTTCTGAATCTCTCCATTAGAAGTTGAGTTAGATTTCAGAGGAGGCGGAGCTGGTCTTGAGAAAGATGTTTTCTGAGCCTTTGGCAAAGATTGACTTGCAGAATTGTATGCATTTAGAATTACAGGATGTAAAGAGTTAGACCCATTAGATACTTCCGTAGCCTCTTCAGAAACAATATCCTTAAGAGTGTCGGTTGTCAATGGCTTGGTGTTACTGGCATCCAACAAGTTTTTTCCAGAATTCCAGCGTCGTTGTCTCTTTGCAGGTTCTTGTCTTGGCTCACCATCTAACAGAAAGAAAAAATAACAATAATAATAATTATCACAAAAAGCAAACTGTTACCACCTCCATTAAAACAATAATAATAACTTTGAATATACCATACTAGTGCAAAAACCATGCTCGCACAAAGTGCTGGAATCCACTAGAAGACTCTAGAATGTTTGCATTTTGCAAGCTTCAACAGCAAAAGCATAAAGTTAAAACCAGAAACATTCAACACCACGAACACCTAGCAAACACCCATTGATTATATATCAAAATGTCCATAAACAAGAATAGGCTAAAAGTTATGGGCAAGCTTACCACACCTACAAGTACACATGAAGATAAGAAAACATTATAGAATCAGAATGTGAAAATTTTCTGCTCGAAAGCTAAGCAAAAGTGATCACTGATAAATAAGTTCATTGACAAAAATATTAAAAAAAGATAAAAATTCTGTCAATAAAACTACTAGTTAGGATTCCAGTCATATTGTTACCATTATTTGATCCCCACTTCTGTTGTTGTTAAGGCTTGAGCGCACAATGTGATCCATATGCATGGTATACCATCTAAAATGCAGGAGATCTGGACTCTGTAGCCTCTTACCAATATAAGAAGGCATCAGAAACCTAGGGTATAAAATCCTCTTATAAGATGTGTTTGACCTTCACCCATACTGCCTAAGGCTTGCACTAAGAATAGGTACTCAATAGTGTAAAAACCATTTGTCCCAGTCAAGGAAAATGACATAAAAAAAAAAGCAAGCTTACAGTATCTGATTAGCATGTTCATAAGCATTTCCTATGTCAAAATTTCGTATCACTCCATAAGAAAGCCATTAAAGAATGCACTTAATATGGTACATAATTCATACAGAGAAGGTTTCTTTTTATTGCTAATTCCAAAAGAAGGTTGTACCACCAAAGTCAAAAAAATCAAATCCCTCTTCCATGTTGAAGGTTTCCTTCTAGGAAATAATATTGAAAAAAAAAGGTTATAAATAGGCTAATAGCTTAAATGTGCCATAGAAAGCTACAACTAGTACACGGATCTCTATCTCAAGTTCAACACATGTTAAAATCAATGTAACAGCATATAAAGTTGACATAAGTCAAATTGTTGACTGTCTTGAGTTAGAGTTCTATGATGAATCAAAGAATGGTAAAGAATATATATCCATATGCTAACCCCATTATATGTTCTTAAAATCATATTTGTATATGTTTTTATCATCTTATGAATTATGAATGGTAAGATATGAAGCATAGAAATAATAATTCGCTTATATATTTACACAGGCTATACTTCAGAAATATTCAGCACATATATTTTTCCATACCTTAACACCTCAATGTAAAATATTCAACATTTTTGTCAAGCAAAAGCATGGAGTTTATTAAAAGCTCATAGTCCTACGATTCATCTTTACAGTCTCCTCATAGGAATGCTTAACCCTGTTGAAAAAGCTTAAATGTGGTACTCTTTTCCAATAAACATGATTAGGTGCAAGTCCAGAGATTCCCCAAAGTCGCGGCAACCAAGCAGAAGATTACCGCACCAAACGAAAAATTTACCAATAAAAGAATAGTACATGGTCACAGCACTACACTATGCACCCAAGTTTTGAATGTACAAACTTTATCCTTTCTAACCTATGTTGTTAGCATTAAGATGGAAATGAATGAATTTAAAAGAAAAAGAAAATCAGCACATTTACCTAGCATCTTTCAGCTTGTTGTATTGCTTCAGCAACGTTCAGCAAGTACTCCCATCAGTGCCATGAAGCCATGACACCCTGAGGTCAAATCCTCAGCCATTTTCAAGTCACACTCCTCAGTAAATTTTTCTAAAACCCTAAGTATTTGCTAACTAGTTGAAAGATGTCAAACGAGATTAGGAGAGGAGCCTATATTTGAACAGGTGACTTGTAGTTGTGACAACCAAGTGTGACATTAAACACTAGTAGATGTGACAAGTGTGACATTAAACTCTAATAGATGTGACAGCACGAGACATTAAACTCTAATAGATGTGACAAGTGTGACATTAAACTCTAATAGATGTGACAGCACGATACATTAAACTCTAATAGATGTGACAGCACATGAGACATTAAATCCTAATAGTTGTGACAGTGCATGAGACATTAAACACAAATTCTTCTTCAACACTTTCTGCTTGGAAAAAAAATCAATAAATTAAACAAGAATACCATAATATATAGTAGAAAAAAGTAATAACATTATCGTACATGTTATAGCTATCAAGGGGTCCTAAAATAAAATACATTGATTATATCCCCTCTAATTATATGGTATTGAAATAATGGTATACAATAATACAAACCATGGGGAAACATTTGAACTTTGATCTCTCCTATTGGGGACCCATGTTTTTAATCATTTGATGATGCAATAAGAAGACATTACAAACATGTCTTATACAAATTCCCAGTAGTTATGGTTACACTGTTTGTCCTCAGTAAAAGTACCAATTTTGGATATTTAACAATAGGTCCCTCTCCATTGAAAAAAAAAAAAAATGAAGGTGTGGTAGAAGAAAAAAAAGTTGATTGTGAATAATTTGTCCTCTTTGATATAATAAAATGTATAACATTATAATATATTACTATATATAATATATTATATGCAATATTATATCTAATATTATATAATAAACGTTGTACGCATTATATTATAAATGAAACATAAAAATCATATTGATATAATATAACATAATTGTAGTGTTTTAATATATTATAGTACATAATTATATAGTATGTTACAATGTAATATATATAGTATGTTACAATGTAATATATATAGTATGTACTATATTACACATCTACTGTACTTTACATATGTTGTATATAAAATATATTTTTTCAAAATTTAATCCAAACTTTATAACCCTTCTATGGTTGTAACTTTTCCAGTTTTATTATTCTTCTCCAAAAGATGAACACTGCAACCTAGGTTCTAAAAAATATCCATTGATTATATCCCTCTAATGACACATTAATTCTGAAATGCCAATGTAGCCTTTATGTGGAGTTAAATAGGTTTTATATAAAATATGTAATTTTCTTAATTGGTTATACAGGATTAAAATATCATGCTCACATGGTATAGTGCCAGACAAGATTTGAACTTGGATCTCTCCTATTAGAAACCCACATCTTTAACCTCTTCGGCTAATACCATTTAATGATGCAATAAGAAAACAATACAAACATACCTTATTTAAATTTTGTGAGCTATGGTGACACCATATGTCCTCGATAAAGTGCCAATTTTGGATGTTCGACTATAGGCCCCTCTCCAATAAGAAAAAAACAATGACAAACAGAAATGTCCATGGGAAAGAAAGAAAATTAATTGTGAATACTAATGTCCTCTACAACATAATAAATTGTATAACATAATTTGTTACACTATATTATAATGTTATATATAATATATTATAATATTATAGGAAGGCAAAGAAAATAAATTCAAAACCAACAGAAGTGGAGTTGGTCTACTTGAATTTTGATGAAGCATGCAGGAGGAGGAGGAATAATTAGAAATAATAGGGGTTAGATTGTCACATTACGCTTTCAATAGTGGATTTAAGACTAATAATAAAGCTGAAGCTTGGGCAGCTTTGGAAGGGTTAAAAATATGCAGACAAAGGAAATGGAACAGAGCATGGATGGAAGACAATTCACTAATAATAATAATAAATGCAATTTTGAGGAAAGAAAAGGCTCCATCGAACATACAAGAGATCATCATGGAAATATAAGACCTTGCTACATAATTTAAAGAAATCAGATTAACACACACGTTAAGGGATGGGAACAAATGTGCAGATAGGCTGTCCAATAGAGGGGTTTTAATAGAGGATCATGAAGTTAAATTCTCTTTTCCATGGTTAGAGGAAGTAGTAAGTCTAGCTGAAGCTGACAAGAAATTGTTGACTGCGTGAATCAAATAATGATTAAGATTTACTTTAATGTTTTCCATTGGTAATATTTGTTGTATTTTATAACATTAATGTATTTTCATATAAACTATTTATTACAATTCTTGTGGTTGCACTTATGCTTCAGGAAGGAAACTAGCAGTCCAGATCTGGTAAAGCAGACTATGATAGTGCAAAGTTTTGGAAATATTACTCTACTAGGATGCAATGCATACACAGTAAAGGTGGAGTTTTGGTTTTGTGAAAACTGCTGCAAGAAAATGTCAAGAAGAAGGATGTTGAATTTTGGAATATTTGCATTTACAAAAAAAAATTAAAATCAAGAATTTAGTCGTATTAAGAAAATAGCTATAACAATTCAATTGAGATGGAGATTCAGTCATGGCGGAAGAGCAGCAGGTTCATACGGAGTGCATCAATGCTTTCAAACCCTTACCATGAATGCCTCGAACATTGTTTCCAGAAAATTGTTGAACCGAAGGAACATCGGGAAAAAAAGAGATAAGAGCTATTGTAAGACAAGAGGGAGTGCAAGCCAACAGTGAGTGCGAGGCAGGAGAGAGTGCAAGCCAAGAGGAAGTGTGAGCCGAGAGGGAGTGCAAGCCAAGAGCAAGCCCCATTAGCTAGTATAGAAGGAAAGTCATATTTGAAAGCCCTAATGGGAAGTCAAGATGCCCTAGTTGAAAGTATAGAGGCCCAAGTTGGAGATAAGCAGAAGAACAAATACATGGCAAGTTCGATCCAGGTAGCAGATGTTACACCAAAAGTGAGTATCAAGGATGAGATGATTGAGCATGATATAATGGTTCTTATAAGTAGATGGTTAATATGTAAGTTCTATATATCATGGCCAGGGTTTTTGGAGATTCAAAATTGGGTCAAGTGGATGTGGGGATTAAATTACTCTGTAACTTTTCTTCCTAAAGGTTTTTTCCTCATCATCTTTTCCAGTTCAGATATTAGGGATAAAATAATGGTTGGTGGCCGATGGTTTAGAGGAAGAGATGCACTTTATTTGAGACCATGGAATGAAAATTTTTCTGTTGAGACAAAAACTATTAAGATGCTTGCAGAATGGGTTAGGCTTTTTGGACTTCCATAGCAGCTTATAAATAAGGATGTTCTGAAGAATATTGGAAATACCGTGGGGAATTCATCGAGGAAGGATTAACTACTAAGGAGCAAAAGCATGCTATATATACTTGAATGTGTTGCTATGGATAATTCAAAACCTTTGCCACAATCCATTAAAATTAAATCTGAATCAAGAGAATGGGATCAACAAGTAGATTATGAAAATATCTCATTTCATTGCCACAATTATTATGAAATTGGACACATGACAAGAGTTTGCAAAGTGAAAAGTATGAAGAAAGAGACAAAAACTTCTTGCCATGAGATAAACTTCAAAACAAAGCAAGGAAATCATACAATATAAGCTAGATCAGATCAAAGATTCCACTCCGAAAGAAGAGGTAAATAAATCCTATCTATAGTATCATTTGGCAAGTTCAGAAAGAATTAAAGGCGCAAAAGAAGATGTGGATAGAAACCCTAAAACAAAGATGGCAAAAGAGATCAAGTTTATTACAAGTAAATAATCTTCAATTTCCTCAAGTACTATAGAATCCTCTCCAAGTAATAAAAGTGAAAGGGGTGAAGATGTTATCCCTTGCACTTTAAGGTTTCAAGAGCAGCATAATAAAGAAATGAGGATGGAAGAAACCCATAACAATTTAGGTTTTTTAGGGCAGAATAAGAAGATAATTGCTATAGAAGAGCATCCTTGCACTTTAAGGTTTCTAGGGCAACATAAAGAAGATTGTGCTTTTGAGGTTATTCCTTGCACTTCAGATCCTTCAGAACAAGGCAAACCTAAAGATGATAAGTCTTACTATGAGTAGTGTGAGAAGATTGAAGAGATTGATGAAGATGAAAGTATTGCTGGGAATGAAAAAATAAAAAAAGAGGAAAACCCAAGAAGCAAATACGAGAAAGAGAAACCCAGAGGAATATTGATATGGGAAAACAAAAGCAAATATCACAAAAACTAACAAGAAGTGGGGCTAAACCTACAAATAAAAACAAAAAATAACAATGAAAATAATATCTTGGAATATTAGGGGAATGAATAAGAACCCTAAAAAAAGGTATTAAGAAATTGTAAGGTTGTTATAGACAAGATATTTATAGATATAGAAGCTGGGCAGCAAATATTTTAGCCATTCACGGTGTTAAATTTCATCTTGACAGAAATTAATTTCGGAAGGAAGGCATCTGATATAGAAGGAGTTGATTGTGGAAATTTAGTAGTTCGAGAAAGATGGAGTATCTTTGATAGAAAGGCAAAGTTGGATATGCTTTAGTTAACTTGTTAAAAATGTAATGAGATCAATATAATGTTTTGTTTTTGTAATAAGAGGCCTTGAATAGAAGCCACACATAGCTTATTAAAAAAACAACTCAATTGAGATGAGAATTGAATCTATTTGAAAACTCTCAAACTCCTAAAAAGAAGTTGTGATTTGTCAAGGGTGGGGGACTCAAGTACAACCCCTCTCTCTCCAGCAAAAAAATTTAAAAAATTATATGCAACTTATATTTAATATAATCTAATAAATATTATGTATACTGTATTATAATTATTACATAAATAATGTAATCAAATATTATATTAATATTGACTAATAAATATTACACACATATATATGTGTTAAATATTACATACTAATGTATTCCAATGGTATGCGCTTAACCAGTTAAATTGCTCAACTTTCAAGAATGGAACCAAGGTTCAAACCTTGCCAAGTTATACACACATAATTGTCAAGCTGCTGCAATACCATTATGTGATTATGATGTAATACATAAATAATGTAATAAATATTATATTAATATTGTCTAATAAATATTAGATAACTAATGTAGTCCAATGGTATGAGCTTAACTAGTTAAATTGCTACCCAGGTGTTGTAGGTGAGTTGGAGAGGAGAGGGCAATCCTCCAAGGGAGGTCCAGGTTCGAATCTCCACCCTACCAAAAAGCTGAATTGGGTACCCAAAATCCAATTGATAATGTTGGTACGGGCAGGGCTGGGTGCGACCCCCGGGTGACTTTGACGGTGTAGAACCCCCTGTTCGTGGTCTCTTAGACCAAGGCGGCCCCGCAAGGGGTTTTTCGCTAAAAAAAAAAAAAAAACTAGTTAAATTGCTTAACTTTCAAGAATGGAACCAAGGTTCAAACCTTGCCAAGTTATACATGCAGAATTGTCAAGCTGCTGCAATACCATTATTTGATTATGATGTAATATGGGCAGGGCTCATTACAATCCCATTTATCCAATTTAAAAAAAAAAAGGTTACATAAGTAACATATTGACATAATATATATCAAGTGGCATTAGCTCAACCGGTTAGATTCCTCAATATATAAAGAGGAGACTAAGGTTCAAATCTTGCCAGACGATACATAGAAGATAATATCCAAGCTTTGTTGTAGTACCACTATGTAGTGATGGCGTAATAGGGTACCATTATGTGATTATGATGTAATATGGGCAGGGCTCATTACAATCCCATTTATCCAATTTAAAAAAAAAGGTTACATAAGTGACATATTGACATAATATATATCAAGTGGCATTAGCTCAACCGGTTAGATTCCTCAATATTTAAAGAGGAGACTAAGGTTCAAATCTTGCCAGGCGATACATATAAGATAACATCCAAGTTTTGTTGTAGTACCACTATGTAGTGATGACGTAATAGGGGTGGGGCCCGTTTCAATCTCATATAACCAATTGAAAAAAAAAAACATATTTGATATAATATAATGTAATATGTATAGTGTTTATGGTATTATCGTCTAAAAATATATACTATGTATCATATTATATACTAAGTGTATTTTATATATATTAAATATATTTTTTCCAAACTTGATCTGAATTCTATAACCCTTCTTTGGTTGTAACTTTATCATGATTTTATTATTCTTCTCCAAAATATAACCGCTGCAACCTAGTTTCAAAAATAAATATGCATTGACACATTATTTCTGAGAATTTTTTTTATTGAGTTTACACATGGTTTTTATGAGGGGTCCCAGTCCCCTCGGACTCATGCTGAGTGGAGTTTGAAACTTGGACCTCTCAAAGAGAGGCCAAAGCCCTTACCACTGCAATAAGCTTGCAGCTTATTAGTGGAGTTAAATATGTTTTTTTATAAAATATATAATTTTTTTAAAAGGTTAAATAAGATTGAAATACCATGTTATCATGGTATTTCAAACCCTCGAGCAAGAACTGAACTTGGATCTCCCCATCAGGAACGCACATTTTTAGTCGCTTGAAGCTATTTGTCATTTGCTTGAAGCTATTTGTCATTTGATGATGCAGTAAGAAGACATTACAAACATGTCTTATACAAATTTTCATGATATATAGTGATACAATATATCTGTGATAAAAGTCTCCATTTTGAATGTTCATCTATAGGCCCCTATTTCCTATTAAAAACAAGGAATGAAAGTGTCTGGGGAAGAAAGGAAGGATGATTGTGAATACTATGCCCTCTATGCTAAAATAAATTGTATAGCATAATTTACCACATTATATTATAATATCATATATAATAAAAAATATATGTAAAATTTATTATAATAAAAATATATGTTAAATTATAATAAATAGATGCAATATTATATAATAAACATTATATGTAGCATATTATAAATGTTACATAAATAGTATCAAGTGGTATTAGCTCAACGGTTAGATTCTTCAACATTTCAAGGAGGAGACCCAGGTTCGAATCTTGCCAAACCATACATGGATAATATCCAAACTTTGTTGCTATGTGGTGATGATGTAATACAGGTGGAACCCATTTCAATCTCATATGACTCATTAAGAAAAATGTTCCATAAATCGCGTATTGATATAATATAATACAATTTTTATTATATTATAGTACAAAAATACATAATACATATCATAATATACATTTGGTGTAATTTATATATACTGTATATAAAATGTAGTTTTCCCAAACTTAATCCAAACTTTATAACTCTTCTTCGATTGTAACCTTTTCCCCTATTTTATTGTTCTTCTCCAAAACATGAACGCTGAAACTTAGTTTCTAACCATACCCTGCATAACCCCATACTCTTGAACACTGGTAACCTAGTTTACAGGTATGTTTCAGTGGTAAATGTTTAAACATTATACAGATCCAGCTATTAATTCAAATCAAATTCGACCATTGTAGTATATTCACATTAACAATGGGAAAAAACTGACCGATATGAGCACAGTTTTTGGACCAAAAAGCTTACTGCTGATCTTTAATGCAAACTCAATGGCTGTTCGTAAGAAAAAATATTCCAGCAGGTCTTTCAGTAAGGATTTCCTAATATGATATTATGATTCACAACGGATGTATATTTAATGCAAACTCAATAGCTGTTCGTAAGAAGAAATATTCCAGCAGGTCTTTCAATAAGGGTTTTCTTATATAATATTATGATTCACAAAGGCGCACACAGATATCCTGAATCCCCGACAAAAATAAAGATTTTGTTTTGGTAAAATAGCAATACATAGAAAGCATAGATCAAATCTACCAGACATGGATTTCTTTATGGAATTTATGCATGAATCTTATGACTTGTATTTTCACTATATTTTGCTTAAAGACTACTAGTTCTTTGCCATTGCAATTTCATGCATTGCAAGTTTGACACCAATGCGTTAAATCTCTTAGACATACAACTTCAAATACTTTCGTCCTTGAACTTGAATGTAAAGTAATAGTTGCTGGCTTCTTCGATAGCTAAAAGCTTAAACGACACATTTTTCTCATTCACAATGTAATGTTAGCACTATTTTATGTTTTCCACGGTGACACAGCTGCGGTGGTTGAAATTAAAATCAAAATGCATAGCAAGATGGCTAATGAGGTAGCTCAGGGAGTTTCGGGCAACCGGTAAAGAACAAGGAATTTCATACCATAAAGGTTCAAATCTTATAGGTGAACATTAAAACTTTATCAAATATCATTATCTCAACAGGTTAAATTCCTTAACTTTCAAGGAAGAGATCCAGGTTTGAATCTTGCCAAGCAATACATGCATCATTGCCAATTTGTTGTAATATTACTATGTGGTTATGATGTAAAACTGTTGTACTATTACTATGTGGTCAATAGTGGGGCCATTTCAATCATATATAACCGATTTTAATTTTACAACCAAAAAAAAAGATGGTTAATGAAATAAAAGTTTCATTACTCATAAGACTGTAAGAGATAAAATTACTTAGAGAGGCCAAGAGAAATTACCTTCATTTGTGCCTTCATTTTTCCGCTTCTTCCCTGTCTGACAGTCAAATTCAATATCCATTGGATCCACTTCTGCAGTTTTAACATGTCCCAACTTCACAGTCTCACTATTCTCTGATATTTCCCTTGGTGAATCAGAGTCCACTGTAAGTTGTGGAATTGGGAATTCTGGTGTTCTTTTCCATTCATTCAATATCTTGTCTGAAAACTTCTCACCCCTCAAATCCAACTCATTTGATTCATCTTCCAACTCCTCGTATTTCTCTCCCTTCCTCTTCATGTAATGTTCATCCTCAGCTTCTAATACGACTGAACTAGCTCTAGGCTTTAATTCAAATTCATGAACTGGAGATTTCTGAGCAATGATTTGACTCTGTAAATCTTCAGATTCCATGGACTCTTCCAGAGCTACGATTGTTTCCTGCTTTCTCTCCTCAGCCATACACGGATCTGTCTCACATAACTGATCATGCTGAGGAAGATCCAAACTACTTTTATTACTCTGGCCAGATTGGGCTTCTGCGTTCTCTTCACTGTAAGACTTCGTTTCAAATTGTTGCTTCTCCAATATTATGTTAGATGTAGTTGATATTACCATATCATCACTTTGATGTGTTAAAGCACTTTCTTTTGCCTCTCGAATTTCAATTTGTAACTCAGCTTGCATCTGTTTATTGCAAGTGGTTTCTACTATTTCAGTGTTGCCTGTCTGTTCAGATAATTCTTTGGAAGAAGAACGTGAAGTAACATACTGACTCTTTGCTGCTAGAGATTCCAACAAAACCCCACTAGTTGTCTGCTTAGCTAAATTTTGTTCACTCTGATTCAATGTCAACCCTCTGTCACTCTGAACTAACATAATATTTTCTTTGTCTTTTGGGTCTGATTCACATGTAATTGTATCCATGGAAGGAGAGTTTTCTTCTTGGTTCTGTTTGAAATCGGTTTCTCCTTCTTCAGGATTGATTTCAGGTTTTGATTCAGAATCACAAGTTGAAGCATTTAGACTAATATACTGATTCTGTGCACATCCAGCCTCGATATTTGCCAAAATGCCTTGATTTGTTTCAGACTTTTGCCCATCTTCTAAACATGGATCAGTCCTACTCAATATAGCCACCATGTCATTTTTGTTCTCTTGATCTCTAGTTTCCCATGTGTCTGCTTTACTGGGAGGCTCACAGTCAAACATAGCCTGTTTGACGACTGAAGTTTCTGATTCCTCGTAATTATGCCTGGGATCAGATTTAAAATCATAGCCTGTAGAATTAGCACCAACAGATTGATTCATAGCCTCTTCACTGACTGTTCTTACTTCAGATTGTGCCTTGTCAACAGAATCCAAACCAGTATCACTCATCTTCAGAATGTCATCCTTGTCAGCTGTCAAGCTAATTTCCTTTTCTTCCTGCTCCTCCAATTGACATTCGCTCGTTCTTTTTGGATAACTTTCACTGGAAACATTCTCTGAAATATGAACTTTCATAGAAAGGATTTTATCTTCTGCTTCAAGCCTGTCCTTTGGAGAATCCAAACCCCCAAACTGAATATGGCCATCTCTCAGTTCCATCTGCTCTTGGACAATTGAACTGACCATATTAGAAACTGTCTCCTTCAAATTTTGACCAGTTTGACTAAAGATAGACTTTTCGTACTTGTCAATTGTCTTTCCTGCATTTGCTTCCATTGTCTTATCTCCAGAATCAGGTTTATCACAAAACATACCAAGGGCGTCTGGTCCACTTTCATTTACACCACTCTCATTTACCTTGTGAACAAAGCATGTGGTTGCAGAGTCATCTCCTACAGCTTCTTCTTTATCATGGTATAAACCCTCAGATCCATGTACCAATCCAAGAGGACTCTTTCCAGCAGATTTAAACTGTTCCATGCCTTCTTCCTTTTGATTGTCACATTCCATTATTCCTGGTTCCAAAGCAGATTGTATGATGACTGGTTCCAAAGCAGAGTCATCTCCTACAGCTTCCTCTTTATCATGGTATAAACCCTCAGATCCATGTACCAACCCAAGAGGACTCATTCTAGCAGATTTGAACTGTTCAATGCCTTCTTCCTTTTGATTGTCACATTCCATTTTTCCTGGTTCCAAAGCAGATTGTATGATGACTGAAGCAGCACCATCATTGTTTGCTGCCAACAACATCGACTCAGATTCATCCCCTCTGACATCGACATTTTCCCTTTCAGTATCCCCTGGGGTTGTCTTGCCTGCAACTAGCTGATGTGGATGATAATGTGAGCTTTTGGTATCTACAACCTGTGCAGGAAAATCATCTTCATTTCTACTATCTGCCTCAAGTGGCAGCGGAATATAGCATTGGCTTGAATCTACAACAGGCAGAGGTGAGTTATAACCACCAGATCCCAGTGGAGGTGTTGAATGACGAACAGGTGAGTTGGAACCAGCTTGAACTTCTTGAGGCAAATTATTTAAGTATGTATTGTCCAACTGCTCCTGCGCTTCTTGTCGAAGAACTTCTTCAAGTTTCTCTATTAGATCTTTCTTTAGCCCTTTAGGGGTAATTCCTCGTTTTCTGAGCTCGTCTTTCAGCTCTGGCACTTTGAGCTGTGCTGGTATGCAAGTCCGAGGAGCTGACATCCCTCTGTCTGCACCAAAACTACCAACTCAGCTAGATTAGGAATATAAGAAGGAAAAAAGCAATCTGGTGGGCACCTGCAACTAATAGAACACTGAGACAGGTAAACAAACAGGCAAGGGTCAATAGGAAGAAGAGCAAAGAAAACTATTTTGAGAAATATAGTTGTAAGGGTAGTCCAGAAGATGAAAAACCAAATGATGATGTCAATAGTCAATGGCAAGAAGTTGAAGCTCCTTCCAAAATTTTAGCAGGTACTCACGGATTCCATCCCTGAGTGTTTAGAAAAGTTCCGCAGGTTCTACCACAGATTTGTCTTTTAAAGTACTTGTGGTTTGATGAAATATGCACGACCGCTTGAACTCTGAAGCTTAATCTTTCGAAATCTCAAATATGAGCTACCAAAGAACTCTGCCACTTTTCTCTCACAAGCTCTTCCACTCTTCTCTTTTACTTGGCTTGTAAACCTTCATTGCAGTAGCTATTCATAGTATACACCATACTCCAATTCATGGAACAAAATATTGGAAGCCAATAAAAGCCACTTTTCTTTTGCAATTAAGAACTAATGCATCCACGTCAAATCATCCACTAACATAACTTTGACACAATCTAACAGTTTCCACAAAAAAGTCACCATCCACACATCCTAGTTATTTCAGGTTCTGGTCAAAGTTCAAAAATTCTGAAAAACAACCTCATCAATCACTCTTAATCCCTGAACTAAACTCCACCATACAAATGTGCACCAAAGAACTTTTCCAGAAATGACTAATCTGAACTTTTGCTGCAATGACTATCCAGAACCCGCTTCTCTATGTGGTTTTTGCAAAGCAATCCTTAAAATTTCACAGCTGCCAAATCCATCTGCAATGTGCAAATAGCAAAACAAAAATGAACCAGTAGTTTTAAAAAATGACTTGACAAGAAAACACATTTTGTAAAATTACATGATTAAACTTAACAAGAAAACACAGTTTGGTTTACACCATTAAAAGATCAGGTTAAAGTAAATTAGTTTCTAACATCCACAAGGCCATAGGCTATATGGAAGGATCCTCGTATGTGTACAATTCTACTCCATCAACCTCCTATTCAGAGTTCCAAAATCTTCACCACTAAGACCACTCAAGTTGTACAATAAAGGCACATACATCCAATATTTTCCTCAACAGTGATTCCGCATTGGTCATTAAAGGTATTTACAGCCCTAGGATGTAAAACCTTACAAAGAAATTTCATCACGGTAAAAGAACAACAACCTCAAGAAGCTTAGCAAACTAAAAATTAAAAACTTCAATACACAAGATTCCACAAATAGTTTACAATACAAATACATTTGAAAACCTTTATTCTTTATCAACAACGCTATTGAAACAGAGGACTTATACATATTAGCATGAAACGGAGGACTTATTCATGTTAACATTAAACTTCATTCTAGGTATGTTAACCACAAGGGACCTATCTTCACATAAACCAATGAATCCTGTCAGGAACCTCTCCTATTCAAGCCATTAGATGCAACATTTAAAAGTTTTACCCTAAAACAAACAAAACAAAAAAAAAAACATCCTAACCTGTTCAAGCCATTAGATACAACTTTTACAAAATTTACTCTAAAACCTAAATAAAAAATACAAAAAAATGCAAGCATCTTTCTTTACTAAGCTTAAGTAGCGTTTTAAGGTTCACAAGCATACCACCTCATACTCCCCTGGGTTCGCTATTGTGCCATAGGCCCACAAGGCCAGCATACCCTACTACCCGACTTCCCTTCGGATCCAAATCTTGGAGGTCCTATCCAGAGTACCCAAGCCTTCCCAATCAGGCCCACACAAGCTGGAGCACCAAAGCTATCATGTCTCGCAGTTTTTTTTTCCTTAAATAACTGCGGTTTCGTTTATATTTCTAAATACTTTTTGACATTTGTCATTTAGCTCTAAAATCCACAGCGATTCACCAAAATATTTGACTGCATGAGATCAAATTTATCAGGATTCGCCTTCACAATTAAAATATAATTCTTAAAACAAAGGTGATGGAGTAGGAGATACTTAATGCTTAGTTAACCGAAAAAAAAAATAGTTTATTTCCTCCTCGACCATCAGGCACTTTTCTAATAAAATTCACAAATTATAGGGTGTAATCATTTATTGTTTGCTAAAAATGAACTTTTCATAGTAGAGGAAAATTCCTGGGCAAATTTTAAACTAATACGACAAATTCTTCTGCATCCCAGAACGCTTACGCATATCCGGCATCGTGGTGTTCAATTCATTCATCATTTACTCAAAATAATAGAGATTTTTTTCTCTATAACAAAAAGAACACAAGCAAAATAAATTTTAAAAATAAAAAATTGTCTCGTAGTTGGAAATTCACCGCCGAATGTAGTCAAAATTGTAAAAAAAATTAAGAAGCTTATGATGTTTTAGCATATTTCACGGTGTTGTGTTCCAGTTGAACACTATTTTACTCAAAATTATGAGTAGAAAAGGAAAAAAAAAAAATCGAAACACGGGAATTTTTTCCAAAAGAAAAAAAAAAAAAACAAAATTAAAAATTCAAACCTGTTCAAATTTGCCTGCATGAAGAATCTGGCTCGCATTCGAACACCTCTGCGCGCGCATGTACTTTTCCTGTTTCAATCAATTGTTTAGTGTATTTCCTTTTATCTTAGTGCGCTAGGGTTTGAAACCGGCTATAGCTAGTTTTTTCGCGATTTAGGGTTTGAAACTGGCTGTACCTGTAAACGGTAGTCGATTATCACGAAATGGATAAGCTTGAAAAGGTAGTGTAGTTTTCACCTGAGGTTCGTTGGTGCCCAACTGCTTGGAGAAATGTACTTCTTATACGCGTTGCTATTTCTTATAGGTTTAAAAATTTTAAATTTATTATTTGAGTTTTGATTTTAATTGCTTACATTCTAAAAGAAAAATATTTTTAAATGTTTAGAGGTTATAGGTTATGTGAGATTAATAATACTTATTTTTTAAATCTTAAACTTTTTTTTTTTTTTTTTTTTTTTTGGCGAAAACCCTTAGGTTATGTGAGATTAATAATACTTATTTTTTAAATCTTAAACTTTTTTTTTTTTTAGCGAAACCTTTTGTGGTCTGAGAGACCACGAACAGGGGGTTCTACATCGTCAAAGTCACTTGGGAGTCTCGCACCCTTATCAATTGGATTTTTGGATACCCAATTTAGTTTTTTGGTAGGGTGGAGATTTGAACCTGGGACCTCCCTTGGAGGATTGCTCTCCCTTCTCCAACGCATCTACAACACCTGAGTTTAAATCTTAAACTTTTATTTAAATTTTATATAATTAATTAAAATATAAAATAAAATCATTTTTAACTTCCAGACCATAAGTTATGAGACTACTCTCATAAAAAAATGTTGTTAGTATTGCCAAACTTTAATTAGTTGAACTTTCTATTCCAAAATCTTACCATTAGATTCACTTTATATTATTTTAAAAATTAGACATTTTATTTCAAAGTCTTATCATTGGACCTACTTTTATATACTATTTTAAATTGCAATTTATTTAGCTATATAAAAAGAGATGAAGAATTATCAAATAACCTCACCAAACTTTAATTAGTTGAACTTTTTATTCCAAAGTCTTACCGTTAGATCCTCTTTTATATATTATTTTAAAACTTTAATGAATGAGAATTTTTATTTTAAAGTTTTACCATTGGACCTATTTTTATATACTATTTTATATTGCAATTTATTTAGCTATATAATAAGAGATGAAGAATTATGAAATGGGATTAGTTTAAACAATGGAAGTTCTCAACTTTTAAGGAAGGAACAAGTCTAAATCTTATTTAAGGGAACATGCATAATTATGTAACCAACTAACCAAAAAAACACATATATAATTATTAGACTTGTTGTAATATTACTAGATGGCTATGATGTAAAATCTTATAGACGGACCTTGCATAATTATGTGACCAACTAACCAAAAAAAACATGTATAATTATTAGACTTGTTGTAATATTACTAGATGGCTATGATGTAATATCTGATAGATGGACTTTGTAAGTTATCGAAGATTTAACTTTTTCCCTTGTAAACCTTACACTTTTATAATTAAATATTAAAAAAATTAAATAAAAAATAATTTTATTGAAAGGAAAATTTCAAATCATAAAAACTTTTATAATCTTTTGGGTAAAAACAAAATCAATGATACCTTAACTTTTAAAAAACACAGGACCTATGTTTTTTAAGCATCTTAAATTTATAAAAGTTAATTTTTTAAATAAAAGATAATAAAATAAAAATCAAAATGTTTTTGAGAAAAATCTTTGTCTGAAACTACAATTTACAATTTTTTTTTATTGGAACTGAAACTACAAATTTCATTTTGGTTTTCTCGTATTTTTAAATGTTATAGTCCCATATGCTAATAATAATACATAACACCTTTCATTTGAATTTCAAATACATTGGGCCTTATATGTCAAACACTTTGAATAAAAGCCATATTATAAAAGATGAAACTTAAAGTTTATGAACCGCACAAAAAAATATATGAATAAAGCCATATTTATAAAATATGAGACTTGAAAAGGCCATATTGTAAAAGATGAAACTTAAAGTTTATGAACCGGACCAAAAAAAAATATGAATAAAAGCCATATTATAAAAGATGAAACTTAAAGTTTATTAACCGAAAATAATAAATATATAAATGAAGTACTCTATTATAACAATATGGGCCTCTTTTGTATTTATATAAGAAACATTTACGTTTGTTTGATCAGTCTCCTCTTAACCATGTTCTTTTATAAAGTCGAAAGATGAGCAGTCTATTCTCAACCATGACCCCTCCTAAAGTCGAGAGCTATGCTTATCAATAGGGAATTTAACACACATCCACCACACTCGCCCATGTCACGGTTTAAACCTTGAACCTCCCAAAGAAGAGCCAAAGCCCAAACCGTCGCACTATCCCCCGAGACAATATGGGCCTTTTATATTACATGTATGTATTGTTTGATAAGATTTATATTTTTTAAGTTTTAAATTTTTTTATTACATCAAATTAACTAATATTATCTGATTATTATTATTATATTTTATTTTTTCGAGTAGTGTGATAAACCTTTATGATCGAGGCATAGGATTGAGTAGTCTCCTCCCAACTATTATCCCTCGTAAGGTCGAGAGCTACACTTATTAGTAGGATATTACCACACAGTGTGTTGGAGAGCTACACTTATTAATAGTAGATTAACATAGTGTGTTTGAGAGCTACACTTATTAATAGTAGATTAACATAGTGTGTTCGAGAGCTACACTTATTAATAGGAGATTAACATAGTGTGTTCGAGAGCTACACTTATTAGTAGGAGATTAACACACAACCACACACATCGTGGTTTGAACTTCGAAGTTGTCCCTTGGAACTTCTATTTTTTTTAGATTTGGTTAGTGTGAGAAACGTCTACGACTGACGTTCGGGTTGGGCATCTTCATCCCACCATGGCCTCTCATAAGCAGGAGAGTTGAGTTTATCAATATGGGCCATGCATACACTCACCCTCTCACACACTCACATATGTCATGGTTTGAACCTTGGACTTCCCGAATAAAAGCCAAAGCCTGAACAGTTGTGTTGTCCCCTTTAGACTAGAACTTTTGATTATTAGGAAAACTATCCATATTAATATAATTTGATTATTATTATATTTTTTTCCATTGGTTATATGGAATTGAAATGGGTTCTATTCATATTACATATTATATTATATTATATTATATTATATATATATATATATATAAAGGAGAGTTGGTTACATTCACAATATTTTTAATAATTGCCAAGTGCAGGGTTCAAACCATAGGGGCTACTCTCAATAAGCCTATACCACCTCGGTGTTGTTGACTCGATGTGAAAGGACCACCGATCACTTGAGATTTGTCCCATTGTCGTCATGGCGCACACTCAAAAGATTCAGATCAGACTACTACTTTTACAACAAGTATGTCCCCAAGGTTTGAACCTAGGTCTCTTCTTGATAAGTGCTTAACCAAAGCACACACTCAAAGGATTCAGATCAAACTACTACCTTTGCAACAAGCATGCCCCCAAGGTTTGAACCTAGGTCTCTTCTTGGTAAGTGCCTAGTCACACAAACAACTACCAATCCATCAAGTCCTTAAGGACCACTCGTATTACATCATTATTACATAGTAGTATAACAACAAAATTTAGATTAGATATTATCCATGTATTGTTTGATAAGATATGAACTTTGGTTTCCTCCTTAAATATAAAAAATCTAACCAATTAAACTAATACCACTTAATGTAATTATTATATTAATATTACTTATTTTAAATTATTTTTTATTACATTTATAATTATATCATACGATAGGACAAGTTGAGCTAGTCTACATGTCTAAACCATTTTTGAAACTCGATCCAAAAGCTACAAGTCTTTAACCACTCAATAAAAATTATTTTTATAAATTAATAACTTTAAAAACCATTTAAATATATATATATATATATATATATATATATAATTAAAGTTAGTGTGAAAATCTCCTATAAACGATGTTATGGTTTGTCATCCTCATCTCAACCATGACCTCTCATAAAGGTGAGAGCTAAACTTATCAATAGAACCAAACACATAACCATACACACCCACCCTTTCACACACTAGCTCACATCGGTTTGAACCTTGAACCTTCCGAAGAAGAACCGAAGCATCACTGTGTTGTATATGTATATATATATATATATATATATATATATATATAGTTTTTGAAACTAATGTACAATAAATTTAATGAATTTTTGTTTGGATTAGCTTTTGATTTTTTCTTTTTTATGCTTATTTAAACAAAAAGTAATAATAAATTTTTTCGAGAGGTTCAAGGTTCAAACCGCGACGTGGGCGAGTGTGTGATGGGATGGGTGTGTGATGGTTGTATGTTAAATTTCCTATTGATAAGCATAGCTCTCGCTTTACGAGGGGTCATGATTGGTAGGAGACTATTTAACCCTGTGCGTTGGTCGTAGGTCATGATTGGGAGGAGACTGTTCAACCCTATGCATTGGTCGTAGGGGTTTCTCATACTAACCAAACCAAAAAAAAAAAAAATAGTAATAATTTTAAATTAGTAAAATGATAATTTAAAATCATTATAAATCAAATATTTATAGAGATATTTTATTTAGTATAACGAAGGATTCATAATTCTAATATATGGACCAATGAAAAGGTATTTCTTTTAATATAATGAAGGATTCATACTTTTAATGCAACCTATGGATCAATCAAATCAACTAGTTTTAATATCAAATAGCATTAGCTCAACCAATTAGATTTCTCAATATTCAAGGAGGAAACCTGGTTCGAATCTTGCCAAGCTACACATGGATAATATCCAAGCTTTGTTGTAATACTACTATGTGTTGATGATATAATATAGATGGAGCCCACTTCAATCTCATATAATTAGTTGAAAAAAATCAACTAGTCTTAATTACAATACATAATAATTATAGTCATCTTTGTCTTATTATTAATAGAACTTAATAATCTTTGAATTAGACTAATGTTATTGTTTTTTTTTTAAATGTGTTTCATTGTTTCTAAAACCTTTCTTAATTTCTTAATCTTCATTTGGTTTTCACTTAAAGAAACCTTTAAGTTCTCCTTCTCATGTGATAATTTTCTTAATCTTCATTTGGTTTGCACTTAGAGAAAAAACCTTTACATTCGCTGTTATGATGTGGTGATTGATTATATTGGAATAAATTGTTAAAATCTGTTTGTTTTATTGATTCTCACAAATCACCTTGTTTTGGCATAGAAAAATGTAAGAGGAGTGTGAGTAGGGAGCAAGTGCAAGTAGGGAGCAAGACTCGCCTCTTTTTATTCTAACTATGGAAATTCAAGACCTTCCTATAGAGTTTGAAGAAATCAGGTTTACACATATGTTAAGGGAAGGAAACAAATGTGTTGATAGGCTAGCCAATAGAGGAGTTTTAATTGAGGATCATGAAGTTAAATTCTCTTTTCCATGGTTAGAGGAAGTAGTAAGTTTAGTTGAAGCTAACAAAAAATGTTGACTACCTAAATCAAATAATGATTAAGATTTACTTTAATATTTTCCATTGGTAATATCTGTTTTTAATAACATTAATGTGTTTTCATATAAACTATTTATTATAATTTTTGTGGTTGCACTTGTGCTTCAGGAAGGAAACTAGCAATCTGGATCTGCTAAAGTTGACTATGATAGTACAATGTTTTGGAAATATTACTCTACTAAGATGTAATGCATAGATAGTAGAGGTGAAATTTTGGTGTTGTGAAGGCTGCTATAGGAAAATGTAAAGAAGGATGATGAATTTTGGAATATTTGTATTTACATAGAAAATTAAAAAATATCCAAAAAATAAAAATCAAGAATTCAATCATTTAATGTAAAATGTTGGTTTCTAGCTATATCAACTCAATTGAGATGAGAATTGAATCTGTTTGTAGACTCTCAAGCTTTAAAGAAGAGAGTTATGTTTTGTCAAGGGTGGGGGACTCGAGGACAACCCCTTTTTCTCCAGCAAAAAAAACTTCAATAAAAGTAAAAGAAGTATGAACTGACCCTGAATCATCATATCTTTCTCCAAAAAATAGAGAGTCTAAAAGGTAGTTAAACAAGTATTGATTAAGTTAAAATAATAGTTACCTCCATCTAATAGGAAAAACTTTGAAAAAAACATTATCATTAATATAAATGCATTAGAAATCAAAAGTGATAGTTGCAAACTTTTCTTCAAGTGATGACTCAATAGAGATAAACCCATTGAGATAGTCATGCATCTTCTCAATGTTGAATATCAAGTCTACAAACCATTTCTAGAAATATTTCAAAGAAAAATTCTCCATAGATTTAATCTCCTTAGTCATCTTGTCTACAACACTCCAAACATTCAATTTGTATTGTTTTTCCTTAGTTAAAATCTTGTCACTATCATATGGTTCTTCAATCTTGATTTTTGCTACCAAACTATTCATTTCTCCAACAAACTTGTTGATGATGGACTTGACCTCGAGCAACACTCCATGATGCCATGGCACATAGGAATAGGTATGTGTGGACATGACATTATATTGTATAAGGGTATTATCAATAGTTGGCATGGGCCTCACATAACCCAAGGTTGATTATATTATTATATTATAATAATGAGGGGATGAGGTTTTAGTAGTTGGATCTTGAAAGTAGAATTAAAATATGGCTATATAAAGAAGGGATATTGTCATTGTAATTATCATGAAGATCATTCATATAAAGTATTACTTGTAATCATCTTTGCCCACAAAGTGGCTTATGATACTTTTCCCTCTCCAAGTGGTGCCTCATCTTGAGAGATCTTACGGAGTTATTCATTCCTTAAGGATTATTATTGGTGTTTCCCTACCCTAAGGGTGTTATCTATCTATATCTCATTGTGTGGATTGTTGTTGTGGATATTTGTATGAATTATTTGATATTTTTGCATATTTGTAAATGATTTTTGTTAATGAGAATATAATTTCATTACACACGAGCATGGTTAATTCTTTCTTGAGCAAATGTAATCCATGTAGAGCATCTATGAATTTCAAGAGCAAACAATAATGAAATATTTATGGGATCTATTCTTTGTTGCTTAATATTCATTAGGTCATTTTAAGTATGTGCAATAGTTTTTTGTAGCACATCAACTTTAGTATCCTTGCAAAAGTACAGTTAAACAAAAACTAAATATTTAATTCAAATTTTACTTTTATAGCTTCTGTGGATGCACTTGTGATGATCTCCTTGTGGTGTTTAGTGGTATCTACATTGGAGACTTGTTCTTTTAAAGTATTGACTTGCAAAGTGAGGGATTGCACCATGGAGAGATAATATGTTTCTTTATCTACTATAGTTTTATCAATTATGAAACTCTCTCCTCAAGTATGTTAGCATGAGATCTTTCAAAAGCTCATTTAGATTCAAAATCTTGAATGTGCTAGAATTGGTTGATGATCCTTTTATCTAAATCTTTGAATTTGCCTCCTTTTGCATCTTACCTGTGTCCTCTCCCTAAACTTTATTTGTTGAGGTGCTAGTCATCTCATGTAATATTTCAATAACAACATTATCCTCAAATATCTTCCTTTTCTTTGAATATTTATCCTTTAATGACACATTTTTCATCATAAAAATAGTTTAATGAAATATCATTAATTTTGGAGTTCAAAATATTTCTTCCCATGGATAATCCAATGGACCTAACAACTTCTTTAGTATGTTGTGCTCTACTTCCCCTAATATGCCTAATAATATTTATAGTTTCAACTTCTAGTTCTACCACGTCATCAATTGTTTCTCTTGTGGTTTCCTCTCCTGTTGTATCAATTTTTTCTATAAATTCTAAACTTTCAGTCACTATGATCTCTATTCCTTTGGCATCTACTTCCCAAAAGTGTGCTTGGACATATTTAGTGGATATTTTATTCATCATAAGGTTTAATCCTATCAAAATAATTTATCCCAATGAAAGTTTTACCTCTAAAGATGACACCTTCCCCTTATAATCTTCTTTGTCTATAGGATCAATTTGTTTTGTTAGACAATTTATTTTCAAATAGAAGGCCCAAACTTTGGTAGAAATTTTATCTTGCAAGATTCTCACCACTAGTACTTAACAAAATTTTAAATTCATCATACTTATTCAAAGTTTTTTCTCTTGTTTGCACAAGAGTATCTTCTATCACAACTAACCCCATAAGGATTTCAAAATTTTATTTGAATTTAATATTTTTTTCTTTCAAAAGAAGAAGTACTTGGTTGGGACGGAGCTTAACTTGAATTGTCCAAGTAATACCTTGAAGAATCCTTCTTCCTCTTCCTTTCAATCACCTCTACCCAAGAATGTGCATCCCTTGAAAGGTCTTCTTCAAACTCTCCCTGTGTACATTCAAACGGCCAAGTCTTTTGGATAGACCTTAAATGCCATCTAATATTTTATTCATGATCACAAAATCTAATATATACATCTTCCAATTGAATTTTATCAAAGCATGAAGCCAACTATGTACAATGCCCCAAGTTTTCTATTGTGAAATCCCCAATAGAAAATAAAATGGGAAAACAACACATGGATGTGGGCCAATAAATTTCTTTAATATAACTATTGATGCTTCTCATCATCTAATAAGCTACCTCTTTGAGTAGCTTCTTATAAGGTACACACATGGGCAACAAATGGGGTTTCCCTTTGAAATTTGAGAGCCTAATGTATGCTCAATGGGATTGAATAAATAAATCAACATATTGCTACAAATCCCTTCTAGTTTAAACAATGAAATGAGGGTAAGAATAATTATTTAATAGAGAATAAATACAATAAAAATAACTAGAGTGAATATAATATATTTCTTTCTTTCTTTTTATGTATTCCTTCTAGATATTTCTAAAAATTATATTTATAGGTGGTCTATTTCGAAAATTAAAAAAGGAAACTTCTTTAATTTTGAGTTGTGTAACCATGAATATAATATCAATTATAAAGGTAGTCATGTGGAATATAGGCCTCTCTAGGGCCTTCATTTTTCTAAACTCTAATATTTCTAACTAGAATATCCTAAAAAACAAAGTCCCAATCAAAGTTAAGTTCATCAAGGACAATAGAAATTACTCTCAACATATAATGTACAAAAAAATAGGATGTGTCTGGCTCACTATAAGTCAACAAAGCTAGGCCATATTATATCCTATTTTGATTCTAACTTTAAAATATCATACCTTTCCTTTTTTAGGCAAAGGGTCTTGTTCTCATTTGCTCTCCAACTCCTCAAAATTTTCCCAATGCTCTCATATCTTTTTGCAAACAACTGACCATATTGATTATCGTAGACAACTAAAATTTTAGGAGAGAATTTGTAAATTGCCTACAAAGCCTCATTTTCAAAAAGGGCAACTAGCTTGTTATTTGAATCCTTTATATCTATTTTTGTTAAGTCTAACCTCTAGAATATCCATTTCACAACATGCACACACTTCGACAACTTGGGCCAAGAATCCATCTTTGGTAACCTTGATTGCATGATATTCTTCATGGCTTCTAAGTACTTAGACTCATCCTTATAGATACTCATAATTTAGATGAAATTATTGCATGTTTGATAGATATTAAAGAAATATTTCACATCGTCTCCCAAATGTGTTGTTGTTGTGTTGTTGATAATGGGTGTGTTGATGATAGTCTTGCTCTTTTCCATTATAGTGAATATAGAAAATAAAAACTATTCAGAGCACAAGATTCTAGATAAGAACTTGAAAACTTAGCCAATTAAAAATAAAAAATACCAAGCCAACATTATGTCAACTTGAATTCACATAATTCAAAGTAACTTTATTTGTTAAAAAGTGAGTTAGCCATGATAAGAAACCATGCATAATCCTCACACTAAATTCTATCAAAGTGGAGTGGTTATTATTGTCCTCTTTGATTGTCTCAGTCACCAAATGTAGGGACCAAATGATCAAGATGATTATGTCTCATGCAGAGCAATACAATAGGGCAACTCTAAGAGCATGGGAATCATCTCAATTAGATTTCTTCCAAGGTTTTTATAATGCCAAATCCTTTTGAGATGTGATATTGAGCACTCTTTCTACTCTATCCCAATCTAACAAGTTGTAGGGGAAAAAGGGAAAGGAAGAAAGAAAAACCACATGCAATAACATAAACTAAAAAGCATACACTAATCAGGGATAATGCACCAAGCTCATAAGAATCATCTTCATAACAATAAGATGCACGAATGTGCGAGTCTAATGCATTGACAACTCAAATATGAACACTTTCTCCTCTTACCATAGTTAAGCACATATTTGCACATATAAAAAACACGACATAAATGTGATAGTCACAACCTCTTACACATGCACATAATCATACATACACTAAGAAACATGATAGAAAATTATAGTAGTCATGAATTATAGTATATACATGAGTATGAAAATTATATATTATGCCAAAAGTGGGGGATCAAAAGCTTACCTGCAAGATCACTCTGGATTTAGGTACTACTATACAAAATAAAATGAAGGAAAAGTTATACAATTAACTCATCAATTATAATGTTAAAATAACTAATATTTATGGACAAAATGGGATTATTTTCCCTCCAAAACTATGCAAGAGTTTCAAAATGACTGTTTTTCTACATGTCAAGTCATGTCTTCATTCAAGTCTCTAGATCTAAACTCATTAGTTTTGAATTTTTGGATGCTCAATTGCTACTAACATTCCTTAACTGCCACCCTTGGGATCTTGGAATCTAAATATAAAACATACTTTTCAATTTATATTGTCAGTCTTGGAGTGCTTGCATTGTGATGCTCTAATGTTGCTTTTAATAGACCACCCACTTTTCTTGGACTATCAGGTTTATATGATATAAGTAGGTAGGCTTGATGTTTTTTTGTCATTGTTGCCTTTATGAGTTCAACTACCATTTATGTGAGATGTGTTGTACTTTTTGTACGAAAATGACTATCCGCCTTAGAAGACTATACACCTTAGCACAATGTGTGAGGTGTAGGGTAAATTTTGGTCTCCTAAATTATTAGAGCATGGGTGGTTTTAGCCTTTGAAACTTTTCACCCTATGACATTTGAAACATTTATCACCATCTAACCTTAGAGATTTTATCATCCTCTAACCTCAAAACTTTTACCAGCATCTGACCTTAGAACTTTATACACTTTGCCATTTATGGAAACTTTTGCCTTTCGCCTTCAATCATAACTTTTATAAAGTGGTTGTAGCATTTGATTAGAACATTTGCTTTATGCTTTTGATCAAAACTTTTGTAAATTTTCAAGTTTTGGACACTTAGCCTTCCTTGGTGTTTACAAAAATTTATCCATATTTCAACTTTTGAAAACTTGGATAGCACGAGTTATCAAAACTTTTGCCTTTCTCCCTTGGTCAAAATTTTTTAAAGTAGCACCAATTTTTGATCAAAACTTCCTACCCATATTTTTCTTCCACTTTATTCTTTGCTTCATGCTTGCTTTACCTCCACTTAGGCCATCCTTCAAATTTTTCCTAAGGCAAAAGTTTTGAGTGTAGCAAGAATTCACTACAGTTACTAAAAACAATTAAGACAATTAAGTGACACATAATTATGGTGTCCAAATGGACAACCTGGATCTACCACAACTCTCTATACATTCATGGTGTAAAAGATAAAATAAACAACAGTCTAATTGAATGAAAGTTTTAACTCCCTTCATCTCCATAATAACATAAGATGGATGACTCAATAATTAAATGGACGTGTGGATAATCCTCAAATTTTTTGACTTCACACATGCAAGGTTAGTACTTTATAAAAAATTCAAAATGATGTCAAGGTTTTTATTGAATAACAAAATAATGTAACATAAAATAAAATCATAAAACAATACATAAGAGAAAAAACAAAGGGTAAGGTGGAGCCTATTATAAATTTTTTATAATGAGTTTAACATGTCAACAGAAACATTCTTTACCCATGTCCAAAAAAATTTATCCACTTCCATAAGTAAAGGATAACAAATTAATTTAGTCCATTTCCATTAAACTTTTACCCTAACATTAATACCAACTACCTATATTGGATATTTTTGGCTTGGAAGATCACCATGGCTCAAATTATGGAAGCAATAATTTGCTAATGAGGTTTCCCAAGAAGTGTTTTTCTTTCACAACCCCTAATAGAGGGTTTTCAACCAAAAAAAATTATCATGTACATCGAACTATCTAAGACTTAATTGACCTACCATCACCCACCACCCATTTCAAATAATTAAAACTTATATGCCTATTATAAAATTGCAAACTTTAGAATATTAAGGAGGAATTGTTGTAGAAAAGATATGTATTGTGTCGATGTTGTCCATATATTCACTTTTCAAGACTTGAATTCATAATCCCCTTGCATCCTTGAAACATGTTCATACTAGTTTGGTTCCTAAAGCCGTATTGAATGCCTCCAAGACTTTTAACTCCAAATCTCCCTTGAGTTTAGGGAGACAAACCTATTACCAAGTCACTAAAGCAAACTTGTGAGTCATTGTGTTACCCTTCTAGAAGAAGGAATTGAAAGGGAAAACATTTCCTTCATTATACCTATAGGCACCTACAATATGGAGATTAAGTACACTACATTGCATGTAAAATTGATTGGATTACTAAATTTATTATTGATATATATTCTAACTATTATGTTTATGTGGTCACTTTTTAATAAACATTTCTTAATTTCTTGTTTCACAACTCATTTGATTTGAGTTCAATTTAATTTTAATCACATTCATGTTATTCCATTCCATTTATAATAGTTGCACAATAATCTATGTTTGAAAAGGAAAAAATCTAAATTAAGTATTTAAAAATATTTATCATTAAGTTAATCATTATTCCAGTTTTTTTTTTCTTGATAAAAGGCATTGTACTCTCGTACCCACCCTAAACAAATTACATCTCTCTTATTTAAAGCTTGAGAGTTTACAAATAGATACACTTCTCATCTTAATTGAGATGCTATAGTTAGAAACCTACATCATTTTACATAAAATGTCTAAATTCTTGATTTTCATTTTCTGGATCTTTTCAAATCTTTGTATGAATACAATTACTCCAGAATTTAACATCTTTCTTGACAATTTCCTATAACAGTCTTCACAATGCCAAAACCTCACCTCTACTATCTATGCCTTACATCTTAGTAGAGTAATATTTCCAAAACATCGCACTAACATAGTCCGCTTTACCAAATATGGATTGCTAGTTTCTACCCTAAAACACAAGTGCAACCACAAAAATTATAATAAATAGTATAAATGAACACACATTAAATAGATATTACCAATGGAAAACATTAAAGTAAATCTTAATCATTAATTGATTTAGGCAATCAACAATTTTTGTTAGCTTCAACTAAACTTTCTACTTCCTCTAACCATGGAAAGGAGATGTTAACTTCACAATCCTCAATCAAAATCCCTCTATTGGCTAGCTTATATGCACATTTGTTTCCTTCCCTTAATATATGTGTAAACCTGATTTCTTCAAACTCTTTAGCAAGATCTTGAATTTCCACAATCATCTCTTGTATGTTCCGTGGAGCCTTTGCTTTCCTCAAAATTGCATTTATTACTATGAGAGAATTACCTTCCATCCAAACTCTATTCCATTTCATTTGTTTACATATTTTTAACCCTTTAAAAGCTGCCCAAGCTTCAACTTCATTAATTGTCTTAAATCCACAATTGAAAGCATAATGAGATAAAATATCTCCTCTATTATTTCTAATTATTCCTCCTCTTGCTGTTGGTATTGGGTTTCCTTTAGATGCTCGATCAAAATTCAATTTAACCCACTCCATATATGGTGGTTTCCACTTTATATTATTTACCTTATTTTTGCTTATCTTGTACCCAACATCATAATTCCATTTAATGACTTGAATCCATCTATCAAGACTCTCTACTTCCAAATTAGGGATTGGGTGAGTTGATAGGGTTGGTTTAGATTCCTCTATGGTTAAAAAAATATTCATTTTCATTACCTCTAAAATGATTTCCTTTCCTTTAAATATTCTTCTATCCCTTTCTAGCCATATAGTCCAAAGTATTGTATCTTTTGATATATCTCATATTATCTGTAAAGCCTCACTTTTATAAGTGCTCTGTCATTGCTTTAACAAATCTTCAATTATGCTATTTTTTTTTTTAAAGCGAAAAACCCCTTGCAGGGCCACCTTGGTCTGAGATACCACGAACAAGGGGTTCTACACCATCAAAGTCACCCGGGAGTTGCACTCGACCCTACTCGCACCAACATTATCAATTGGATTTTGGATACCCAATTCAACTTTTTGGTAGGGTGGAGATTTGAACCTGGGACCTCCCTTGGAGGATTGCCCTCTCCTCTCCAACTCACCTACAACACTTAGGTTCAATTATTCTATTCATCACCATGCATTTACCAAACATATTAAAAATTCATTGTCATAGATTCTAGACTATTGAGCAATGTCCCAAGAGATGGTCAATACTCTCCTCCTCCTTAGTACAAAAAACACATTTAGAGAGGCCATGAAAACCCCTTTTTATAAGGTTAGCCCAAGATAAAATTCTTCTATGACCTACTAGCCAAACAAACATTTTAACTTTAGGAATACTTGGGCTATCCCAAATATCTCTCCAAATTCTAGTGATATTATTATTATGTTGGTGTTGAACATTATATCCACTTCTTGTTGTGTATTCTCCTGAGCTATTCAACTCCCAAATCAATTTATCCTTGGCACCCCTCGAAATAATTATAGTTGTTATCTTTCTACTCAATTGCCTCCTAGCATCAATGTCTTGTATACTTGTCAAAAAATCTTCTTTCCATTTGTATCTTCCTTCTCGATCCTTATACAAAATGTTTGAAACCCTATCACCATATTTGTCTTGAAGCAATCTCATCCAAGGTTTCAAAATTGGATCTAAATTGAGTAATTTTTTATCACACCAAGTATCCATCCAAATAAAAAAATTTCCTTCAGTTCCCACCATCCATCTTAAACATTTAATCATAAGATCAATAGATTTTTTTAAACCATTCCAAAGAGAAGAACCATTTGGAAGAGAGAATCCAACAAATATTAAACTTGGGTCATTGAGATCAACATACTTACTTAGAAGAATTCTTGCCCATTGTTTTTTACTCTCTTTGTACAATCTCCAGATAATTTTTTCCCTAAGAGCTAAGTTTGCATCTGTAAGAACTCTTAAACCATGACCTCCCCTAGTTTTGTCATCACACAACTTGCTCCATTTTACCAGAGAAATTTTCCTTTTATCATGTAAAGCTGACCATAAAGAAGATCGCATAATAAATATTAAACTTTTTTCAACTGATTTTGGCACAGAATACAAAGACATATAATATGTTGGAATAACTTGTAAGACTAACGTAATTAACTACACTCTTCCTGCTAATGATAACCATATACCTTTCCAAGATGGAAGTTTATTTTGAACTTTATTAATAACTGGATTCCATAAATCTATCCTCATTCTCCCCTCAAATAAAGGCATCCCTAGATAAGTTGTTGGTAAATTTGCCTCCTCCATTTGAAGCATTATTCCAAATTTTTCATATGGTTACTATTTTTTTAGTAAGCTATGTGTGGCTTCTATTAGGGGCCACTTCCCATAAAAATAATAAAATATCATAATTGTTGTCACATTAATTAAACCATATTCAACTTGCCTTTTTATAAAAATATTCTCCATTTCCTTTTCTATTAATATATTATTCATCTACCTCAAACAACTATGTTTTGCATTCAACTCCTTAACATCATTTTTATTAAGAGAAAAAATATCACTTGGCCAATTGCCTTTTAAAAAATGTATTTTCCAAGATAAACACCAACATCACAATTGACTAAAATACCTAATACCCCATCTCCTTCTTTACGAATATGCTTGCATTTCCAAGAGATTACCTCCAATAATAGTTGATGAACAACAACAATAGTTTTATTTTTATCCAATCACCACATCCATTTTTATTTATGGCATTAGAAATAATTTATGAATCAACCTCAATTGAAATATGTATCCATCCTTTTTGAATTATAACTTTAATCCCTATAATAAGTGCCTTAGCTTTTGCATAGTTGTTAGTTGAAGTTTCATATGATTCTAAGGAGAATTTTGGCTTCACTATTTCAAAAAACACCACATCCACTAGCTTTTTCTAGATTTCCTTTAGAAGTACCATTAAAATCAATTTTGATAAACCTAGTGTAGACACCAAATCCTAGCCACTTGTCATCCACTCATCATAAAATCATATCCATTCATCATTTATTATATATATATATGAATAAATCTCAGTCACCCATCACATCTTAAACCTAGCCACTCATTTAACATGATCCATGTCACTTATCAAATCACAATCACAAACTTTCATCATGTTTTGATCTCAACCACTTGTTAGTATCGTTGAAACCCTAACATGTATTAAAGAGAATCATAAAAAATCATTCATTTTTGTGAATGGAGAGAGAAATATGGAGAGGTCAAAATCATCCATCATCTCATGAGCCCTAATATTCTATCATCCCATTCATCCCTTCACATTCACACAAACCCTCATCGTCACCATATCCTCTACAACCCCTATGAACCATATCTGAACCCTATCAAGCATCTACCACAAACCATAGATGCTTCAAGATATCTCACAGATGCTCCAAAGCATCTCTCAAACATCGTAGAGTATTCAGTAAACACCACAGGGCGTCCAACTAGCCCTCGAATGCTTTAGGGTATCCACACGATATCAAATTGAACCAGCACCAACAAAAGTGTATATCAAGGACTTAGTTATTGACAAGGCTATTATTTGTTTTCACTTATATTTCCTGTATTTAGTTTGCATTTCATCAATACTACACTTAGGGTTTTAGTAGATCTATTTTATAGAGGGCCTCACACAGTGGAGCCCTCACATGTACTACTAACCTATTTCGTGTTGTGATTTGTATGCAAGTGCAAGAGATAATTTTATTGAAGGTTGTTGTAGCTTGAGTGGCCCCATAGGGATACACAAGCCCACTCACCCTTTTTTGGAGCAAAGAAGAATCGAAGACACCACCATTATTTGATCGAGGGTTTTATCCCTCCTATTGTAAATTATTGTATCAGGAGCAGATATTGCTTTGTAACCCTTTATTTGGGGCACATCTATGTATTATATGATTAATATATAATGTTATTCATTTGATGCGCATATAACTATTATTTGCTTTGTTTCGTTATCTTTGTATTGGTATCAATTTTTTTTTGCTTTACACCCAGTTTCTAGACATTTCCATTTTACCCAAGCTTGAAGTAAATCCTTTGTGTTAGTTCCATTGTCGTAGATGACCCTTCTATGTAAATTCAAATCCTATAATCAAAAGACTAACATCTATTTTCTATACTTGAGGCTTCCCATGATGAGCACCATGTCTATTAAAATTTTACAAGAGATGCAGTAAAATGGTTCCAAACTTGAGCATGATTTTGAGATTTATTTTTAAAAATTCTATTATTCCTTTCAAGCCATAAATTTAAAAAATAATGGCAAGACTAATCCTCCATATAATACATAATATTTCATCTTTGAAATAATTAATCCAACCTTTTATAAATTCTTTTAATGTTTATAGAGCTACCTAATATATTCTCAAGCTTTTGAAAAATATCGCCAAATGGTGTAAGTAAAGGGACAAAGAAGAATTGAATGATCTAGTATTTCTAGATCCTTATCACATAAGGCACAAGTCCACGACATTGTCTTCTTTACAAAATCCCCCTTTTAAGAGTCTTGCTTTAGAATACTAACCAAAGGAATGTTGAGGGCTTAGAGAGGGCCTCCAATGACCAAATATTCTTCCAAGGGAAATTATAGGAGTAGGAAATTTTGATTGCTCTAAATCCTCATATCCTAAATTAACTAAGCATTGACCATATTTGATAAATTAAGAACCAACTCATCCTTCCACATAAAAATTGATAAATAGAACTCATGAAGCATATTTCCAAGATCATATATCACGTGTTTGAGTTTGTCTCCTTTAACCAAGTTAGTAGTAGAAATCAATCATTTGGAGTTGTTGTTCACTCTAACATAATATTTGATCTTTGGACCTTTATAATCTAGACATGCCCAAGATAACATTTTTCATTTTGAAGCATAAATAACAAAATAAGGCCAACCAAGCATCAAACCAACAATTTGTAGAATCCCCCTCATTAATTTATCATTTAGTAAATTTATTGATCAATTGTAAACTATCTAAAATAAAGTTCCATGTTGAAAATCCTCCAGATAGGGTTCATTTCCTAAATAATTTCATTGCATTAACATAACCTATATACTATGGAAGTAACATTTTTGCCCAACTCTTTCTTTGATCTATGAATAATCTCCAACCAAAATTTTTCCCTAATGATAAACTCATAAGTATGTAATTTTGCAAGCTTATTCCTCCAATATTCTTTTCTTTGTAAACCCTATCCCAATTACAAAGAGGAAATTTAACCTTGGTATTAAATATAATGCATCTCTCCCCTTAAACCATGGGCCATCATCCACTATTTTATCTTTGATTTATAAATTGAAGAAGACAATGAAAAAAATATTTTTGAAAGAAATGTCATGGATTAATTTGAATTCAATTCATACTTTCACATGATTTAAATATGCATTTCCAAAAAACATAGCAAATACACATGGAACCTACTTATAAACCCTTTGGTTTTAAGAACCATTATGCTATATCCAATCATCTCATCCTAGATAATCACTTTTGGTGTAATATTTACTCCTTGGATAATGTTTTCCATAGATTCATTCTTCCTATTGTACCCAAATAAGGTGCCCATAATTCTAGCTAGGGTATCCTTACTTCTAGTTAGAACTTTCAAAAATGGCTTTCCTCCCATGCCACTTGGATTTTCTTCATAAGAATCCTTTAGTTTTTAAAATTTTCAAATTATCTTCAACAAAAAAATATGGCATTTGCTTCTTGCTCATACTTGTAACAGTTGCTTGCTTTTTAAAACAAGAAAAAGTGAGGCTCATTATTGTCTCACAAAAGTGTTAAGGTTCACTCATGATATAGGAACCTTGGTTTAGACTCTTAAACTCCTCACTCTTCACCAATTGCTCTTAATCCCATTAGACTTGCATGGTCACTCTTTGATGACATAACATAATTTTATTTACTGTTTCATAACTCAATTTGAGGGCAATTTAGTTATATATATTATTAATAAGCTATATGTGGCTTCTATTATTCCTTTCAAGCCATAAATTCCAACAATAATGGTAGGACCAATCCTTTAGAAAATACATAATGCTTTAGCTTTAAAAAAAAATAGTCTAACATTTCATGAACTCTTTCAATGTTGATGGAGCTACCCCATATATTTTTATATTTTTGAAAAGTAACCCTAGATGGTGTGAACAAAGGGACAATAAAAAAGTAAATGGTCTAATGTTTCTAAATCCTTCTAATACAAGACACATATACAAGGTTCATGACACATATACAAGGTCCATGATATCCTCTTCTTTATAGAGTATCTCCTATAAGAATATTACTTTGAACTACTAATCAAACAAATGTTGAGGCCATAGGGAGGGCCTCTAGTGACCAAACATTCTTCCAAGGAAAATCTATGGGAGTAGAAAATTATGATTGCTTTAAATCCTCTTATCCCAACTTAACTAAGTATCCACCATCTGATAGATTCTAAACCAACTCATTATTTCATATAAAAATAGGCAAATAAAACACTTGAAGCATATTTTGAAGTTCATCTATAATTTATTTGATTTTCTTTCTATCAACTAGGTTACTAATAGAAATTCATATTTTGGAGTTGTTGCTCATATTAATATAAAATTTAACCTTTGGACCTTTATAGACTAGATATGCTTGAGCCAATGGTTTCCATTGTGCATTAGAGATAAAAGAATAAGTTTTCAACTGAGCATTATACCAAAACTTGGCATAGTTCCCCTTACTAACTAACCAACTAATATATTTCTTTATCAATTGTAAACTATCTAATATAAATTTCCATGTTGGAAATATTTTGGGTAATGTTCTTTTCCTAAGTAATTTCATTACATCAAGAGAACTTATTCTTTTTAAAGTAACATTTTTTTCAACTCTTTCCTTAATCTCTAAGGAATCCACCCAAACTTTACCCCTAAGGCCAAATTCATAAGTTTGTAATTTTGTAAGACTATGCCTCCAATATTCTTTGCTTAGAAAACCCTATCACACTTACAAAGAGGAAACCTTAATTTCTCACATCCTTTCCAAAGAATTTCTCCTTTAATTTTAACATTTTTTTATGCTATACCTACTAGAAATCTTGAAGGTGACATCATATAAATAGAGATCAATTAAAATGTAGTCTTTATGAGTTGTAGACTTCATATCATGGTTAAGAACTTACCTTTCCAACCTACCAAAACAATTTTCATTCTATCTAAACAAGAGGCTCAAAACTCCATTTTATTTCCTTTATGAGATAAAGGAATACCCAAGTAGGTTGATTTTTAATTTTAAGTTTGTAGTGAATTCTCACTACACTTGAAAGGAGAAATCCTTAACAAAATTTTCAAAAGTTGGACTTGGTAGGGAATAGATTTTAGAGCCGAGGAAGTGAGAAACACTGTTAGATTGTTTTTTTTTTTAAAGCGAAAAACCCCTTGTGGAGCTGCCTTGGTCTGAGAGACCACGAACAAAGGGTTCTACACTGTCAAAGTCACCCGGGAGTCACACCCGACCCTGCCCGTGTTAGTCTCACAATGACACTGAGAGGGGGGGTGAATTAGTGTAGCTCTTTTAAAACTTAAATCTTCAACTCTTAAAGCCGAAACAATGAAAACTTGAAACCAAATAAAGCAAGTATAACAAGAGAACATCACACAACACAAGATGTACCGAGGTTCACCGATTTGGCTACATCCTCAAAATGACTGTTTAGACTCCCATCCAAATCCAGCCTTTGCAAAGCACCAACTTTACAATCAATTTATCAGCACCCACTGGAAGGACCACCAACCCCTGATTTATTTGCACCAACAGAAAGGAGCACCAACCCCTGATTTATCTGCACCAACAGAAAGGAGCACCAACATAAAATGGCCTATTTGAATGGCGTATTTAAAACCTCTAAATTTTTTTGTTTCTCCTTCCATGACTGTTCGTTTTCTCCTTCCCTTGTGCATGCATGTGTTTTGGTTTCCAAAAAGGCTTTTCGTTTCTATTTTGTGGCCCTTCGTTTCCTTTTCTCCACATGGGCATGCGTCCACTTCTTTCCATGTGTAACGACCATCTTAGATGATTTCAAATCATTAAATATTCCTTATGTAACGTTTTGTCTTATTCATTGAATTTTGTCCTTATGTGACAAATTACCTTATTCAATATTCGATTTATTCCTTATAGGTCCACATCACTATGCAGTCTTCAGTTTCACTATCCTGGTGTTCATCACTAATATCATATGCACTGTCAACTACTCTGTTCCTTTGGCGAAAATGCAACATGTCGTGATATCGCGACACTTTGTTTCTTTGCCTGCCTGCATTTTTGAGTCGCAAAAATGCAACATGTCGTGATATCGCAACACTTTTGTTTCTCTGCCTGCCCTCCCTTTTTGAGTCACGAAAATGCTACATGTCACGATATCGTACCACTTTTTCCTTCTTGCTCTTTCTCTTTGCTTTGGACCGCGAAAATGCAACATGTCGCGATATCGTGACACTTTTTTTCTCCTTGCTCTTTCTCTTTGCTTTGGACCGCAAAAATGCAACATGTCGTGATATCGCGACACTTTTTTTCCTTGCTATTTCTCTTTGCTTTGGACCATGAAAATGCAACATGTCGCGATATCGCAACACTTTTTCTTTCTCTTTTCTTTTGGCCGCAAAAATGCAACATGTCACGATATCGCGACACTTTTTCTTTCTTGTTCTTTCTCTTCTCTTTTGGCCACGAAAATGCAACATGTCGCGATATCGCGACACTTTTTTTTTGCGGTGTTTTGCTTTTTCTTTGATATTTAGCATATGGGCCACTTCGGTCTTCTTGGAAAATATGCAAAAAGGTGGGTCCCCAATTTTGGGGTACGTTGTGGAGCAGCCACAACATGACGATTTTTTCAACTTTGCACAAACAACCTGTAACAACTTCACCCAAACATCAAAAACATCCTCATAAGCATTTAACATCACTGTACATACTCTGAATAACCTCTGAACTCCTGTCCATTGCATCAATTGATCTATCTGACTGTGTTGACAACAATGACAATACTATCGCTACACCTTGCTCAACAGCCCGCACTAACATTATCAATTGGATTTTGGATACCCAATTTAGCTTTTTGGTAGGGTGGAAATTTGAACCTAGGACCTCCCTTGGAGTATTGCCCTCTTCTCTCCAAATCACCTAAAACACCTGGGTACACTGTTATATTATTATGATCAATGGTTTGCTCTATTTTATAAGTCTTTCAACAAAGAAGAATTGGGAAAAGTCTCAATGTTTGACACATTCAAGCCTGATGACTCATACAATTTCTTAAAAGTTTCAAGGGTATAGGGTGTTGAAATTTTTTGAGGGGCATATCTTATTAGGTGATGAAAGGTTTTTATCAAAGGCTGGTGCCACTTTAGAAAAGTTCCAACTAAAGGAGGAAAGTAAAAGTTCCAACCAACCGTGAAGTTTATAAAAGTTTCGAAGGTTAAAAGGTGAAATGTTTTGAAAGGATCAAGAAGAGCAAAAATTTCAAGTATTGGAAGTTGAATTTTTTTGAAAGTTGGTTCTTTTGAGAGATGTTGATGAAGAGAAGAGAGGATAAGCACCTAGACTTTTCGAAAAAAGATCAACGACCCATGCTATGTTCTAAAATTCTTCGTATTAAGTAATATATGATCAAAAAAGAAGTCTAGAAACTAAAGATGATATAAAAGAGCCACTCCATGCATCCAATCAAAGAGGAATCCCACAACATCACATGTCCTTTTATTGCAAATAATACAAAAAATCTAACAAATCACCCAGAGAGGACAATTGAAATCATAAATACAACAATAACAAAAAAGCCTCAAGTCCACCCACTTGCACCATGTAAATCCAGGGGTCCAAGAAATTATTTGACATATTAAAGGCAATAGTGTAAGAGCCGCAATAAGAACAACCCCAAATCTAGAGCATTGATTGTAGAGAACGTTTGTGTTCAATTTTTTGGAACCCCTAGGAAGGGTAGTTGGCTGACAATGATGGTAGTAGTTGCACATCCAAAGGCCCAAAACCATTTGGCATTAATGAGTCCAAATATAGAGACCTTAAAGGAATAAACAATTTGAATGGAGAGACTTGTCATATAGAAGAGTAGTCATTTTGAAACTCCTACAAGTTTTGGAGAGAAAATCTCCCCTTTTGTATCTATAAATAGTAGTTTTAGCATTATAGGGATCAGTCAGTTGCTATTTGTAATTTTCCCTTCATTTTATTTTATATAATAGTTTGGACCCAAACCCTGAGTGGTTTTGTGGGTAAGCTTTTGATCCCTCACTTCTAGCATAAATTATAATTTTTATACTCATAAATACAATGGAAGTCATGACTATTGGGTTTTTTTTGTCCTATTTCTTATGTTTATGTGCATGTATAAGAGACAATGACTGTAAAATATTTGTCTGATTTATTGTATATGTAATTTGTGCTTAATTATGCATGTTAAGAAGAGAAAGTGTTCACTTTGAGCTATCGGCACATTAGACTCATGCATTCATTTATCCCATTGTTATATAGAAGGATTTGTTGGAATATATTACATTATTTGGTACATGCTAATGTACCACCTTGGGTACATCTTTAGATTAGGAAAGAGAGTCCTAGATTAGAGTGTGAGTATTTACTTTATGCAATGTAATAAATGCACAAGTGTTATTAAAGTGTGCAAAGTATTTTGGTAATGTAAATGTGCATAATAGTCCATGTGCACATGAGTCCATAGAGTAGGAAGATGAAGAGTCTCTAGAAGAGTGAAGGCCAAGAGTGCTCCATATGAAGAGTCACATTCCATTATATATGTGTCTATGAGTGTGTGTGTGTGAGATATACAATTGTACAATGAGAGTGTGGAGAAGTATGGAGTATTTGAGATCTTTATTCAATTGAGATACAATTTTTGTGAGCATTTGTTAATGGCATTTCTATGAGTTATTTCTGAAGTTATTTATGAGTTTTATATGTTTAGTATTTTGCCATTATCATATATTTCATATTGCAACTTTATTTTAGATCTTGTGGTTATTTTATCTTAAGTATTTAGCTTCAAAAGCTAACAGTGGTATCAGAGCCACAACAAGGTTTTGTCTTGCACAGGTTTTTAAGTTGCAAAGGAGATTTCCACTAGTTAAGGAGAAACCAGTGAAGTTGAAGAAATTACCTCTGGAAAAGAAAACTAGAGAAGATAGTATTTTTCACTATGTTGAAGGAAAACCAGTGAAGGTTGAAGATTTACCTATTCCAAGAGCAAATTTAGAATAGAAGGAAATTTACAGGTCTTGAAGATAGACCTTGACATTGATGAGATTAAGAGACCCTAGAAGGAGGTCCTATTGAAAATTTTGATAGAGAGAAGAAGATTCTAGATTAATATTTGGCTAGAGTCTTTCCATAGGGTTGAAGGAAAACTCGTGAAGACTAGGACTCAACATAGATTTCTTTCCACTAGTTTTGAGAATAACTAGTGAAGTTTATTGATTTTAGAATTCTAGAAATTTGAATGTATTTGGTTACTATTGTCTAAGTTTTTGTTGTAGAAAATTAGTTCTCAAAAGTTGAGAAGCTTCCTACAATAGATAGAGAAGAATTTCACCTTTGATTGCCTGAAAGTCTATGTGCTTTCCTCGTGCAGGGATTAGTTTTGAGTTGCAGCAAAAGAGTAGACATTGTAGATTAAGGAGGTCCAAAAAGAGGCCTCATTGAATATTGAATACTACAAATTGGAGACTGCAAATTGAAGACTTGAAGAGACCCAAGAAAGAGGTCACATTGAAGAACTTCCAGATTTGGAAGATAGAAGATTGATAGAGAAGGACTACGAAAAGGTCCTATTGCAGAGTTGAGAAGCAGTAAAATTTGGAGATCCAAGAAAGAGATCTCATTGTAGAATTTCCATAGTTGGAAGATTGAAGAGACCAAGGAAAGGTCTCATTGAAGTTTTGAGAAAAATAATTGAGTAGTTGTTGAATTAGAAGACCCAAGAGAAGAGGTCTCAAGAGAATTTGGAGAAGAAGAAGGCTAGAGAAAGCCTCATTGCAAAGTTGAAGAAGTGGCCATTGGAGGATATTTGAAGAAAGTTCATGATAGAATATTGCAAGTAGGAGAAGCTCCTGAAAAGAAGAATTTGGGATAATTGTTGCCATTCGACAACAAGCCCAAAAGGAAGAAGGATTTGGCAAGAAGTTTGCCAAATTTTGAGAAGGTTTTTGAAGACCTCAAGACATCCAAATTCTTGAGGAAGAGGACAATGAAAGAGATCATATTTGAAGTTAAAATTTGATAAGAAGATTGAAGAAGGAAGAAGAATTGAAGAGGCCATAGTTTTGAGAAGTTTGAGGACAGCCACAAAATTTTTTGAAGGCTGATTTGCAAAGGAGGAGGTTGCTGATTTTTGAGGTAGAAGTTGAAAGGTAACAGGACAACAAATTGAAGAAAGTATAGAGCTACGATTTTGAAAATTTTAGGATAGTTTTGAGAGAAGATTTGGGCAACATTAGAAGGAGAAAAGTGAGCTACATTTTGAAGGAGTTTAGGGATAAATTTGAAAAGCTTTGAACAACAAAGCAAAGGAAGTTTTGGCATCATTTATATAAGAAAAGAGCTGCATTTTTCAAGGCATTAGGACAGTGAGAAAGCTGATTTTTGGGCAGCAATTAGAGCTACAAAATTGATGATTCTAGAGCAGCAAAGAAGAAGGGAGTGGAGCTACAAAATTCATAAATTTGAGACAAAAAATCATCGAGAAGACTAGCCACAAAGAAGGCCATAAGAGGTGTGTAATATTGGTGCTATAAAAGTGTTCTTATACAAGTATTAAAAGTAGTTATTTCAAGTTTTTGAAAGCACCATATTAGAGTTGTTAAAAGTCAGCAAAAAGAAGTTTGAGTTAAGTGTCTCCAAGCCAAGGAAGGAGACATCATTATTATTCTTGAATCTACAAAATATAACAGCAAGGATTGGAGTTAAAAGTGCTTGAAAGGGAGTGATAAGGAAAATAATATATGTTGTTTTTTAATCAAAATAAGTAGACTAGTTATAAGCTCTATTGAATAAAAGAAAGGTCGAATAGTGCTCAAAGTTAAGGTAGATTTAAGGTGTCTAAAGACACCAAGAGGAGCACCAAAATTTCTAAAAATATTGGTGAAGAAAAGTCACCAAAAAGGGTGGTAGATCCACCAAGCAAATGTGGAGGTAACACCATATTGAAAGAAGAGCCACCATATTGTAAAAGAAGCCACTAAACATAGAGGAGAAGAGCCACCAGGTAGAAGAGAGGAGCCACCATCTATAGGAGAAGAGCCACCATGAAGAGCCACCCATAGAGCATCATTTTAGAGAGCCACCATTGAAATGTGGAGCCACCAAGCCTAGGAGGAGGAGTAGTGAAGCACCTAAGTGGAGAAGAGCCACCATTGGAGAAGAGGAAGCATTATTTGCAAGCTCAAAAATGTAAGTAACAAAAGAAGTCAATATTTGGATATTGAAAAGGCATAAGGAGAAACCAAACATCTAGGGTTTTGCAACTACCAAGAAGGGAAGCGAAGAATTGGCATCCATAATGTTGCATTGCTTTGTTGAGGATGTTACATAGGTGGCCAAGCGTTAGAAGAAGAGGAAGAACACAGTCAAGGAGAACAATACATTACCTAAAGCATGAAGCATTGAAAATTATCATTTGCAAGGTTGGTTAATGTTATAAAATTGTTCATACCACTTGTCACAAGGAAGGAGGAGCACCATAAGCCATTGGAAGTAAGAGAATCATTTCAAAATATGTTAGTAAGAGCAAGGAGGATATTTGGCACCATTTGTCACTTGGTATTCAATAAGCCAAGGGAAGATATAACATCTTGAAGCACCCATTTAATGCATGAGATGAAAATAAACTTGCACAACCACATTTACTACAACAAGGAGGATGTACGTTAAAGTTTCAAGCGCCTTGGAATAGCTTGGAGAATAGTTGACTAGTCAAGGAGGAGAGAGAGCACCCATTTTCCAAAGCAAGTTAGAATACGACAACAAAGAAGGAGCACCTCAAGTTTTGGAGGTAATACATTTCATTTGAAATTAATTATATGCCAAGATAGGAGTTATAAGGTTAGAAGAGATTATTATTGTCTAAGGTTAAGTTGAAATTATTTTTGGAGAGATAAGACCTTGAAGTATTATTTAAAACCTTAGAAACTTGATTATTGCAATTTGAAAGCTTTTATGAAGATTTGAAGATTGATTTGAAAATTGAAGTAATTATTTTTGAAGTTTTGTAATTAGATCATTTGAATTTACAAAACAATTTGAAATATTTGCAATTTAATAAGTTTGGAGAAATAAGGTATCCTACATCAAATTAGGAATACAAAACTTGCAAATATTCTTTTATAGAATTTCTAAATTTCTAAACTTGGAGTTATAAGGAATTCAACATCAACATAGATTTATGAAATTTAGAATTGGAGAATTATATTCTTGAAATTTGGGAGATAAAAGGAATTTAACATAGAACTTTTGACAAAGGAAAAATTGCATTGATAATTTAGTCTCTAATTCAAAATTAAAAGAGACATAAGTTTGAAGACTTGAAAGATTGAAATTGCATTCAAATTATTGATTGATAAGAGGAAAATAAAAGTAGTTATTTTGAAGAATAGAAGTTGAAAAATTATATTATCATTCAATTACTAGGGAGATACAAGGTATTCTACAAAACATAACATTGAAGAATTATATTGAAACTAGGGAGATAAAAGGTTGTCAACATAAAGTCAAAATTGAAAATTATCCTTAGTCTATCATTCAAAACTAAGGAGAAATAAAGAATAGAGAATTTGAGATTGCATCAAATAATTATTTGATAAACTAAACTAGGGAGTCATAAGGTAGTCAACTACAAAGGTCCAAAGAATTGAAAGGTGTATTACTCAAAGTAAAATAATTATGGATAAATTAGCAAGAGGGACATATCATCATAAGATGCAAAGACAAAGCACTCTTCATGTTCCTTATCAATAATGTAAAATCATTTCACAAAAGGATAATTCTATTATTCAAGATGATAAGGATATTTGGTATATTGACTCGGGAGCAAGTCATCATATGACAAGAAACCTACATTGGTTTGATTATTTAGAAGTTACAAATAATTTTGGTCTAAAGCTAGCAGATGGAAAGAAATATCTAGTTCATGGAAATGGATGTGTAATACCTAGTGCATCTTACTCACATTTTATATTACATGATGTCATGTATATACCAAGATTGACAACAAATCTCATTTCAGTAACTAAATTAGTTGAAAGTGGAAGAACAATAGAATTCAAATATGTGAATAGAAAGAATAAGTGTTTTATTAAAAAGCTAAATGAAATAGAGGCTATTGGATCAATCAGCAATGGAATATATTCTTTGGATTCTATTGGTTTTTCACAAGAGCTTGTAATGGTTCAAGATAATACTAATATTTTTTATGAGATAGACTACAGAAAACAAGGAATCATTCTACTATGGAAGTAGATGGGGGAATACAAGATTCAGACGAAGAAAAATGAGAGGACAACAAAATATTGCACTTCGGGGACATCTACAGATCAAAGAAGAACATGAACCTGAACAAGATGAAAAGTACCTACAGGATGAAGATCCATATTGAAGACTAAAGTCTTCAATAACCAAATAATGTAATACAGGGGGTGTTGGAATATATTACATTATTTGGTACATGCTAATGTACCACCTTGGGTACATATTTAGATTAGGAAAGAGAGTCCTATATTAGAGTGTGAGTATTTACTTTATGCAATGTAATAAATGCACAAGTGTGCAAAGTATTTTGGTAATGTAAATGTGCATAATAGTCCATGTGCACATGAGTCCATAGAGTAGGAAGATGAAGAGTCTCTAGAAGAGTGAAGGCCAAGAGTGCTCCATATGAAGAGTCACATTCCATTATATATGTGTCTATGAGTGTGTGTGTGAGATATACAATTGTACAATGAGAGTGTGGAGAAGTATGGAGTATTTGAGATCTTTATTCAATTGAGATACAATTTTTGTGAGCATTTGTTAATGGCATTTCTATGAGTTATTTTTGAAGTTATTTATGATTTTTATATGTTTAGTATTTTGCCATTATCATATATTTCATATTGCAACTTTATTTTAGATCTTGTGGTTATTTTATCTTAAGTATTTAGCTTCAAAAGCTAACAAGATCTTATGATCTTGGCATATAGCTTTCAGTTACCTTAGAATTTTTATTTTCCTCTATTTCTTATGGTTTTTATTTCTTTCCTTTTTCCTCGTAAAGCAAGTTAAATTAGGATAGAGTAGAAGAGCACTAAAGATCATATCTTAAAAGGATTCGACCTTGTAAAAAATCTAGAGGTAGTCTGATCGATTTGCATCTTGTGCTCTTGGAGCTTTCCTGCTATGTTGCTCCATGCAAGGCATGATTTTTGATTCATTTTATCCCCTACACTTGGTGACCACATCAATCAGAGAGGACAACAGAGCCTTAGAATTTCCATAATAATTTATTGTAAATCTAGGGCAATATTAATAAAAAATATTGGATTTAGTATTTTTAACCAATTGTAAAAATGAAATTTAACATGCCAACACAAAATTCCATTTCCACGTAAATAATTCTACAGATTTGCAGTCATTATAGTATAGTATACAGGAAACAACAATAATAATAATTCAACAGTAATGGCAAAAACAACAATGAAAACATCAATAACAGATGATACATACATGCATAGATTTTATATTAACAATGACATTTACAACAATAAAGCATTATAGTTTGGCATTATACTTTGCAAACCCTAGATAACATGACCTCCATGGCTGCATACAAGACTGAACTGCACTCTGCCATACACATATGCACCAACATTCTTACGTACCATGCTCTCCAACCTGTATGACTGAACCTCCTGAACCCTTCAATCCATGAACATCCTGAATGAATGAGGGGAGGGCTTATTTATACACCAAAAAGTAGTTATGCCCTCCAACTACCTCATAACTTCCCCAAATTACATTTCATATGCATTTGCTTGCATTTACATGGCATTTTCCACTAGAGGATGAAATAGCTTATAATTCTAATTTAGATGACATAATTGAATTACATAACTTTATTCTTATGTACAATATTAAATTGCACTTTACAAAATTATTAAATATATATGCACACACATTTCATCAAACACTTTGCATACATTTACAAAATAACACATAATACCAAAATTGGTTTAGCAAATAAGGACATATCAATTTTCCTATCTACATCTATCCCCTCATCTAAAATAGTCGTTGTCCTCAATGACATGAGCTAAATACTGGGAATAGAAATACTGAGCAATGTAATAGAATTTCTTGTCACACTTCTTCCTCTTTCTCCCGTTCCATACATCTATTACCACAAAATTCACTTGAAATTGCTCACAATATATTATTCTTTGATTGTGCACTTCTTATATTACAAGTAATTGTAACATCAGTATGATCAACGTTCTCTGAATAGGCACTTCACTTTGAGCAGTTAGCCATATCATCAGCATGAGCAATATCATCAACATCATGAACATGATCGGCCATACCCATCGTCATCTGTGATGGGGGTCAAGGGGGTGGGAGTCCCCTTGTAGGATCAAGGGACAAAATCCCTTACGGGGTTGAGGGGCAGCATCCCTCGCATGCTCCCATTGAAAGCATCAATGGCCAAACTCAATTTTTCTTCTTAGCAACATTATGGAAGCCTTAACTCAATCTATTGAAACGACTTCCTCTCAACTCTAATTCACTGCTTTCATGATCCAAATGGCTTCTTATCAACCTCTAATAGACATCTACCTTATCAAATTATACTTCTGATGGTGACTTCTATGACTACTCTGCCTTAGACGATAATATTTTTTATGATAATCCCTGATGGCTTAGTCTCCAACAGATTAGGCTAGATAGATTAATAAGTTTGATGGGTACAATTTCTAGAAGTTTAGGACAACGAGTGAGATAAATCATATGGATAGATGTCTCATACATATTGCACATAGGTAGACATCTCAGATGGTTAAGGGTAGATGTTGCAAATAGATGGGATAGACATCTAGGATGAGTGTCCAGACGAACAACTAAATAGATAGCCAAACGTCTGGGTCAGACGATCATACATCTAAAGTAACGAATGACCAAATGTCTGGATTGGATGGCCAAATGTTTGGACTGACGGATAACCAAATGTCTGGGCTAGATGACTAGATGTTTGGGCTAGATGGCCAAATGTCTGGACTGATGGACAACCAGACGTCTGGGTTGGATGGCCAAATGTCTAGACTAACGGATGACCAAACGTCCGAGCTAGACAACTAGATGTTTGGGCTAGATGGCTAGACATTTGGACTAACATACTACCAAACATCTGGGCTGGATGACCAAATGTCTAGGCTGATGGACGACTAGAAATATAGGCTAGATGGCCAAACATATGGATTGATGGACAACCAGATGTCTGGGCTAGATGACTAAACGTTTGGGTTGGATGGTCAGACATCTGGACTAACGAACGGGTAGATGTTTGGGCCAGATGACTAGACATATGGGCTAGATGGCTAGACGTTTGGATTGATGGATTTCCAGATGTTTGGACTAGAAGGCTACACATCAGGACTAGAAGGCTAGATGTCAAGGCTATACGACCAGACATCTGGACTAACAGATGATTAGACATCTAGGCTAGACGACTTCTAGACGTCTAGGTTGGATGATTGCTAGATGGGTAATTTGTCAAATGTCTAACTCCTTCAGATGTGTAAGTGCCAAACGAGTACTTTTTATATGTGTAGCCTCTAGACAACTCTTTCTCAAATGGTTACACCTCATATGCCTTCTTCTTAGACAATTATACCTTAGACGTCTCATTCTCCATCATCTAATTGCATTCTCTAGTCGTCTAAGTCTCATTCATTGGTGAGGTTTTTGCATCACTTTCCCAAGTCAAGGTATAATACAAAGCCTCTTGGTATGATCTTGGAGGAAATGTCTTCATATTCCTTTTATACATAGGGAGAAGTCCATCTATGAACCACATAATCTTTGACTCTTCTGAGTGGTATTTATCCACATGGTCAAACAACCTACTCACCCTTTGATTGTAATAACAAATAGGCTCCTTCTCTCCTTGAATGTTATAATTTTTGTCAGTATCATATGATCAAAATTATTTCACAAATGCATCACACAATTCCTCCCATATCTAGAACTTAGCTTATGGTAAGTATATGTACTAGTCCATTGCAGATTCTTGAAATGTTGCAGGAAACCACCTCTTCCAATCTACTTCATTGTTCTATCCAATTACTTTCCACACCATGAGACAATTTCTCCAATGCCTAATCATGTCTTCCTTCCCTTCTCCTATGAAAAGTGGTAAATTATCCAATGCTTTAGTGGCTACGTTATCCATTATTGGAATGTTAGGTGTGGCCTTGGTCTTCCTTCCTAAGACCTCGTGCATTGTTGCTCTAGTGCATGGCTCCCATACTTTGCACTTCTCTGCAACCTTCCTACCACTTGTTTAGGTGTTACCATCCACTCACCATATCCTCGCACAGTTTCTACATCAATATTTTCCTTGACTCTTGGTGGTCCTTGTACCCCTTCTTTTGTTTCTATTAGCAATATTTCACCTCTTTCTTGCTCTACTCATGGACACTCGTCTTCCAAACCACTAATTGGTCTACATATTTTGTCGTTGCATACGTTTAGACTATAGATGTCTAGACTGCTTCTACAAACGTCCAAACTGGTGCTGCAGACGTCTGCAAATCTGCAATCTGTAAAATTTTTTACTTGCATTTTTTTCCCTTCGGTTGAGGTGCATGTTCTTTAATATACAAACAAAAAAAATTGGTATATCTTTCCCTCCATATTTGGCTACACTGCATTGTTTTTGTTGTGTATATCCCTAAGGTTTTACTTCTTCAAACCCTATGTCACCAATTTGAACCCAACTTCGTAATAGCAACATCGCCAGAATGTAGAAATGAAATTTAACATACAGAAATAAAATTCCATTTCCACATAAATAATTCTACAGATCTGCAATTATTATAGTATAGTTTATAGGAAATAAAAAAAACAATAATACAACAACAATAATGGCAAAAACAACAACAAAAACATCAATAACAGATGATACATAAATGCACATATTTTATATTAACAATGGCATTTACAACAATAAAGCATTACAATTCGACATTATACTCTGCAAACCCTAGACAACATGACCTCCATGGTTGCATACAGGACTAAACTACACTCTGCCATACACATATGCACCAACATTCTTACATACCATGCTCTCCAACCTGTATGATTGAACCTCCTGAACCCTTCAATCCATGAACATCTTGAATGAATGAGGGGAGGGCTTATTTATACACCAAAAAGTAGTTATGCCCTCCAACTACCTCATAACTTCCCCAAATTACATTTCATATGCATTTGCTTGCATTTACATGGCATTTCCCACTACAAGATGAAATAGCTTATAATTCTAATTTAGCTGACATAATTTAATTACATGACTTTATTCTTACATACAATATTAAATTGCACTTTACAACATTATTAAATATATATGCACGCACATTTCATCAAACACTTTGCGTACATTTACAAAATAACACATAATACCAAAACTGGTTCAACAAATAAGGACATCTCAATTTACTTGTCTACACCAATTGTCTAGTTTCCTTCTCATATCATGATAATATTGAATCAATCTCCATAACCTCATTGATTGAAGGATGGCCAAAAATAAAAGTATCATCAATAAAATTAGGATGAGATTCCAAGGGACCATGTTTTGCAACCTTAACACCTTTTATTTTTCTTCCATTTTACCTTTGAGAAAGCTCTCCCTAATACCTTTGTAAGAATAATAAATAGATAAAGAGGTAATGGATCACCTTGGTAGAGTCCACAATATGACTCAAAGTAACCAACAAAACCATTGATTAGAATAGAGTATTTTGTAGTGCTATAACAATTCACACCAATCTTGATTGAAATCATTTTTTGAGAATATCATGTAGAAAACTTCAGCAAACCCTACCATAACAATTCACACCAATCTTGATTGAAATCATTTTTTGAGAATATCATGTAGAAAACGTCAGCAAACCCTACCATATGGTTTGTTCCTATCTAATTTCATAAGCATACCTAGTTTTTTCATGGAATAAAGGGAATATATGGCCTCTTATGCAATTATTATATTATCAAGAATTTTTTTACCATGGACATAACCACCTTGTTCCTCTAAGATAACGCAATCTAGAATGCTTTTCAACATATTTGCCATAATTTTTGAAATGATCTTATAAATCATATTACAAAGACTTATTGGAAAAAATATTAAAATATTTTATCTCATCTTTCTTGGAAACCAATGTAGTAAACGTGGCATTGATCTCACTTATTAACCTTCCTTTTTTAGGCCTCTTCAAATACAACCAACATATTGCTCTTTAATAAGTCCCAAAAATTTTAAAAGAAAATTGTAGGAAATCCATCATGGCTAGGTGCATTGTTAGAATGGAAAGAGAATCCTACTTCATGTAGCTCATCCATAGATATCTTATTCATCAAGCTTTTATTTTATCCTTGTTTGATAATTAATGGAATACTTTGCAAAAAGTTATCTTATGCCTCCTTATCTTGTCCAATATCTAACAAAATATTTTTGAAGCAATTATTTTTTCCTTTTTGATATTTTCTTTTTCCTCAATATTTCTTCCATATGAAGTTACAATATTTTAATGTGATGAAAAGACAATTTAGTTTTGCTATAGCATGAAAACATTTGGTATTTCTATCTCCTTCCTTCATCCAATTTTTCCTAGAATTTTGAAACCAATATGACTCTTCCTTTTTCAATGCAGTATGATAACTAGAAAGTAATTGTTGTTCTTGCAAATAAGAATCCTAGTCCATTCTATTGGTTTCTACTATCTCTGATAATTATTTGAGTTTGTATTTAATTTCCTCTTTTTCATTAGAAATGTTACAAAAGATTTAGCATTCCAATATTCATTTGCCTCTTTAGATATTTCACTTTTGACAAAATTGTACATACATAATCCTTCAAAATTTGCTTCATCCCACCAAAACATAACAATCTAGAAGAAATTAAGGTCTTGGAGCCACATAAATTAGAAGCAAAATGGATTTTGATGATCATTAATTATTGAATAAGTTACAAATAAAAGAATGGGTTTATGATTATATCTTTCTCACAATAAAATATCTAAAGATATTGTATACATTATTTCCAACCATGTGTTGGATAACAAGAATCTATTCAATATTTCTACTATATGAGTTTGCCTAATGCATCTATTATCCCATGTATCTTAAGAACTTGAAGGAATAACTTCCTAAAGACCATTTGGATTGACAAAAAAAAAAGCAAAATCTTGCATTGATTTAGACCATCCAAGAGTACCACCCTTCTTTTCCAAAGGAGATAAATTTGTGTTGATGTCACCCCCAAGAATCCATAGATCATGATTACAAACCATCATTGTGTTTAACATAAATATGCTAAGGTACTTCCAACATCTTTTATGAGGAGTAATTATAGTTGGATCATATACATTTATAAACCTAACTTTGATATTTTCCTCTTTATTTCAAAATTGTCCAACAACCTAATTACTTTTTGTTTCTAATAATTGTCCATCCTATTTTCATTGTCCCATATTGTTACAATACTGCCAAAAGTTCCTATAGAAGAAACTTCTAGACAATCCCCCATCATCCAAATATTTTTAAGAGCATCCTTACATTTCTCACTACTTAATTTTGTTTCTTGTATTAAAATAAAATTAGGACTATAACAACCTTAATAACTCCTATTTTACGGGTTTTATTCATACCCCTAAAATTCCATGATACTATATCCATCATCACTTCTTATTTTTATTAGTGGGATTAGACCCAATTCTTGTTAGCACCTATGATATTTTTATTTGGCTTCCCAAATTGATATCCCTTTGAGTTTAATGTTCTATTTGTTTATGTTTTGATGACCTTTCTCTTATTTTCCATTCCTTCCAACACTTTCATATTCATCAATCTCTTCTATATTTCATTATTCATAATGAAACTTATCTTCAAAATATTTATGCTGCCCTAAAGAATAAAAAATGCAAGAAATAGACTCTTAAACACTTTTCTTTATATTATTCCAAAACCCTAAAATACAAGGATGGTCCTCCAAAGAATTTATGTTAGGAATCTACTATTAAAATACAACTCACTCACACAAAATACTGTAAAATAATTGAAATACATCAAATAATAGAATAACACTGCAGAAAGTAATTGCAAAATTAAAAAAAACTCACAAATAACTCAAAATTGTAGGCCTCTTCGAGGGGGCAACATCCTTCAATATTTCATTAACTTGTAAAAATATACGTTTTTAAATGGCTCCATGTCTTTTAAAGAGAAAATTCATGCAACCCTACCCTAAGGATTACGAGTTGGCTTACATGCAAAATGCCACTCGAGCTAGAATATTCTATAAAATATCGGTTACAATCTTGATAATGATTACATGAAATGACCCCACTTGGCTAGGTGTCTTACTTGCCACATACATTACAAAATATTATAAAATAACATTATAGATGGAATCCCCCATGTTGGAAGTGGGTCATTACATAAGTAAATGAGAATTACAAAATAACGTTAGGATGGGATCCTAACATGTCCTTCCCCTTCGAAAAGCTTTGTCCTCAAAGTTAAAAATGAGAAAACTAGTGTTGGAGTTGTTGGAGAGACTCCCATGTAGCATCTTCTAGTTAGAGTCCACACCACTAAATAAGGACCTCAGTAATGGTGCAATTGCAAAGAGTGTGAGTTTGACGATCCAACAACTATTCAGGCTTGAGCAAGATAGAACCTTATTCATCCAATTCTAGGAGTGCAAATTGAACCTGTACCCGAGTGCCCACAACCTTTTTGAGAGAGGAGACATGAAAAACAAGATAGAGTTTGGATGTAGGTGGGAGAACCAATTTGTAAGCTATGAAACCAATCCACTATAAAACCTGGTAGAGCCCCTAGTATTTCATAACAAGTTTTTGGCACCTACGAATATGTAGGTATAACTGTTTGTATGGTTGCAAGCAAAGGAAAACCATATCATCCACATCAAAGATATACTCAAAATGGTGTTGGTCAACTTGTTGGTGCATCCAGTTCTAGATCGTATCCAAATTCATATTCAATTGGTGAAGGACATCGACATGTTGATAGAGAGTAGTGTCGACCACATGGACCCTGGAGCTACCCAAAATGTAAGAGGAAGACATGAGTGAGGATGCCCATAAACTACCTTGGTTGGTGTGTGATAGGAAGTTTTATTCCACCACTCGACCAAAGGAAGCCACTTCATCCATTAAGTAGGATGATCATAGGTAAAACAATGAAGGTAGGTCTTTAAAAATTTGTTGACAATCTCCGTATAGCCATCCATTTGTGGATGATAAGCTAAACTCATTTTGAGTTGAGTTCCTTGCAACTTAAATAATTCTTTTCAAAAATGACTAGTAAAGGTTGGGTCACGATCGGACATGATGGAGGTGGATATACCATGAAGGCGGAAGATAGAATCAAGAAAAATTTGGGCAATGGTGGAGGCTATGCAAGGATGGAAGAGGGAAAAAAAGTGAGCATACTTTGAAAGATGATCCATGGAAATATTAGTCCAAACTTGGCTAGGAATGAGCGAGGGTTGGAGAGTGCCTAGAGAATGCACCTTTTCACCTTTCATCCATTAAAAGGTATCACAAGCTGCCATAAAATTATGAATGTCCTTGTTCATACCCTTCCAAAAAAATTGTGCTTAAGCCGTTCATATGTTTTGAGAAATCTTGAATAGCCTACATATGGGGTGACATGTAATTCCTTCATGAGAAGTTCCTGAAGGGGAGATGTGGGGGAACAACAAGGCATTGGTGGTAACGTAAATCATGCCCATCCCAAGTGTAGCTAAAACATAAAGTAGAGTCAACGTTTAGGGAGGCAACCCAAGTTTGCAAGCTCGAATCTTGAAGTACCTCCTATCATAAGGAATTAATCCACTATGGAATGGGTAACAAAATAATGCATAGTGATGAGCACCAGAAATGCTCATATTTTGTACATATTTCTTTGATCAATATGCGACTGTATAATAAGGATTGCGTACTTTTATGAATTATTATATAGATATTTGATATAATTATGCGTGTTATCTAATTTGTGTGCTTTTAGTATGTTTTGTGGAATTGCAGTTGATTTAGTTAGATTTGGAACGATCGAGGTCTTTTGATGGACCTGCCACTTTATTTCATCGGCGGTCAATGTAGAGAACGTAGGCGCCTCCCTGCAACCGGAAGGCGCCAAGGGAACAAGCACCTCCCTACAATCGAAAGGCCCCAAACCAAAGATGAGCGCCTCCCTGTAGTCAGAAGGTGCCAACTGAATACCAGCGCCTCCCTGCAGTCGAAAGGTGCCAACTGAATACGAGCGCCTCCTTGCAGTCGAAAGGTGCCAACCAAAGACAAACACCTCCTTGCAACCGAAAGGCACCAACCAAAGACAAGCGCCTCCCCACAGTCGGAAGGCGCTAGCAAAAGGCAAGTGCCTCCCCACAACCAGAAGGTGCCACTGATTCTTTGCCCGTTGACCAGATTTGAATGACGTGGATGGCAACGGCTGGTGCAGTTCTAGCTCTGCGTCATGCAGAGCTAAATTGGATATTGCACCAACGTATCAAAACGTCTTACTAATGCCAGGAAAAGCATGAATCGAACAATGAACATGCCGCCATTAGAACAAAATGCCAGATGTCGATTGCATTTACCAGACTATCTTGATTTAGTCTAGGACAGATCGACTGTTGTAACTACTTCTGTAACAAAAGTTCTGTGGGTGTGTTATATAGACACACGCAGATCGTTCTGAGAAATATATAGAAATAAAATAAAGATCCATTTAGACATACAGAGATAAATTTTAGTGTGTTGAATATATTAAAGTTCCAAAAGTTCTAAGCACATGTTCGATCGGGAAGAAGCTGCTAGAGCTTGGGCCCACTCCAAGCCAATATTTCTCCCCCATTTCCTTTTTGTTTATTAATTTTAATTACTTTATTGCTTTCATAAGAACATTTGTTAGTTTATTAGTTCCAGCATTTGCAGTAGATTTATTTTCAGGAACGCATACATGATTTATTTCCTGTAGGTTTAATTCTGTTCTTCTTACATAAATCATTGAGGAGTGCGGGAATGATTGACAAACCATTTCAAGAACACCCCCCAAAATGTAGGATTAGCATATTCACCTCCAGTGGTATTGTAGTAACCTAATTTCGACTCTTCGCAAGTTTATGAAGCTCCCTGGGTTGATAATTAAATGCACGGGCATGTGACAAAAATAGGAAACCATTCACCTTGTTTGGCCTGCAACACATAGCATGCTATGAGCCTCAAATTGGTCAGAGAGAGCATCGACCACAATGTTCTCCTTTAACTTCTTATAAGTGATATCATAATAATAGCCCATGAGCTTAGAAACCCATTTTTATTGTTCGAGGGTGGAAACCCATTGCTCCAAAAAGTATTTGAGACTTTGATGATCAGTTTTAGTGGAGAAATGATGCCCAATAAGATATGATCACCAATGGGTTATCACATGCAAAATTGCTAGCATTTTCTTAGCATAAGTGGATTTTTCTAGATTACGACTCGAGAGTGCTTTACTAGTGAAAGCCAAGGGTCATCCTTCTTTCATTAACATTGCACTAATACCATGACCAAAAGCATCATTTTCAATGATAAAAGGCTTGGAAAAATATGGCATGGCTAAGAATGGTGTGGTGGTCATAGCATGCTTCAACTCTAGGAAAGCCTATTCAATGGGTCCCATCCAAGTAAAAGAGTCCTTATTTAACATGGAAGTGAGGGGAGTTGCAATTTTACCATAATTACAAATAAATTTGCGGTAATAACTTGTAAGCCCTAAAAATCCCCGAAGACCTTTGAGAGTGTGATATTTTGGTCATTCCTGAATTGCTTGGATCTTCTTGGGGTCAACTTGGGTACCATATTTGGTGATAATGTGTCCCAAATACTCTACTTCTGTCAACCCAAAGGAACATTTGGACCACTTAGCATAAAGTTGATGTTGTGCCAACAACTGTAAATTCTGATCCACATGGACGAGGTGCTCTTCCCATGAGTGACTATAAACCAAAATATCATAAAAGAAAACTAGGATGAATTTTTGAAGGAATGGGTGAAAGATGTTGTTCATGAGGCTTTAAAATGTGGAAGGAGCATTAGTCAAGCCAAATGGCATCACCAAAAACTCATAGTGACCTTCATGAGTACAAAAAGCAATCTTGGGAATATCCTCATCCTTGAGTCTTATCTGATGGTACCTAGAGCAAAGGTCTAATTTGGAGAAGTACATAGTCCCATGTAGCTCATCCAGTAATTCACCCACCACAAAAATAGGAAACTTATCCTTGATGGCGAGTTTATTGAGCTCCCAGTAACTGATACACAACTGCTAGGACCTATCTTTTAACAATAAGGAGTAAGGACTATTACTTGACATAAGGATACCAAATTTTAAAAATTCTTGTACTAACTTCTCGATTTATAACTTAAGAGCATGAGGATATCGGTACGGTCTAATGTTGAGCGGTGCATTGCTAGGTAACAATGGAATAGCATGGTCATAGGAGTGACAAGGCAGAAATTCTGATGGTTTAGAAAAAACAAAATTGTGCTTGGAAAAAATAAGTTGTAAATCTATAAAAGCTATGAATCCACCTTGGAAGTATGAGGTTGGATCACAAATATCTAAGCTATGATTCCTCGAGAAGATTATTTCAACAACTTCTCCATATAACTTGAACTGATAATCTACGAAAGCCTTGCTTTTGATCCATGGAGAGTATAGGACTATCCATTATATGAAAATTGCATTTAGAGCTCAACAAAGTTCCATGAGATGGTTTCCAATGTGCCCAACCATTGAGCTCCCAACATGATATCACATCCCCCTAATTAAAGAGCAAACATATCTTGTTTGAGCTCATATTCTCCAATTTTTATTTTAACATTACGACATTTACCTTTGCAAGGTAAGGTCCCTCCATTGGCTACCATAACCTCAAAGGAATTACATGTGTGTACTTAACAATTAGCCTGTTTGGCAATGTAGGTATCAATAAAGTTATGTGTAATACCATAATCAATTAGGATGGTAAGACGTAGGCCTTTGAGATAACCTATAACTTTCATGGTTTGGGGAGTAGTAATTCTAGCAAGAGCATGAACAAAAATTTTGGCCTGTGGTTCTTCCTATATTTCTTCCTTAGTTAGGGGTGTTTCCTCTACTGGTTTTGTGTCATCATCACTTTGGTCGCTAGTGTCAGGCTCATCAACATATATGAGGAACAACTTATTTTAGGCGCACCTATGCCCGAGAACATACTTTTCATCATAATTATAGCACAAACCTTTGGCACGTTGTGCATCCATTTCTTTGGTAGTCAGACATTTGGGTGTAACAATTTTATGTTCACTATGATTTTCGAGTCTAGGAGGAAAGGAGGGTCTAGCTTGTGGAAATTTAGATGTTTGCCTTTCAACTAAAAATTTAAATTCAACCAAATAGGACAAACTGATAGCTTGCATCAAGGTTTATGATTTAAACATCTTGATCTGATCTTGGAGTTCATCCTTCAAACCACTAATGAAACAACTCATAAAGAACCCTTCATTCAATCCCCTAGTTTTTTTGGCTAATTTATCAAATTGTGTTTGGTATTTTCAAACTGTAAAAGTTTGTTTCAACTTTTTTAATGCTCCTATAAAGTTATCATACTCACTAGGACCAAATTGAGTGAGTAATTGAAACTTAAAGTCTTCCCAAGAAGGATCAGGAGTAGTGTTTTGCAACCATTGGTATCACTGTAAAGCTTTAGATTCCAAGTTGAAGGAAGCCATCTGAACTCGATAATATATAGGGACATTGTGGAGTTTAAAAAATTGATCAAAACAACACAACGACCCATCTGCATCCTTCCCATTGAACTTAGGAAAGTCCAATTTAGGCATCTTAAAGGTAGGATTATGGTCATATTGAGGGTGAGAGTCATTCATTACCCTGCCTTTACCTTGATCAAATTGTTCAGTATGGTACTCAGACCTGCTTGGACCACCTTACAATTTGGACTCAACATCTACAAGTTGTTCTTCTAAGCAGTTTTTGGAGGCATTGTAATTACTCTCTAAAGCCTTGGAGCTCTTCCCTTATGGATTGATTTGTTTGGATCATGTTATCAATGGGGCTTTTGAGGTATTCCAACAATGCGATGGTTTAGTGTTAATCTCTTTTTGATGTCCATGAGTGCTAGTAGCCATTTTGGAGAGTCTTGAACTGTTTTAACTGAATTACTAAAAATAGAAATGTGGTTACATGTGTTACTATTTTTAGTAAGGAGTCTAAAAAAGTGTTTGGATGCTATATATCAAACTGATCAGCTTGGAATAATGATCCGAATGAGTTATATATCTCAACTAAGGTTATGCATAAGGGGTGAGACCTGAAATGTACTTGTAAAAAATTGGCGAATCCATTTCGAACCATGGTGAATCCTAGCCAACCTCATGTTAGAGGAAATGGTGAATTACATTATATTTTAATAAAAAATTATAAAAATTTGGTGAGTTTGAATGTTTTCATTTTAGTTGGACCAGATGCAAAACACGATCTGGGCTCGAAGCGGGTGTAAAAAATGATCTAGGCTCGAACTAGGTGCAACACACGATCCAAACTCAGACCAGGTGCAACACATGATCTGAGCTTGGATTAGGTGCAACACATGATCCAAGCTTGAATTGGGTGAAAAACTAATCCGAAAAATGAACCATGTGCAAAGAAAGGATAGAGTAATGATTTGGGTGGAAGGACCCAACAAATGGATCGGGTGGATAACAAACTTCAACAAAGTAATGAAAATGAACCAGATGAAACTAATAATGTAGACGAACCGGGTATAGAAATATAGATAGATCGGGTGAACTATTATAGAAAGAACAGGTGCAGTAATATATATGGATCAGGTGAAGAAATGCATACAAATAAGGTGAATAAATGTAGATAGGCCAGGTGCAGAAATGCATATGGATCGATTACAAAAATGCAAACAGATTAGGTGCAATAGTGTAGATAGTCTGGGTGAAGAAATGTAAATGAACTAGATGTAGTAATGCAGATAGATCAGGTGTAGTAATGTAGATAGACATTGACACATGCATGTCCAATAACATGCTACCACATGTCCACCCCACACACATGTCCAATAACATGCTACCACGTGTCCACCCCACTCAGTCTTGTCTATAAAAGGGCATAAACAATTTTTTTTTTCCACTACAAAATATCAGAGCGAAGCTGCTAACACTTCCCTTCCCCAAGAGACCATTACCCCATACCTTTTCAGAGCGATGGTGACCATTTCAACAACTACACAAAATTTTTCATTCAAAAATTAAAGTTGCATCGTATTTTTAGAGTACTTAACTGGGACAAATGGGATAAACCATAAATGGGTTCAAAATGCAGGTTTTGGGGGTTTGGCTTCTATGCCCCAATTTAGAACAGATAAATTTGTTCTACACAATATCATCGATGCCTACGACAATTATCTTGGGGTAATTACTCTATTGACACTAAATCAAAAAATAAATTTTACAGTCAAACCCTCTGATATCTAGATATTGACTGGACTTCCATAGAAGGGTCTCGTTGTAGTTACACAGAAGCTATTTCTCTTGAATAATGATAAGACTTTCCTGGTGGAGCATTTCAATATCTCTTCAAAATTGTTGTCAGGTATAATTGTTTTCAGTTGATTATCTTAAATTTCATAATTTAAAAATTGTTGTCACCTAATTATTTTTTTTGCAGCCTCTGCGATGAAGTCCAAGAGAGGGTTAACCATTAAATCTGTTTCAAACAATGATTTCAAGGCAATTATTGAATTTTTCCAAGTAAGACTATTTCTGCTTGGAAGATCAAAGATTCCATTATGGTCATTGGCTTATATTGTTCGTTTTTTAGAGTACCATGAGAGATTCGAATGGTGTACATATATTTTTGATCAAATTAGATCGAAGCTCTATACTTTTTGGATAAACCAATCAAACAAACCTCTCACGGTTGCCTCGGTATATTATATTTTAGCTGTTTATTATGAAAGTTTTCATAATGTGTAGGATATTGGTTCACCAACTGTACTGCATGCTAAATTACAAAGCATTGCTATGACTGTTGAAGAGCTGAAGGTAATTATTATATTTTACCAATAATAATTTTTATATTTTAGGATGTTTTTAATTTATGTTTTAACTTTTTTTTTGCATCTAAATGTAGAGTAAGGCAGGCATCACACAGGAAAAAAAAGATGCTGATATAAGAAGTCACATGCTAGAGGATGGTGGTGATTTAGAAGGCACAATGATTGAATTTCAACCATAGAGAATCTCATAAACGCTAGAAGTCGGCTTCTTCTCCTGCTTCTTGTCAACATGTGTAAGCAAATGCCATGGAAGATGAATCCAATTATGTTGCACCAATGATGGGTAATTTTACTATTTCAAGTTTTTCTTGGTTCATTACCATTTTTATTTAGTTGAAATTATATCTATTTTTCATTTTTTTAGGTATGTTTTTTAGTTTTATGCCAAACCACCACAAACACTCGCACCTAGTTGTCTCCATAAGCTAAAGGGCAACAAAAGATCTGTTCGTCGGGTATGTGAGTTTTTAATTATTAATTATAAATTTTATCTACTTTAATTTTTCTTAATAATATCTTATTATAATATATTTAGGTCCCTTCCCACAATTTCATGAAAGAACGAAGAAAAAGATGCCACTGCCACCAACACCAGCATCGGCAACATGACAATCTCAACAACAACAATAATTAATGCAAGGTCAAGTTGCAGGGAAAAATCTTGATGGATTGAGATCACAGGCGAAACCCACACAATCGAAGACATAGGGACGATTCTAGATTTCCATCGTTGTCATTTTCAAATGGTTGCTCTTTGAAAGATATTTCGACCTTCGATGTAGATGTGCCAGAATTCGATCATGATTTTCTTTTTTAGGGGAACATTGAAGGGTTAAAGTGTTATAGATGATACATTTGCAACAAGAACCTTAACTTGAGATAATTTCATTGTCGCCTTTTGACACCTTCGATCCTGATCTTGAGGATGAAGAAGTTACTTTGTTTGAAGATAATTTGATTTCTGATAGTTGTTATTCACTGATCCAAGATGTTTTGCTTGAAAATGTGAACAAATTGAAGGATTGGGAATTGCGAGCAAAGATCCTTATCAAGGAAATAAATACCCACTATAAAAATTATGATAAAAGGGAAGAAATTTTTACCCCTGTCAGAAACCAACCTAAGAAGCTTGTTGGGTTGCTACATCAAGCCCAATTAGGATCGATGAACCCTTATGTTTATTATGATGATAAAATTTTAAAAACTATGTTGAACAAGTTAGAGAACCTAAATGCTGAAGCCCATGTGTATTACAACCTATGGGATTTTGATAAGAAATAAGTTTTAATCGTTGATGCTGCAAGAGATGCTGCAAAGGTGAGACTTTAGATGCAGTTAAATTTGTCATTATATTTTGTAATATAAATCTTGACCAACTAAGGTGTTCTTTAATTTTTATGCAAGCAAATTTCTAAAATTTACATAAACAACAAGTTAATTTCTTGGCTATTAATCTCGAGGTTGCAAAGAAATCAATCTTAAATATGATAACAATGAAGGAGACCTTATAGAATAAGGTCAGGGATAATAGTTATGTAAAGCAATTATCCTTGAGCATAAAATGGATCCAAATATTGTGCTTAAGAATAAGCTTAAAAAATGAATATGTAGTCCTTAAGGATCCAACCAAAGAAGATAGATTTTTTAAGGGAAGCTTACAAAAGGTAGAGGAAGATCTCATCAGAATAGGAGCACTAAAATGGCTTGAGCAAGTTATTGGTATAGGATATAAGGGAAAAGAACCTGCAACTTTAGAAGCATCTCAAACTAAAGGAGATGCAGATATACGTGGAGCATCTCAAACTCAAGGAGATGCAAATATACAAGGAAAGATTGAATCTCAAGGCCTAGGTGATCCATGTGCACAAGGAGCGTCTGAATCTGCCCCTACTCACCCTTGATAAAATTGCTTTGTTGTAAAATGTTTCATTGTTGATAGAAAGTTTTGGATGGTGGTTTTGTAAACAATTTTGTACTATATATTTTCTATGCAATTAATGAAAAAGGCTTTTGTTAATTTATCTTCTATCACTCATTGGTTGTTTCTATTTATATTCATGTGTTGTTTTTTAAATTTGTAACGATTCAACTATATTCATAATTACAATTTGAAATTAAATGAATGATTAAACTATATTCACCATTCAACTCAGTTATCCCATACATTAATATCAGTACACTATATTTTTGAAAAATATGTTGTAAATCGATTATGAAAGAGAATTCTATCTTTTAAATCATAAAACATATAATTTGAAAGACAATGTTGTGTGATAAAGAATAAAGTTACAATTTAGATAGATGAAACAATCTTGTGATGACAAATAAACACATCCATATTGAACAAGATTGTAAAATCTTGTAAAAATTACAATTTAGGTAACTGAAAAAAACAAATACTATGATATAAATGCAATTAAAACTATTTCAAAAATAACACTAGGATATAAACAAACATTCTCGGCTTGTCTAGAATCTCAAGTCAGGTAGCTGAAACAAACATTCTCAACTTTTCCAAAATCACTATTGTGAAATTTGATATCAAATAAATTCAAATTTATAAATATTGTAAAATACTAGAAAAATCACAATACTGGAAAATCACAAATTAGGTAGCTGAAACAAATACTTATCAGCTTGTCCAGAATCACTATTATGCATAGCAGTTATCTGTGTCCCCATAATTTGATCATTGAAATCATCATTATCCTCGTTATCGTTTGTATTATCGGTACCCCTTCTGTCTACAAGTAAATTCCAATATGCCAATGCCTTGCCATGAGGAAATGTGTTCAACTGATATGATGACACATAAATTTTCAAACAATTTTTTAAATTTTGTCCAGCCTATTGCGGAGTTTAGATTTCACGAAATATAGTGCACTGAAAACCCTATCATCTTCTACAAATCCCAATATCATTGTTTGACATAATTCATATAAACAAAAGCATTCATTAATAGTATCTTGTAAGACACTACTTGGATACAATTTTTACCACAAACGTGCAATGGAACTAGTCTCATGGATGTTACTCAAAAGTGATGTTTGCTCAACCATTGTTCCACCAAAATGCGATGACTATTGTTTTAAAAGATCTTTGTTGAGTATACCTTTGATTTCAACACCATTAAATTCCACACTTTTACTGAAATTATTAATAAGTATGAACATATATTTAATAAACAAATCATATGCATAATTTTATTTAGTACAAGGACCCCAAAACATGGGGTTAACCACACCCATTATCTCAAGCAACTCATCTCTTTGAAACCATTCTCTTATCTCTTTTGTATGATTTTGCTATTTTAAACAAATTTATCTTTATTTTGTGTAAAACAACTTCAAATATATTGTGTTTTATAGGAAATTGTTCAACATCATTATCAAATATACTTGCCTACCTTTTAAAATAATACAAAGATATCATCTGTCCACGAACATTAATACAAAGATGATCACTAATGTCAAATTTCAAAAAGCTTTTTGGATTGTTTACGTTTGTCAATGTATTCCAACTATCAAACAAGGGATCTTCAAAATATTTTTTGGACACATATAACCTATCAATAATCACACATATTTGCTTTCTCATCCTTATGAAATCAACGATATAGATGGATCTCTCTTGTACAACTTTAATCAATCTATTCATTTCATGTAACATTGGAATAATACCACATAACTTTAAAAGGATTTCGAAGTCAATCAAACGGAACAACAAATATTTTGCCTTATCAAAAACCCTATGATTTGCATACATAAACCTCATTAATGTTTTATATTCTTTAAAAACTCTGTGTAGGTTGATACATTGAAATCCAACTTGTATCCACATCTTTTAACAATTTTGTTCCTTCTATAACTCCTAGTGCAAACTATTGAAACTCTACAAACCTGTTTGGACTGCAAGAAAAATAAGAATGTATTTCACGAATAAGATCTTCTACTCTTGCAATATTTTCAAAAGAGCTCACAATTTTATATGCTAGATTCACTCTATGAGCCATGCAATGAATGGGTATCATATATGAGGCAACTAAAATTTGAAGATGAACACAAAGACCATTCCTATGCCCTTGTATTATAGCACACCATCAGATCTGATGTACATTAAATTTGTGGCTATCTCTATATCATTCATTCCTGCAATATCTTTTAAAGTACTCACAACAACATTATAGATGTTTTTCCCATTTGAACTTTCCACCATATTATGTAATCCTAGCAGACTAGGTCACCTTACATGATTTTGAAATGTGTACACATGCATTCAAATACATGATGTGTTGTCCACAACCGTCACCTCATCAATAGAAAGTGATATGAATCTGACATGTTTTACTTTCTCCCCGAGGTCCTCATTCTCAACTAATGATAGACATTTTACCATTTTCCAACTACTTTGATCTGACCAATGGGAACTAGGAATATTTTGCACATCGACTATTTCAAACAGGTGCTTATAATCACTAAAATCAGACATGGGTCTACCATTTTTGAGAATACTATATACAACAACCAACTACAAACTTTTTGAAGCTAAAGTGGTCTTATGAATTTTTTGAAATTGGGATTTAATTATTCCACCTTTCTTAACAAGAGATTGTTGTTGCTTTAAGTGATTTTCATATTCTATTGCATATTCGACATGCATACATTCTAATGCATCCTTCCACTTAACTTCTTTTTTAATTTTACCATCACTTCTTCGAAATTTTACATAAACTTTGCCAACATGTTTTTCTATTGTATCTTTCTTATTTTGGAGCCTATGATCTTTACCTGGTTTCCAACTATAAATTTTGCATCTACATTTTTTTGTTCGAATTGGTTGTCCATGGAAGGGATAGGCTCTATCCACATAAATGTTTTTGCCCATTCATATTTAAATGCCCTTCTAATAGCCTAGTTAGATGTATTTCTCTTTTTAGTATTTTTGCTTGAAGATTCGAAAGAATATTTTAATGTATTTGATTTATCGCTTTCATTTCCAGTTAACATGTCCATTTGAGGAATAACTTCAAGTGTTTGTTGGATGTCATTGTTAAGAGGATTTTCATTAGAAGGCATCTCTTGGCGAGGAATATATTCAAGTGGAGGCATATCAGGGTCGATAGGGTATTCTGCATAGTAGCATACAATAATATTATTTATCATTTCTGGATTTAACAAAAAAACTTATAAACAACAATATGATTCATATCATCATGAAATATGGATAGAGGCACATACTGTGAGTTAACTATTTGAGAAAAAAAACATTATTTAAAATAATATTTGAATATACAACTAACTGTTTAGAATTAAAAAATCTTTTGTACCTTTAATTTGCTCCGATGTTGATGGCTCATTGGATTTCGATATTTTGCTAAAATAATTCATGATACTCTTTTCAACAGAATATTTGGCTCCTTTCTTTGCATTGTCAGTAGGTGACATTTTACTTGTAAAGAAAATATTTTTTAATTTAGAAAAGTAATAAATTGAAGAGATTTTAATTCTATGAGGGCTCAAGATAATGTAGTAATTAGAATAAATAGATGGTGGTTTGGTAGAAAATACATACCTGTTTCTAGACATGCTTTATTGTGTTTTTTGCCACTACACTATTTTTTGGAGATAGCATTTGTAACTAAGAAGGACATAAAACTAATCAATATACAAATTTAAATCAATATAAGAAAAAAACTTGTGAATGCGAAACAAAGCATCACAATGTCCTTAGAGAACCAAAGCAATTACCTACTCATAATCTTGTAATAGAAAAACATATCTCAATAGAAACAGAGAATCAAAGAGTGTTAATAGAAAGAGAGAAAATAGGGGAAAACATGGAGAACAGGATGAAATAGAGAATAACATGGGAAACAGAGCATTGACTTATTTTTAATAAATGATTAAAAAACAATAAAATAAAAACTGCAATGAGATGACAGAAAAATATATCTTATTTCTACAACTGCTTCAACTCATATTCTCTAAAAAATAAAAAAATAGGATCATAGATTCACAATGTTTTAAGAAATTGAGTACTTGGTGCAGAAAAGGTCTGAAGGTAGATGCGGTTGGAAAAAATATCAATAGTCAGCTTAGTTTAATATCTATGGGTACATAATAGAGATCGGATTTTGATCTAAACTCAAAACTTTGTCAGGCCATCTGAATAGTAGACCGGCTACAAATTAGTTTTTGTGTGTCATTTCGATACAAAACAAAGATCGAATGTCGGTCTGGGTGAATATCTGTGCAATCGATCTTTATATCAATTTGTATGCAGAACTATGTCAGGCAAATGGATTTTGACCTGGATGCATAACAAAATTTGGATGTCAATTTGGGTAAAGAAATGTGCCTATCTATCATTTCGAGTGCAGATATGGCTTCCATTTTGGTTCGAGTGGAGTTTTGACCTGGATCGACAGGTTTTTAGACTCGACTAAAATTTGGTGGAATTTTTCAATAGATCAAATGTACTCTTCAGTTCAACTAAGTGAAAAAGTATCATTGGCATGTTAGTTATTTATAGTGTTATAGTTGACGAGTTGAGTGGGATAAATTAAAATTTTTAAAAATTTAAAGCAAAAATGGTCCACAATTTAGGTGAGAGTGTTGGCGAGTTTAAAAAAAGTCGTAATACTATTATCAATGAATGGCAAACTGACACTAAAAAAAAATATCCCAAAAATTTTAGGTGAAAAGACCGATGTCGAGGATCCCCCAAATCACCAATTTGAATTTTCAAAAATTCAAATATTCACCCTATTGATGAATATTCATCTCTGTGCATCTCCCTGATATCAACACTAGTTTTGGACACCCCTGACTTTTTTTTATCCTCTATTTTGATAAGTCTACTAGTATGGTCAGTTTTTGATTTGGAGATTTGATTCAAAAGTTAAATGCTGGATCAACTATCTCTGACCTGTGCATTTTGTCTACTAACCACCTTGTCACTATCATGTCTCTATCCTTATCACCTAGACTGTAGTTACTGACACTATTCACTTCACTAACCCCAATATGCTCTATACTGTGTAGTTAATGACACTAACAATTATGTTTATGACTGGTACACATGACTATTACTACCACTATCAACCTGAATATTACTGTCATTGACCCGATTGTTGCTGCCACTGACTTGAATGGTATTGGAATATGTTTTACTATCATAAACACTTGCAGACTTTGTCTTGTATTTTTAGTGCATGAAAAATTTTGTTCTTTGGTGATAGGGAAGTCCTTCATATGCTCACTTTTGTGGGTCATAAATGTAGGTTTAGCAGAATAAGGAGGTTTTGTTTTTATAGGTTGAAGTTTTTGATAGAACTAGGGTATGATAAGTAGAGGAGTATGTAATACCCATAGGCCCTCTGTTATACCGCAATGATGAACAATAGTGCTCGGACCAATATTTCAGGCCACTACCCAAGGAGGATTCCACACATACCCTTGAGTACACTATCTACCTCTCTGATAGTATGGGAGGGTAATCATCTAAGATGTTGTGTCTCATGGACTATGGATAATACAAGGCCAAAAAGCTTTCTATTGGATAAAATTTTGTTTAAGCCTAAATGGTCTCCCGATACACCCAAAGATGCATGGGAGCTCAATTTTGTGTGTGAGTGTTGTTTAAGGCATGGGTATTGGAGCATGATCACCCCTCACTTTACTAGATGATTTATGGGCTATCTAGCTTAGCTAATAATGATAGCTCCTTTGTGATATTTTAAAACCCCTAGCACATGATTTCTAACCTACTCAACTACTATAAAAAAGGATTATATTGTTTTACTTTTTTCTAGTTTTTGTTGATTTTTTTTAAATAAAGGAAAACATAAATAAAAAACACAAGAAAATAATACCTAATAGGTGGAAATGGGTGGGCAAGAATTGTCGTAGTTGCAGCAAAACCTGACCTTGAAAATTGCTCTAATACCACTTGTTAGGAACCTACTATTAAAATAAAACTCAATCACACAAAATACTATAAAATAACTGAAATACATTAAATAACAGAATAACACTATGTAGAAAGTAATTGCAGAATTGAAAAATCTCACAAATAACTCAAAATTGTAGGTCTCTTCAAGGGGTAAACTCCTTCAATATTTCATTAACTTGCAAAAATTTACATTCGTACATGGCTCCATATCTTTTAAAGATAAAATCCATGCAATCCTACCCTAAGGCTCAAGAGTTGGCTTACATGCAAAATACCACTCGAGCTAGAATCTTCTACCAAAAATTGGTTACAATCTTGATAATGGTTACATGAGATGGTCCCACTTGGCTAGGTGCCTTACCACATACATTACAAAATAAAATTATAGATGGAATCCCCCATATTGGAAGTAGGTCATTACACAAGAAAATGAGAATTACAAAATAATGTTAGGATGGGATCCTAACAATTTATTTTCTTATGCTACCTTAGAAACCTTAAATTTTCATGGATATCCTCCATATGCATTTATTTATTATGTTGTTTTTGAAACCCTAAAGTGGAATGGATGCACTTTGAACTATTTTCATTTTTATTGCTAGATGAGGATTTTATGCTACTTGATGGAAATGAAGATGATTTATATAAATTAATCTTGGCCTCCTTTACCTTATTTACTTTAAATTTGTTTCCCCATATTTCTTCGCATATTTAACTCTTAAATTTGAACTTGCACATTATACTTCCACATCCCTTGTATCATTCTTTTCTTTTTATGGTTGATTTAAGTAAGATGTAATGGCCAAAGGATTTTTTTACCACTTTCTTAGTAGTGGAAAATCCTTGATTTGATCCAACTTCTACTATGATATGATCTCTTTGTTTTATATTGAATTTTATCTCATGCCAAAAATATTTCATCTCTTTCTCCATAATTTTCATTTTGCAATCTCTTGTTATGTGTTTAGTCTCATAAATTTATGACATCAGAATGCAATATTTTTATAATCCACTTGTTGATATCATTCTCTTGATTCAAATTTAATCCTAATGGACTATGGTAAAGTTTTTGAAATATCCATGGCAATACATATTCAAGTGTATATATCATGCCTTCTCTCCTTAGTAGTGGGTATTTCCTAGATGAACTCCTTTAGAATATCACAAGTTCTTCAAAACCTCCTTATTAATGAGCTAATAAAGAAGTCCAAAATGTCCAATCCATACTGGAATCCTTTTAATAGTCTTTGTCTCCATTGAAAAACATATTTTCCCCTAAACCAAGGGCCAACATCCTTTATTTTATCTCTTATTTTTGATTTTGAAAAGATAATGAGGGAAAATACCTTGGAAAGAAAAATTATGGAGTAATTTGAATTCAATACCCACTTCCACTTGATATAATTTTGAATCTCTAAAAAACCTATCTAGTATCCATGGAACTTACATACTAACTCTTTGCTTTTAAGAACCATTATATAATACTTTATAATCTCACCCTTGATTATCACCTTTGATGTAGTATCTACTACTTGGATTCCATAGATACACTCTTCCTCTTATTGCTAAGACATTCATACTTCCAACTAGGGCATCTATACTTCCAACTAACGCATCCTTCTAATAAGAAATTTCAAAAATGACTTCCCTATCATGTTACCTCAATTTTTTGTTGTTGGAGAAAAAGGAGTTGTACTTGAGTCCCCCACCCTTGACAAATTATAACTTTCTCCTTAATATCTTGAGAGTTTACAAATAGATTCTATTCTTATAGCTAGATACCTACATATTTTTTCATTAAAAAAATGAATTTTTGATTTTCATTTTCTAGATATTTTACAATTTTCTTTGTAAATACAAGTATTCCAAAATTCAACATCCTTTTTCTTGACATTTTCTTGTAACAGATTTCATAACACCAAAACTCCACCTCTACCATCTACACATTGCATCTTAGTAGAGTAATATTTTTAAAAATTTGTGGTAAATAGTTTATATGAAAATATTAAAGTAAATCTTAATAATTAATTGATTTAGGCAATCAACATTTTCTTGTTAGCTTTAACTTAACTTACTACTTCCTCTAACCATAGGAAAGAGAATTTAACTTCACGATCCTCTATTAAAAACCCTCTATTATCTAGCATATCTACATATTTGTTCTCTTTCCCTAACGTATATATAAACCTAATTTCTTCAAACTTTGTAGCAAGGTCTTGTATTTTCACAATAATTTCTTGTATATCCCATGGAGCCTTTGTTTTCTTCAAAATTATATTAGGGCCTTCATTTTGTTCCTTCTATACCCAACATCATAATCCTATTTGATGACTTGACTACATCTATCAAGGCTCTTTTCTTCAATATTAGGGATTGGTGAGTTGAGAGGATTTGTTTAGACTCCTCTATGGATAAACAAATATTCCTTTTCATTACCTCTAAACTATTTTCCTTTCCTTTATATTGTTCCTTTCTAGCCATACAGTCCAAAGCATTGTATCTTTTAATATATCCTAGATCATTTGTAATGCCTCACTTTTTTTTGAGTAATACTTCTTATACACATCCACCATCACCGATAATGCCTCACTTTTAAAAGTGAACTATCATTGCTTTAACCATTCTTCAATTCTACCATTCATCACCATGCATTTACCAAACATATTAAGAATCCTTTTTCATAGTTCCCTGACTATTGAAAAATATTCCAAGAGATGGTCTACACTCTCCTCCTTTTTACATAGAACACGTTGTGAAGGGCCATGAAAACCACTTTTTATTAGGTTATCTTAGGATAAAAATTTCATATGACCTACTAGTCATAAAAACATTTTGACTTTTAGAATTCTTAGGTTATCCCAACTATCTCTTCAAATTCTTACTATATTCCTATTTTGTTGGTGCTTTACATTATATTTACTTTTTCCTATGTATTCTCCTAATCTATTCAACTCCTAAATCAACTTATCCTTGGCTCCCCTTGAAATAATCATTGTTGTTATCTTTTTGCTCAAATGCCTCCTAACAAATTTTTTTGGTATACTTGTAAAATAAAATTCTTTTCTTTTGTATCTTCCTTATTGATCCCTATACATAATGTTTGAAACCCTATCACCATATTTATCTTTAAGTAATCTCATCCATGGTTTCAAAATTGGATCTAGATTGAGTGGTTTTTTATCACACCAAGTATCCATCCAAATAGATTTTTTTCTCTAGTTCTCACCACCCATATTAGACCTTTAATCACTAGATCAATTGATTTTTTAAAACAATTTTAAAGTGTAAAACCATATAATAATGAGAATGCAATAAAGACTAAGATTGAGTCATTGGGTTCAACATACTCATTTAGAAGAATTCTTTCCCATTGTTTTTTACTCTCTTTGTATAATCTTCATATTACTTTCCTCTTAGAGCTAAGTTTGCATCTACAAGAACTCTTAAACCGATACCTCTCCTAGTTTTATCATCACACTCCTTGCTCCATTTCACCAAAGGAATTTATTTTTATCATTTGATCCTAACTATAAAAAAGATTGCATAATATAGATTATTTTGTCGATTTTGGCATAATATATAAGGACACATAATATATTGGAATGACTTGCAAGACTGATTTAATTAGTTGCACTATTATTGCTAATGATAACCATCTACCTTTCCATACTAATAGTTTATTTTAAACTTTACTTATAACTAGATTTAACAATTCTATAGGATCTCCCTGTCTAGGATCCCTCTTGGCTTTAAAAAATTATGTTACTAGCCCATTGACCAACACTAAATATGATATTGTAGAAATAAAAGCTTTAATCCACCTGAATCATTTCTTCCTAAATCTAAACTTATCTAATACTACAAAAAATTTCCAATTAACCCTATCTTATGCTTTATTCATATCAAGTTTTAAGATCATTGCTCTTTTTTTTTGAAGTTATTGAATGCATTGCTTCATAAGCTATTACGATCCCATCCAAAATCCGTCTCCTTTTCAAAAATCCTCCTTGCTCTTTTGAATTAATTTTCTCTAAGAGTGGTCTTAACCAATTTTCCATCGCTTTGGATATTATTTTATAAGCCATACTACATAGACTTATGGGCCTAAATGAATCAGACAATTCTACATCCTTATTTTATAAAATTAGGGTAAGATATATTGCATTTATTTTATAAGGTATACATTGTTTTATCAAATAATCCTTCACTATTTCCTAGTTATATTGATAGAATGTTATTGAAAGCCCATTTGGACCTAGGTATTTATCCTTATCAAAAGAGAAATGAGTTGAATGAACTTCTTCTAGAATAATAGGATCCATAAATTTGCTATTGTCTTCATGTAGTTATAATTGAAGGTACTTCTTGTAGTAGATCATCATTTAGAACTTTAATCTCCTCCAATCCTAGAATATTCTAGTAAACAAACCTTGTCTCCTTTTTTATTTTGCTCTAGTATTCAATCCAAACCACCTCTATTGATTTAGTTCTACTAATTTTGGATGTTGATCTCTTCACTATTGCCACCCTATAAAAAACTTTGTGCTTTTATCTTATTCTTTTAATCGATTCCGTCTTGATTTTTAATCTCCAAAATTTATTTTCCTTACTCAAAATATTATGATATTCACTAAGCAACTCCCTTTCCTCCAAGCTTGGATTATTGTGCTCAAATTTTTAAAATTTTGAAAGTTTCTCTTTTAGTTCTTCTTTCTTCTCAAAAATATTTCCAAAAGTATTCTTCTTCCGTTCTTTGTTTTTGTTAATTTGAGTAGTATTTACAACGGGTTTTGAAAGGGACCCAAAACCTTATTACATTCGGGCTAAGCCTTTATATGCACGATCAACATTTTTAGAAAGGTATTACCACCTACACCAAAATACTTCAAAGAACCAGAGGGAATACCATTAAAACAGAGGATCCACTGAAAGGATAGAAAAAATGAAAACAATAGTAAACAAAAAATAGCCCATAAAAACCAGTTTCCTTCAGACAACTGTAAACCCTAGCAAGATGAAAATAGTTCAAAAATTCTTGCTCGACCACTGACATAAAATAGTTTTACCAGCAAATGAAACCAACCTTCACTCCATCGCCCTAGGAGGGTCTTGCTTCTGTCAGTTATTGTCATCATCCTTTTTCCTCGTAGCATAACTGGTCAGTATCTTGGAGGTCTCCAAGTATTTGATAGAAGTGTCAATGGTGGATGCCACTATCTCCAGTATCATTTGGGAGCACTGATCCTCCTTGTCACTTACATAGTCAAATGTGACGTGAGTGGAGGAAGGGGACGACTCCACTTTAGATTTTTTAAGCCTGGCCGAAGACCTGGCCACTAGGGGTATTTGACACCTCCACTCGTTTCTTTTGCTTACCTCGCCTAAAACTCCTGAGTAGGGAGCCTTTGGAACACCCTCTGATCAGGCCAGGGCCACCAGGGGACTCACTAGGGTGACTAGGTGATAGGGGAACCTTTTTAGGGGGACTAGAAGATATAGGTTTTACGTTGTGGACAAGAGGCCTATTGGCTACAACATGTTTGAAGATAATTGCTAGGAGACCTTGGTGCAATGGATTATCATTCATATTTTGAAATTTTTAATGGTAAGGGAAAGGGAATACAATATGTAGTCAGGGACACAAACTGCCTTACCATCCTGAAGGTGGTTGACGAATGCTAGGTGGAAACTATGCAACGACTTCTCTGGGTCACCACATGTGACATACTGCATGATGGGAACTATGGCAATATTATAGGGGGCTAGGAGGGAAGAAACATGTAAGGTGGACTTGTCCTAATCCAAGCTCTTACCTTTATCAGGGAATTGATCCGTGTCCTCTTCCCAATTGTGCTTATCATGCCTGATAAAGCACCCAATCAGTGGGAAGCCAATAATTTTAGCAAGCATTTCTATTGTCACCTTGTAGTGGACTCCTTGGATTGCGACCTCCCCCTGGTTCCATGATGAGACAAAATATTTGGTAATTTGTTCTTCAGCTCCAAAAATTTTTATCAGGAGGGGGGTGAATCCCTTAGTGTCCATAAAGATATTCGCAGCAGGATCAAGAACCAACTAGACAGGCTCAACAAAGACCATGATTTTGGGAGGGGGACATGGGTGAAAATAGGGAGATGGGAGGTGAAGGGAGTCAGGGGGGACCAACATAATCGAGGCAGGGAAAGTAGAGGAGACACAGGCAAAAATCCTAAGGCCAAAGCTAGTTAAAAATGCACTTTGATCATAGGAGACTCTATGCATGTTATAAATCTCCTCAATAATTGGAAAACACCTCCTTGGGGGATTAAAATAATTGTTGAAGAGGCTAGGATCATTTTCCAGGGAAGACAGGACAGAAAAGCCCAACATGTCTTTCAGGAAGCTAACAAAATTGTTGATAAGCTGGCCAATTTGGGTGTCAATGGTGACAGACTTTTCAAATGGGAGCACGATATCTCGAGTGAAGTAGAGGAGCTTATTCAACAAGAAAGCCAAGAATGATAGTCGAATTTATGAACAGGGAAGGCACTGTAAATTTTAAGGCTAGGAGTATTCCTGTATCTTTTTTGAATTAGACTCACAATAAAAATTATCTAAGTTGTCAGTCTTCATGGATGCTGCTTGGAAATACCACAAAGACTAATGGGGACAATCACATGTCAGATAACATGGCTCCTAGTCATCTTAGTAATTTGAGGTTGGTTGATAATCACAGGGAAGGAAAGAAATGCCAATATAAGACTTCAAACGAAAGCCATGTGGACCACCAGATAGCCATCGCCATAAAGCTAGCCAGCAGGTTCACTTCTCCAAGGTTTATTGGCCAAGATAGTATGTGGTACCAAAGCATGTCATATACGGAAGAAAGCAATTACCAAAGAATTATTAAGAGTAACTGTCAATATAGATCTTGTGGGAGTTTTTTCAGTACTCTGCTATGTGTTTTTGTAGCTTTTTGTTTCTCCATTGTCTCAAGGAAGGGATCTATGTCTATTTCTTTTTTGTAATTATGATGCATGTGTGTTTTCTTGGGGTATACCCAAAATGTTGTATAGGAAGTTTCTTTTTGATAACAGGCTATGTGTCTTATCGGATGTAATGGCTTTGGTGGCATGTAGATTTTACATATATAGGATCCTTAGTAAGGATATGTTCATCAACAACCCTGGGCTGATTTTTGTAAAAGGTTTTGGGTCAACTTGTAAAACTCGGTATTAATGCTATAGTATCTTATCTACCAAAAAAAAAGGAATGGGTAGAGGGGGAAGGTTGAGAGCGACGAAAGTGGATTAGATGGAACTATAGTGAGGGAAGGCACATGATGCCCCTTGGAGGGTATTGGATGAGAGTGGATAATAATTCCCAACCGTGGCAAGATCACCCTCGATCGATGCATGATACAAAAGATAAAAACTCATGCACAAGTTTGGGGAAACTTCCAGAAGAAACTCTATGAGAGGATATGGGGGAAGATGAGAAATGCAAATGACATCTCGAAAAGCCAAAAAAAGCCAAGAAAAATTACCATGAATAGTGGGGCAGAGATGTAGATGCCTTCCCAACATCTTACTCTTCACCACATAACAAGAAAGGAACCATGGATTGAAATTGGAGCATGGGATCTTGGGAGGTCTGTGTGCCATTTGTCTTGAGGTCTAGGTAACACCTTAATTCAGTTGGGTGGGGAATGTGCCACTTTACCCATGTTTTTCCACTCACAAACTTGATCCTAGTGATATATATGATCCACACATGGCCTCTACCTACGCATTGGGACAAAGGTCTATCAAACCTGCCAATGGTGATGAAAGCCCCTACGAGTAGGTTTGGTTCCATATTCACCTTTGGTTCTAGATTCACCTCATTGGGACTTACCATTTTGAAATTTCTTCGTATCATGACTTGTTGCATCAGTTATTTCTTGGGGAAAGCTTTCTCTCTAGATTTTGAGACTGGTTGATGATGCTACCAAGTTGGCCATGAGATCGGCTAGTTGATTAGCCTCCCTAAAATTATGGTGGATGGTCATCTACGGGCGACTTTGAAGGATTTTCTTGGATTCCTGGATGGTATTGAAGACTTTCCAAGATGGAGTCTTGTCATTCCTCATATAGTTGATAATATTTAGGGAATCACCCTCGATGATGGCCTTTCTGGAATCCTCCTGAAGCAAGACAAGCCCTCTCCATAGAGCCATGGCCTTTGTAAAATTATTAGTCTAAGGCCTGAGGAATTTTGCAAACACAAGAATCAGGTTGTCTTCATGGTCTCGAATCACTCCTCCTACCCTAGCAAGGCCAAGATTTTCCTTGGAGGCCCCATAAAATTTTAGCTTGACCCATCCTTCCGAAGGTGGCATCCAATTGAGATTGGTCCTGGGATTGTACCTTGGCTGAGCTCTAGGATCCTCTTCAGGAATAACAAAGGATTTGAAAATGGAGTGTTCAAGATCCTAGGAAGGGGCCATGGAACAAGGGATGATCCGGATGTTTTCAATAGCATAGGCAATGGATTTGGAGGCCACAGCCAGGGGGTCCCTAGGGGAGGATGAGAAGGCCCTGTTATTGCGCTCTAGCCAGATTTACCAGATCAGGTGATGGAGGTAGAAGGACCAGAGGGAGCAGAGCTTGGGATTGCTAAACGGGTTCGACCATTGGGAGAATAGGTCAATGATGGAATTGGGTTGGACCCACTAGATGTGGAAGGAATTGAACAAGTGGTCGAGGGCTATAGAAGAGAAAGCATAGTTGGTGAAAAGGTGATTCATGGATTCCCAGCTTGAAAGGCACAGGTAGCAGCGGTTGGGGATCATGAAACCTCTTTTGGCTAGATTCTCAAGCGTGAGGATCTTGTTTTGAATGGCTGTCCAAGAGAAGAAACTGATTTTGGGGATGAGTTTCTTCCTCCAAACGAGGTTGAAAGGGATGGTTGCAACCTGTGCCTTCTCTTGGAAGGAGTAGGCTGACTTTATAGAGAAGGACCCTTCATCAGTTCCTCTCTAGATGGGCCTATCCTCTGCCTCTCCCATTGGAATAGTGATTGCATTGAGTAAGCTAGAGAGGGCAGCAGCTTGAAGGGGGAAGTTGCCCATGTCGATGGATCTCCACTTGGGCCTTCCATTGTGATTGGTGATAAAATTTGCAACCTTACTCCCCATGTTGACGTCAGTGGATGGTTTAAGGACCACCAACTCCCTGTCCTCACTCAGAGGTTCCTCTTGAAGCCACCTATCGTGCCAAAAGTCGATGGTGTTCCCATTCCCCAGAATCCATCTATTGCCTTTCTGAATGAGACTTCTAGTCTGGGTGATGGATTTCTAGAATGCTGACCCATTTTGAGGCCCCTGATCATTCAAAAAATGGTGGTTTTGCAAGTATTTATTTTTGACTATCTCAACCCACTCGACACCGTTGTTGGTGTAAACCTTCCACGCATGCTTGGCTAGGAGAGCGAGATTCATTTGGGATACTTTCCTGAGACCAATGCCTCCTTTGCTTTTGCTACGATAGACCAAGTCCTAGGCCACCAAGGGGATTCTCTTCTTATCCTCACTCCTAGACCAGAGGAACCTCTTTTGGATTTGTTCTATCTTGGAACTCATAGAGGTTGGGATTCTAAAGATAGACATGAAGTAAATCGGGATGCTCTAGAGACAGGCCAAAGTGAGGGTGGCCTTGGTTGCCTGGGAGAGGAGGTGACCTTTCCAAGAGGCCAAATTTTTTTGGATCCTTTCAATGACATTATTCCACATGGGTCTAGTGGGATTACCAGAGAATAGGGGAAGCCCAAGGTAGGAAGTGGGGAGAGCCTCCGGGGAGCACCCAAGGATCCATGCAATCTTAATTTGCCTGGAGAGGGGAGTGTTGATGAAATAAATTTTGCTCTTGAGGAGGTTGATCTTTTGGCCTGCAACATTCTCATAGAGGCTAAGGATGTGCTTTATGGTCTTGGCCTGGGCAACGAATGCTAAAGTGGCCAAGATAGTGTCATCAACGAACTGCTGATGGGTAACTGGGTGAAGACCAGAGGTAGTTTTGATCCCAAAGATGAGCCCTCTCCTTCCAGCACTCGCAATGGTCCTCCCTAGAGCCTCGGCCAGGATAATGAACAAAATTAGGGATAGGGGATCTCCTTGTCTCAGGCCTCTGGAGCTTGGGAAGAACCCAATAGGGGACCCATTGACTAAGATGGAGAACCACGGAGAGGATATGCACCTTTTGATGAGATCAACCCAAGTCGGGTGGAAGCCAAATTTAAGGAGGACCTCGATGAGAAACTCCCAACTGACCCTATCGAAGGCTTTGTTCATGTCTAGCTTAAGAAGGAAAGCTGGTTTCTTGGCCAAGGTGGCAGAATGCAGGGCCTCATGGATGGTGATCACTCCGTCTGTAATGACTCTCCCTTTGATAGAGCTACCCTGGTAGGGATCGATGATGAGGGGGAGGATCCCCTTGAGCTTGTTAGCTAAAGCTTTGGTTAGGATTTTGTAGAGGACATTGCAGAGGCTGATAGGGTGAAAGTCAGACAGAGATTTGCAGGCTTGCACTTTGGGAACCAGGGCAATGAAGGTTGAGTTGATCCCTTGGGGAATGGCCTTGGATGACTGAAGATCTCTAACTACTGCACACACCTCAGGCCTGATCAAGTCCCAAAATGCTTGGAAGAAGTGCGGAGGGAATCCATCGGGTCTGGGAGCCTTGTCAGGCTGCATAGAGAACATGGCTCCTTTGATCTCTTCAACGGCTAGGGGGCTAATGAGCATTTCATTAGTGGAGGGAGAAATGGAGTGGGGGATATTGTCCAAGAGAGCCTTAGCCACCTAGGGGGAGTCAGGGGAGGGGGTGCCCAGGAGGGACTGGAAGAAGTTGGTGGATTCATCCCGGATCTCAGAGATATCCCTTGTGACCCTCCCATCACTGCAGGTGAGCTCTGAGATTTTTTTGGAACTCTTGTTTCTTAGGGTAGATGCATGGAAGAATTTGGTATTCGAGTCACCATCCCTGAGCCACAGGGCTCTCGATTTTTACCTCCAATACATTTCTTCTCTAGCCAGGATGTTGTGGAACTCTGCTAGGAGCTTGCTCTCTTCAGCTCTGGTGTTGTTGTCTTGGATGCCTTCCTGGAATTGTTGTTCTATGATCTCTAGCTTCTCTTTAATTATTCGCTTGCTTTCAAAAATGTTGCCAAAGGTTTTCCTGTTCCAAGTCTTGATATTTTCCTTGATAAATCTGAGTTTTTGGTAGAGTTGCCCAGACAGGGACCCTCTTAAGGGCTATTGTCACCACTGGGAGACTTGGTTCCTAAAATCTGGATGGTGGAACCACATCGCCTCGAAGCGAAAGGGGCTCTTGAAAGAGGGAGCTTTGGCGGCTTCAAATAGAAGGGGACTATGGTCAGAGCCAATTTTGGGGAGGGATTTGAGGGTGGCATCCCCAAAAATAGGGATAGCCTCTCTAGATAGTAGGACCCTATCCAATTTGACCTGGATGAGATTTGTTCCAGCCCTTCTATTACTCCAAGTGAAATTTTCCCCCTTCAACTGGACATCCATGAGTTCATTCGCATCGATGAATTCCCCCAGTTCCTCCATGCTTCTGGTAAGCAGGGTGTTGCCTCCTTTCTTGTCATATGGGAATAGGGGGCTATTAAAATCTCCTACGAGGATCCAAGGGATGGTTTTGAACGAGTTTCTCATATGGCTAATCGAGTTCCACAACGAGGCTCTTTCAAGGGGGTTATTGGGGGCATAGACATTGGAAAGGATCCAAGTGTTGTTGTTGGTTTTGTAGTGGAACAGCATGTTGATGATTCTGCTAGAGGAGGATATCAGCCTTCCTTCCACTTTTGATGGATCCCACATGCATAACAACCCTCCGGACGTTCCTTGGGCAGGAGTGAAGACAAATTCACTTTTGTTCCATATTGCTTTGGCAACTTTGGGGGAAGAAATCTCATCTACTTTAGTTTCTTGTAGGATAAGGATTGTGGGATTGTAATATTTCCTTAGATTTGTGGTTGCCCATTTCTTGGGGGCCCCATTGAGCCCTCTCACATTCCAAGTGAGAATCTTCATTTAAAAATTTTTGAGGGATTTCTTGCCTCCCTTCCCTTGCTGAGAAGGAGGTTTGGATTTTTTAGGTTCGTCTCTTATCAGATTGAGAGAGTCAGATAATAAGGTGGCTTGAAAGCCGTTTGCTATATCATCTTTGACCTCTTTCCTTCTCTGCTCGATAAGGGATGGTCTTCCTCTTTTCTTGTCACTTTCGAAGTCGATGAGGGATTTTTTGCTCCGGGTCCTTTTGGGGCTGAAGCCTTCTAGGGTGGACTGGGATGGGATAGAACTTCCCTCATCTTCATCATCGAAGTGGATGGATGCTGGTCTGGAGGTTTCCAGCGGGGGAGGGAGGGACCTGATTTAGAAGGGGACTCAAAAAGAACTATTTCTGTTGATTCTACCTGGGGAGGATCAGAGTGAGGAGGGGGAGGGGGATCAACCGAAGGGGGGTCCACATTACCCTCAAAGAAAATAGGGTTAGATTCAGGCGATGGACATACCTGTTCAGATTCTAGAGCCGGAGGAGGATCGATAATTTGTTTCCCTTTGTCTTCTGAGGACCCACCTCTCCTTTGGCTTGAAGCCTGGTTTGCCTATGTAGATGAGCCAATTTTTTGGGGAAAGGGTTGCCCATTCTTTGGATGATAATTTTGAGGCGGATGAAACCGATCCTGGGGTCTGGGAGGAGCCCTCGAGAAGGAGTCACCATCCTCGGTTTCCTCTGTAGTTTTAGTTTTGAGGAGAGGGCACTGGTTTCTGAGGTGGCCTTGCATGTGACACTGGACATAGAAGGCTGGTTTATTTTCATATTCCAGTGGTTGGCACCATCTAAAGGACCCCAAAATTAGGTTAACAAAGGATGGTAGCTCGGACTCGAGATTGGCATTCACGCAGATGCGGGCGTGGACCATTCTAGAGCCCGCTTTAGTTGCAAAATCAATAGCCACCAACTTGTCGACTATTCTTGCAATAGCTTTCAAGACTTCCTCTTGCCATAGATGGAAAGGCAGATCTGGGATGCGGACCCATATGGGAGCAAAGTTGATACTCTAGGTATTTGGATTGAAATCCACCACCCATCGTCGAAGAAACAAGCTCCTCCTTCCTAGGAACCAGGGTCCTCCTATTAGTATACAACTTGCATCATCATGATTGCCTAGTTTTATGACAAAAAACCCCCTGGAGAGGGCTACGATCTCCATGTTTCCTGAGGTTTTCCATTTGGAAAAGGCCCATCACCTTATTGTCTCCATATCTGGTCGTCCCCCAACAAACTTCCCGATCAGGGAATAAGAGGCCTTTGAAACATAGTTGGAGAAAACCTCTTCTGGGATGATAATATCCGATCCAACCTGAGTTAGGTGGGCATCTGGGGTTTTTGGAGAGATCGCCTCACCAGAAGTGACCTGCATGTAAGACGACCCACCAGAGGTTTCCAGGAATGGGGACCTCAATAGGTCCTTTTTCGGGAGGCTCCTTGTCCCGGGGACCCATGTGGGGCATCCCTCGGGATCCTACTTCACCATCGATGGCACCATTCTTACCTGGGCCAGATCCTCCATCCACTGCTCCAGCATTTTGGATCCCACCATCGCCATCGCTGCCCTCCGTCTCCACCATCGCTCACCAACCCAATCCTTCCATTCTTTTAATCTAAATGTTATTGATTTAATTTTTTTGGAAGTGTATACAACCCATTATTTTCTAAAGAATTCTATGTATGTGCTATCATATCAACAAATTGAGGATGGTCTTCCCATATTTAAAATATAATTATTTTTAATTCACTTACCACCATTTTATCTCTTATTGGCTAGTGATCCAAACCAATCCTTGTCAAGGTATTACTTTTAGTACAAGTCCCTTTATCTAGCCAATGATATAAGAGTATGCATCTATCTATTTTTTTTGCTATTAGATTTTGGCATGTCTTGTTGTTGATCTATGTATAGATGTTTTCTTTTAACTCAACCTCCCTTAGGTTAATTATTTAAATAAAACCTAAGAAATCTTTCATACTTTGGGTTATTTTCCTAATTCCTTCAGCTTTTTAACCAAATTGGTTATGGTATTTAAATATCTTATGATCATGAATCAGGGTTTCTTGGTCTTTACTTCTCAACAAGGCTTCAATCCCACTACATACTTCTAATTTTCTTGACTAAGCTATAGGTCCATATAAATTAATAAGGATGAAACAAATATATACAAAGCAACATGTGACTAATGAATCTATTCAATCCCTAGTTTTATAAATGGTTTCATGGGAGGTTCTAACTAAACTCCAACATGTTAGAATTCCCCTTGTCACATCTTCTGAATCCACAACATCCCATTCACATCTTGCCCATATTTCTACCATAGTTTTGGAAAGTTCTTCTTTTGTCATTTTAGTTTCTTAGATAGAAATAATATCAAGCTTATTACTTAAACAAGGGTCCCTAATACACCTCTACTTTGAGGGGGTATTAACACCTCTTATATTCCATTGGACGGTAATCATGTTTCATTAGAGACTACTAGCCCTACCTACAAATTATCAATATCATTTTATTTTCTGGTAAACAGAAGTTCAACCAACTTAGATTGTGTTCCTTTCTCCATGTTTACTCTTGCTTCCTTTGTTCTCGCATGATAATTTTAAGGTTTTCTTCTTTAAGCGTTTTCTCTATCACCATTTTTATTCTTGAATGGTGCTTGATACTTCGAGAGAGTCTTTAAATTTGATGAGGCACATTCCTTAGGTTCAACAAAAATGTTCATCCCTAAATTGGGATCATACTGAGTAGATGGTTCCTTGTTAATATTTTGATCTTGTTGTACCATGTCCTCTAAGCTCTAATATGCTTTTTATTCATAGGCTAAAGCCTAAAAAAATAGTATTTCTTCCAATATCCTTACTTAATAGTCTCCACCTTATATTTACTTTCATCTATTTGGACCTATTTTTTTGAAGTTGAAAACCATACTCATCCATATCCATTTGTAAGTTTCTCTTGTGATTTTCTACATACATTTCTATTGGACTCTTCTTAGGGCATGATCTCTCAATATGCCGCACCTCATGACATCTACATCTAAAAGACATATTTTCATAATCCATAGTTTGGATCCATAATTTACGTCCTTACTTAAGAATGATAGAGTTGATATTAATCATGACTAATATTCGAGCATAAATAGTCAAGACTCCATATTTTATAGTTTCTAAAATATCAAGGATTTCTCCTAGACTGTTGCATATTGTCTTAAAAGTATTGATTTCCTAGAACTCAATGGACAACCCATACATCTAGTCAGGTACTAGGGGTATATTTACATTTTTATGTGCAAAGCCTTCATACTAGTGGGTAAGGAAGAGTTCTACTCTTCCCATAAACCAAAGTCCTCCTTTAAAGACTCTATCTATTTCCTCCTTGGAACAAAAAATGGCTAGGAAAAAAACTTTGAGAAGAAAGGATAGACTTACTCCTAGATATTTCCATCGCCTATTAATTATTTTCTTAGAGTTGAAGCCCTTGATCAATACCCATTAAATTTCCTAATGACTACCTTATCTTTGAGCAGCAAGGAACACTGCTCTCCCTAACCTCTACTATTAGGGATGATTCTTAGGATCTAGTTGTAAATTAGTCCATAGGAAGGAAACTATAACTCAATATCTACTAAAACTTACCATTATATATTGTGGCTATTATATTATTTGAAAATAAACTTACAATAATTTGCATGCAAAACTTATAAGAAAATGAAGGGATAAATGAAAATTAGCTAAAAATTCAATGCCCAAACAAAATGTCCCACCTTTTTGATGCCTTAGCCCTCCATTGCTCCTCACATCATTTGAACCTTGACTGACAAATATCTGCAGTTTCGTTTTTTGTGACTTGAAAAATCATCACTACCCTTGTTTTGGATGACTGACTTCACATAGTCGTATCTCCATCAATATTGCTCAAATTTCTTCATATGACCATTCATTTAAGATATCTTTAAATTTTTGCACAAATTAGTTCAAGAATCATCAAAATTGAACAACCCTTTGCAAATATGTGACTCATGAAAGATGAGATATTCTTTTGGAAAAAAATCCCCTAATGTTGCCCTTATTCCAAACGATTGTCTTCACATGGTCTCATCTCCTTCAATTTTGCTTGGATTCTTTCTTATTACCACTCATTTTAAAGCTCTTTAAATTCCACACAAAGAGGAATAAGAATAATTTGAATCAAACAACTCTATGCAAAGATATAATTCTTGAAAGAAGAGTCATTTTAAAAATAATTTGCCCTCCATGTTACCTGAATTTTCTTCACATGAATATTTTAATTTTTGAGTTTCTTCTAAGATCTATAATAAGAAGAAATGACCCTCACTTTTGGCTCACACTTTGCTTCTCGGTAATACTTCTTGCTCTCACTTGTAAGGCTTGTTTGTTTTCTAAAACAAGAAAAAGGTGAGGCTCACTCTTGATCTCGATTGACACTCACTCAATTTAGTTGTATTATTCCATTCCATTCATATTTTTTTCATAATGTCTTAGGTTTGAAAAGAAAAAAACTCTATAAAATTTTTATTTGAAAATTTCTATCATTAAATTTGTCATTTGAAGTCAATTTAGATACAATGAGTTTTACATTGCATTTATGATTGTTTCATAATAACTTCGGTTAAAAAACAATATATATTTAAAATATTTATCATTAAATTTATTATTAATTATTATTTCAATTAGAAATTTTTATATAACCCCTATTTAATATGTTTTTAAACTTATTATTTCATAATTAAATTAATTTAAGCTAAGAATAAAGGATAAAATAGTTTTAAAATCCATATGAAACTAATATAGGATTATCCCAACCATACAAACCATGGTGTAACCTTGAACCTCTATTCAGAGTTCAAAAATCATTACTCAAACAACTACCACTCATATATAACCTTTATAATAACCATAAACATTTCTTAATATAACTTTTAATTTCATCATCTCAAATGAGGTTAAGATAAAAAAATACATATATAATCCCCAAGTAGTTGTAATACACTCACATGACAATAGGTCAAATGACATGAGCTATCCACGATGCCATAGACTATATGAGACCATATTGTTTGTCCAAATTATGTTTATATGACATGATATACAACTGTACCTCTTATCCTAATTTGAACCATAGACTTTTTATTTAAAATTTTAAAACCTTCACCAGAAAACCTGCTGAAATTATATTGTTAAAATTTAATTTAGATAAAACTTATTTAGATATTAAAAACATAACAACATAAAATTCTTCTTTAAAACAATAAATTTGTTTTTATAAAACTTTTATCTTAAACTATTTTTTATTGTTTTTTATTTTTATTTTTCTTTTCTTTTGTTGATGGATATATATATTTTTTAATTGATGAGAAAAATGGGTTTGAAAGGAACTTCAAACCTTTTACAAAAAATCTCAACATGAGGTAGTAACTAATAAGACTATCTTAGCAGAAAGACAAACAAAGGAAACAAACAAGAGGACACAACCAGGACATGAGGACATCTTCCTAGGAAGCAAATGGAAAGCAAATAGGAAAACAAGGGTGCAAATCAAGGGAGGAGATTCCCTTGGCCACCCTAAAAAATAGGACCAATAGCAAACCATAACTACTTGAATACCTTAGATGCCTCTGGTTCACTATCATTATCATTTGAGACCTAGGTGATGACCTATTTATACTTCTTGGTGGAGCTTATCACTTTAGCTACTTGTTGAAGGCTAGCCACAATAGAATTCAAGATGATCTCTAGGTTGGATAGAGGATCATAGTTAGAAAATGTTAGCCCATAATAGGTCGAAGGCCCTCAAGGAGATTCACCTTCATTGAGAGAGTTGTCGATCAAGATCGTCCTTAGATTTAATCTTATTGTGAATCATAGGAGACTCCCCAAGGTTCTCCTTGTCAGGATCTATGATAATATTTTTACGCTTACCTCCAGAAGCCAAGCCTCTAGATGAATGATGATAAGAATCCACATTCTTCGAAGTCAGAGCATCCATAAACGATCCAAGGGTAAGATTTTTTTGGGCCTTGGCATTATTAGCAGAGCCTTTATCAAAATCGTCACTCAGAGCATCCGTCTGGGGGCTCCTATGACTAGGGGCTGAAGTAGAGGGAAGCTCAACAAGAGGATGTTAAACAAGAGCTATGGGAAGGATATCCCTTTGAGCCTCCCTTTGCAGAGCATGTTTATACAAAATTAAAATAAGGCCTTGGTGCTTAGGGTGAGTTGAAGAGCCATCCCTAACACTACCAACTAACAATTCCATCGACCTGAAAAGGTAGTTCGATAAATTGATGATCTTGATGTCCAAATGTAGTTAAGAAACACAATATGGAAGCTTCTAAGTGGAGATGAAATCTCATCACAATAAAAAATTTCATGATAGGGATCATAACCCTATTCCAAGAAACTGAAAGAGCTTCCCTTATTATACCTCCTTTCTCTTATACCAGGTGCTTTTCTTTATCTTTGAAATGGTCGAGCTCCATCGATAGGGAGTGCTTGTCATGATGAACTAGGTTGCCATCATTTGATAATTTTGTCACCTCAACCAAAATCTGAACATTGACTCTAAAGGTAAGGTCACGAAGCGTAACTCGACCATTTCCCTAGGACCTAGTGAATTTCATAGATAGCTTAGGAGCACAACCCTCCAATTTTTCAAGAAAGAGTAAAAAGCTATGACTCTTCATAATTTCCATCACTATGTCATCTAATTGCAAAGAATTAGGCTCAAGCAACATCATTTTAGTCCAATACTTTTAAACAACCAACCTTTGAAAATGAACAAAACTATGATGATTGTCGCCCTTCCTTGCTCTATATTTAAAACTTTCCTAGGAAGCCAAATTATCAGAGGCTTCTCGGATACACATGCTACAATATCTGGAGTCTTCTACTTCCCTGGATAGTAGATGGATTACCTTATGCTGGGTAAGCCTAGTTGCATGTGTCAGATCTATGATGAAGTTGATTTGACCAATGGTGTTACAAAACTTTTTGAAATTTAGCCCTGCATTGGTGATATGGGTACTCAAAGAATTGATGATGTTGGACCTTTTGTACTTTTGGAAATGATTTTGAGAAAGGGTGCATCGATATGGGCTATTGGCATGAGAGTCCAAGCCAGCTAAGCCATCGTGAACTGAAGAGGGGTACCACATATTGGATGTGGGCCCAAGGTCAGAGTTGGAATGAGTGGCTAAGATCTCTAAGTAGGTAGGTGCTGAAGTGGGGTACCATGCATAGGAGATGAGATTCATTGTGGACATAAATATTGAGTTGGCATGAGTGCCTAAGTCGACTAGGCATTCGTGAGTAAAGGTGGGGCACCACATGTTGGGGCTTAAAATCAATAAGGGCCCAAAGTTTAAGATTGATAAATGCAAATATTGGCAAGACGGATTAACCACCTCACACCAATTCACATACTAAGAGTGATAGAGACCTATAAAATGGAAATCACATATTGGAAAATACAAATATTGGTGGGACGGATAGGCTAACTCACACCAATTCACATGTTGAGCATGATAGAAATCCACAAGTTGAAAATCACATATTGGTAGATGCAAATATTGACAAGATGAATAAGCCACCTCACACTAATTCACATGTTGAGCATGATAGAAATCCATGAGTTGGAAATTAACAAATTGGCAAATGCAAATATTGGTGAGATGGATAAGACACCTCACACCAATTCACATGTTGAGCATGATAGAAACCCATGAGTTGGAAATCATAGAGTTAGAACGGTCTGAGCGAGCCAAGATAACTCAAGGGCCAACGTGGCTTGTTGGCAGGTCTATAAAAATGATAAATCATTGTTATTGTCGACCTGACCAAGGATATGAGAAAAATTATCCATGATGTTAGCAACTTTGTTTCCCTCTTTCAACACATGTTGAATGTCAACATTGCCATATATGCTAAGGAGCCATTTGGATTCATCAACCAAGCTGAAAACACTCCATGCTAGTGGTCAATTTCCTTTTAGGTAATTGATGATGTTTTGAGAATCACCTTCAACGATCAAGTTTCTAATAATAAGGTCAACCAAAATGGATAAAACTTGGTATAAAGCTTTGGCTTCAGCCACGTGGTTGCTCTGGATACCAATGTTCTCAGAAAACACTAGGATTATCCTTGCAAGGTTGTATTTGATGATACCACCATTGTCTGCCTTATCAAAATTACCTTTTGAAGCTCCATTAAAATTGAACTTGAACCAACCTATTAGGGGAGGTGTCCATCTGATACAAGATATATCAAGAGTAGGATCGGTCGGGCAATGAGGGACAAAGGAGAGATCAAAAAGAGCCTAGAGTCTGGATTCCAAACTAGGACAAGGAGCATCGGTGGTAGGGACCAGAAGAACATTCTCAATAGTAGTAGTCAAGACCCTTAAGTGAACAAAGTGAAGATCTCTTGAAGCACCACTAAAAGCTTTGTTGTTCTGTTGGTCACAAATCTGCCACAGGAAAGGATTTGTATGTATATGCGCCCTAGACTTGGCCAACATTGAAAGGCCGAGAGAAAGAGAAGTCTCCCGGGCCAATCTCCAGAGAGAGCTGGCTCCCAAACTAATCTAAACTGGTTTTGAAGATAAAGATGCAGGAAAGAAATGGGAAATAACAGAAAGGAAGGGAAATAACAAGAAAGAGATGGAAATATGGCCACAGGCCGAAGTGTATAATTTGGGGTAGACTAACAACAAGAATTCCACCAAGTTTTATGACAACATCTAATAAAGGGAAAGCAACAGAATTGAACTCACACCTTTGTAGAGATAACCTCCAGATCGCATTTCAAACTCTACTCACTAACCAACAACGTTCGAATTCAGAATGCAGAATTCAAGACTTAACAACAAGAACATGAGCATAAACAGAAATGACTTTAAAATAGAAGGAAACCATACACAGAAGAATGCTTGCAAATCTCAGAAGCCGAGTCTCTTCTATTGATGTAGAGAACTTAGAGAGTTTTCTTGCAAAATGTCTAACCTTCTTTGCTTTAGATATACATGAATATTTATAGAGGTCTTCCCTCTCTCTTTTGCATCACAACATTTAAAACATACAACAGATTTCGAAGAGGTGATCCACAAAATGTGCACTTGAAAGGAGAAACAATCCCCCTTAATCTGCCTCGGAGAAATCACACATTAAATGACCATTATCAAGGCAAGCCGAAAATTGTTAGGAGATCACGAACAAAACTTTTAATGTTGGAGGCCTCTTCAATTTTGGTGGCATCGAAAACTGCCTCAGGTTCTTCTATCTTGCGCACATCGGTAATCAGCAACATTTAATCTTTGAGCCTCTTTGACCACGATCTCACAATCCGTTGGAGAGCCTTTACTTGATCCTTATCTTCTCTTCACATTCTCCTATGCAATCCTGAAGGAAAATGCAAACAGAACTGTATCGGGCCTTTGTTATTGCCTTGGTCGCGAAAATGTGACAGGTCACGAAAATGCGACATGTCGCGAAATCGTGACACTTTTACCTTGTTGCCTTCTCTCTTCGCCACCAGTCGCGAAAATGCGACATGTCGCGATATCGTGACATCTTCTCTTAGTTTAGCTTTGTCTTCCTGACATGTCATGAAATCGTGACATTTTCCTTCGCCTGCCTTCTTCGCTACTCCAAGTCACGAAAACTTCACCATGTCACGAAATCACGACATCTTCTTCCTTCTGTGTCCTTTTCTTCTGTATACCCATGAAACTGCAACATGTCACGAAATCATGACATCTTTCTCTTCCATGGCCTTCATATTCCTGCAAGGAGCAAAAATAGGACATGTCACGAAATCATGACATTTCCATACTTAGCATTGTCTTTCAAGCTCCTTCATCGCAAAAACATGACATGTCATGATATCATGACATTTCTTCACACTTGGTCCTTTCACCCCAATATGTCACGAAATCGTGACACTTTCCTTGCCTTCGCCTTCGTTGCCGCTTCCTGTCGCGATATCGTGACAAGTTTCTCCTACTTAGCTTCATCCTCAAAAATGTCACGAAATCGTGACATCTTTCATGCCTTGTGTTTATCTTTCGTCCTTCTACGATAACGTGACATGTTGTGATATCGTGACATTTTTCATTGACATTGCCCTTTCTTGCTTTATGTCATGATATCATGACATTTTCTATTATTCTGCTTTATGGCCACCGCAAGTCGTGAAAACGCGACATGTCGTGATATCGTGACAACTTTCATTTTAATGCTCCCTCACCGCAACAAGTCGCGAAACACCAACATGTCACGATATCGCGACAATTTGGCTTCTCTGCTTTCGTTGACTGTTTTGACCGTGAAAACGTGACAGGTCACGAAAATGCGACATGTCGCGATATCGTGACACTTTCTTGACTTAGCTCTTTTCTGCATTTGGTGCCGCGAAACTGCGATAGGTCGCGACATGTCGCGATATCGTGATAGTTTCACTTTTGCACAAACTTGGTTATTTTGCATGAACAACAACAACAAAAACAATGTGGCAAAAATGCCAACATTCTTGGCGGCTCGTGGGGTATACAGTTCTGTTGTATGCACGAACCTCAGGCCTTTATCCATTGGGCAACAGAGTCAAGCAACTGGAGGAGCAGAAAGAACTGGTGCTGGTTGATGCTGGACGTCTCTGTAGGCTGCTGCAACAAGCTCTTGCTGGTACTCGGCTCTAAAAAATAGGACCTTCAACAAAAATTTGTGGAAGAACAGAACTTCCTTTATTTCTTGAGAACTACTGCACTTTGCCTAGCTCGGATGAGCTGGGTAATCACCAGGTGTTGTGCAAGGATCTCCATGGCAGTAGTGAAAAGCACCTGAACTACAAAAAGGGAAATGAATGGAGTGATGGCCAGCAGATGTGCAGGCCGTAGAACGGGAATGGTGAATGATGGAAGGATGGAAGATGAAGGAGTAGAAACAGTAGATACAACAACAGGGTGCTACTGTGCTACCAGCTGCTGGGATGCTATGAAATAGATAATGAAATGGAAGTGGATGGAATGGAGATGGTAGTAGAAACCGTGGCTGTGACGAAGTACTCACAAGACAAAGGTCTAGAAGAAAGGGAAAGTAGAAATGGGAACATCAGAGGGGGGAGTAGAAACAACAGCAGTGGCTTGATTATGTATAGAGGAACAAGGAGTAAAAGGGGAAGGGAATGAAAATGAGGAAGTGAAGAAAGAAGTAGAGGAAAGCCACTAACTGCTGGGAAAGAAAAGAAAAGAAAGAGAAATAATCATACCTGCGGGCTCATGTGCAAAAGGAGCCGAAGTCGATGAAATTTTGTGTTTTTTTTTTTTTTATATATGTACAAGGTAACCCTCGAATTAGCTGTGAACTCTCGGGAGAGACACGTACCCAAACATGGCTCTATGATCTCCTGGATCCCAGACCTTGGACAGACACTCAGTGGTCTCCTGATTGATAATCAGCTCGGAGTCACCAAAGATTTGCAACTGTCGCGTTCCAAGTGTCTCAGCCATCTTGAAACCTAAGCATAAAGCCTCATCCTCTATGGTATTATCTGTGCAGCTCCAGGTCAAAGTACAAGAAGGTAATACTAGAACAGTCCCAGTGCCATTTCTGCATTGTGCTCCATCAAACAAAAGCTGATCTTGACTTCCATCATTTTGTTCTTGAGCCTTTTTAGTCTTGAGAATAGAATAACAACCAATCTCAGTTTCCACCATGGCATTAAAATCGAGCATTGAAAACTCATCCTCCAAGTGAAGCTTATCCAGGACTTCATCCATCAAATCAGGATCTTGCAATTCTTCAGTGATCAGATTGAAAGAATGTTTGGATCTTTCTTCTTCTTCCATATTCTCTACATGAAAAGTAGAAGGCTTCTTATTGTAGATCCGGACTCTTCTTCCTTTGAAAGGAATCTCCAAGTGAGAATAATCCAGAGAAAGGTAACCTCCCAGCTTGGCAGTAAACTCCCTCGACAAACACATACTAAAATATGGTTCCAAATCGACCACAACTATCTCCTGAATTACTGTAATCTACGACATACTATGTAAAACAATAGGAACATCCTTGATTACACCCACTATTTTCATGGGAGTCCCATCCAACTGCAAGACACCGGGGCTACTTCTTGTATACTCCATTCCCATGACTTCACAAACTGCCTTTGGCATGACAGTTGTTGCAGCACCAGAGTCAATCATGCAGTTGTGCACTATCCAACCCTCCATTCTGAGTGACAAATAAAATGGGGGTGGTCTATTTTTTCCAGTGGCTGAAGTAGTTAATGTTTGAGCAAAAATCGTCTGGGTAGGATTCTTCTCACTATCTTTCATAGACTTCAATGATTCTTGTAACAGATCAACTTGCCCAGGTAATTGTAAAGCATCATAGAGACTAACCTTGGCTGGAATCTTCTTCAATTCTTCGACAATATTGTATGCAGATGCACCAGACTCCCTCTTTTCATTGATGTCTTCATATTTGCTCCGATATTGCTGAGTGGCTTCTACCCTCAGTCTTTTAGTCAAAGATGGGTACTTGAGCTTTTCTCTGGCTCGGTCCTCTGTTTCAGCTCTTGCTTGTGAAGCTGAGGCTTTTTCTTGCAATCTTTCCTTTGCTCGTGGTGGCAAAAGATCTTTCAATAGAACAGGTGAATCTGGCTTTGGTACTGAAATAGGAGCTTTCACTTGTACTTGTCTTCTTTCATTCTGCATCTTTGGATCAGTCGGTACCCTTAATGGTTCCATCTCTGTTGGATCTACAGTGACTGGCTTCTTCCCAGTTCTCGTGAGAACTGAGACTTGTTCTTCAGATGGAACCATAAAATTATGATCCACCTCAGAAATCATATTAACTTGTCCTCCAGAAGAGCTTGCGGCCAAGGTTTGCACATAGTTCAAATGAACCATACAAGTGTCTTCGCCGTGTGGATCATTACATGTAGAGCACCAATATGTTCTTTCTGCAGGGCCAGCTTCCTCATTCGTCAACACAGTCAGGTTCTTTTCAGGCACCTTACTTGTTGAAGCCGCTTGTTCTCTAGTGATTGGCGGAGGTTGAAATCTCCTGGGTTGGAAATCTCTCTCAGCCTGCTTTCTTTCAAGAACTGTGATTTTATTTCCCATCGCTCTTATAGCTGAATTAGCCGATTGTACCTCTTGTAATAGGATTGCGAAAGGATCAGGATTTGAGGGCGCAGGAGGTGCCGATAGAGGTAGAGGTGTTGGCGGTGCAGGCAATGTTGGGAATGAAGTGGGAGCTGGTAATTGCGGAATGATTGGTGCAGGCAACTATGGAATAGTTGGAGCAAGGAGCTGGGGAACTGGAATGGGTGCGATCTGAGGCGCACTTGAGCTCCATGATGGAATAGGATACATGGAAGGCATAGGCTATGAAAATGAACTAGAATACAAATGCTTAGGAAGATCAGGTAAGATGGGCATTGTTACCTTTGGAGGAAGTCTACCTATGGCAATCAAGTCAGCTTCCGCCTTTTGCGCTTGTTCGAACAGTTCTAGAAATGTAGTCACGTTGGACTGTCGGACAGCCAAGCCGATGTCTGTGTTGAAGGCTCTGAGATAATAGAATGCAGCTAGCTCATGAGCGGGCCGAAGACCATCAAGAATTCTCTGCCAGCTTCTGGTAAACCTGACATTGAAGTCAGCTATCTCCTCCTGTGGGTGCCTTTGGATCGCATTAAATTGATGCAACAAGGAGTATGGATCAGCTTGTTCATGAAAGTTCTTGACTAACAGTTCTCCTAATTGATCCCATGATGCAATGGTGCCTGGTTGCAATGTTCGGTACCAATACAACAATTTTCCTCTCAGTGATAACACCAACAATTTTACCATCACGTCTTCGTCAGTTATGTCATGGATAGCCGCCAAAGAGGCTACATCATTAATATGCTCATAGGCAGTTTTACCAGTACCATCATAGGTCGGCAAAGCTTTCAAAGCAGCTTGAGGTACTTGATTCTGTGTCGGTAAATTCAAGGCTCTCGAATCATTCCATGCTGAGAACTTCCTTGGTGGAGGATGTTGGGCCATTTGGACTGGTGCGTATGGCTGTAGAGGTGGAAAACTAGTAGCAGTACTAGATGAATTTGAAGGAACAGAGAACACACCAGCAATTTGTGAGGATGTTGTAGAGGATATAAGTGGTGGGGAGACCAACTTAGGGTGTTCGCTTAATCTTTGATTGTCAAGTTCAAAAAACTCAATGGGATTTTTAGATTTTTTGGCCTTCGATCTTGTGATCATGAAGTACAACTTTCACTGTATCCACGTTCGGAGGCTTCTGGGTAGTGCTGAGTCGCCAAATGTTCTAATTATACAGCATGAAGGTGAACATCAAACCTTAATACTATTGGAAGTGGAACTTTCAGGGTCCCATCAGGCGTGCCAAAAATTGTTGGTCACAAATCTGCCACAGGAAAGGATTTTATATGTATATGCGCCCTAGACTTGGCCAACATTGAAAGGCCGAGAGAGAGAAAAGTCTCCCGGGCCAATCTCCAGAGAGGGCTGGCTCCCAAACTAATCTAAACTGGTTTTGAAGATAAAGATGCAGGAAAGAAATGGGAAATAACAGAAAGAAAGGGAAATAACAAGAAAGAGATGGAAATATGGCCACAGGCCGAAGTGTATAATTTGGGGCAGACTAACAGCAAGAATTCCACCAAGTTTTATGACAACATCTAATAAAGGGAAAGCAACAGAATTGAACTCACACCTTTGTAGAGATAACCTCCAGATCGCATTTCAAACTCTACTCACTAACCAGCAACGTTCGAATTCAGAATGCAGAATTCAAGACTTAACAGCAAGAACATGAGCATAAACAAAAATGACTTTAAAACAGAAGGAAACCATACACAGAAGAATGCTTGCAAATCTCAGAAGCCGAGTCTCTTCTATTGATGCAGAGAACTTAGAGAGTTTTCTTGCAAAATGTCTAACCTTCTTTGCTTTAGATATACATGAATATTTATAGAGGTCTTCCCTCTCTCTTTTGCATCACAACATTTAAAACATACAACAAATTTCGAAGAGGTGATCCGCAAAATGTGCACTTGAAAGGAGAAACAATCCCCCTTAATCTGCCTCGGAGAAATCACACATTAAATGACCATTATCAGGGCAAGCCAAAAATTGTCAGGAGATCACGAACAGAACTTTTAATGTTGGAGGCCTCTTCAATTTTGGTGGCATCGAAAACTGCCTCAGGCTCTTCTATCTTGCGCACATCGGTAATCAGCAACATTTAATCTTTGAGCCTCTTTGACCACGATCTCACAATCCGTTGGAGAGCCTTTACTTGATCCTTATCTCCTCTTCACGTTCTCCTATGCAATCCTGAAGGAAAATGCAAACAGAACTATATCGGGCCTTTGTTATTGCCTTGGTCGCAAAAATGTGACAGGTCACGAAAATGCGACATGTCACGAAATCGTGACACTTTTACCTTGCTGCCTTCTCTCTCCGCCACCAGTCGCGAAAATGCGACATGTCACGATATCGTGACATCTTCTCTTAGTTTAGCTTTGTCTTCCTGACATGTCACGAAATCGTGACATTTTCCTTCGCCTGCCTTCTTCGCTACTCCAAGTCACGAAAACTTCACCATGTCGCGAAATCGTGACATCTTCTTCCTTCTGTGTCCTTTTCTTCTGTATACCCGTGAAACTGCAACATGTCACGAAATCGTGACATCTTTCTCTTCCGTGGCCTTCATCTTCCTGCAAGGAGCGAAAATGGGACATGTCACGAAATCATGACAGTCCATACTTAGCATTGTCTTTCAGGCTCCTTCATCATGAAAACGCGACATGTCGCGATATCGTGACAATTCTTCGCACTTGGTCCTTCCGCCCCAATATGTCATGAAATCATGACACTTTCCTGCCTTCGCCTTCGTTGTCGCTTCCTGTCGCGATATCGCGACAAGTTCCTCCTGTTTAGCTTCATCCTCAAAAATGTCATGAAATCGTGACATCTTTCTTGCCTTGTGTTTTTCTTTCGGTCTTCCGTGATAACGTGACATGTCGCGATATCACGACATTTTTCATTGACATTGCCCTCTGCTGCTTTATGTCGCGATATCACGACATTTTCTATTGTTCTGCTCTGTGGCCATCGCAAGTCGCGAAAACGTGACATGTCGCGATATCGCGACAACTTTCATTTTAATGCTCCCAAACCGCAACAAGTCGCGAAACACCAACATGTCGCGATATCGCGACAATTTGGCTTCTCTGCTTCCGTTGACTGTTTTGACCGCGAAAACGCGACAGGTCACAAAAATGCGACATGTCGCGATATCGCGACACTTTCTTGACTTAGCTCTTTTTCGCATTTGGCGTCGCAAAACTGCGACAGGTCGCGAAAATGCGACATGTCGCGATATCGCGACAGTTTCACTTTTGCACAAACTTGGTTATTTTGCATGAACAGCAACAACAAAAAACAATGTGGCAAAAATGCCAACATGTTCCTTTCAAGCCAAAAATGTGGTAAACAAAATGCCAACGAAATTTAAGATGGTGGTAAAAAAAGGAATTAAACCACTCCTTGCACAAGTCAAGGATGGAAATGGGTTGGACTCACGGGATACAAAATGACAAAAGAAAAAATATTAAAAATATTATTTTGTTGATGGATATTAAAATTATTATTTTTAAACCTTTTGGACAAATAAAAAACCCATAAATAAAAATAGTAAATGAGTTTTTTTTTGTTTTTCTTTGAAAATTTGTAACACTTATTGTCCATGCATAACATTATTTCGGATGTTGCACCACTACAAACCCTAACCTTAACCGGCTAGGTTAAAATAAAGTCAACACTACAAACCCTAGCTTGTTGGGAACCTTAACCCTTAAAAACATAACTGCATAAAATTATTTTAAGATTAAAACATTAAATTTATTTTAAAAACTTTTATTTTTTTATTTTTTTTGTACATAGGAGAGTTGGTTACAACCACTATTTTTAGTAATTGCCAGTGCAGGGTTCAAACCATAGGGACTGCTCCCAACAAACATATCCATCTCGTTAACATTGACCCGACAAGAGATGAGAACTGTCGGTTACACGTGGTTCGTACCATCGTTGTCGGTCTGATGTGCACTCAGAAGATTCAGATCATACTACTTCTTATGCTAAGTTAGGGATGCCCGCGAGGTTTGAACCTATAAAAACTTTTATCTTACTCTAATTTTTGTTTTTATTCTATTTTCATTTTCTTTTATTGGTGGATATTAAAAATATTATAAATACAGTAAAGGAGTATTTTTTTGATGAAAAAACCATTATATTAATAAAATAATGTCTAATCATACAAAAAAAGGGTGGGTGGGATTAGCACACCCCATAAACCAACACATTAACCACCGTGGTTAGGAGTACACAAGGGTGTCAGAAACAGTCCACAAAAATCCAGATAATAACCGCCAAAATAGTGTCAAATATGCATTCAAAAGGAAAGGTGTTAGGATCCCATCCTAACGTTATTTTGTAATTCCCATTATTATGTAATGACCCACTTTCAATGTGGGGTATCCCATAAATAATGTTATTTTGTAATGTGCGTGGTATGTTATGCTCCTAGCCAAGTGGGGCCATTTGATGTAACCGTTATCAAGATTGTAACCGACATTTGGTAGAAGATTCTACCTCGAGTGACATTTTTTACATGTAAGCCAACTCTTGAGCTCATGGTTAGGGTTTGCATGAAGTCTTTCTTTAAAAAGCTATGAAGCCATGTACGAAGCATCATTTTGCAAGTTAATGAAATATTGAAGGAGGTTGCCCCCTCGAAGAGGCCTATGATTTCGAGTTCTTTTGTGAGATTGTTCAATTCTGCAATTACTTTCTGCATAATATTATTCTATTATTGCATGTATTTAAGTTATCTTTTAGTATTTTGTGTGTGAACTTTATTTCAATAGTAGGTTCCTAACAAGTGGTATCAGAGCGCTTTCCAAGGCCGAGTTCTGTTGCAACTGCGACGATTTTTGCCATCCATTCCGCTTGTTAGGTATAATTTTATGTGTTTTTCGTTTCTGTTTTTCCTTATTAAAGAAAAAAAATACAGTTATTTTTTTCTGACCAAAAAATAAAAATACAGTTATGTTTCAGTAGTTATGTAGGTTAGAAACCCTATGTCGGGGGTTTTAAAATATTGTAAAGGAGTTGTCGTTATTTGCTAATCTAGATAGCCCATAAAGCGTCTAGTGAAGTGAGGGGCGATCAGGCTCTAATACCCAGGCTTTAGACAACACTCGCGCATGAAATCGAGCTCCTACGCATCTTTGGGTGTATCGGGAGACCATTCTAGGGTAAAATTTTTTTATCCAATAGGAAGCTTTTTGGCCTTGTATCATCCATAGTCCACGGGACACATCATCTCGGACGATTACCCTCCTGTACTATCAAAGAGGCAGATAGTGTGCTCAGGGGTATTTGTGGAATTATCCTTGGGTAATGGCCTAAAATATTTGTTCGAGCACTATTGTTCGTCACTGCGATATAACAAAGGGCCTATGAGTGTTACATACTCCTTTACCTAGCATACCCTGGTTCTGTTAAAACACTTCCACTTGTAAAACACACATCTTCTTGTTCTGCTAAACCTGCATTCAAAATCCCAACAAAATGAGCATACGAAGGACTCCCTATCACAAAAGAATGCACCTTGCATGCACCAGCAGTTAGGACAGAGTTCATAAGTGTCTAATAGTTTGTAATATTCCAGTACCATTCAAGTTAATAACAGTAATAGTCCGGTTAGTGACAGTAACAGTTAGAACAGTAATAGTCAACTGTAATAGTCAAAAAATACAGGTGGTAAAGGTCAAAAACAAAACCATCAGTATCTATAACTACAGTACAAGTGACAAGATAGTGACAAGGTGATCAGTTGATCAATCAGATACAATTGATTCAGTTTCTCACTTGTGACCTAGAGCCCGAAAAAAAAGCATTGAAATTTTATTAAAATAGGGATATCTCTTCACACATCTTAGATTGACTCAAAAATTTAACAGATAATTCTACACTCTATTTCAGACAAAATTGTCCTTGGCAGCCCCTGGTCAAATTTTGCACCAATTTTCCAAAAATAGTAATTTTTGCTTTTTCTTGCTAAGGCCATAACTTTTCAATGGTCCATCAGATTGATTCAATTTTTTGGGAATAAAAGCTACTTTTTGAAGCTTTTTTAAGGGGAAGGACTGCCAAGTGGAAGGCCTAAATTTTTCCTCCATAAGATCATAAGTCCATCCAACTGTTGAAGAAATCGGAGCCCCTCAGCCATCAGTAGTAGTACCACTAACAGTACAAGTTTGTGCATTTGGTACAATTTCACCCCAACCAGGGGCATCATCTTACTCAAGAGGCCGAACATCCCAACCAGAGGTTGGGCAAGACGAGCCTCTAGCTCTAGATTCTCCACATTTGCATTGTAGGGGGGTTGGAAACCCGTGTCTGGTAGTAGAGGGCTATGGCCGACGATGGATCCCTTGATGAGTCGACAACCGAGACCTGGAAGGGGAAGTAAGAGGTACGACTCATAGCGTAGGGCACATTCTCCCAATGCTCCATGAGGGTACATAAGTACTGCATGTCCACATTTACTTTTTCAACCTGTACTTGAATCTGTAACCAACAATCAAAGAATATAGCATATTTATCAGCAATAGAGAAGATGCATCTGACATATTGTTGAGAAAAAATAGCTGTATTCCGGGACTTCCAAAGATAAAACAGGGTATCGATTCTAAAAATATTCTAAACAACACCCAAGTTGAAGGAAAAAGTATTAGGATCACCCAAAATAACATGCACCCAGGTAAAATCCTCTTGCATAAAAGGTATGAAAAATTTAAGAAGCCACTCCCAGGTCGACTGAGCCTGATCACAAAACCAAAAAACATGCATTAAATCTTTCGCCTATCCGCAAATTGGGAAAATGGGGTTATGAACACCCGGATGCTTGAGCCTATTGGCAATAGGTAAACCTTGGTGCAAGAGGCCCCAAACAAAAAAACTCTATTTAGGTTCAATATAAGTAGCCCAAGTAATCTGAAACCTCTTATCCATCGAGAGGAAAGAGAGACTAAGTCCCATATCATAGTGAGTTTATCAACCATTGGAACTTGTAGGATGAGCCATTTGTAACCTAGATGAGCTTTATATTGCAAAATAGGAAGGTCCCCAAGCCAACACCAATCTGACCACCAGGGTTTTTAAAAATGCTTATGCAGTTTACACCAAATAGAAAATGGAATACTATCAATAACCACCTCATAAGTATCTCTATCCCCAGGATTTAAATTGTGAATTTGGCAAAAAAAATCCCAGGGTGTCCAACTCCTGGTATGTCAGGAGAAGAAATAAAAAATGGAAGCAATACCACACTTATAGAACCTCTGTGCTCTGACCCACTGCACCAGATCTAGGGGAGAGCCCTGCCAAGTGATAACAGAAGACCACCAAATATTCATGGAAGGCAAAGAGACACCTGCTTTGTGGAAACTCCCTTTCCAACTGAACCAGGGTTTGAAGGCCTCCCAGGATTTCCAAATACTCTGAATGACAAAGGAACCATTAATTTTAACAGGGACAAGGGCAGTAAGAATGGATTGCAATCCCACCCCTTTCCTTTTTTTTTTAAGCAAACCAGAAGAAATGCAATGCTTGACCAACACTTTCCAAGATTCATCCCCAATTAAAGATCGGGTGGTCCATTTAGCACAAAAGGCAAAACCTTGTCGGTAACAATCAAATAAACCCATGCCTCCACAGTCCTTGGGAAAACAACAAATTTCCCAGGCTACCCGATGAAAACTTCATTTGACAAAGTCTTTGGCCCACAAGAAATCTCTCAGAAGCTTATCCAGATTTTTATAACAAGATTTGGATGGAACCCAACAAGACAAATAATAGACATGGGTAGTGGCTAAAACCTTAGAACAAATCTAAAATTTTCCTACTAGAGAAAGTTTCTTACTAGTCCAGTAAGAAATCTTCTTGTCCACTTTCTCAATAACATATTGCCACAATTGAGCAGAGGAACCATGAAACACAAAAGGAATTCTATGAAATTTAAATACCTCACCTGGCTGAATCCAAGTCCATTGGAAATGACACAGCCAACATGGCAGTTGGGATTGAGATTGCCAAAAATAAGAGGTTTTTTTCCATTGAATAGAAGAACCAGAGGCTAAACAGAACACCTTTAAGCAACTAATATCCGATAAAAGGGATTGCTCATCTTCTCGAAGTGTTAAAAAATAATCACAAGCAAAATGACCATTGACCAACTGACGGTCTGAATTGAGGAGAGTAATATCCCTGATTAATCCTTGATCCACCTTATGGGCCAACAAATAGCCAAAAGCCTCTGCAACAAGAATGAAAAGAGATGGAGCAAGAGGGCACCCCTGTCTTACAAAACGACCAAGAGAAATTGACTGAGATTGACTATTATTCAAAGTAAGAATAGTTGAAGCATCTTGAAATAACATAAGAACAATGCTCACAAACATTGGTCCAAAGTCCAAAGCCTAAAGCATGGCAGTGATGAAGTACCACTCCATATTATCATAGGCTTTCTCAAAGTCAATCTTAATGAATAAAGCATCTTGTTCAAAATTTATTGCCCACTCCATACCTTCCCAAACAACAAGAACATTATCAAGAATGTATCTTCCCTAAACAAAGCCAGTTTGATCATGTCTGACAATCAAAGGCAGGAGAGATTTAAGCTTAAGTGCAAGGGCTTTGGAAATAATCTTATAGCTCACATTAAGCAGGGTGATCGACCTCCAATTAGTGATGAGCTCAGGGTCTCCAGAATTAGGAATAAATTTAACATTGCCTTTGTTAATAATGGAACCCAGTGAACCACATTACAGGGCTTCAAGATACACTTTGTGAAGATCAGAACCAACCATATCCCATAATTATTTGTAGAATTCACATGGGAAGACATCAAGACCAGGTGCCTTATCATTGGCCATGAGTGACAAGGTATTTTTTAGATCTTCTAGAGAAAGAGGAGTGTCACAGAATATCATTTTCTCAGGAGAAAGCTTGTTGGGGACAACAACGGTACAATCAACAAGAGCTTGCCTTCTAGCATCATCAAGGGGTTGAGAAGCAAAAACACCTTGATAATGTGAAACAAAGTATTTGACAATGTTTGGAAGGTCTGTGAATCTCTATCCATCAACTTGAATGGTTTGAAATTGGGAATACTGGGCAAGAGGTCTGAGGCATTTCAAAAAATCTTTGGTCACTCTGCCCCCCACTTTGAGCCAATGCATTCAAGCACATAATTGAGCACCCTTGGCTTCATAAAAATAAGTTTTTTTAGCTCATGTCGAATGGAAGAAACTTGGGACTGAGCAAGAGAGATGAAAGGAGAGGCTTCAAGCATGAGATAGGCTTTGGATAGCTTACTCTGCAAGGCAAACTTAGTCTGTTTCTGTCGATTTGCAACTTCAACACCTAGAGTCCGCAACACCTTCGTGGTTCGTTCAATGGCAACATTCCACCACTCAATCCTTCCAGAAAGACCATTAGCTCTAGGAATCAAATTCCAAATGTGACATATATGAGATTTCATGCTAAAGCTATGCAAAAAAGAAACATTGAGGTAAAACTGTGAAGAATGCACTATGGGTTGAAATTTTAACTTTGTCACGAAGAATAAAATAGGTGAATGATCAGATAGTGTAGTACCAGGGAAAGTCAGCATATACGACGAAGAAGGCAAAAGACGAGAGAACTGAAAGTTGTCACACTCAAAAATCATGGCTCTGTCCAATCTTTCCAAAACCCTGGCAGAAGTAGCCTGGAAGTTGGACCAGGTGTACCAAAGAGCTTGAGGGAAGTCAGAAGGCGAGAAGAGAGAATTAGGGTCATAAAGGCGAAACTTGTTTTTCATAAAAAACCAAGCTTCCCTTTCACTTAAGCACCATCGCATCGAAGCATGACTAACCTTATCAGAAGCTTTCTCCACAATATTAAAATCTCCACAGAGCACCCAAGTGGCAGATGGTAGATTCATGACAAGCCATCTCCACAACTCACATCGATCGGAAGCGATGTTTGAGGCATATACATTAACCACCCCAAACGGTTTTTTGTAGATCTTGAGTAAAATCCAAACAACTTGATTGGATGGGTCAACAACCCAGGTCACAACTTTCTTCTGTAATCGAGGCGCAAGGATAGTGATGGCTCCTCCTTTTCCCGGGGAATGCTTCGTGGCAAAACATGCACCCAAGTGACAAATGGCAGATTCATGGCAAGCCATATCCACAACTCACATCGATCAGAAGCGATGTTGAGGCATACACATTAACCACCCCAAACAGTTTTCCGCAAATCTCGAGCAAAATCCAGACAACTTGATTGGATGGGTCAACATCCCAAGTCACAACATTCTTCTGTAATCAAGGCACAAGGATAGTAACGACTCCCCCCTTTCTCGAAAAATACTTCGTGATAAAAGAGTGTTTTTATTTTTAAAACTTTTATCTTACTTTAATTTTTATTATTTTTCTTTTATTTTTATTTTTTTGATTATGGATATTAAAAATATTATAAAGGAGTGTTTTTTCTCTTAGGGAATTGATATTACAAAAATCTGTTTGAATATATATATATATATATATATATATATATTTTCTTTTCGTTCTCGGTGATGCTTTTGTGGTTATTTGCTGTGGTTTTGTAAGTGGGTTAATTTATTTTCATTTTTATTTGAACTTCATGCTTTAGCAAACCATGTTGTCGTAAAATTTAAGCATTTAGTAGACGATTATCTTATTGTGTCGAGGTCTGAAGTTGTTCACTTGTTTTTTTTTAATTGTTTATATGATTGAAATTACTTTAATTGAATTAATTACTATTGCATTGGAACTACATCCAATATTAATTGTTACTTAACAATTAAATTGAATAAGACCTTCACAATTATATGCAAATTGTGCATGGTAATAACGCTTAACAATTGTATTTAGAGGTATGTTAATAATACTTAATAATTATAATTAAAGGTATGTTGTTAACCTCAAGCAACTAGTGGTTTCCATCTTACACCGGATCAACAACAACGAGACGAATAAACTGTTGGAATAACCTACTCCCTAAGTAACCAAAAACAAAAAAAATTAACAATTAAATTGAATTAAATTGTACATGGGTCTTTGCATCAACATTTTTAAGCATTTGAGCTTCCACTTGTTGATTTCTGTAACTTTAAATGAATGCAGCCATTGGCGGTAGGTGAATCCTAACATTGTTGGATACATTGGCATGCCAGGAGTTCAGTTTTGTTTTTTAATCTCTGAGGGGTTGCTTGAAAAAACTCACCACACCCTACTGAAATTGGCATTATCACAACTGACATTACATTGGCACATAGCTGTGGGACATTAGCGCACCAATTTGAACCTGGGCTATCTTGGAGGTGATTGCCTAACTTACCACTAGGCCACAGCTGGTTGGAGGTCAAAGATATTGACGCTGAATTACCCCTCAATTACCCCTGCATTCGTGACTATTTTAATCATTTATAACATACTAGTGTAGAGAACATCCACTAGCCATTGTATAAAAACTCTTAGCATTTTGACTGCCACTTCATCTGCCCTTATAAATTGTATTGTATTGATGGGAGATGTCAGGACAGGATATGTGTGGAATGCCGTTACTGAAATACAAAAATTTATAGGTTATACAGAAGTGTTGTCACAACTACGTTATTTTTTAGTAATTGATAAGTTCAGGATTTAAATTATAAGGGTTGTTCCCATCAAACATAGTCCATCCATAGTCCATCTTGCGTGAAGGGACTACTTGTTGTTCATCGGTTTGACGCTTAGATCAAACTACTACCTTTGCAAATAAGTTACCCTAAAGTTTGAATCTAAGTGTCTTCTTAATAAATACCAACATAACCTGATTTTTAACTTAAAATATTTATATCAATCTACTACCTTTGCAAACAAGTTAACCCTAAAATTTGAACCTAAATATTTTCTTAATATATACCAACATAAACTAATTTTTAACTGAAATGTCTTCAGATAATGTTGTTATATTAACCTTTGTTAGATCCTTCCCTACATTGTCCCACGTACCTTAAATCTGGTATCTTTTTTCCTTTGCAAATAACTATTGGGGGTGTCGTCTTGTGGCACACGATGCTTAACTTATTCACTTCTTCAAACATTTGCAAATATAGAATTTTACAAGGGTGGTTGGGCAGTTGAGTTGGTGTGAGGCGGTCAACTGATTTGTACCATGGGTCCATTCAACTCCCAACTCAAATCATATTGGCTACCATAGGTCTTTTTCTATAGTGGTAAGGGCTTTGATCTTTCTTTGAGAGATTCAAGGTTCAAACCCCACTTATTATCAGGGGATCAAGATTCCTTATAAAAACGTGTTAAAATTCAAAGGAAACTTAGCACGAGAGGACCAAAACCCTCATCAAAATTTATGTAAACTGATTGAAAAAAATAATAAGTACTTTACTTAACCTATAAAAAGGGTGAGTGAGTAGCTGATTTGGTGTGAGGCGATCAATTGAGGTCTGCGTTTTGTACCGCATAATTGTTGACTATTGACCTCTATCATCGATTAGGATTGCTTTGCGTGGACTTTCAACCCGAGAAGGGTTCAATTTTTAAAGGTGTTTACCAAGAAGAGACCTAAGTTCAAACCTTGGGGGTATGCCTGTTGTAAAGGTAGTAATATGATCTAAATCCTTTGAGTGTGTACTATATCGATGAAGACGGTACACATCCAAAGCGATCGAGATATGTACCATACACAATCATTGACTGTGACACGTTTGATCATCGTTACACTGTTGACTTCCACCATTGACTAGGATTGCTTTATCGTGGACTTCCAACCCGAGAAGGGTTAAATTTTTAAAGGCACTTATCAAGAAAATATCTAGGTTCAAACATTGGGGGCATTCTTGTTGCAAAGGTAGTAGTCTGACCTAAATCCTCTAAGTATGTGCTAGACCAATGATGATAGTACGAATCTCGAATGATCAATGGTCCTCCTCATGTTAGACCAACAATAACAAGGTGGTATAAAATTAATAGTTTGAACCCTATACTTAACAATTACTAAAAATAATGTGGATGTAACAAACTTTCATATGTATCAAAAAAAAGAAAGAAGAGAAAAAAAAGAAAAGAATTCCCATATGGACTATACAAGAACATCCCTGCAAAGTAAACATAGTTCAATCTATGTGTATTACAATCGACATACAATCCATTTTCATTGTCAACGAGCCATACAAAGCTTGATTTTTATGACATAGCTCACAAACAACATTCCTTAACCCTAGATTGTCCAATCCTAACAAAAACAACCCATACAAAGTAAACATATTTCAATCTATGTTTGTTACAATTGACCTACGATCCATTTTTATTGTCAAATAGCCATACAAAGCTTGATTTTCATGGCATATGTAGAATAGCCCACACAACATTTTTCCTTAACCCTAAATTGTCCAATCCTAACTTGAGGTCATGCTCACAACATCAAAGAAGGGTACCAATAAAGCCAATTCCTAGAGAGGAAGTTAGAAGGTAGCGTAAGGTCTTTATTGTATCTATAAGTACCTATATCAATTCAACACAAGGATCCATTTGAGGGTAGCAACAGAGTTCTAGGGTTCTCTTACCAAGACTACCCAAATATTATAAATCGATGTCTTAAGCCAGAATTGGATTTGAGACAGGAAAATGGAATAGACAGGGAAGAGGATTCCATTTTTTTAATTCTTAGTAACCAACTTTGCCTGATCATAGTTTAGAAAGCATTATAACTTAATTGTTTACAAGAAAACTTTTAACAATTATCTTAAATTCAAGACCTTTATATTTTGAATCATTTTTATATAGTAGTCATGGAAATATTTAATACTATGTAGAACAGATAAAGGAACCTAGCTTGTATAAAATATTATGAAATTATCCGTGTGATGTGGTTTATCGGTAAGGATGTCACTTGCATTATAGGTGATGTGACTCGGATTCAATCCTCATGGCGGATCTATATAAGAAGTATTTACTCAATAAAAAAAATATTATGAAATTGAACATAAAATAAGGTGGTTGGAATTTCTAATTCAGTGTAGCAATAATATGAACTAAAAAATCAGTAATCAATGGCTAAATGGTAGGGTACCTAGGAATAGATATTTGGGGATATATTATTATATTGTATAAGGGTTGGCATGGGCCACCCATAACCCAAGGTTGATTGTATTATAATATTATAGTATATTAGTAGCAGGCTTCCCAAAGTAGAATAATAATAGACATTTTAAAAAATATAATTCCAATGGCCAGAAAGAGACGTTTTTCGTAGGATTGCCCAAACTATCGAACTTGTTTCGGCCATATCTCACTCATCCGGACTCGGATTGAGCTAAAATTTTGAGGGTAGATGCCTGAAAAACCCTAGAACATCTCCACCAATTTTCATATCATTTGGAGCAACACAGATCCTAGCGCATCCCTATGTGTGAACAAGATTTTTGGCAAGCGACTATGCGAGGGTTTCATCTGGGTTGAGTGCAAGCAGCTCCAGAGGTTGGTTTTTAGGGCCTTCGGGCCCTAGCGGCCAATATTTTTGTGGTTTATGCTCAATATTTTAGAAGGAAATGTTGCAGGGGATCCAAGATGGGTTAGAAATTTATCTTTCAACAGATCATACTGTGAACTTGAGTGACAACGACTTCCAATTTGCTGCACAAAAGAAAAGTGAAAACCATACCTTTCCACGACGTCTAGGGCAAGGATTAAAGAGATCACGAAACAAGTTTCAAGCAGTTGATCAAAAAATGGCTCATATCTCAAGTGAATCCGGTGCTAAGGTGCACCCACAAAATAATTCTATTGTGAAAACCCCTATCAAGGGTAAGAATTTTGAAAACTCAGCCCCAAAAATGAATTTTAGGGATGCCCTCCATGGTGGACAACCTCAGCCCAATGCTAATATCAATCTTAGGGCTTCCCATAAACCTCTAAGAATGCCTAAGATTGATCCCAGGAAAATGGAGTCAGGATGTCTTAAAGCAACTGATGGAACTCCTATTGTTAAGCTTGATATGGGTAACATTCAGACTGGCATTGAAGATTTGGAAAAAAGAGGACTAATTTGTCGGTTCGTGGGTTTTCGTCCGAGCCTATCTGCTTTCAAAGTTTGGGCTGCAAAAAGCTGGAAAACTAAAGGTGAGTTACAAATCTCTATTTATCCAAATGGTTATTTTCTTGTTTTATTTGCTAATAATGAAGATAGAGAGAAAACTTTTCAAGGGGGTCCTTGGTTTTTTGGAAGGGCGGGGCTTTTCATGAAGCCCTGGCATACTAAATTTAAAGCCGAAGAAGAGATGCCTTCTATAGCTCCCGTGTGGGTTAGACTCTTTGGCCTCCCTATTGAATTTTGGAATCCTACTGTTTTTTCTTCAATTGGAAACTCTTTAGGAACTTTTATGATGACTTTGAGTTGTACTCAAAATTTTGAACATATTATTTATGCTCGAATTTGTGTTTTAATGGATTTTGACAAACCCCTACCTAAAAAGATCACATTACAATTTGGGGAAGACACTTGGGAGCAAGTAGTGGACTATGAGAACATTCCTTTTCATTGTAGAATTTGCCATGAATATGGTCATTTGGCAGTGCTTGCCCAAATAAAATTCCTGATCAAAAGAAAGAAGATATAAACTCAGGGAGGTTTCCAAATGCCTAAGAAGAAGAACACTCGAGAAAAAACCGGTTATGAAGGATCAATCAAAGTCATCTGCTAATATGTTTGAAATCCTTTCCACAAATGATGTCCCAAGTGAGGAAGAGGAAATAATGGAAACAAAAATCTTAGAAACACAATTTAAATATGAAGGGAAGAACTCAGAGACAAACCAACAAATCAAAGGTTTTCAACAGAAAAAAAAGGGAGAAAATTTACACAAGAAAAACAATCTTTTAAATGTCAAAACTTCAAATAATACAGGTCCCAATATAGACTCCGTTGAACCCTCTAGTAAAATTTTGGTTGTGTACGAGCATTCTTCAAGGTTAGAAGCCATCTCAGATTCAATTGGAATAAGTCAAGAAACAGGGAAAAAAAAACTGAAGATGGATTCTAATCAAAAAGCAAGTCGCAAGACCAATCAATATCATATGGTAAAAGAAGGTGAAAAGCTTGTAGAGGAAGGTAAGATTAATGCCCTTCCCAACTTTTTTAGCCCTGGTATTAATGAAGATCATCACTTGGAATATTAGAGGACTCAAAGGGAGTCTTTCAAAACAAAATGAAATTAGAAGAATGATTCGAATAAATCATCCACATCTTGTTTTCCTTCAAGAAACAAAGATGTCAATGGAGGATATGGACTCAATTGCCAGTAAAATTTGGCCGACTTGGAAAAGTGGTTTCCCTCAGTTCCCAGGGGACTTATGGTGGCATTGCTTGTCTTTGGGACCCAAAAGAGGTAGTTATTCACCATATGGTTGGCAGTTGGGGTCTGTTGGCTATAGCTATTCAAAGTAGACATTCCAACCAAATTATGCTCTGCATTATTGTTTATGCTCTGACTACTTTGGAGGAAAAAAGAAGAGAGTGGAAGGATATAACTCATATTATCTCTCATTTTCCTGAAGCTTGGATCTTGATCGGAGGAGATTTCAATACCATCCTCTCTCTGGATGAGAAAAGGGGGGAAATAGAAATTTGGACAAAAGCACTGACCTCATGAGCGAATATATTGCAAACCTCCATCTTGTGGACATCCAACCGAGATAATGGCCTTATGACTTGGTCTAACAGAAGGCAAGGCTTAGCTTGTATAATGGAGAGATTGGATAGGTTTTTGCTCTCTAAAAATTTCTTAATCCATGGTCACATTCCTAAAGTGAAGACTCTTAATAATGCTGGTTCGGATCATTGGCCGATCATGGTGGAAATGTGGAAAACCAATGTGAGTTTCTCTCCTTTTCATTTTCAATTAATGTGGCTTAGAGACATTTCCTTTAGACCTCGTGTGCAACAATGGTGGAAGGAAGGTAAACCTAGGCATGGGACTAAGATGTTCTGTTTTGCCAAAATACTGCAATACATTAAATCCAAAATCAAGACTTGGAGCTGGAAAGAGTTTGGGGATGTTCATAAAAAAAACATGAAGTTATTGCTCATCTTGAAAATTTGAATAAGAAAATCCGTTTAGATGGCCTCACGAGAGAAGAGAAGTGCAGATGAAATTAAACTCACAACTCGGTTAGAGGAATGGGAAAAAAGAGAAGAAATCTTATGGAAGCAAAAATCTAGAATTCAATGGCTCAAAGAAGGAGATCGAAACACAAATTTCTTCCACAAATCTCTTCTAGCTCGAAGATCTCACAACTTTATTTCTTCCTTGAAATCAGATTCTGGAGATGTTGTTTATACTTGGGATGGCATGAACTCTATTGTTGTTGATTACTTTTCCAATATTTTTGTTGCTACTCCTCTTGACTCGACTTCTCAACAAAATGTTCTTCAAGCAATCCCTTCTCTTATCACTTATGAGGAGAACTCTATTTTGACTGCTCCTGTTACTATCAATGAGCTTCAACAGGTAGTTTTTAAAATGCAAAAAGGGAAAACCCGAGGTCCTGATGGTTTTCCCATTGAGTTCTACCAAGAGTTATGGGATATCCTTCATGTTGATTTATTAGAGGTGGTGGAAGAAGCCGGGAAAGCCAAAGAAATTTTGAAGGTTATCAATAAAACTTATATTACTCTTGTTCCAAAAGCTCAAGAGGTTGATCATATCTCAACTTTTAGACCTATTGCTTTATGTAATGTTCTTCTCAAAATCATTACTAAAATCATGGCAGAAAGGTTGAAGCCTCTTTTGCATAAGATTATTTCCCTAGAGCAAGGGGGTTATGTGGAAGGGCGTCAAATAGTAGATGAGATAGTTCTTGCTCGGGAAGCCATCCATTCCATGGATATGCAAAAATCTCCTTCCATGTTCATTCGGTTAGACTTATCCAAAGCTTATGACAGAGTGGATTGGCACTTCCTTATCAAAGTTTTGAGGCAATTTGGTTTCTCTAAGGATTGGATGGATTGGATTATGGGATGTATCTCTTCAGTTTCCTACTTAGTTCTTATCAATGGCGAGGCCTTCTCGGTCGTTCCCGTCTTCCAGAGGTATTAGGCAAGGTGACCCGCTATCCCCTTATTTATTCATCATTCTTGTTGAATGCTTGGGTAGGACTATAACCAAAAAGAGGGAAAACAAAACCCTTGAGGGAGTTACCATTGCTCATGGAGCTAGACCTATCTCTCATCTTCAATTTGTGGATGACTCTACTCTTTTAGGTAAAGCTACGGTTAAGGAAGCTTCTAATATTAAGCAAATCATTAGTCTGTTTTTCTAAGGCTATTGGGCGAGTTGATCAATGAAGACAAATCTAAAGTTATTTTCTTTCACTGCTCTCCTAGACAGGAATCCATGGTCTTGGATAAATTAAGATATAAGAAGACCTCCCTTCCAATCACTTATTTAGGTATTCCCATAAATATTCAAAGGCAAAAAAATAAATATTGGAATTGGTTGTTGGACAAAGTCAAGAAGAAAATTGGAAAGTGGACCAACAGGTGGCTTTCTTCAGGGGGTAGAATCACCTTGGTAAAATCAGTCCTTCAAGCTATTCCTATTTATGTATCTTTCGTGTTGAATATTCCAAAGGTTGTTCTTCGAGAACTGGATCAAATCAGTCATCGTTTCCTTTGGAGTGGTACTAAGGAGAAAAGAAAATGGGCCTTGGTGAAATGGGACACTTTATGTCTTCCTAAGAATAAAGGGGGGTTAGGATTTTGGTCTTCTATTAATAACAACAAAGCTTTAGCTGCTAAATTATATTGGAGGATGTTGCATAACCCCAATGCTCTTTGGGCCAATAATCTTCATGCTAAATATGCTGAGAACAAAAGTCCTGAAGACCTTGTTCGCTATCAACTTCCTACCAAAGGTTCTCCCATTTTAGCAGTTCTTAAGACTGGTGAGGATTTGATAAAGAAAAATTTATTTTGGATCATTCATAATGGTCAACGGGAAATTTTTGGATAGATTCTTGGGATGGTCACAAGCCTTTGATAACTCAGTTTCCCGATTGGAGGCCTTGGATGGAGGAGCTTCACCGAGCTAATTGGATAAAGGTGGCTAATTATTGTCGGTACCATACTGGTAATTCAAAGGTTGGTAGATATTGGATCCCTATTGAGGACTGGCCTATTCAAATCCCAGAAAGGCAAAGACAAGATATCCAAGGCATCCTTCATATGAGATCTCTCTCTTGGTCCCATGAAAAATATTGTTTTGGATGGAACAACACTACTAAGGGTGAGTATTCGGTTGCTCAAGGTTATTTGACCTTATGCCATAATAATCCCAACCATTCTTCTGACATATTTTCTCAATTGTGGGCTCAAAAGCTCTGGCCTAAGGTGAGGTTCTTTAATTGGATTTTATTGCATCGTAGGGTGCTTATTGGTGAGCAACTTATGAAGCGTGGTTTTCATGGCCCTTTTAGATGTGAGATGTGTGAAGAGAATGTAGAAACTCTCAACCATATTTTTATTGAGTGTACTTTAGCCTCTGAGCTATGGAGGAGAATGGCCACTTTACTTGGCTTACGAGTGGTCCAATTTTTTTACTTTTGAACAACTTTGGAGGGATTGGCCTAATCAAGAGGGTGTTGATCATTTTATTAGGCGATAAGTTTGGATGGGTTCTACCATTCTTCTTTGGAATATTTGGATTGAAAGGAACAACCAAATTTTTAATCAAGATAGGAAGGATATTCACTATATTTGGCAAAAGACCATAGCCAACTTAGTTGAATCAGTCCATCAACTCCTTAATCACCCCCAAAACTCCCACCAAAGATGGGATCAAGTGATGCAAAGATTGAAGATTAAATCTTCTAAGGGCAACCAACTTAAAGGGAATGTGAGTATTAGTAAGATGGATAGGACAAGAAATTGGCAACCTCCTCCTAAGGATTTTGGAAAAGTCAATACTGATGGAGCCTCTAGAGGGAACCCTGGAAAAGCCAGTGTGGGAGGAATTGGTAGACTTTCAGATGGCTCCCTTGTTTTTACTTTTGCTGAGAATTTGGGTATTCTTTCCAATAACCTTGTTGAGGGGTATGGTATCCTCAGAGGCCTTCAGGAGGCTACTAAGGTTGGATGGGAAAAGGTGTTAGTTGAGTCTGACTCTCAACTTATGATTAATCTTTTGAAGACTCCTTCCAAGAATCATAAGGTTGATTGGAGAATAAAAATAATTATTGAGAAGATTCAATTAATCCAGATGGGATTTTTGAAAGTTGATTACAATCATGTGGTCAGAGATCAAAACAAGAGTGTTGATGCTTTAGCTAATTGGGCTTTGGACAAAGGTGATCTTACTTGTTATGGCCACCCTCCTAGATGGTGGGCTTCACAAATTAGGGAAGCTCTTCTTTCTATCATTTCTTTGGATGGCTCCAGTTTTGAAGGTACCTAGTTTCTTCTTGTTTTTTTTTTGCTTCTCTTTGGTTCATTTAGGTTTTTTAGTTCCCTAGCTCACTCTTTTCTTTATTTTGTTTCCTTTGTTGTTTCTTGCCTTAATAGTCTTTTGGTCTAGATAGGTCATTGTTATGTTCAATTTTTTTTCTTTTTTATTTTTGTTTTTTTTGTTTAGTTTTTTAAGGTGTGTGTGTTCTTTTGTTTTGTTTTGTTTTTGTGTTGTTTTGTATTTTTTATGTTTTTTGTTATTGTTCTTGTGTTTTTGTCGTTCTTGTTCTTGTGTTTCTCTTTGTTTGTGTTAATTCGTGTTTTTTTGTGTGAGTGTTTTCTATGTTTTTTGTTTTTGTTTATTGTCTGTTGTTGGTTGTTTTTTATTTTTATTTTTTTAATATTTTAGGTTTTGGTTGTGTTTATTTTTCATGTTTTTTTTGGGTTATGTCTTTGTAGTGTTTTGTTGTTTTTGTCTTGTTTGTGTTTTGTTATGTGGTTCTTGTGTTTTTCTATGTGGTTCGTGTTGTGGTTTCTTTTATCTTATTGTGTGTGTGTTTGGTTGTGCTTTTGTTTTTGACACACTCAAGGAGCATGTTTTTTATTTTATTTTATTATTTTTGTTGTTATTTACTTATTTTTAAATTGGTTTTGTGTGTTTGTTTGCTCCTTGAGTATGTCAAAGGTGGTAGGCCAGGTCCGAGTCCTGGGTTTTTTGGCGGAATGGATACCCCTGCCTCCTTGGGTCTTACCCGAAAGTGGCATCCCTTTTGGGATGTTTTCCACAAAAAAAAAGTAGAATAAGAATATGGGTATATAAAGAAGAGATATTTGTTATTGTAATCATCATTGGAGAATAATATTATGTAATCGTCTATGCCCACAAAGTGGCCTCTCACCTTGGGAGATCTTGTGGAGTTATTCTTTCCTTAAGGATTATTATTGGTGTTTTCCTACCTTAAGGGTATTATTTATCTCTCTCTCATTTATGGATTGTTATTGTGGATAATGTATTGTGGATGAATGATTTGATATTTCTGCATATTAGTGAATGATTTATGTTAATAAAAATTAAAGTTCTGCAACACTAATTCCATAATATGATCAAACCTGTAAAGGACAAATATAATAGACCACAAATGATAGAAAAATCTTGTACATCCAATGTCTTCAAAAAATTGCAATTGTAGAAGAGCTCAAATACACCAAGTGTATGAGAAATATGACAGTATTGTTGCTCTCCACTTGTATTTTGAAATCTTTATTACAATAACGAAGAGAAGAAAAGGTATATAAAACACCCAAAAAATCCAATGTACACAAAAACATGTTATGAGCATCATGCAAGATGCTTTATTGGATATACTAAAAACATTAAAGCATGTGCATGTGTATGGATAATTTAGGATAATTATTGGGAGCAACTTATACATTACAACTCCCACTATGACTAGTCAACTAAAAAAGCATCTAAATTTTAGGAGTGATCAAAGGAGCAATTTTTTTGGAGTTAAACAATAAATAAATCCTCCTAAAATATGACTGACCAATATTTGAGGAATATTTAATTAATGAAATATTAATTAAATCCTCATTTATGAAAATGTACCAAAAAATGGAGGAAATTATCCCCTAAAAATGTAGGAGATGGCTCCACAATGCTTGGAATGCTCCAAACAAACATGGTGGGAAGCATTTAGACATAACATTTTCTTTATTCTCCCTCTTGATGTCATTGGTTCCAACACCAATCAAGGTCCTCAAATTCTGAAAGTTTTCTTTGTCTAATGCCTTGGTAAATATATATGCAAGTTGATCTTTTGATTTGCAATAAAGATTAAGCTTGGGTTATTGGGCTCAACATACTCACTTTGAAGAATTCTTTCCCATTTTATTTAACTCTCTTTGTATAATATCCATATTACTTTCCCCTTAAAGCTAAGTTTGCATCTACAAGAACTCTTAAACCGAGACCTCCCATAGTTTTATCATCACACTCCTTGCTCCATTTCACCAAAGGAAATTTATTTTTATCATGTGATCCTAACCATAAAAAAGATTGCATAATATAGATTAATATTTTTTTTATCGATTTTGGCATAATATATAAAGACATATAATATGTTGGAATGGCTTGCAAGACTAATTTAATTAGTTGCACTATTCCTACTAATGATAAACATCTACCTTTCCATGTCGATAGTTTATTTTAAACTTTACTTATAACTAGATTCCACAATTCTATCCTCATTCTTCCCTCAAATAAGGGTATCCCTAGATATGTTGCTGGTAAATTTACCTCCTCCATTTGAAGTAATCTACATATCCTTGTTTTGATTTTAGTTGTGGTGTTTATAAAGTAAATTTTAGATTTTTTCCTATTAACTTTTTTCTTTGATGCTCTTTCATATTTCGTTAATAAGTTATTCAAATATTTAACCTCATTTATCCCTGCCCTCCCAAAAAGGGTTGTATCATTTACAAATTTGTTGGCAGTTTTGCACTTTGCCAACATTACGATTTTGATCTCATTTTAATGGAGCATTTTGATTGTAATGTGGTGACATATATTTATCCTAATATAATATTTTGGCCGAGTTTATATGTTGCAGTTATTTTATTTTTCTGCCTTTATTTGTATATATACTTTTTTGGCTTGGAAGTAATGAATGTTTAAAGGGAGAAGTTGGAAAACTGCATTGGAAATTCAAGTATTGTGTCATTTGAAAACTCATTGAGAAATGGTGGGTGGATGAAACATTCACTGAAAAATTGAAGACGCGTTCGCTCTAAGCAAAAGGCCCTACACACTACCAAACAAAAAATAAGAAAACATCGAGAGGTATGAAAGCGCCCAAGGATAAGACTTGGAGAATTGCATTCACCCCAAATATGGGGTGAAAGCTCTGTTCGCCCCACTTTGGGGTGAACGTATTTTTAATTTTGGAATAATGCGTGCCCGCCCATCATAAAGAAAACCATTTCGGTGAAGGAGTGTGTTTACCCCAAAAGTGGGGCGAAAGCTCCATTCGCCCCACTTTGGGGTGAAAGCTCCATTCGCCCCACTTTGGGGTGAAAGCTCCATTCGCCCCACTTTGGGGTGAACGTAATTAGAAGCATGATGAAGGAAAAAAGTCAATAGTGCATGCGACGAAAATTGGTCAACATCGTGTTTGATCGAGTTGAGGGGCGAACGCTCCGTTCGCCTCTTCCATGGGTGAACGTCTTCTCAGAAAAGGAATTGCGTGAACGTGCTGGCAAACATGATGGTGAATGTAAAGTTGGGCAAATGCATTAAAAGGCTCAGTAACATTGAATAGTCAAAATCATGTTCACCCTAAAAAGAGGGTGACTATCTTTGTCGCCCCTTTTGGGGGCGAACGCGATTTCAAAAAAGAAATAACATGACTGTTAATTTTTTTTTGCCAAGGATAAAAGGAATTGTTGTCGTCGTGGTCAAAGAAGGGGGATAGTCAATTGAAGGAAAATTTTTTAAAAGCACCCAAAATAGATGGTGAAAAGTATTAAATAATGGAGGTAAGTAATAACTCAAATCATGAATACCGAGTAGGGAAGGCAGCCATATTTTTTTTTGAAAAAATTGAAAAAACTTGTATTAAAACAAAAAATAGTTACAAGTGGGAGAAAGAACATCCCAACCGAAAGCAAAGAAGCCAGAAGACAACAGGGTGCGAAATCGTGACATGTCACGAAATCGCGACACCAAATCTAACCACAATCGCACCACGGCAACAAGTCGCGAACTCGCGACATGTCGCGAAATCGCGGCAGAACAACGTTGAGGCCGCAAAACACAAAAAGTGTCACAAAATCGCGATAGCACAACACCAAAGCACCCAGACGCCAGAAGCGTCGTGAAATCGCGATGAGAAAACCAGAAGGTGCCTGATCTCCAGAAGTGTCGTGAAATCGCGACGAGTTCACCCCTTGATGCCAACACTGCAAAAGTGTCGCGATATCGCGACGTCTTTTCCTCATGGCTCCAGTTGATCGAAAGTGTCACGATTTCGCGATGAGATATCCCTTGGGCGGCCCTTCAGCAAAAGTGTCATGAAATCATGACGTGTTCTCCCCTTGGCGCCCTTTCCTCAAACGAGTCGTGATATCACGACGATTTTCCCTCATGAAGCTTGTTCTCCAAAACTGTAGCGAAATCACGACGAGTTTTCCCCTTAGCATCCTTTCCTCAAAAATGTCGCGAAATCGCGACAAATTTTCACCTTGATTCCCGATCTTCAAAAGTGTCGCGATATCACGACAAATTTTCCTCTTAGTGCCATTGCTGCAAAAATGTCATGAAATCGCGACGATTTCTCCCCCGGGAGCCCATTCGGCAGAAGTGTCTCGAAATCACGACAAATTTTCCCTTGGGCAGCTTTTCACCAAAAATGTCGCGATATCGCGACGATTTTCCCTCATGAAGCTTGTTCTCCAAAACTGTCGCGAAATTGCGACGAGTTTTCCCCTTAGCATCCTTTCCTCAAAAATGTCATGAAATCGCGACAAATTTTCACCTTGATGCCCGATCTTCAAAAGTGTCGCGATATCGCGACGACTTTTCCTCTTAGTGCCATTGCTGCAAAAATGTCACGAAATCGCGACGATTTCTCCCATGGGAGCCCATTTGGCAGAAGTGTCACGAAATCGTGACAAATTTTCCCTTGTGCCGATTTTCACCAAAAATGTCGCGATATCGCGATGATTTTTCCCCTTAATGCACTTTTTCCAAAAGCGTCACGAAATTGCGACGACTTCCATCCAATGGCTGCAGTAGCGAAACAGGTCACGAAATCGTGACACCTTCCCACCAAAGGCCGCAATGGCGCAACAGGTCATGAAATCATGACAGTTTTCCTCCAAATGCCACGGCAACGAAACAGGTAGTAAAATCACGACAGCTATCCGGGAAAGGCCGCGATGGAGCAACATGTCGTGAAATCGCGACAGCTTTCCAGCCAAGGTCGCGACGACGTAACAGGTAGCGAAATCACTACACTTTCTCATCAAAGGCCGCAGCAACTCAGTAAGTAGCGAAATTGCTACAACTTCGCTCCAAAGACCGCGACAGCGCAACATGTCACGAAATCGTGACAGCTTTCCAGCAAAGGCCGTGACGGCGCAACAGGTCGCGAAATCGCGACAAAAACCATCCTTAGCCATTTTTGTGCTCATTATTGCAGGGATCGTTCCGGACCTTGCCGTATCACTTCATCTATCAGAGGCATATCACTGTGCAAGCTGCACCCCTACCTCTTTCTCAGCACCCATCTTCGCAAGGAAGTCAGCTACCGTATTCAAGTTTTGGCTCACATAAACAGGGATAACATCATCTAACTCCCTCCATAACTCCTTGATTTGGGAGATCAAAATCCACAGTCTCCAAGCTTTCGAGGAGAAGTTCCGCATGCAATCAAGAGCACCAACCAGGAATTGAGAATCAAATTTGAGAATTATCCTCCTGTGACCCTGCTTAATAGCCCAAATAGAAGCTAATTTGATGGCAATGGCTTCAGCTTCATTGTTTGTGGCTCTGCCCAAGCCCTGCAGTTCCCAGTAAAGCACCACACTAGAATGATCCCGACAGACAACACCAATACCCGCACTGCCCGGGTTGCCTTTTGTAGCTCCATTATTATTAATCTTTATCCAACCTACTGGGGGAGGTTTCCAGCAAACTCTGTCTTGTCCCTCTTGCCCCTCAACCCCCTCTTCCAGATGCCCAAGACCAGCCTGATTCTCTTCTTCAGCATTGATGGCAACAGTTTTTATGACTTTGCTCCAGATGACCTGCCAAACGTCGTCTGTCGAGGAGAAGGTGTCTCTGAAGATCCGGGCATTTCTCTCCAGCCAAACTTGCCACCAAATAAAGAGAAAGCCTAACTCCCAGCCAATTTGGAGAGCTGTGGATTTGAATCTGACCCTTTTCCATTTTTCCCAAATATTGATACGATTTAGATCACCATTAGCTTGGAGTTTAAATTGAGAGAACCAGTGCTCCCAAATCTGATGTGTAAAAGGGCACTCGAACATCAGGTGATCAGCAGTTTCCTCATGTTTGTGGCATAAAGCACATTGAGAGGGGCCAATGATTCCCCTACTTATGAGATTGTCAAAGGTGAGAATTCCATTGTGCATAAGCTGCCAGGCGAAGAAATTCACTTTCGGCCAGCCCTTGGAATGCCAAATCCTTCTCCAATCCTGAACCAAAAATGAATGCGAGGGAGGCTCAGGGAGGATCTTTTCATACCCATCCTTTACTGAATAGACCCCAAGGCTCCCATAGCCCCAAGCTAATTCATCCTCCTCATCCCTCCCTGTGAGGAACCTTTCTGACAAGATTTTGTGCAAGATGGGCACCAACTCCGGAGGGATAGTAATTGGCCACTCCTCCCACCTCTTAAACTTTTTGAATTTATACTCCCCCAATTGGCTGGTGTGGAAATAGTTATCAATATGGATCCAGCCCTGGGCTTCTAAGGCGGTCTTGATTGGTTGTAACTCAGGAAACATAGCAATGATGGGCGGATATTGGTCCCAAGAATCAGTCCAAAAACGTGCCTTATCCCCTCTCCCCACTTTACAAAATAATTGGCCTTTGATAACCTGAGATCCAAGCTTGAGAGTCTGCCACACTAAGGATCCAGTACCTTCCAAGGGAAAGCGGCCCACCTCATTGGGGTGTACATGACCCAAATATTTACTGGAAAGGATTCTACTGAATAGGGAGGTTGGCTGGGAAATCCACCTCCAATACGGTTTTTTGGCCAAGGCTCTGTTATTAAGCTTGGAATTTCTTAGACCCAGCCCTCCTTTGTCCTTAGGCTGGGTAACTTTATCCCACCCAACCAAAGCCCATTTTTTCTTCCCTTTTGCACCTTCCCATAAAAATCTTCTAGCCATTTTGTCCAACTCTTTCCAGATGGCATGAGGGGCAGCCAGGATAGAGAATTTATAGATTGGCATAGCCTGAATAACTGACTGTAGGAAGGTTAATCTACCCCCATAGCTTAACCATTTATGGGACTAGTGATTTATTCTATCTTTGATGCCTTCCAATAGATCCTTCCAAATATCTATTTTTAATTTTTTGAAATGCAGGGGAACGCCCAGGTAAACTATTGGAAGGGAAGTCCTTGTGAATCCCAGGATCTCAATAACCCTCTCCTGCAGCCTTTGGTCAAGATTGAAAAAGACCACTTTGGACTTCCTGTCATTGAGGACCTGATTTGAAGCCCTAAGGTAAACATTAAGAGTATCTCTGATTCCTCTAGCTTCCCTAAGGTCGGCCACACCAACCGATCCGATGATCGTCCACAACCGCAAGTGAGTCAAAGTTTCCTCCCCAACCCTGATACCAGTTAGCAGGCCTTGTTGCCTTCTCCTCAAGAACAGTCTACCTAATCCTTCAGCCAGAATGAGGAAAAGATAGGGAGAGCAAGGGTCTTCTTGGCGAAGACCACGAGTGGCTCCAAAAGGATGCGAGGGAAGACCCTTAATGAGAACAGAATAAGAGGGCGTAGAAACACAACTCATGACCCAATCAATCCAATCCTGGGAGAAACCAAAGGCTGCCATCATTTTCGACAAGAAGCTCCACTCCACCCGGTCATAAGCCTTGGACATATCTAGTTTAATGAACATTCCTTTATTGCCCGATTTTTGCATTGAGTGGATAGCCTCCTGAGCAAGAACCACCCCATCCAAGATTTGTCTTCCCTCTACGAAGCCTCCTTGTTCTGAAGAAATGATGTTATGAAGAAGGGGTTTAAGCCGCTCAGCCATTATCTTAGTGATTATTTTGTAAATCATGTTGCATAAAGCAATAGGTCTAAAATCAGAGATATGAGTCCCCTCCTCCCCTTTAGGAATTAAAGAGATGAAGGTGTGATTAATCGCCCTGAACATTCTTTTATTGGTTCTGGATTCCTCTGTGATGACCAAAACATCCTCCCCCAAAGTGTCCCAAAAGGCCTAAAAAAACTCAATAGGAAAGCCATCTAGGCTAGGAGATTTTCCAGTACTCATACCAAAGACCACATTTCTCAATTCATCACTTTCAATGGGTCTAAGCAGGGCCTGATTGTATTATTCAGAGATAATAGAAGGAATAACATTAAGAACTTCATTCTGAGCCTCAACATCCAGCTCCATACTTTCCTTAAAAAGTTTAGAAAAGTAATCAATTGAGTGGGAGTGCATACCAGGAAGAGTATCAAAGGAATGTCCATTCTCATCTTTAAGGGCTTCCATGTTATTCATCTGTCTCCTAGCACAAGCTGACCGATGAAAAAATTTGGTATTTCTATCCCCTTCTAATAACCAAGTATTTCTTGCCCTCTATTTCCAGTATATCTCCTCTTGGTTGTCAATGGCCTCAACCGCTTTACGCAGTGCATCATCTTCAGATTTGAGTTGCTCAGTAATTGATCCTTCCCTAAAGAGTTTTTGAACCTCCTCCCATCTGGCCACCAAGGGGGCCCTTTGGAACTGGAAATCCAACTTATTTTCTTTCCTCCAAAGTTTCAGTTGAAGTTTGACAAAGTGAAGCTGTTTATGAAATTTGAACATTGCTGTCACAAAAGGTGGACGGACTTTTGCCCACCATTGTGGAATTTTTTGTCGAAGGTCCTCCTTTTGTAACAAAAAATTCTCAAATTTAAAAGGCCTGTGATGCTGCCCTATCGAAGTCCCTCCCTCCAGCAAAATGGGAAAATGATCGAAAACAGGGCCCTCCAAAATTTGGAACTTAGTATTCCATTTTACAAAAGCCTTCTTCGAGACAATAAAATGATCTAACTTGACCTTCCTGCTGTGTGGCTCCTTCCTCTTGTTAGTCCAAGTAAAAAAGGTTCCAGGGCCTTGAGCGTCCACTAATTGAAGGGCCTGAACTTGGGCAATCAGAAGCCGATCCCCAGGATCCAAAATTGGGGTGCCGCCTTCCTGGTCATGAGCAGATAATTTTGCATTAAAATCCCCTGCAATAATCCAGTAAAAACATTCCCTGGAAGACCTCATGTTGTGAACAGCTTTCCATTGGAGCCTCTGGCCATCAAGGTCTTGGGCCCCATAAAAGTTAGTGATTAAAACATGTTCTGCTGTGAAGTTATTTCTAAAATGAGATGTGAGAACACCCCTCCAAGCTATATGTTCTAATGCAGTCCAGTCCAGAGGGTTCCAGAGGGTAACAATTCCCCATGAAGCACCTTGGGCAGCCATTTCCATATGACCAGCGCCCCGCCAGATTCTATTAACCATTTTACTCATAATATCTAAAGACATTTTTGTCTCTTGAATAAGCAAAAAGTCTGTTTTACATTTTCCTAAGAGTCTTTGAACAACAGATTGATGGGTTCTACTGTTTAAACCCCTAACATTCCAAGATTGTATAATCATTGAAAACCTTGAGAGCAGTAAGAATCAATAGTCCTCACCGATCCTCCATTGATCAGCTTATCTCCTTGAGCTGCAATCAGGTCCTTGTTTGACTTTCTGCCCGCTCCTTGAGTGTTGCTGTTTTTGGATCTCTTTTCTACCTGAGAAATACCCAGGGCTGGCCTCTCTCAATTTTTTTCTGCAATTCCCATGCTAACATCTTTAATTACTGGCGGCTCTTGGGAGTGCACTGTCAGTGCCCCTACAATTTTTGGTGGCAATACCTCAATGGGCTCAAGCACCTGTTATAAGACAGAAGGAGATGAAGGAGAAACATGAGTTTGAGGGTTATGGGCCTCAATATTCCCATCCACACCTTCCATATCCTGGTCCTCCTGATCTACTATAGACTTAAAGATTTCATATATGTTTACCATTTTTCTTCTGCTTTCTCCTTCTCTTGGCTTGTTCAAAGCCATCTTTCTGACCCTCATTAGCTTGAGGAGTATTGGATGTTTCTTTGGCAGAACTGGACTTACCCTCTTTGGAGCGGTTTGGCATGCCATGCTGGGCTTCCGTTTTGGAGTTCAGAAGAGTTGGACAGAACCGGGCCAAATGCCCATGTTTGTGGTAGACTCTGCATCTGAAAGGCAGAGCCTCATAATCTAACTGTTGGATCCAGGATACTCCTGCCAGTTCCAGTTCCACCTCTGCTGGTAGAGGCTGGCTAATATCCATTTCCACATAGATTCTAGCATAGACACCAGAGTTACCTTCTATAGTATCCTTGGAGATACCCAGGTATCTACCCAGGGAGTTACCTATCATTTCCAAGACCTGCTCCCCCCAAAACTCCATTGGGAGAGCGTACAGCCGAATCCAGACTAGGACATCCGTGGGTTCAATGCGGGGATCGAAACCCACTCTCCAGGGTTGAACAAATAACCCTACCGGACCGTGGTTTCTCTTCTCTGACTCAAATGATCTGTTCCTATCAGCTAAAGAAGAAAAGCTAATGATGAAATACCCGTTGCTAATAAACCACAAGGAGTACTCACCATGGGGCTCCCAGTTCTGTCTGACCCAAGTGTGCAAGAAATTCAAGGTAGGTCGGATACCCATGAATTTGCAAATCAAATCATGATCGGCTTTGTATAGAATTGTGTCTTCAACCAGCTTTGGTTCGATTACAATCTTAGTCCTCGAAGTGGATTGAGGGAGACATTCGTTGACACGATGTGCTGTGGAACCCCTTCCAGCATTCTTGAGCATCATATTCAGATTATTTCTCTGAGCTTCACCGTTAGAAGACGAAGGATTGTCTTTGAGCATTTTTGCATAAGAGCCCTTTCTCCCAGAGGGAGGGTTTTGAGGAGACCCCATTGGGCCCTCCTGGAGCTGCAAGCGATCCTTAAGATCCGCAAAAACAAAATAGAGCAGGAAGCCACCTGATGTCCTGGATTAACCTTCGCCCCACCAGTCCAAGAACATCACCTGTTGCCTGCATAGAGAGTTTCTCGCCAAAACGCCAAATCGCCAGAGCTCAAATTTTCCCCAGATCACCCCATCAATATTTTAATGACAATAGCCATATTGAAATACAAGAAGATTTTGATGATTTCTAAAGCAGGTGTGTGTTTCCAATATGGCGAACATCTCCAATTAAATAGCCAAGTCTTATAATTTTCTATGCATTGAATCCAGAGAGGTAGATTCCATGGGAAATTTTTGGAGAAGATGGATCGCTGCTTTGAGAGAATGTATTTTCCATATTCCCAAGGAGGAATTTCCTCGCTATGGTTCCTAATCTATGATTATTTTTTTCTCTATGTGCATTTAATGAAAGAGGCAAAATCCTCTATAACTACTACTGAATTCTCATTGTAAAATAGAGGTTAGACATTTTACGAGAAAACTTTATAATTTATATGCATTTATAGAAGATACAAGGCTTATGAATTTGCAAGTGATCTTGTGTGAGATTTCCTTCTATATTTGTGCATTTCTATTTTACATTCATGTTCCTTATTTGCTATTAAATTTGAATTCTGCATCTGAATTTAAATGTTGCTAATGAGAGAGTGAGTGCTAGAGTGTTACTTTGGAGATTATTTCTACAAGTTCATGAGTAAATTCTGCTACTTTTCTTTTATTATATGCTATTTCATGCTTGGGTGAATTTCTTGCTGTTAGTCTACCCCAAATCCTACACCTTTTGCCTGTGGCCATATTTCCCATCTCTTTCTGCAATTCCTAATTTATTTCCTATAACTCTAGTCTTCAATGAGTGTAGGATTTAGCTTGGGAGCCAAACCTCTCTGGAGATTGACCCAGAGGACATTTATTTCCTCTGGTCATTCAATTTTGGTCGTATCTAGGGTGCACAAAAATAGTTTTGTTGATTAGGTAGACATTTAACCAACAATTTTTGGCACGCTCGGTGGGACCCCTAAAGTCCCACTCCCAACAGTATTAAGGTTTGATGTTTGCCTTCATGCTGAACAATTAGAACATCTGGCAACTCGATTATACCCAAAAACCCTCCAAAAATGAAGATGATGAAAGCTGTGTTTCATGATTATGAAATCGAAGGCCAAGAATCCCAAAGACCCTATTGAGTTGAACTTGATATCCAAAGGTTAGGAGAACATCCTCAACCGGTCACTTTACACCGTACGTCATCCTTACCTCACACATCTCATACATCATTGGTATCATCCTCATGACTAGATGGTGTATTTTTTGCTCCCACAAGTCTAGTTAGTACCGCCACTAGCGTTCCTCAAGTCCCATACACACCAATTCACATGGCTCATAATCCACCACCATAGCAACAACAACCACCAAGGTAGTTCCTAGCATGGAATAGCTTAGGGGCCTTAAATTTACAAGCACAAAATTTGGTGCCTCAAGCAGATTTGAAGGTTTTTTCGACCTATGATGGTACTGGTGAAACATCCTATGAACATATTCAGGATGTATCTTCTTTGGCTACGATCTATGAAATAACGGATGGAGATGTAATGGTAAAATTGTTGGTATTATCGCTAAGAAGAAAGTTGTTGTATTGGTCCCGATCATTGTGACCTAGTAATATTACCTTATGTGATCAGTTGGTGGAGTTATTGATCAAAAGTTTCTATGAACAAGTCGATCCATTCTCCTTGCTACATCAATTTACAACGATCCAAAGACATGTAAAAGAGGAGATAGTTGATTTCAACGTGAGGTTCACATGAAGTTGGCAAAGAATTCTTGATGGTTTGTGGCCCATGCATGAACAAGATGCATTCTATTACCTCTGGGTATTCAACACAGATATTGGCATGGCTGTTCGACAAACCAAAATTAATACCTTTCTAGATTTGTATACACAAGCCCAAAAATCTGGATTCGATTTGATCACCATAGGCAAGTTTCCTCCAAAAATGACCATGCCTATCCTTCCTAATCTCCTACAACATTTGTATTCAAGTGTGTTTTCATAGCCCATGCCTTCCATGTATCTAGTTCCCTCATGGAACTTGGGTTCACCTCAAATTGCCCTGATTCCTATACCACAACTTCCTGCTCCAAGCCTTTCACAACTACCCGCTCTAACAGTGCCACAATTGCCAGCACCCGTTTCTTTTCCAGCATTGCCAACACCATCGGTTCTACTACCATTACCTGCTCCATAAGCTCCTTTACCTTTATCGACAACCCTTGTACCTTCTAACCCTGATCCTTTGATGACATTATTACAAGAGGTGAAATATAATAACTCAGCCTTAAGGACGATATCAAACAAGCTTACGATAGTAAGGAAGAAGCAAGTCGAGGCCAAATTTTGGTTGAGGATATTTCAAACTCCATATTGCTCAAGAGAAAGCATATGCTAGTAGAGGCCCTGAGAAAAGGACAATGGTGTTAGCAAATGAAGAGACTAGCATGATAGAAAAAGTGTATTGGTGTTTAACATGCAACGATCCTCATGGATAAGAAACTTGCATGATTCACCTTAACTATGTGCAAACACTTGTAGAAAGTTTAGCTGGTGGACAAGTCAACATGATCAGGGAGGCTGACCACAATTTTATGATGCCATCCTTGGAGCAAGTTTCGATTCTCACAATATCTGGAAAGAAGCCAATAACTGTAGATCCAGATGAGTTGGAACCGTTTAAGGTGTCTATGGAACCAAAAATGCAAAATGAAAAGGGGCAACCTCCAGTGAAAGCGCCTAGTACAATGGCTAAGTAGTAGGATTTTGTCTTGTTGAAATATTTACTACCTAAGCAAGCTCAAAAAAAGACACAAAAAAGCATCAAATTCATAATCTACAATAGTTGACCAAATGTAAAATGAGACGAAAGAACAGGATAAGGAACGCCTCAAATATCTATCGTTGACCAAGCAACAAAGGGTAGAAGCCACTCAACAGTACCGCGATAAGTATGAGTGGGTTGTAGAATAAAAGACTTCAACTATTTCAAATTATAACATTGTGGAAGAAATGAAGAAGATACCAATGAAAGTGAGCTTGTATGATGCACTACAGTTGCCTGGACAAGTTGACCTATTGCAAGAATATCTTAAGACTACAAAAGATCAAAATAAAAGTTCTTCTCAGACAATGTTGGTATAGACATTACCAGCTTCAGCCACTAGAAAGAAAAGACCACCGTCATTTTATTTGTCACTCAGAATGGAGGGATGGATTGTACACAATTGCATGATAGATTTTGGTGCTACAACTACTGTCATGCCAAAGGTAGTATGCGAAGTGATGGGGATGGAATACACAAGAAGTAGCTTGGAAATGTTGCATTTGGATGGGACTCTAGTTAAGACAATGGGAGTAATCAAGGATATCCCCATCGTTCTACATAGCATGCCGTAAATTACTGCTATCCAAGAAATTGTGGTGGTTGATTTGGAGTCTTACTTTAACATGTGCCTCTCAAGGGAGTTCACAACAAAGCTGGGAGGGTATCTTTCCTTGGGCTACTCACATCTAGAAATTTTGTTTAAAGGAAAGAGAATTCACATATATAATAAAAAGCCATCGAATTTTCATATTGAGAAGTTGGAGGAAGAAGAAAAATCTCCAGGCATCATTAACATGATGACTGAGGAATTAGGAGAAATTGACTTGATGGAAGAAGCGCTTGGTGAGCTTTACCTCAAAGATGAGTTCTCATTGATGGATTTCAATGCGATGGTTGAAACTGACATCGAATTTTATATGATAACCAAACCTAAGCAAATTGAAGAAAGGAGCTCTGAGTCCCCTAATCCTATGGAAGATCAATTGTGGAAGTTATATTTTGATGGTTCTAGATGCAATAATGGTGTAGTGACCGGTATTGTTTTGATTTTTACTATGGGATTGCAAAAAAAATATTCTTACAGGCTGACTTGGAGTTGCACAAATAATGCAACTGAATATGAGGCGTTGTGTCTCGGATTAAAAAAGGCTAAAAAGATGGGCATTAAACAGTTGAAAATTTTTGGTGACTCCGAGCTCATTGTTAATCAAACCATAAATAAATGTGTGTCTAAGTAGCATTACCTGAAAGCCTATTGCAACAAAGTGTGGGATTTTTTTGAGTCTTTTATGACCTTGAACATTCAGGTGATTTCCCAGGAGCAAAACAAACATGCAGATATTCTAGCCTCTCTTGACGTGAATTATTCTCCCATGGAGCAAATAGTCAGAAAGCCCAAGATTGTTAGGGTGATCTATAGACCCTCAGTACCTAACAAGAACATCTATTGGCAAGTATTTGATAATGACAAGAAAATAGCCAATTTTCTGATCAAGGAAGCCGCAAGCGTAGATGATAGAAAGCTTGTTGAAGAAGAGATGAAGGGGATGATATAATTGAAGAACAATCACATTCCTCGGGGACTAATTTTTTTGGAAAGTTTATTTGATCAAAATGATAGGCTTGATAAGCAAAAAATCAAGGTGGATGTAAAGGAGTATAAGGAGTTGCAGCTAGAACCTGAGAAGATCATCAAAATCAGAACTGATTGCATGCCGAAAGAGTTGGAAGACATTAAGAATTTGTTCTATGAGTACCCTGATGCCGTTGTATGAAGCTATCAATATTTGAAGGGATATGACAAGAACATGATCCAACATACTATTGAGCTATAGGAGGGAGTAAAATATTTTTGATAGAAACAATGACCCGTAAATCCCAAGATAGAAGTACTTATGAAGGCAGAACTACTGAAGATGCTAGAAGCACATATAATCTACCTAATTAAGCACTCAACATGGGTGACGAACTTGGTTCCAGTATGGAAGAAGAATGGAGATATTTGACTATGCATTGATTTTTAGAACCTGAACCAGGTATCGCTAAAAGATCATTACCCTCTGTCGCAGATTGATCAAATCCTCCATGTGGTTTTTGGCACATAGAGATTTTCATTGTTAGATGGTTTCTCTAATTATAATCAGATATGGTTGAAGGATGAAGATCAACATAAAATGAAATTCACTATAAAGTGGGTCACGTTTTCCTATCAATGGGTGCCATTCGGTCTCTCGAATGCTAGCGCTACCTTTCAAAGGGCCATGAAAATCGCTTTCGATGAGTTATTGAATAGAATTATTGTAATCTATCTTGATGATATGACTGTATTTTCACATCACAAAGAAGACCATGTCTCTTATTTGAGGTAGGTGTTTGAGAAACGTCATGATTTTAGGATTTCTATTAATCTGAAGAAGTCCATATTTGCTGTCAAAGAAGAAAAATTGCTAGGACATGTGATTTTGCAAGAAGGATTGGCTATCGACCCTACAAGAGCTGAGGCACTCCTGAAGCTACCATTGCTTGCTAACAAGGACTTACAATATTTCTTCGATCAGATTAATTTCATCTAAAAATTTATTGTTGACTTTGCTCAGGTTGTGAAACCCATGACTGAGCTCTTAAGGAAGAATACTAAGTTTAAATGGACAGAGATAAGAAGGTGATATTTTTGAGAGATAAAAGAAAGAATCACCCAAGCTCCAGTGTTGATCAACCCTGATTATTCAAAGGACTTCATTCTCTATGTAGTGGGTGAGCAAGAGAGTTATTCTACAGTTTTGATGCAGAAGCAAGAAGATGGAGATGAAAAACCCATTGCCTTTCTGAGCCAAGTCATTGCGCCACACTAGGAGAAATACAATTTTATTAAAAACAAGTGTATGCAGTGATGAAATATTTGAATTTCTAACACTTCATCTCACAGAGCAAAATAATCATGTATGTTATACACCCTGAAATCCAAAAATTCATTCTCCAGGGAGAACTAGGTGAAAAAAGAGCAGGATGGGTATCAAAAATTCAAGAATATGATGTGGATATCCAACCGACAAAACTGATTTGTGGACGAGCTCTTTGTCAAGAGTTGGACAAAAGTGCTGCACCTAAATATTTGGATTTAATTTAGGAAGGATATGTTGGCGAAGGCATTTGTGCAAATCATACTGCAAGCAAGCGTGACTGGACAGAGGAGCATATTAATTTATTTACTTCTAGGAAGTGTCCACCCCACATTGATTCTTCACAATATTGGAGGTTTATGCTGCAAGCACTTAAATATGTTCTGTTACCTAATGGACTATTTAATAAGAATATTGATGGAGTTCTCCTTAGATGCATGAAGGAGTTAGAAAAGGAGAAAATATTGGAAGAATTTCATTCTAGTCTCTCTGGTGGCCATTATGCAGGAAGACCTATGGCCTTGAAATTTTTTTGAGCTGGTTATTTTTGGCCTACTCTGTTTGCTGATGCTCATAAAGTAAGCCAACACTATGATAGTTGTCAGTAGTATGTTGACAGGACCAAGAAAGGAGCACTGCCCCTACACCCAATTCAAATGGAAGCACCCTTTCAACAATGAGGTTTTGACTTCATTGGAGTCATTGATCCACATTCATTTGTAGAACATAAATAAATTTTGACGACGACTGATTATTTCACCAAGTGGGTAGAGGCTATTCCTACCAAAAAGGCTAATCAGGAAACTGCCATCTCTTTCCTAGAGGGACTCATCACCCGTTTTGGTGTCCCAAATTCAATTGTAACAAATAATGGAACTCCATTTATTGGAGATAAAATTACTGAATTCACCAGCAATTATGGGATTTATCTCAAGACGTCATCCAACTACTACCCGCAAGGGAATGGCTTGGCCGAATATACCAATAAAAAATTGCTGTAAATTTTAAAAAGGACACTTGGAAATAATAAAAGGAGTTGGCACCTATTATTGAACTAGACTCTTTGGGCAAATCGTATATCTATGAAAATCTAATAAAAATTCTTCGTATACTTTGGTGTATGAGAAAGAAGCAATTTTGTCTACTCACATTGAGCTTCTGGTGCTTCAAACATTATAGTTATTTAAAGATGACGATGAGGAATATGACCCTACGAGTGCGAGGTTGGCCCAACTATTACAATTGGAGGAATATAGAGAAAAGGTCTATCAAGCATTCGTTGATCGCACTAAGGAAATGTAGAAGTGGTTTGAAAAGAAAATGACTAAACGTAGGTTTCAGGTGGGAGATTTAGTTCTCAAATGAAACGAAAATAAGGCCAAGCCAAGGAAACACCACAAGTTTAATGCAATTTGGGAAGGACCTTTTCAGATTTTTGTAGTGAATTCTACCAATGCATATCATCTTCGTGACATGGAGGGCTGGGATCTTCCTATTCTGGTGAATGACCTTCATTTGAAGGCTTATATTCAATAAGTTGATTTTAAAGAGGTACCATCTTGTAAATATGTACATATTTTTCTAGCATTTTATTTGCTTTATATGATGACATATATAAAAAAAAAGAGAAGAAGAAAAAAGAGAAAATAAAAGAAAATTGTTTCTTTTAGAATTAGTTTTGCTCTGAATCTATTTTGGAGGTTTAAAAAAAAAAATTGGTTTGAAAGGGTACAACGTTACGAAGTTCTTAGCAAGGAAAGCACCATTAAAAATAATAAGTATATGATTAAATCCATTCGTGATTAGAAATAAAAAAGGATTTTAGGAGTTTTGCCTAAAGGAGAAGCGCAAGGCCTTAAATGCCCCCTGAGGGTGAACAAACAAAGCAAATAAAGGGAAGCACTGAGTCAACGTGCTTTTAGATTCGACAAAATTGTATTCGCCCTAAAGAAGGGGTGAAATAGTCGTTCACCCTTAATTCGGGTGAACGCGTAAGAAGAAGCGCGTCTTCGAAAGGAAAGAAAAACAAGAAGTAGAAAAAGGGTGGGGGAATTGTAAGTGAATTAAAAAATTATTATTTCATCAAAGAGGAAGGTAAAGTTATGGAGCGACGTGTTTGACATGTTCGTTCGCCCAAAAGTGGGGGCGCACACATTAATAATTTTTTTAAAAAATGTGTATGCTGCTTTTAAAAAATTATTGTCGGTGATTAAGAACGTCTTTGCTTGGCATGGGGCGATGAGAATTTGATAAAAGGTATTAGTGCCTTAGCTTTTTGGGGCTAAAATATTTCAAATATTAATTTGAGGCGCTTTTTAAAGGAAAGGAAAAATCTAAAAATAAAAGCCCTAAAAGCAGTTGCGTTTTTCCAAGAAAAACAAGTTTTTTCTAAATCTGGGCGAAAAAGAAAAATGAGGAGGCTTTAAAGGAAGGTCATTCGCTGTGAGGATTTATCAGATGAGACAAAGGCGTTTCGAAGTGAGAGAGAAAAATCCAGAGAAGGAAGACAAGTGCACTCCGAAAATATTTTTACCCCATCCTCTTTTGGAGATGTGCTTACAAAAGAAGTTTTGCCCTGAATGTGTGGTAATTATTGGAAAGCGTGCATGCAGGTTGAAGAGTGTGCTAAAGCCATTTAATTCGAGCGTGCACCCAAATTTGCATAGAAGGAGGATTTTGTCTTCTCGAGGAACATAAATATATATCATTGGTTTCGAGTGGCCACTTTGTTTTTTCCAAGAAGGCTTCGATGGCTGGGGCACATTTTACAATAAATTTACACAACGAAAGAGGACAGTCTTTTCCAGGATGATTTGGCAGCGAATCAAAGGTGATACCGTTAGAGCATTGGAAATAGTGCCAGATGAGTGAATTAATACACACATTCTCCCGAAAGCATCCAGGGTAACTCGATATTTATTACGACAATTGGAAGAGCAGAAAGGGCAGGAGCACCCTCCCCTCCCCGTGGGACCTAGACCCTGCATCAGGATCTGAGAGGGCAGACGGCCCTCCAATCCCTGACCGACATGTGGAACAATTCTGTGCCTCCACTGCTTGCACCGAGGTGCTCCCTGGATGAATCAACTCGTGCCACATGGCACACGAGCTAGCAAGATGCCGATGTAGATAGTTCGGACGTGACGCTGACTAGATAGACACGTGGCACATTGCCACCTGATCGATGCTGATCGGACACGACACTGACATGTGGCACATCACCACCTGATCAACGCTGACCAGATACGGCATTGACATGTGGTACATCACCACCTAATCGACACTGATCGAACATGACATCGACACATGGCACATTGCCATAGGACCGAGACAGACTAAATAGCCTACCCTTGGCACCACGTGGCGATGTCCAAAAGGGTAGGCGACTCTAGTCGATTGCTCGAAGGCAATCGACGGTAAAGGGGAGGCCTCCACCTTAAAAATCCCTTTGCATCCCACTACGGGATGCATGTGGGATAAAAGTCCCGAGATTTAAAAAAATAAATTTCAAGAACACGGTGGAGATAAGAAGCAACGACCAGGCCATTGTTTCGAAGAGCACGATGGCTCGCTTGGCTAAAGCGGCCGCATAGAAGCCACGAGGTCACCAGATCGAAACACGACTCCTCCATACAAAGGTTTTTTAAAATATTTGGTTTTTTAAAATATTTTTTTATTTTTGTAATGTTTTTTAAGTTTTAAATATATTTTTTAGATATTTCTTTATAATTTAGTATTAATTGGTCAGAAAAATGTCAATTTTAAGCATTTTTAATTGATTTTTTTTCCCCAATTTTCTTGATTATAAAGAATTTAATCTTAAAACATATATTTTACCTTATTGAACTTAGAAATATTTAAAATTAAACCAAATTATTTTGCACTAAAAGTTCTATAGAACATTTGTGTTTTCTCCAACTTGGAGATAAATAGACATAGGAACAATTTTTGTTGCAAAATCCAAAGGCCTTCTTCAAACAAATTATTATTCTATTGCAAAACACATACCGTGAACTGAATTAGGGAGCAACAAAGGTCATCTCAAATTTTTCAAAAACAACAACAAAATTGCTTTTGTTCTCTCCTTCAACAAAGGGGACATAAAAACATAAAATAACAACATTATTTTTGTTGACAAAACTTGAGATACAATACCATTTTTTTTGCTCCTACATGTGACATTGTTGAAGACAAAAACTGGGTCGTGTGTCGACTAGTTCTGGAAGCCTTTCAAACGCGGGTCGTGTGTCGACTTGTCTTGAAAGGAGTGCTCGAATTTTTTTCAATTTTGTAACACATTAAGGGGGGATAGAAGTCATTTTTTTTTGCTTCTATTATTTGCAAAATTGTAAAGAACAAGGGGGATTCTACAAAACAGTAAGAAAGGTGCAATTTTGATTGTACTCGACACCTTTCTCTAAAATTGAATTTTTACTAGGTGCATTTTCGGTTGAACCCGACACCTATAGTGATAATAATGTGGGTTGCTTTCATGTTTTGATTATTTGCACTAACATTCATGTTTTCATGTGCACTTAAATCATTCACAAAACAACATTGGCAGAAGCATTTTCAAAAACCCATATTTCACTCAAAATGTGCTACACTTTGCACAGGTTGAACAACAATCAATTTTACTTACCCCCTCCAAAGGTCAAAATTCAAAACACACCTTGATTAACTCTCTTTGTTTGGCTTAATTTCCTCCAAACTTCTCATCCTTCTTGAAGGGTGTTAAGGCAAGTGCCATTAAATATCCTAGAGAGAACAATCACAAGTCTGTCAACCAATCCTTTTTTCATTTGCTCTATCTTGTTTGGCTTAAATTCCTCAAACTTCTCATCCCTTGTTCAGGGTGTTAAGGCAGGTGCCATTAAATATCTTATAGAGGCGAATTAAAAAAAAACTTCCATATACTCTTTTGAGGGTATAGTGCAAGATACAACCATCTTAGTCCTATCAAATTTGCAACCTAAACCATGGCCATGATACACAAGTATCTCACTGAGAGCCAACTTCTCAAAGGTTCAAATTATTTAGCTTGGAAGACTAAGATGAAAGCTATCTTAACTGTAGAGGATTTGTGGTCAATAGTGGATGGAAGTGTCACTAGACCTCAATCACCTAGAGCAGATCAAAGAGAATTTGATAAAAAGGATAAAAAAACTATCCTTAATGATCTTGCTCGCTATTACTGATGATATCCAACCTCATATCAGTGAAGCTACGACTGGTAAGGCAGCATGGGATGCCTTAAATACCATCTATGAGGGAAAGAATCAATCAACGATTCTTAACCTCCAAACACAGCTTCATACTCTACATATGAAATCAAGAGAAACAGTAGAGCTATTCCTCTACAGAGTCGCAGAATTGAAAACAAAACTGCTATCCTTAGGAGAGAAAGTGGAAGACCAAGTCTTGAACTCTATCATTTTGAGAGCTCTTCCTGACTCCTACCGAACGTTGATCACTTCACTACAAGTTTTTGGTAGGACAATAACTTTTGTCGAGTTGGTAAACATGCTTCAAATAGAAGAAGCTAATCAACTCCAAAGAGATGAGGCATCCAACAATGCTCTTTTCTCAAAAAGACAAGGTGGTAAGAAAAAGTGGAATCAATAGAAAGGTTCTTCTTCTAATCAAGAAAAGGGTAAAGCCAAAGAGATTTCGAAGAAGAAGCAGTATTGTAAGATTTGCGACAAAGACACTCATGAAACCAAAAGATGTTGGTTTAAGAACAAAACGCCCAATGAACAAGGAAACAAAAAGGGCCAAGGCAAACCTAAGAACAAGAACAAACAACAAAAGGGACACATTGCAACTGAAGATTCTAGTTCAGATTTTGAGAGAGCACACAAAGTGCTCATGACACATACAGATTCCTCCCACAAGGACTCTATGTGGTACATAGACTCAGGCGCTAGTAAACATATGACTGGCGATAAATCTTGGTTTGCAACATTTGAGGCTCGAGAAGGTAGACCGGTCACCATTGTTGATGATCAGACCTATCGAGTTCAGGGAGAAGGAAGTGTTTTTGTCTCCCTTCCATATGGAGAATGTAATATTCAAAAAGTTCTTTATGTACTGGGATTGAAAAATAATCTCTTCTCAGTTCCACAAATCCTGGACAATAACATGAATGTCAATTTCAAAGTGGACAAAGAAAAGAAATGTTGCTTTATCACTAAGAAGGGAAAACAGATAGCAACAGGTTCATACAAACATGGTTTGTTTGTCTTAGATGCAATTACCTCTACCCATACTGCATTGGCAGTAACCACAAAGGAGGCCACTTCTCTTTGGCATAAGATATTTGGGCATTTGAGTTCAGGATATTTACTAGAGTTGAGTAAATATCAAATGGTGAAAGGACTGCCTACTCTTTCATCTACTTTTCCAGTGTGCTCTGATTGCTTATCAGGAAAGCAACATAGAGTACCTTTTGAACCTAGCTCTTTTTGAGCTAAGGTACCTTTGGAGTTGGTTCACATAGATTTGTGTGGTCCCATGTCTACAAGTTGTGGAGGAAAAAGGTATTTTCAATTGTTTGTCGACGATCACTCACGAAAAATGTGGGTCTTCTTCTTGTAGTTGAAGTCTGAAGCATTTTCCTATTTTCAACAGTTCAAAAAGCTTGTTGAGAAGGAATCGGGATGCTTTATTAAGACCCTCCGTTCAGATCGAGGGGGGAATACACATCAAAAGAATTTTCCTCATTTTTACAGACACATGGGATAAAGAGACAGTTAACAACAACCTATACTCCTCAATCCAATGGGGTTGCTTAGAGAAGAAATCGGTCCATTATGGAAATGGTTCGATGTATGCTTAAGGGGGCCAACCTTGAGCAAACTTACTTGGCTGAAGCTGTTCAAACTATAGTATATCTTCTGAATAGGGCTCCCACAAGGGCTCTTGAAGGTATGACTCCTCAGGAATCATGGAGTGGTAGGAAACCCTCCATAACTCATCTACGGGTATTTGGGTGTAAGGCATTTATGCATATACCCAAGGAGAAAAGAAAGAAATTAGATGAGAAGTCCCTACCTTGTGTATTTCTTGGATATGATGAATTTTCAAAAGGCTATCGGTTGATAGACCCATTTACCAAGAAGATACATGTCAGTAGAGATGTAGTGTTTGATGAAGCTTTCACACCCAACACTACATCAATATACCTAGATGATGAGGAGGAACATCAACTTCCTTCTTCACAACAGAAAAAGCCACCCAAATGGTATACAAGCACAATGAAAGACTCTAAACTCACTTCCCCACCTGATCTTACTCTCAATCATCCAAAGACATGAAGCATGACACAAAAAGAAAAGAATGAAGCATCCACTTCAGTTGATGATCTTTGTGCAGATTTTCAAGATCTTTCTATTGATAGAGAGTTACCAAGGGAAGATGAGATGGAAATAGATGAGGAGAGGGTTTACTTGTCAGCATGTGATGAGAATGAACCTTCTATAGTTGATGAAGCACTTAGACTGCCTCAGTGGAAGGCAGCTATGGATGTAGAATATAACTCCCTCATAAAGAATAAAACATGGAAGCTAGTGGATTTGCCTAAAGGAAAGAAACCCATAGGCTGCAAATGGGTTTACAAAGTAAAATATAAGGTAGATGGCACTATAGATAAGCATAAAGCCCATCTTGTGGCAAAGGGCTATGCTCAAAAGGAAGGGCTTGACTATGAGGAAACCTTTGCTCCTACAACAAGGATGACCACCATTCGAGTGCTTTGTGCTATGGCAGCACAGTTCGGATGGAAATTACATCAGATGGATGTAAAGAGCGCCTTTCTTAATGGTGACTTAAAAGAAGAGGTGTACATGACTCAACCTCCTAGATTTACAGAGGTAGGCCATGAGCAACATGTTTGCAAATTGGTCAAATCATTATATGGGCTAAAACAAGCCCCAAGAGCATGGTACATAAAAATGGATAGTCACCTACTGCAGACATGGATTTAAGAGAAGTCCATCTGACGCAAATCTCTATATCAAGAACACAGGTTCCGAGATAGTGATTCTTGTGTTATATGTAGATGATCCGATCATCACTGGCAATTCAGAGAACTTGATTAACACCGTGAAAGATGACTTGAAAGAGTCATTTGATATGACAGATCTAGGACTTCTCCACTAATGTCTTGGCCTTGAGATAGAACAGAAAGAGAATCATCTTAGGGTGACTCAGACAAAGTATGCCAAGACTTTAGTAGAAAAATATCGTATGACTGATTGTAAACCCAAAGCAACACCGATGGAATCAGGGCTACAATTATCATGATATGAAGACTCACCACGGGTAGATGGAACACTTTATAGGCAGATGATTGGAAGCCTCATTTATCTGACTAATACTAGACCGAGATATTACTTATGTCTGTAAACTATCTCTCATGGTTCATGCAAGAACCAAAGGTCTCCCATTGGAAAGCAGATAAGAGAGTCCTACACTACATTCAGGGTAGTGTCGATTATGGTCTAGAGTATAAGAAGAATAACTCATTCTTCTTACAGAGTTACATTGACTCTGATTATGTTGGATCCATAGATGACAAAAAATCAACATCAGGCTATGTTTTTCATCTTGGATCTGGTCCTGTCTCATGGCATAGTAAAAAGCAATAGGTGGTTGCTTTATCTTCAACTGAGGCAGAATATCACGTTGCACATGGAGCTGTGTGTGAAGCGATATGGCTAAGTCGCATCTTGGCTACCATGGGCCTACCAAAGAAACTTCCCATTCACATGTTTTGCGACAACTCAAGTGTTTTGAACTTGGTCAAGAATCCAGTGCATCATGAACGAACTAAGCATATTGATACAGATTGTCATTTCATTCGTGATGAAGTTCCTAAGCACGGAATCAAGCTCCAACACATTCCCACCGACGAACAGGTTGCAGACATTTTTACAAAGGCACTTGGACGTGTCAAATTTCAATTGTTTTGGAGCAAACTTTGTATATCAAAGTAATGTAATAAAGGGGGGATGTTAGGGTAAAATAAGGTAGTGTATTGCATTACACTACGTGGGGTTATTACATTTACTTTTCTATGTAATTACCATGAGATATTTTGCCTCATGGTTAAACTAGGTAAGTACCTAAATATCCTATGTCAGATATTTAGGTTAGTGTTATGGTTAGAACTCTCTACCTAGGTTAGTGGTTAGCATCACACAACTCCCTCCCTATTCTATTGTTAGAGGGTAGTTAGCGAGATTCTCTACACTATTGGTTATTAGTCTATTATTTAAACATAGACTATTGTATTGATTAGGTTAATGATTCAATATATTTTTGCTCTCTCTCTTACGGGACCTACAAGAGATGAACTTTTGCTGATGTATATGTGGACTTTCATTTTGTCAAATAGGGAGTCATTTTATAGTTTTAATAGTTTATTTTTGGGACCGACCATAGAATTACTCTGTGGTACATGTGAAAGGGTACCACAAGAATTGAGAGACTCAGTGGTTATCAGATAGAAAGGAGGCATTTTTTTGCTCACTCAAGGCATGGTCATGAGAATTTTTGGTTTTATGAGTAAGTCATTTTTGCTGTCTTATTTTGCCATCGAGCATATTTTTGTTATGGAAGTAGTGCACCAGTAGGACTATGTAAATGATGTATATGGAGTAGGGCGCAATAATAAGACAACCTGTAAAATGTTGTTCAAGTTTGATAGTATAGAGGTGAGTCAGGTAGGGCAAAAAAGTTTGCTTACAGTGACGCTACAAGATTTAGGCTTGATAGAATTGTCGTAGCAATAGAGCTATGATCCATTGGGAAAATTTTTAGCGATAATAAAATCCAAGTCATTTCATTGTTGTCCATGACCCGATATTGAGAAAAGGTGAAATAATTTTGATGGACCCGACATGAATTGGCACATTGAGGATATGACATCTCTCCCTCCCTGACATGATTGCTACTAACAGGAGGCTGAATATAATATGGAAAAAAATAAAAATCAGATTCCTTCTCCCAGTTTGTTTAGCCAGGTAAAAAAAAGTGAGCTCAAATGGACTGAAGAGAAAATTACGAACTGGTAGATAATACGAGTTCACTGAAGAAAGACCACCACTCCTTATGGGTTGAAGTTGGATGAGACATTTTCAGAGATTTATGATGATTTTTTTGACTCTTATCAGCTTGTTTCTTTCACCAAAATTTTTCCTCAAAGTTTCCAACATTATGATAGTGGCAAAAGCAAGGACAAAGGTGAACGCCCATTAGTTGAAGAAGATATTCCAAAGGAGGAAGAACAACAATATGTTTTTCGATGGAGGTCTCAACGAATAAAGCAAAATATTGAGGAGGCACCTGCATCAGAGAAGCAAAATGTTTAGAATGCACCCCCATTTCCTAAAGTGATGAAGAGATCGAGGATAAGCGCCATTTCTTCTTCTACTACGAAAGTTTTAATGGCTGTAGTTTCCACAATTTTAGTTGTTTTAGCAATAGTTGTTAACCCTCCACCAGTAATAGAGGCTCCAAAAATGGTGGCACAAATATTTCCAATTATTCAGGAACAAGGGGAAGACCAACCGTCGGAGAGCTCTCAGGTGGAGGTCTTGGACGTTGAAGAAAATATTGACATTGAGGAGAGAGTGAAAGAGCAACAGGAGCAACAAGATGAAATCATTTTGCAACCGCTATCGTCTTCATAGAACACGATGCTTGCATCCAAAGGTATGTCTTTTTTTTCTTCTTCTTCCTCTTTTCAAGAGCATGTAGTGACTTTTGAGCCACTTCCATCAGTTTTCATCTCCTCACCTTTTGGTATGCCTTCCATTTCTATTTTACTTTCTTCTTCTTCCCTTATTGAAGTCACTGCTAATCCTTCTTCTCTCCCCTTTTCTTCAGCCTCCCTTTCTTTTAATTCATATGCATCAGGGTCAAACCCATTTTTGTGCCCCTTCCCTTCTATTTTTGCCACCACTTTTGCTAAGGCTATAAGTACACAAGCTCCTCCTAGAGTGAGCGTAACTACTATCGAATCTGGTTCATCCATACATTCCACCATTTTAGTCCCTCCACTTCTAGCCATCATAATTGATTCTTTTGAGCCTGATTGCTCAGAAGTTTTGATTCCATTCACTCTATTTTTAGAAATACAAGCATTGCCTAACGTTCAAGTGGTGCCAAAACATCCCGACATGGATAAAATTAATCGAGCGCACCTGAGTTCTTCATAATGGTTTAAAAGCAAGAGGTGAAAGGAGGCTCTGGCTCCAGATCGACCAATCAAGAAGGTTGCCTTTGACCTAGTCGCCATGGAAGCTCACATTACTAGAATCACTCCCTTAGTAAAAAAGCAACAAGGAGATATGTTGCCGAGTGATTATGTTTGTGAGACCATAACAGAAGATCTCACCAGGATTTATCCAATGGAGAAAATGGATAACATACAAGTTGATATGATTTCTATATATTTGCATGGCAAATACTACAAGGAGAAATATTTTGAAAATGAAAATAAAATTATCGAGCTCGAAAATGCCCTAGCTAAGAGTAGAGCGCAAGAGGAAAGGATGACCACTGAAAATGAACATTTGTGCTGACAAGTAGGAGTACATCTGAAGGAAAGAGATGCAGTATGAATTGAAATGCATACGCTTCGAAATTAGCTAGAGGCTATACAAAATCAACTGGTTGAGAAGGCTGCACAGGCTATAGGATTTTATCCAAAGAACATTAAAGAAGCGCATCTTTGCTCAGCCCAAAACTGCAAGAAGCTGGTTGCTCATGCAATTTAAGTATTGCATTATTTATGGGAGGCTAGAATACAGATTCAGATGGGGCAGCAACTAATAGATACCATTGAGGAGATGCTAGAACCATACATGGAAATGGCTATCAAAATTTAGGCCCTAGCTAATTCTAGCATTCACATTCACCCCTTGAGTGAAATGGATCATGCTTGGTCTACTATAAAAGTTACGTTGCATAGTTATTTTTAGAGAATATACCTAGTGAGAGAGGGCTGGAAAATATTTAATACCATTGAGCGAGAGCATACCATTTCTATGATGCATTTTGACACTCTTAATGGTTTGGGATTCCTGGACTTCACTGATGAATAGGGTGAACCTCTGTTGAAAGAGCAATTGGAGACTGCCTAAAAAATGTTCATAGAGGATACCTCAAAGACCGATGCATGGGAGGAACCCATAACATAAGCACATGTATTACCTCTAATGAAGAAATATACCTGTCTAGAGTTGTCATTATATGAGATAGCTCAATGAGCAAAGCGCCTCAGCTTGGAGGATGTCCAAAATCTTTGATTCATTTATGAGTCATTGAGTACTTACTACTTATTCACCACTCAAGCTTGGGAGGAGGTGGTTATAGTTTATGAGTTTAGACACCAAATTATAGCCACTAATCCTCCATCCTAACCATCCCACCACCCACTTGTCCATCATACACCCTTCTCGCCTTCAAAAGGCCCACTTTAGCCCTTTCTCGTCATTTCCTAACCCAATTGGGCTTATTTTAATATTATTTTATATTTAATATAATATTTAATATTATATTATAATATATTTATTATAAAATATGTATTTATAAACTCAATTAACCACAACCGTCCGATCCAATCTAATATCCACCGTCCATTTCATTAATCCATGCCACACTTAAAGTACAATCTCAGCCATAGGATGTGATTTAATCTTAGCCACATGATCTAAAAGTGTTGAGCTAAAACCCTAAGAAATACTAAGGTTGGATTATAATTAAGGGCATTTACAAATGCCCAAACCCTGGAACCCTGATATTGGCATGTGCATCCTGAAGAAGTCATTGACAAAGCCCTAGTGAAGAATAAAGTGATAGAGCTTTAAAAATCCAAAGCCCTAGCTAGCCATAGGAATTCAATTGTTCCAGCCATCCCCACATCCATTCTCCATCATCGTCATAGTCCCCATACATCCATCGCATTCATCGTCTCCTCCATGATCTACTTTTGCAGATATACCCTTACATGTAGGTGCCCTCTTGAGCTTGCCAAGCTCGCACTAGAGCCTACCAAGTGCACACCAGAGCTTGCTGTATCTTGCAGGTGTGCACCAGAGCCTGTTGTATCCTACAGGTGCGCACCAAAGCCTGTTGTATCCCATAGGTGTGCACTAGAGCCTACCATAATCACTAGGTGCGCACCCAAGCCTGTTGCTACACATCTGCTATTGCTGCTAGGGCATCACATCCACAGATCTACAACAAAATATTGATAAATAGCAAGGTAAATCCCCATTGGTTTTATTTCATTGTATAATATGTAGATTTTTGTATGCCATTTTATTCATTAATAGCTAGGGTTTTATTGGTAACTAAGGGTCTCACTCTGTGGAGCCCTCACAGGTATTGCTAATCCCCTTGTTTGTTTATGTGTACGCAGATCTACAGGTTCTCATTCAACATTGGATAGCTGTTGAAGCTAGAGTGGCCCGACATTGGATATCTCAAAAGCCCACTCATTCTGTTGGGAGTGAAGCACATTGAAGATACTTCATTATTATATCTAGGGTTTTGGAGAACCCTAGCATGTTGTACATCATTGTATCAAATACTCACTGAGTACAAATTATATCAAAAGGAGTTTATTAGCCCCCCTCCATTTATTGAATAAAATTATCTATTTGTGCAATCTTGTGTTTCTTTGGGTTATTTTCTTTCTTCATTGTTTAAGTGTCGTGTTTTCATATTCACAAATGACGATCATGGTGGGACCCCACAAGGGTTTCATTATTTAAAATTTATCTACCTTGTTAACTTGATTTTATTTCTATTTGTTATAGGATTTTCAGAAGTGCAAAAGCCATCGATCTCGTTGCTAGGGTTTTTGAAGCATTATGTAGCACTTTCAGAGATTATGCAGGCATTCAACAATGACTGTAGACAACCACAGGTGCTCTGTTGTGCCTACACAGGTGCCCTGCTACACCTATGTAGGCACCCAAATGCACCTGTTAGTGATTTGGATCTAAGCTAAGGCTTCCAAGTAAGTCCAATTGCGTCAGTTGTCATTTTGTGATTTACGTATTATGTATTTTTATGTAGTTTTTCATTGTTTTTGGGTTATAAAAAGAACTTAACACTAAGTAATATGGGAAATAATCCTTAGCAAATTACATTTAGGGTTTATGTGCATTTAATTACACAAAATTCATTTCTTGTTCTAAAGTTGTAGATCTAGGTGATTGTTTGCATTTTGAGTGCATATGAAACATAAAAACATCCTATATTTCACATTTTAGAGTTAAAGATCACTTAAATTTTGCATATCTAAATAGGAACAACACCTTGAAGCATAAATTAATCCTGCCCTAGGCTGGCCCCTTTAGCAGAGAGGTGGACGAACCCTTCGGTTGCTCTTGTGATTTTAATCACTTGTAGGCAGGGGATTTTAAGGGTGTACTCTACACTCTTTAGGTGAAATTTACATCTTTGTGTTGGCTTCTGATTTAAATTAGTAAAGTTAGTAATCTTTAATATTGTTTGCACACCATAGAGAACAAAAGATCTAATAAAATTAATCACACACACTTTCACGGTTCATATTTTTAACAGTAGTGGCTGGATTTCATCACCAGCCATTGCTTGAGATTTGGTGATGGTGGCAGTGATTTCCATCCACAAATCTCTACCCTAGAAACCATAGGACTACCCCCAAGAAAACTTGTTGGAGGTCATTAGCAACAAGAATCTCGTTGCCTCAAACACCATAGATTTTTACCTTTGTTTTCTTTAAGCAAGATTAAGTTACATCAAAACACACAAGCCAAAAATTCTAAAAATAATCTCACATTAACGAGAGAAAATAATTAATGAACGAGGTAAGCCACACACGGTGAAACCTAGGATTGATTGTTGCTTTACTTTAAATTCTAAAAAAGTTTAGTTTGTGTGATTTTGACAAACTTTGAATCTTTGGTTTAACTACTTTATGGTGCTAACGAGACAATAAAAGAAAGTAATAAATCAAAGTGGTTTAATGGAAAACACTTCCCATGCTCCCACTACTTCGGTAGCCAACCTATCTAGTATGGTTCAGACTACTTCATCTGGATCATCATATCCATACCTACCTCAAGTAGGAATCCTTCCACACAATGTGGAAACAACCACCACCCACATAGACATGGACAAAGTGAGGGCCATCTACAAGTCCTCCAACTATGTCTTAGAACCCCTTAGCCAAGAGGGATTTGAAGAACCCAAATTGGCTACCGCCCACCTTATCCAAGGATATCATAATTTAGGTTATGAATACGATATGCCTTCTTCCATGAGCCAACTGCAACAACATATAAGTGTTCTAGACACTTACCCCACATCCATCTATTCCAACCCATTATATGAGGAGTATGTTAATACTGCCTCATAAGTTGTCACATCAAATGCAACTTGCTCCATGCCCATGTACTCTCATCCATCATCATCCATCCCTTCATGCCCTCTCATCCATCATCATCCACCCTTCCATCATCTCATCTAGCCATAACCACATCCTTTGACACATGGTCAAATCAGGAACTCACAAATGCATTAGGTCTCATAAATAAGTTACTTTCACAACGAACAAGAGGAAAACAACTGGCCCACATAGACCCTATGATCCAAGTAGTTCCAAATAAACCTCTACCCATCAATCAAAATCTAGCATGGGTTCCTCAATATTCCATAGTATCCATTCCTAATCCACCGCACATCCACACATCAACCACACCAATTACCATTACCACCAACCAACCACACAATCCATTCTTCCATCAACCTCCTCACAAATCATCCCCATATTTTAACCATCAATATTCACCACATATCCAACCCAAATCATTTCACAATACCATGCTGGTCACACCCCAACATATTCCATCCAACCCATCAACATATGCAAATTTTAGAGGAACTGAGGATCCCAAGGAGCATGTGAGTTCATTTGTTCACGCATGTTTTTGGATTAGCGATTATAATGCTCTTATGCTCTGAATGTTTTTGGATTAGCGATGATAATGCTATTATGCTCCGAATGTTTCCTCAAACATTAGGGGGAGATGCCATTGAATGGTACAATCAATTGCCTACACATAGTATTTATACTTTTGACCAATTGATGGACTTATTATTTGAGTGTTTTGCCCTCAATATTAGAAAGAAGGTGTTGGTCACGAATCTGCCACAGGAAAGGATTTTCTAAAAACTATGCACCCTAGACCCAGACAACATTGAAATGCTAGGAGAAAGAGATGTCTCCCAGACCAATCTCCAGAGAGGGCTGGTTCCCTTACTAAAACTAAGTTTGATTTCAGATTAAAGTTACTGGAAAGGAATTATAAATGTGCAAAAAGGAACAAGAAAAACATGGAAAGAGATGGGAAATATAGCCGTAGGCTGAATTTGTTATATCGGGAAAGAAACTCAGCAAGAATTTAACCTCAAGCATATAAACAACATATAATTTTAGAATACAGCATAATTCACTTACGACCTTGCACAAACAACCTTCAGAATTGCATTCCAAAACTCACTTTTTCATTTGCGATATTCAAATTCAGATGCAGAATTAAAATCTAACAGCAAATTAGAAAGACAAGCTTAACGGAGAAATACAGGAAATAGAAGGAAATCATCACACAGAAAGACATTCACAAAATCATAGGCCAAGTATTTATTATTTACGCAAAGAACTTGAATGTTTCCAGAAAAATGTCTCTCGAACTCCCGATCCCTTTTTCTGAGATCTACATTGATTTATATAGAAGTTTTGCTTCTTTACAATATTTAAAACTTGCAACGAACCTCATCGAGATCTACAACATATGCAACGGAAACAAGGAAATGATCCCCTTAAACCAGCCTCAAAGAAACCAAAAATTGAATGGAACGAGGAGTCGGTCGTCTTCATTAAATTGTCGTTCTTGAAACATGCTTGAACCGTTAGAAAAATCACAAACAACAGCTTTGGATAATGGAAATATTTAATTATGATGGCTTGGACATGTTCTTCCACCTTACTCGCATCAAAAAGTAGCAAAACATTTAATTTTGGAGCACTTTTAATCATTGGGAATCGCAAAACTTCATCAGGCCGTTTGAACTGCTTTCTGGCGCAAAACTATAATAGGTCATGAAAACACATGTCGTGAAATCATGACATATTTATGCTTCATACGTTTTTGCAATTTGAAATCATGAAAATCAACCATGTCATGAAATCACGACGTATTTGGCTCCTTTGGCTCTTTTGCTACCTTGAACCGCGAAAACACGACGCATCGCGAAATCACGACGCTTCGTACCATTATACTCTTTCTCTGCTCTGTTTTCACAAAAATGTGACAATGCGTGATTTTGTGATGTTCTTCATCCATGTTGTTCTTCAGCTGCTTCGAACCATGAAAATGTGACACTGTGTGATTTCGCTACACCTTTCCTCATCGACATCTTTGTTTTATCTCTGGGTCGCAAAAATCAGACAAGTCGTGAAATCGCTACACTATCTACCCGCTGCTCAATCTTCTTGTCTTAGTCATGAAAATCTGACATGTCATGATTTTGCTACACTTTTCATCCATTCTATACGGTCCAGCTTCTAACCCGCGAAAACGCAACACTCTTGCCTCAAGTGATTCTTCAATCTCCATCATGTCGTGAAATTGTGACAGGTTCTGTCTCCTTGGACTTTGCTGCTTTTGAACCATGAAAATCATCATGTCACGAAATCGCGACAATTTGCTGCACTTAGTCTTTCTTGCCCCATGTTTCACGAAATCACGACGTCTTGGTCTTGCTTAGCTTCATCCCACAAATGTCAGGAAATCGCGACACCAACTTATTTCTTACTCTTATCTGCAAAAATGTTGCGAAATCGTGATGTCTTCATCTTGCTCGGCTTCATCCCACAAATGTCGCAAAATCTCGACGTATTTATGCCTTAATCCTTTTTGTCTCCACTTCGCTGTGACCACGCAACATGTAGCGATTTTGCTATGTTTTTCGTCGTTCATACTGTGTGCAATATTATGTCATAATATTGCTACAAAGTTGATTCTCATTGCCTTTCGCTTAGTTATGTCGTGATTTCGTGACCTTTTCTAACATTATGCAACCCGGCCATCGCATGTCGCGAAAATGCTACATGTCGTGATTTTGTGACAATTTTGCTGCGCTGCCCTCGTTGACCACTTTGACCGTGAAAATCCGACACATCGCGATATCGTGATGATTTTACCCCCTGCTGCTGTTGACTACGCTGACCGTGATTTTTTGACACATCATGAAATCACGATGGTTTTGCGTTTGATTTCTCTCTCCTCAACAAACCTACGATAATGCGACATGTAGCAATATTGTGACGGTTTTCAACTTTGGCTCTCCATGCTATTTTTTGTCACGATTTCACGACAATCTTCGGACTTAGGCATTTTTTGCATCAAAACCTGTATAGGAGTGATAATTTCAACATCTTATGCATGAATAATCAACAATCAAAATAATGTGGCAAAAATGCCAACATTCTTGGCAGCTCACGGGGTATACAGTTCTGCTGTATGCACGAATCCCAGGCCTGAATCCATTGGGCAACAGAGTCAAGAAAAACTGAGAACAGAAAGCTGGTTGATGGGGTACATCTCGGTAGGCTGCTGCAAAAACTCTTGCTAAATTACTGAAACTTCAAGTAAATATGTATTTGGCTTAGCTGACCATGGAATGGAAATGATAAATGATGGAGGTGAATGGAGGGAGTGATGCGATAGATACAGTAACAGAGTGCTTCTGTGCTACCAGCTACTATGAAAGGGAAATGGAAGTGGATGGAATAAATAGAATGATGATCAACAAATATGTAGGCTGTGGAATGGGAATGGAATGGGGAAATGAACTATGGATAAATGCTTAAAACAATAATGTAGTTAGAAGAAAAGGAAAATAAGAACCGGGAATAACAGGAAAAGGGGAAAAGAAACAACAACAGTGGCTTGATTACTCACAGAGGAAAAAGGAGGACGAGAAGGAGGGAATGAAGAAATGAAGGGAAGAAATAAAGAGGAAGCCACTAACTGCTAGGAAAGAAGAAGAAAAAAGAGAGAAACACGTACCTACAGGCTCACATGCAAAAAGAGCCAATGTGGACAGAGGAAAACAATACTTTTTTTTTTCTGTTTCTATTTTTTTTTTTTTTGCTATATACAATAGTTTACGACATGATTGGCATGTCGCCACCAAAAACCCAGTCTCAGGGGGTTATCCGGTAAATCTGTAGTGTCTCGACCAGATTTGATCATACTTGAGTCGGTCCTTGAAATTGGGATGACCTCTTCCTAAATTTCTCCATGTTGCAGACATGGGCAAGTTATCCTGCATGCCAGTACCCACACAATCGAAAAATAATGTAGCAAAGGAATTTACCATATGAAGGGCACCTGTGGGTACCAGTTGTAGTAATGACTGAAGCCAATACCACCATCTTGAAGGGTCCCCTAATTATGGACTGAGAACAGGTTCCTCCAATTCCTGGATGCGATCACATAACCTTTCTGATGATAAATATGCTTTCAGGATCTCTTCAGGCTCAACCTTTTGATCCGGCATGCTCAATAGGTTCTGGCCAAATACTTGCGTGTTGTGCATGGGTATGCCCTTTTTGTGCTCAGGTTCTACAACCTGAGTTTGTTCTTCTTCTTCGCTTATATCCTCTTGATAAAAATTGCAAGCAACCATATTATCTTTTGCTGGGACAATGCTTGCATATGCCCATTATGGGTCTTGGATGAAAGCTGCCTCTTTAATTCCACACAACTGCATCTCAAGTTTCTGCATAGTATAATGGATCTGGTGTGAAAAATACTGTGCGGGATAGACCGAAACAGGAACTACCGGAGAAAGTAATGGAGTTTCTCCCCACGATAATTTTCTTGATAGGAGCAAAAGCTGCTCCACTCGCACTGCTTCCTCAAATATTTGAGGGAACCTTCATTCACCTAATTGCAGCAAGAGGAGGCCTATGTCCGGATGGAAAGCTCGAACATAGAAGAGGTGGGCTTGGGTGGGTGTCGGTCGGATCCTCTCTGGAATTCTCTTCCAACTTCTTGAGAATCGGACATTGAAGTCCGTGATGCTCTCTAGAGGTGCTCTCATGATGTACATTAAAAGCTGAAAGGGATTGTGAGAGCCGTTAAAGGGATCTTCGTCGAATCTTCTGATTAGTGCTCCTGCTAGGTCATCCCATGAGCTGATGCTTTGACGCCTGAGCAGTCTGTACCACTGCAATGCCCTTCCTTCCAAAGATAAAACCAAAAGCCTGATCATGACATCCTCATGAACTATATCATGGAAGGTCGACAAAGTGGCAATATCTTCAATATGCTCTCGGGCCATGCCCTCAATGCCATCATATTTTGTTAGGGCCTTCAGGGCACTTTTGGGAATCTCATGCCATATTTGGAGATTCAGAAGCCAGGATCATCCCATCTAGGACAAACCCTCACCATTATAGTAGTGGTCTACGAAATCATGGCTATCGCCATTAAGTCAGAGTCACCAAGTAAACATTTTTTTTCTCCGCTTTGAGGTCAAGGCTGCTCACCAAACCTTGATTCCTCCAGGGTATCTTCTTTTAGCTTGAAAAGGCATCTACGGTCAAGAAATTTGGATCTTCAGCTCAGCAAAGTCGCCAGATGAACTTACAAATCTTCGCTATGAGGTCAAGACAGCTCATCAAAATCTTGATACCTCTGGGTGTTTAAACAATGAAAAAATCAGTCTCACCGATTATGGATCTTTTGAGACAAGAAGTCTATCCCACCGGGCATGCCAAAAGCTGTTGGTCACGAATCTGCTATAGGAAAGGATTTTTTAAAAACTATGCAACCTAGACCCGACCAACATTGAAAGGCTGGGAGAAAGAGATGTCTCCTAGACCAATCTCCAGAAAGGGATGGTTCCCTTACTAAAACTAAGTTTGATTTTAGATTAAAGTTACTGGAAAGGAATTATAAATGTGCAGAAAGGAATAAGAAAAACATGAAAAGAGATGGGAAATATAGCCGTAGGCTGAATTTGTTAGATCGGGGAAGAAACTCAGCAAGAATTTAACCTCAAGCGTATAAACAACATATAATTTTAGAATACAACATAATCCACTTACGACCTTGCACAGACAACCTTTAGAATTGCATTCCAGAACTCACTTTTTCATTTGCGATATTCAAATTCAGATGCAGAATTAAAATCTAACAGCAAATTAGAAAGACGAGCTTAACGGAGAAATACAGGAAATAGAAGGAAATCATCACACAGAAATACATTCGCAAAATCAGAGGCCAAGTATTTATTATTTACGCAAAGAACTTGAATGTTTCCAGCAAAATGTCTCTCGAACTCCCGATCCCTTTTTCTTAGATCTACATTGATTTATATAGAAGTCTTGCTTCTTTACAATATTTAAAACTTGCAACGGACCTCCTCGAGATCTACAACATATGCAACGAAAACAAGGAAATGATCCCCTTAAACCAGCCTCGAAGAAACCAAAAATTGAATGGAACGAGGAGTCGGTCGTCTTCATTAAATTGTCGTTCTTGAAACATGCTTGAACCGTTAGAAAAATCGCGAACAACAGCTTCGAATAATGGAAATCTTTAATTCTGATGGCTTGGACACGTTCTTCCACCTTGCTCGCATCAGAAAGCAGCAAAACATTTAAGTTTGGAGCACTTTTAATTGTTGGGAATCGCAAAACTTCATCAGGCCGTTTGAATTGCTTTCTGGCGCAAAACTGTAATAGGTCGCAAAAACAAGACATGTCGCGAAATCGCGACGTATTTTTGCTTCGTACATTTTTGCAATTTGAAACCGCAAAAATCAACCATGTCATGAAATCGTGACGTATTTGGCTCCTTTGGCTCTTTCGCTACCTTGAACCACGAAAATGTGACGCGTTGCGAAATCACGATGCTCCGTACCATTATACTCTTTCTCTGCTTTGTTTTTGCAAAAATGTGACAATGCACGATTTCACGACGTTCTTCATCCATGTTGTTCTTCAGCTGCTTCGAACCACAAAAATGTGACACTGTGCGATTTCACTACACCTTTCCTCATTGGCATCTTTGTTTTATCTCTGGGTCGCAAAAATCAGACAAGTCATGAAATCGCTACACTATCTACCCGCTGCTCAATCTTCTCGTCTTAGTCATGAAAATCTGACATGTCAGGATTTCACTACACTTTTCATCCATTTTGTACGGTCTAGCTTCTAACCTGTGAAAACGCGACACTCTTGCCTCAAGTGATTCTTCAATCTCCATCATGTCGCAAAATCACGACAGGTTCTGTCTCCTTGGACTTTGCTGCTTTTGAACCATGAAAATCATCATGTCACGAAATCATGACAATTTGCTGCACTTAGTCTTTCTTGCCCCATGTGTCACGAAATCGTGACGTCTTTGTCTTGCTCGGCTTCATTCCACAAATGTCGCGAAATCGTGATGCCAACTTCTTTCTTGCCCTCATCTGCAAAAATGTTGCAAAATCGTGACGTCTTCGTCTTGCTCGGCTTCATCCCACAAATGTTGTGAAATCGCAACATATTTATGCCTTAAGCCTTTCTGTCTCCACTTTGCCACGACCACGCAACACGTAGCGATTTCGCTACATCTTTCGTCGTTCGTACCGTGTGCAATATTATGTCGCGATATCACTACAAAGTTGATTCTCATTGCCTTTCGCTTAGTTATGTCGCGATTTCGTGACCTTTTCTAACATTATGCTTCCCGGCCATCGCATGTCGCGAAAACGCTACATGTCACGATTTTGTGACAATTTTGCTACGCTGCCCTCGTTTACCACTTTGACCACAAAAATCTGACACGTTGCAATATCGCGACGATTTTACCCCCTGCTGTCATTGACTGCGCTGACCGCGATTTTTTGACACGTCATGAAATCACGACGATTTTGCGTTTGATTTCTCTCTCCTCAACAGACCCGCGATAACGTGACATGTCGCGATATCACGACGATTTTCAACTTTGGCTCTCCATGCTATTTTTTGTCACGATTTCGTGACAGTCTTCAGACTTAGGCATTTTTTGCATCAAAACCTATATAGGAGTGAGAATTTCAACATCTTATGCATGAATAATCAAAAATCAAAATAATGTGGCAAAAATGCCAATAGAAGGTATCATTATCGGACATATATTATTTGAAACAATGGGATGATGAACCTATCTATGATTTTGGAAATCGTTGGAGGGCAGTCATAACAAAGTTGTCATTCTCCCTACCAATGGAAGAAATTATAAAACTTTTCACCAAGAGTTGCTTAAAACCCATCTCTTGGATGCTACAGCTAAATACCTATAGAACATTTGAAGAAGATTTAGCATAGGCTAGTGTCATTGAGGAGATAAAAATCCAAGAAGGTGTCATTAAGCCTAAGAAAAAGGAATGGCAAAATAAGGGCCAATATCGAAATAATCAATCCGACCAAACTAAATCCACACAAGCCTCAATGGCTAACACAACTAATCAAGTCAATCAAGTGGTCATGAGCCAGCCCGTAATGGATCAAAAACCAATGCAACAAAAAATTACCTATCATGTGGTCCCATCAGTAACCCAAGCACCAACAGTACAAAACACATCACCAATTGTGGAACAACCTACCCACCGCCAATTCAATCAACCCCAACGTCAATACACTCCCTTAGCGGAGTCGTATTCATCCATATTTCAAAGGTTGTATGAGACCAATAAATTAGCCTTACCAAAAATAAGGCCCGATGATCCCACTAAAAGGCCTAAAATTTATAGAGAGCACTTGTTTTGCCCATACCATAGGCAAAATGGGCATGATATTAACTCTTGCCATGTTTTCAAGAACATAGTGCAAGACCTCATAGACCTAGGGGCCATTAACATGGATAACACCTTAGTTCCATAAAACCAAAATTTGGGCATATATCAGACACCTCTACCTAACCATGGGGAGGTCCAACATAATGAAAGAGGTAACAATAAACAAACACCTCCTAACCAAGTAAATCAAGTCCAATAGTATCAAAACTTTATAGGAGCAGTCCATGTGGTCACTAGAGGGCAAAGGCAAAATCAACAAAATGCTCAACAACCTTCAAACCCACCTCCCATTCAAACCTTTCCAAATCCATCTCTACCAATAAGTTTATCCAATCCATCCCATCAATCCATCTTTCATCCAATAAGGCCAACAGTAACCTTAACCAGCCGGTTAACCACTAGTTTGAAAATGGCATCAGCCAAACTTCTATGTATGAGCTTATCCAGGGTTATGCATAGTGGCGAATATTCACCAATTGGAAAATATTAGGATTTTCAAAATTAGAAATTGGTGAATATGAGGACCCTCGACGTCGGCCCATTCACCTAAAATTTTTAGGACCAATTTTTTATTAGGATCAATTAGCCATAATATATATCCAAACATAAGCATATTTGTACTCGTTGGAAAGCTCTTTTCAATCCTAATCTAATGGTGGTTTTTTTTATGAAGTTATAAGATGATTTAATAGGTCAAAAGTGGATCCAAATATGAACTTATATTGTAGGGCTTCAAATACCCCAAATTTTGGTATGAGGATGCTCGATTTAGTTTGCTTAATATTCTCCATGATTCACCTTGATTTTGATTAGGATTCGCCATTGTTTTACAAGTATATTTTGAGTCCAACCCCTTATGCATAACCCTGAGCTTATCCAAAAATCCCCTAGGCATAGAGAAAATTTAATGGAAATACTCAAGTCAATTGAGTTAGAATCCCAAGACTCTAATGCCTTCAACAACTTTGTAGGGAGTGTTAGGACACATGGAGCCATCAATCACCTTCTATGACTTTGAGATAAAGTAAATGAATTTCGAATCAGTAGACCCTCCATTGCACATAATGGCCTTAATAGATAGAAAGCCATTCAAAAGAGTACTAATTGATATCGGCTCATCCATAAATATCATTACTATTGTAGCCCTTAGTCACCTCAAATTACTCGCATCCCACATTTCCAAATCATCATTCACCCTCAAAGCATTTAACGATGATTTGTGCATCATATTTGGCACTATTGTTTTACCCATAGAAGTAGGGGCCAGAACATTGTACACAATGTTTCACATCTTGGAAGGAGCCATGGCATATAATATAATCCTTGGTAGACCTTGGATGAGGGAAATGAAATGTGTTCCTTAAATTCTCCACCAATGCTTGAAATATGTTCATGATGGACAGGTCCATTGCATCCCTACGGATGTCGAACCTTTTAAGTATTGTAATTTAATTTCAAATCCTTCTTAGTCCATGTTACCTTCCACACATTTATTCTTGGCACCATCATCGAATCCATCCACATCATCTCTTAATCCGTCTTCTTCTAATACATTTGCATCCTCTTCTAAGGCTCCCATCCTAGAGAATCTACCCATCACATCACCTCTTCAAACATACACTTCTTCTTATACATGTGGTCACAATAATTCTACTATTAACACATCGTACATCACATATACCCCTTCTTCTAAAACCACTTCTTCTATTTCATCATTACCCCATATACCACCATCTAATCTCACACCGCCATCCAACCCCACTCCGTAAGCCGATGTTTCACAAGTTGAACTTTCAAACTGTAAAATATTTAATTCACCACCATCCACAACCAACCCAGAACCCTCTGAGTGCACATCATCAACCACATCAGCCCAAGTCAAAGTCCACATCACCAATCCTAGTATATATGAGTACGTTGTCCAAGACATCACTATCACATCCTTAGCCATTCCCATAGCCAAGGATTTTGGACGTCCCCGAGACCGTTCTTTATCCATAGGTGTTGTTTATGATATGAGCACAACTCCAAATAGCATTACTTTGTTTATGGAGGGTTGGATTGCTCAACTGGAGCAAACCCACCTGAAGAACCAAAAGAGCCTAGACGTGCCATCATACATAATATGGAGGAGTTTCCAGCTTGCTACTTTAACATGTTCAATTGGCAGGGTCAAGGTCTAGGTTCCCATGAGCAAGGGATGCATGATATCTTAGAGGTCCCATATAGAGGTGCCCATGATCATTTCGATTTAGGCTATACCCCGTTGTCTTCCACTACTTCTCTTGAGAAAGCCTTTAAAAAGCTTAGCCTCAATGATGAAGACCACCCCATCCATCCATTACCCCCAACATCCTCGCTTGAACAAGCCCTTCAATAACTTCACATTAACGAAGTAGACGAGGATGACCCCATCAACTTCTCTTATCCTGTCTTTGATTTCGATGATGGAAGTTATGAAGAGTTTGAAGTTATGTCAAATGCTTATGACGATTCCGAAGAGGAGTCACAACCCATTGTCCCCATAACCCAGCATGAAGAGTTTTACCTATGAATGTTCCCCCTCCATCATCCCATATTCTGCTTACTTCTTCCACAAGAACAAGCGAACCCACCTGGTAATCCACCTTGAGCCGCCAACATAAGCCAAGAATTGTAACATATGTACATATTTAAAAAAAAAAATCATCAAATAAAAAAAAATAAAAAATGTTGCTCTGATGTTTTCACATTCATTATTACAGGGATACCATGCCTCAACATCGGTTCCATCATTCCATTTACCCATTCATCCAGATCATCCTACCTTTCGCTAGGTCAATATGAATTATTTACCTCGCTCCACAATCCATACGATTTGGCTAGGCCAATTCCAATTAACATTAGCCTTATTGACTTGGACCGGATTTCCTCCCCACCCTCCTTTTTGGAGTTTGCCCTATCCGAGGAATTGCTAAAGGCTTTGGTCCACTACATTCCTCCTTCACCACCACCTTCGCCTCCATCAGCTTCCACTAATGGTCTCGAGGTCTTTCAAGCAGAGTTAGAAAATTGTAAACAAGAAGAATTAGATGACACCCTAGACTATCCCGACTGGCTCTCAAGACTAGTACCAATTTGTAAGCTTAATGGGGCAATACACATTTGCACTGATTTTTGAGACCGATATTAGCTCTTCCTTGTCTGGGGGTCCTCTTCTATGCATGACACTTCATATATACATGGATAAAAAAAAAATCATTCACATAGGCATTCCCATATTGTATACATTCCATTTGCATTTACATTTAGGCATTTGACATGCATTTACATTTTTGCATTCATACATTGTTTCATTCGCATACATACATATCCCATGGCATTGTACAATTTCCATTTGCATATCAACACTCCATTACATTAGGCATATACATTTGCATTCATCCCGTCCCATGTTCAATGATATGACATAGTGTTGAGTGGTATTTTCACCCGATTGTGAAAACACACTCTCCGATAGGATTCGGGTTCCAAATCCCCTACTTGCAAAGAAATCCTAAACAAGTAATTTCTCCAAGGTCTCCGCTATATTAGCATTTGGTATAAATAATGATATTCAATTTGAATGCTTGGAATACCTTAGTGGTTGCAAGTAACTGTTAACAAGGGGCACTTGTGGTTTATTTTATTCTGAAATTATAATGATTGTTCATTTAATCAGAATGAACTCAATGTGAATTAATCTTAATGATGAAATTATTTTATTTTCGATTTCGGTAAATTTTCAAGTGTTTTATTTTAATGATTGTAAATTAAACTAAGGTTAAAATTTCGGGAAAATAAAAATGCAGAGAATTTGAAGAAATGAAAATAAAATGCAAAGAGACTAAAACTAAAGTACATTCAGAGTGTTACGATTCCTATTTTGACAAAACCGAAGATAATGAGGTTTTCTGCATACAACCTAACCTATTGAACCTGCAAACTCGCACAATCCAGATAAGTTAGGTGCTGGTTTCTGGGATTTTAACTATGATTTTCAGATTTAGACATTCGCATGAAGCAACCAAGAAAACTTGCATTAAACTTCACCTATAAGCCTAAAGATCTAAAAAGGGGAAAAATGAACATTAAATCTAGCATGCAGAAAATAACTCCTTCTTTCTTGTCAATGAGATGCAACTCTCTATAATTATGTATTAAAAATAATGTATCAGTTTACAAGCACAGAATGTTTCCAGTTTTAACAAAACCAGACAAAGTGGAGGAAAACGCTCCAAAAGCAGGCCCAGAATGGCCTATCACCTTCAGCTCTACAACTCTGCTCGCAACGATTTTTGACCCCTGTACCAATCTATGCTTCTGCTTTTAAAATTTTTGGCCATGCTCTCTATTTCGCTCTGTGATGCTTCATTTCATCTCCCAGGTCCCTTCGTTTCATCTTCCTCGCCTCTTCGTCGTTTTTGACTTTCTGCTCGACGTCGAAACGTTTGATCTTCTCTATGAACTATAACTGTCGATCCTGAAATGTTATCATAGCCCCTACACCTTTATGCCACGTGTTCAGCACTTCCCTGCATGTTCCGTAATGGCCTGTCATGAATCGTGACAAAAAATAGCATGTCGCGATATCGCGACATTTTCTATCTATAGCTTTGTTCTTCCTCAAGCATCGCGAAAATGAGACATGTCATGATATCGTGACATTTTTCCTTTTTGGGCTGTGTAGATGCAACCTGTCATGAAATCACGATATTTTTCTCTTTTGGGCTATCTTGCTGCGCTTAACAACAAAAATGCGACATGTCACGAAATCGCGACACTTTTCATTCTACACCATCTCGCTGCTTTTTGTTGAAAAATCGACATATTTCCCTTGCTTAGCTTATCAGTCATTGTGAATCGCGAAAATGAGACATGTCATGATTTCATGACATCTTTCTATCTTTACCTCCTTTACCGCTGATAGATCGTGAAAACACAACCTGTCGCGATTTCGTGACACTTTCTTTCATTTGTTCCTTCCTCACTTTCCTGTCGCGAAAACCTGACATGTCGTGATATCGCGACATTTTTTATCTTTGCCCTTCATCTCGTCTTTAGGTCGCGAAATGGCAACATGTCGCGATATCGCGACAACTTTACATTGACTCTTCTCTTGCTACCTTCGATCGTGATTTCATGACATATCGCAAAAACACGACATGTCGCGATATCGCGGCAATTTTATTCTTACTTTTTCTTTCTCTTACATCGCGATTTCATGACATGTCGCGATATCGTGACATTTTACCTTTTTCCTCTATGCTTTGACCATAATTTCATGACATGTCGCGATATCGTGACACTTTTCATCCTATTCTCTTTGCCACTTTCACCGCGATAATGAACATGTCGCGATATCGCGACACTTTTTATTTTTGCTGTCTTTTACCGATCTAAGCCATGAAAACATGACATGTCGCGATATCGCGACACTTTTTCATTCTTAGCCGCGACAGAGCAACATGTCGCGATATCGCGACACTTTCTTTTTCTTGGCCGCGACAGAGCAACATGTCGCGATATCGTGACATTTTTCATTTTTCTTTGCTATTTTAACATCTGGGCCACTCGACCTTCTTGGAAAGTGTGCAAAAAAGGTGGGTCCCCAATTTTGGGGTGTGTTGTGGAGCAGCCACAACAAATGGCGACTCTGCTGGGAAATGCTCCTGAGCATTTCGGTGAGAACCTAACCTGAAAAAAATACATACTTGAATACAGGCGTTAGCACATAAAACATAAACAAATGTCGATAGATCAGAAATACATGAAACATTAGAATCATTAAGTATCAGCTCGGTGTGTGCAATGTGTTCCATTTTCTATCGTTTGAAATTGATCAACATTCCATTGTCAGTTTTACATGAATGCATATGTGAGATTGTGAATGATTTGTGTAACCTGATAAATATGCTTAGAGATTTTGCTTTTATAAAGGCTTAGACCTTCTAGTATCATACACAAACATTTAAGATTATCAAACCCTCTTAGGATCAACTATATGTATAATGAATTGCTTTATTAGATCCCAAAGTTGGTTATGAGTCACTACTATCTTGAACCCATGTGCAAGTGAAAGTGAAATCAGAGCTTTGGGAAATCGGACTCCCAACCTAATCGAGATGGGAGTTTAACCCTATCCTTACTACTCGATTTGGAATTCATTACCTCACTTTGAGCAAAATAATTTAACCAGTTATGGATGAAATGGTCATGCTAGTATATCCGTTTGAAAATTTAGTGGTCTTGTTTTTAGACAAGACATGTTGCCATGCATGGGCATACTTAACCCCATAATCCATGATTTAGCTTCATTTTATTTTATTTCTTGAACCTTGGGGATGACTACCCATCCTTTGCTAGAGGACATGTAGTACGATCCTTCCAATCCAATATAAAGATGAAATGGGAAATATTTAGTTTTTATTTCTTGGACCTTGGGGATGACTACCCATCCTTTGCAGAGGACATGTAGTACGATCCTTCCAATCCAAGATTTATGAAATGGGAAATATTTAGTTTTTATTTCTTGGACCTTGGGGATGACTACCCATCCTTTGTAGAGGACATGTAGTACGATCCTTCCAATCCAAGATTTATGATGAAATGAGACATAGGAGCTTTGGGGAATCAGATTCTCAACCTAGGCGAGATGAGAATTATGCCCTATCCTTACTACTCCATGTAGGTCAAATCAGAGCTTTGGGGAGTTGGATCCTCAACCTAAGTTCGATGAGGATTTAACCCTATCCTTACTACTACGATTTTAGGCTTTAAGCTTTATGGAAGTGGTAAAAACCACTATTTTAAGGATCATGTTGCATAATAGGATAGACATGAAATACTTCTTTCGCTCGACCTTTTCTTCCAAGCAAGGTTTTGATCATTTTGCTCAAGATCCTTTTTAATGTGTATAAAATGTGCTTGGTTCTAGATATCTCGGGCCTCGGTTCCCAACCTTAGGATTTTTTCTTATTTATGTTATAGCATAACCCTAAGAGGATTTGACACACTTTAATGATTTGTATCTGAAATGCATATGCAACTAAGATGGCATGTATATGCAAAGTGAGATGTAATATGAATGCATTGCCCTTTGAATTGTAGATGGAGTATTGCCATAAAAAATATAAAGCTGACTACTTCATGCACCACAAGTTTCAAACGATATTATTAAACTGTTTGTGTTTCTTGCGGAGCTTTCTACAACATAATTCCAATGTTCCATATTTCCCTGATCTAAAGCATAAGTTAGCATCTCAAGACAACTTTTTCATCATTTTTTTTTTATAGACAAACAAAACATGTCAAATAAACACACAACTTAAATAATAAAAAGAAACAAAAACTTGAAAATTCATACCAAAACAGAAAGATATAATTCCAATCTCCTACGACTTAAGGGCTAAAATAGTGCTTTAAAACATGCCCATTAACTGGTAACGTCGGATCCTTCTTGTATAAAGTTCTTAATTTGAAGGTATTTTTCCCTAGGATTTCCGAAATCGATAAGGGCCTAACCAAAGACAATCAAATTTTTGATGATTCCCCTTTTCTTCATGTCTTTTATCCCACTAGTAAGACCAAATCCGAAATTCGAAGGACTTAATTTTAGCTCTTCTGTCAAACCATATTTTAACAACCTCTTGGTGTTTACTCATGTGAATCATGGCTTCCTCCCTTTTTTCATCGAGGTGCGGTAAATGACTTAATCTAGCTTCAGTGTGGTTATCTGTTCCCAAGTATTCTTGCATGAAATGCAAGGTTTGCGACTTCAAGTTTGCAGGAAAGATTGGGTCTTGTCCATAGACCAAATGATAGGGTGTGTTTCCTATTGAGTCTTTTATTCTGGTCCTATCTGCCCAAAGAGCAAACTTTAACTGGATGTGCCAATCTCGAGGGTTCTTTTCCAGTAATTTCTTAATGATATTCAACAAATTTTTGTTTGAGGATTCGGCCAAACCATTTCCTTGAGGGTAATAATTAGATGCAAATTTTAAACTCACTTTATTGTCGTATGCCCAATCTGCAAATTGCGTGGAAACAAAAGCTTTACCATTATCACTAACGATAGAATCGGGCATTCCGAATCTTGTTATGATGTGATCCTCAAGGAATTTTATTACAACGTCTCGTAGTGGCATGTTTTGTAGGAACTGCTTCCGTCCACCTTGTACAATAATCTGTAGCTGTTAGTATGAATTTATGGGAATCTGAAGAATTTGGGTTAATAACCCCAATGAAATCTAATCCCCATTGTGCGAATGGTCTCATCTCAACTATAGGTTGTAATGGCATGGCTGCGTTTCTTTCTCTGTTGGCAGCTACTTGACAAATGTGGCAAGATCTCACATGGGCATGTGCATCTTTAAAAATGTGAGGCCAATAGTATCCTGCTCTCGGGATTTGATGCGCTGTGGCATTTTCCGCACCATGGCCAGTTCCATATTTCCCATGAAGTTCCTGCAGAACCTTGGCAGACTTCTACTTTATTCAGGCATCTCAAGTAGATCCCCTCATAATTTTTCTTGTATAGAACACCGGATCTAATCGGATAATTAATAGATTTAAGTCTTAAAGCCCTTCTTTGAGTGGAATTCAAATTGGATGGACACTTACCATTTAATAGAAAATGCACAATGTCAACATACCAGTCATCCTTAGAAATGTATTCTGCATTTGAATATTGGCATGTCATTTGCGGATTATTCTCAGCGATCGCCTTCACAAGTCCCTGTCCTCGAACTAGTTTCATAGGTTGGATTTCAAGATCAAATTCTTGGATGGTAGAAATCCATTTACCTCTTTTCTCGCCTAGCTCGTTCTGTAAAAACATAGTCTTGACAGCAAGGTCAGGCACAATGGCAAAAACTTTGCTGTGCACAATGTAATGTCGAAATTTTTTTACCATTTTAAAAGTGCGTACATCTGCTTATCGAGGATGGAATACCTCAATTGAGCATCTTTTAGAGGAGCACTTAAAAATGCTATGGGATTTTCAGCGCTATCTTCACCTTTCTGAGTCAATACACTCGCAAAAGAGTGTTTCGATGCGAAAGCATAAATATAGAAAGGTTTAGAATAGTCTGGACTTATGAGGGTAGGGGCTCTGGAAATGGCATCCTTAATGTTTTGAAAGGCCACCCTACTTTCCTCGTTCCATCTGACATCTACATCCTTCTTGAGCATCTTGTTCAACGGTTTGGCTATCTCAGTGAAGCTTGAAATAAACTTCCTCACAAAATTAATTTGCCCAAAGAAATATCTCAACTCCTTTTTACTACCCGGGAGAGGCAAGTTTTGGATAGCTTCTATCCTTTCTGGGTCAATGGATATACCTTCTTTTGAAATGATGTGACCAAGTAGTCTTCCTTCTGTTACTCCAAAGATGCATTTTTTTGGATTTAAAGAAATTCCATGCTCTCTGCATCTTTGAAGAACCTTTTTCAAATCCTTGACATGGTCTTCTCTTTTCTTTGAAAATACTGGAATATCATCCACATACACAATGATACACTTGCCTATAAGCCCTTTGAATGCATAGTCCATGGCGCGTTGAAATGTTGCACCAGCATTTAACAGTCCAAACGACATTCTTTTGTAGGCAAATGTCCCCCATTTGGTTGTGAAGGCTGTTTTCATCCTGTCATTGGGATGAATAAGAATTTGGTTATATCCAGAATATCCATCAAGAAAAGACATCATTTCAGATCCATTCATTGTTTGTAAAATTTCATCAATGGATGGCAATGGATAGTTATCCTTTTGAGAGGCCTTGTTAAGATTTCGAAAATCTATACATAGCCTAATCTCTCCGCTCTTCTTTCTTATTGGAACGAGGTTATCAACCCAGGTTGAGTGCCTAACAGGGAAAATAATCTTTGCTTTCAATAATCTATTGACCTCCTTTTCTATTAAGGGCTCCAATAGCGGGTTAACAACTCATTGTCTTTGTCTGAAAGGCTTGGAGTCCGGCTTTAGAGGGATGGTATGTGTAATGACGTTTTGGTTGTATGTTTTCAATTCGTTATAATTCCAAGCAATGCAATCCACGTAGTGTTTTAGTGCATGTATTATATTTTCTCTTTCTTCAGTTGTACATGCCTTTGCGATGTACACTTCCCGTGGATTGTCTGCACTCCCTAGATTAATTAGATCACATGCATCTTTGGGGAGTGGAACCTTTTTTCTTTTCTGGCCTTGTATCCCATATCGAACATTTTCTCCAATGAAACTATGTCTTTAGGTATTTTGTTGGATTGACATGTAGTTTCACTTTCGTTTTCTGCTTCTTCTTGCCATCTTTGCTCCTCATCAATCACCTGGTTTTCAAAAATACCGAGTTCATGACAAATTTGAATATGTGTCTGTCATTTTCAAAAACTTGGAAATTCTTGACATTATCAGGTATCGATGGACAAGGAACTAATTCGATGGAGAAATTTTTACACCTTTTTATATCAACTGGATTTAACATGCCTGCGGTGACTGCAAGAGAATCTGCTATGCGATTTCCTTTTCTAGAAATAAGGGCTATATTGAAAGCGTCGAATTCCTCAATGAGGTCCATTACCCTAGTTCTATAAAGGCTCAGTCTCTTATCGCGGCATGTATATTGTCCTTTAATCTGTTTGACTACCAGTTCAGAATCTCCCAATACTTTCAAGCATTTAACCTTTTTGCTCAACGCCAGTTGTAAACCAAAAATTAGTGCTTCATACTCTGCCACGTTATTCGTGCAAGGAAACTGTAACCTATAGGCAGCAAGTAAAGGTTTACCTCCTGGACAAGTGAGCTCGACTCCGGCTCCTGCTCCCTGTTTGGATTTGGATCCATCAAACCTAAGCAACCATATGAAATCATTTTCCTCAAGAGAGCTACCATGAAATGTTTCCCCTTTAGGCTCTTCGATAGCCTCTTCAACATCAAATGCATAAACCCCCAACTCTGGCTCAGAAAACTGAACTTCATTTGGCTTATTAAATTCGGTTATGATTTCCTTAAGCCTCGGTTCATTTTCTACTCCGATTTGATTTGCGATTCCTTTCCAGGGTAGCCACATATGTGAGCAATCGGTTGAAAAATAGTCATTCAAAGTTTTCATCCAATCCCTTGCAAGTAGCATTCCATATCTACTTGGGATATTAACAACCAGAATGTCGACCACTTGTTGGACCCTGGGTTCAGAATTTAGTTGAATTTTGACATCATATAGGGTCCCTACCACATTTACCTCAGATCGGTCCAATTGCAAAACCTTGCATTTGGATGAAATAGGTTGTAGACCTAGCATTTGACATATCTCTGAAGGCATGAGATTGCTCGTGGCACCCGTGTCTACCAAACAATTATGCAAATTCTTACCAGCAATCCTCAGAGTCAATAAGAATGGTGGGACATCCCGTCTCTCCTTTCGTAAAATCAAATGAGACTCAACTTCCTTTCCCTTCCATACTTGATTAGGTGAGTTCGAGCCTTTATCAATGCTTCTTTTTGGCCAGGCAACCTGGCCGCTTCTAAGAATGAAAGGCTCGACTTAGATTTCTTTAGATCCTCCACTATGTCATAGTTTGATTTTTCAAGTTTGACTATCTTCTGCGTGTCATTAGACGTTTCTCTTCTAAGTGGAGGAGGAGGATTATTATCTGCCTTAGTATCCGGAGGAAGGATAGAGTTATTTGGTGGTGTTGATGATGTTTTAGGGGCTTTAGATTTACTTCTCAAATGATATCCGTGATTCCCATTTCTAAACTCTCGAAAAGCTTGCACCTCCTGTTCCAAAATTTCATCTTCCTCTTCCTCACTCTCACCTTCTTGACGGTATAAAGTTTCCACCACCATAATGTTATCATCTTGATGTTGGGGTGGACCATCATTTGGCACAAGTTCCAGGTCATCTACTTGGGCTTGGAGACAATGAGTGTATCTAGCGATTTCAGGACAATTCCTCTCATTGTGCTCCTTTGTATTGTGCAATCTGCACCCCTTTTCCCATGCAAAATCGGAAAGATTCGAAAGGGAAGCTGGATTGACTAGGTCCTGTAGAAGTATCTAGTTGATTGGCAATAGGGGCAGGTACGCCTCCATTGTTTGGCTTTGTGTTCCAATGTCTCCCTCTATTGTTAAAATTTTGACTTGAGTGAGGGGCATGGGACTCATACTTCTATTTTTGAACCATGTCATTACTCAGTTTATGAACTATCTTCTTGAGCTCTTCAACATCCGAATAAATCTCTTTCGGTGGAGCTACATTATTGTTAGTTCCCGTTGGGTTTGCATAATTCGTGGGATCTTGATTTAACATTTGAGTCAGATTTTGAGGAATTTGATTCATATATGGATTTACACTTTGGATCGGAGTTGGATTTGGGAAAGGAACTATAGCCTGAGAATTAACCTAGCTGGTTCCTTGCATAGTCGATTGACTATTTTGCAAAAATGCGAGAACGGGTGGAATGGATGTGATCGGTTGGATCGGAATGGGTGCATAGGCAGGTGTTGGTGGATATGGTTGTTGATATGGGAAAGCATTCATGTTTGGCATTTGCGGTGCCATGATCTGATTTACCATGGGAGCTTGACCATATGGAGCATATTGTCCCATCATAGGCATCTCGGGGAAACCCATAGCCCTGTGGTGTCATTTGCTGCTCGATGGTCATAGCTTCGTTGTAAGCTAAGGCGAGCATGGTGACTTGAGGATTTTTCCTGGCAAACATCGTTGTCATCGGATCCAATGCCCCAAAATAGATTTGTAAAGCTACTACGGGGTCTATGGCAAAATGTCGAACTACTCTATTATAACATTTTTGGAATCTCTGATTAAAGGTTCTGATTGGTTCACCCTGGCCCCTTTTGCATGTAATAAATTGATTGTAGATGGTTGCGGGATCCAACGGTGACCTAAACTGATTGACAAAGGCATTCTCCATTTGCGTCCATGAAGTGATTGAACCAGTAGGCAAGCATATATACCATTCATAGGCTACTTGGTCTAGGCTCATGGGAAAAATTCTGCAAGCCACATCTTCATGTTGGACTTGCAACCTTATCAAAACATCCCTATAGGCCTGGATATGCTCCTCTGCGGTCCTTGGGCCATCTGGTTTATATTTGGGCAAGAATATTTCTATGTTCTTAGGGATTTCATGGATATCCCCTGCAATATTCAAAGGAATATTATTAGCTCCGTACCAAGGAGCTGCCGGAGGTTGGGCCATCTGATTTAAGATTGATGAGGATAACCCTACAAGCACGGTGGAAATGGTACTGACAATAGGTACACTGGTGGCAATTGATACCACCGGTGTAGGTCCGCTCGATGCTTCTAAAACAAAGAGGTCTTCTGTGACAAGGTTGTCTGATGGGTTCACAGCTTGCTTGGTTTTATTTCTTGGAGTCTTACAAGTGAGTGTAAGGTCATGAAATATGGTTTCCCCAGTTGTTCTGGACCTAGTTGCGATCCGACGCGGTGGGTCCAGCTTGCCTGACGAAACTCCCGGTACCTCCAAGAGAATCTGCAACACAACAAAAAATGCTGCAGTTATAACCGTTACTGAGATTGAAAGAATAACATTAAATCAAAACACATTATTTCTGTATGAACAATCAAACAACGTTAGAACGATGTATATGAATTTCTTAACAAAATCGAATACAGTAAACCAGTTCAGGCCCTCCTTCTAGCGCCAATCTGTTGAGTGGTATTTTCACCCGATTGTGAAAACACACTCTCCAATAGGATTTGGGTTCCAAATCCCCTACTTGCAAAGAAATCCTATAAATAATTTCTCCAAGGTCTCCGCTATATTAGCATTTGGTATAAGTGATGATATTCAATTTGAATGTTCGGAATACCTTAGTGGTTGCAAGTAACTGTTAACAAGGGGCACTGTGGTTTATTTTATTCTGAAATTATAATGATTGTTCATTTAATCAGAATGAACTCAATGTGAATTAATCTTAATGATGAAATTATTTTATTTTCGATTTCGATAGATTTTCAAGTGTTTTATTTTAATGATTGTAAATTAAACTAAGGTTAAACTTTCGGGAAAATAAAAATGCAGAGAATTTGAAGAAATGAAAATAAAATGCAAAGAGACTAAAACTAAAGTACATTTAGAGTGTTACGATTCCTATTTTGACAAAACCGAAGATAATGAGGTTTTCTGCATACAACCTAACCTATTGAACCTGCAAAATCGCACAATCCAGATAAGTTAGGTGCTGGTTTCTAGGATTTTAACTATGATTTTCAGATTTAGACATTCGCATGAAGCAACCAAGAAAACTTGCATTAAACTTCACCTATAAGCCTAAAGATCTGAAAAGGGGAAAAATGAACATTAAATCTAGCATGCAGAAAATAACTCCTTCTTTCTTGTCAATGAGATGCAACTCTCTGTAATTTCTGTATTAAAAATAATGTATCAGTTTACAAGAACAGAATGTTTCTAGTTTTAACAAAACCAGACAAAGTGGAGGAAAACGCTCCAAAAGCAGGCCCAGAATGGCCTATCACCTTCAGCTCTGCAACTCTGCTCACAGCGGTTTTCGACCCCTGTACCAATATGTGCTTTTGCTTTTAAAATTTTTGGCCATGCTCTCTGTTTCGCTCTGTGACGCTTCGTTTCATTTCCCAGGTCACGTCATTTCATCTTCCTCGCCTCTTCGTAGTTTTTGACTTTCTGCTCGACGTCGAAACGTTTGATCTTCTCTGTGAACTGTAACTATCGATCCTAAAGCGTTATCATAGCCCTGACATCTTCATGCCACGTGTTCTACGCTTTTCTGCATGTTCTGTAATGGCCCGCTGTGAATCGTGACAAAAAATAGTATGTCACGATATCGCGACATTTTCTATCTACAGCTTTGTTCTTCCTCAAGCATCGCAAAAATGAGACATGTCGCGATTTCGTGACATTTTTCTATTTTGGGCCGCGTAGATGCAACCTGTCGTGAAATCATGTCATTTTTCTCTTTCGGGCTATCTTGTTGTGCTTAACAGCAAAAATGTGACATGTCACAAAATCGTGACACTTTTCATTCTGCACCATCTTGCTGCTTTCTATCATGAAATCATGACATATTTCCCTTGCTTAGCTTATCAGTCATTGTGAATCACGAAAATGAGACATGTCACGATTTCGTGACATCTTTCTATCTTTACCTCCTTTACCGCTGATAGATCGTGAAAATGCAACCTGTCACGATTTCGTGACACTTTCTTTCATTTGTTCCTTCCTCACTTTCCTATCGTGAAAACCTGACATGTCATGATATCGCGACATTTTTTTATCTTTGCCCTTCATCTCGTCTTCAGGTCGTGAAATGGCGACATGTCGCGATATCGCGACAACTTTTGCATTGACTCTTCTCTTGCTGCCTTCGATCGCGATTTCATGACATATCATGAAAACACGACATGTCGTGATATCACGACAATTTTAAGTCTTCAGCTTGGTTCTTTGTCTTACATCGCGATTTCATGACACGTCGCGATATCATGACATTTTAGCCTTTTGTCCTGTTTGACCATTTTGACCGCGATTTCATGACATGACGCGATATCGTGACACTTTTGGCATCCTGTTCTATTTGATCACTTTGACTGTGATATCACGACATGTCGCGATATTGCGACACTTTTTATTTTTGCTGTCTTTTGCTGATCTAAGCCGCGAAAACGCAACATGTCACGATATCGCAACATTTTTCATTTTTAGCCGCGATAGAGCAACATGTCGCGATATCGCGACACTTTCTTTTTCTTAGCCGCAACAAAGCAACAGGTCGTGATTTTGTGACATTTTTCTTTTTATTTGATTTTAGCATCTGGGCCACTACAGTATTTTTGGAAGTATGTAAAAAAGAGGTGGGTCCCTAATTTTGGGGTGTGTTGTGGAGCAGCCACAACACATAGTAATGATGATATGGCCACAAATAAAAAGTTAAGTTATACAAATTGGGGGTACCTAGTTTGAAGAAATCATGCAACCCTTGCAAAAGTCATATATCAACCACATCATGTGTCCTAGATTTTTAGTCACTCAGACATAACTAGTGTAGCTAGAAACCTCCAAATGGATGTCCAATTTTATTTAGGACCAAAAACATAATTTATACACTAAGAAAGTCTTGAGCATTGTCGATCGATCACAAAATAATCTTGAACCAATCACATTCCATCACACCTTAAAAACATTATGAGATAGGGGGGTTAGTACCATACTTGGGTAGCACCTTGAGGTGAAAAGGAGATAATCCTTGTTTGTCCCATCATGCAACATAGTCCAAAGAAAAAATAGTGGTTTTCACCACTACCAACATTGCTCCAAACATAAACATAAAAACATAGAGTAGTAAGGATAGGGTCAAAATTCTCATCACACTTCAGTTGAGAATCCGATTCCCCAAAGCTCTATACAAAGTTAACAAGTTCAATTCCCCCATCCTTGATCACTAAAGTTGTAAGGATTCATACTTTACGCCCCCTCAGAAGGGTGAGTTGTCATCCCCAATGTCTAAAAGATTAATCCCATTGGACTATGGAGTGAATCTCCACTAGGGATATAGACGCTTTACCGGTAGTGGAGTAATCTCATGTGATGTGACATGTCTATCCTCCAAAAAGAGAGACCTTTGAGTGCACATAAGGATAGGCTAGCCTCAGGTCATATACATAACAATTCATACCTAAATCTACTCATAATGGATTAATGAACTTCACGTGCACACACACTAGTACTTGAATGGATAGGGTAATTGTCATACTCAAGACTTGGTAATTGAACCTCACTCGCACACATATTTTATTCTAAAGAAAGTTAGACAACCTTAGTGAGTTTGGTTGATGACACTAGTATGTTTGAGTCTTTGAAAACCTTTTCGTCTTCCATATCAACATCCATATCTTCTTCCATATCAACATCCATGTCTTCTTCCATATATGCTTCCATATCAACATCCATATCTTCTTCCATATCAACATCCATGTCTTCTTCCATATATGCTTCCATATCAACATCCATATCCGCTTCCATATTAACATTCATGTCTTCATTAAGAGACAAGTTGCAAGAGCGCCAACAAATTCGGTACTCCCAATTGCAAAACAATGGACAACAAAAATGGCCAATAAAATTTTTGAACTATAAAAAGATCATTTGAACACTATGCATTCCTCTCATATAGTTTAGATTCATTATACATTTACTTGCATTAATCATCCATAACAAATATCATTTAGATGGCATTAATCATCCACATAAACACCATTCATATACATGACATTTCACATGCATTAATCATCCATATAAGCATTATGCATACACATCATGATTAGCTTACATTAAGCATCAATAAAACATTAAACACAAATTGCATAAAAACACAAAAGCATTCACACAAAATACAACACAAAAGTAAAAGCCATGTATATATGTATAAATGTCGCATATACAATAAATGCCAAAAAGGCTACAAAGGGAGCACCAAGGCTCATATACAAAATAGTGCATCTAAGCACTAAGCTAATATCCATGAGAGGACCCCTGAGACCTAGTAGGAGCCCTTGACCTAGTACTTTGCCTAGACTCAGTATGCCTAGATGACTCGGATATAGAAAAAGGAGGATCTGACAATGCCATGTGGTGATGCATACACAAATCCTCCAAGGAATATGCATACACCTCACTGGCCCACAGATGCCGTAGGTCCATTTGATGTCAATGCTCATTAGCCAACATCTCTACCTAAAGCCTTGTGATTGTATCCTAATAACTAGCCATAGGTATCGCCTGCTCTGCCTCTAGCCATGCTATAGTAGCCAAATATTCCCTATGAGTCTCAAGCATAGTCTCCCACTCCTCGTGATGCTGCTCCAAATCTGCCCACAACCTGGCAACCTCCAAAATCTCACCCATCTCCTCATCATCCTCCCTCTCCTCATCCACCAACCCCATCCCCAGATCCTACTGGGCTGACTCCCTTGACTGCCTTCGACGTACTAACCCCTGAGGCCTCGTCCTCCTTAGAGTCGTACCCAACCTCGTAGCTACTACATCATCATCCACAACCTTTGGTACCCACACTGGCTAGGTACCAAACCAATCCACATACTCTAGAGTCACCCCGACATCATCCACACCAGGGAACTCCAACTGCTCATCATCATCCATAGGCACCCACCATGGCTCTGCGTAGGGAAGCCCCACCTCATCCCACTGACGTCCATACAACACTAGATCATCTGGCACATCCTGAGGCAAGCCAAATTGCTTCAACACCCATGAGTATTGAAAGTACTCCACATCCTCATCTCTTCGACCAATCAACCACCAAGCTTGCCTCACTTGACCCAGCTACTCCCTATCACCATCCCATAGAACACCTCACCAAAACCTCCATATCACGTTAGCCTAAGTCAAACCTGACCATATATCTTGATACCACTGGCTGGTATGTACTTCTCAACTTGACTGTACCTTCTTCGCCACTGCCCATCACCTAGCATAGGGCTCCCCCATCCGCCATGTTTGACATGGCAATCTCTCTGGTCAAGCCACAACAAAATGCTCCGAAGCCCAACACATTAGGAGGAAGCTGCACCCAATCCCCTTCCTCCTTTGCGTCACCTTATACAACTCCTAGTATAACTGTGCCAACAATGCAAGAGCCCATGCATACTCCTGGAGATTAGTCAGTAGCTCGCTCACCAACCCCAATAGGTTCCAAGGGAACCTACAACTAGTGCTATTAGGTAGAACAATGTTTGCTAACACAAACATGATCAAGGTCGGGAGCGCATACAACTCCTTCACCTTGTACATGATCAAATAAAATATACCCCCATATCCCATATGAGCCTCTTGCCATAGATCCCCAAACATCCTCTCCATATTTTCCTTCTTGTCCTGACCAACCACCATCTTCTCCCCTTCTACTGGCACCTTGAGGATGCGGTATACATCCTCAAGAGTGACAGTAGCCTCCCAAGTCGGTAGCTATAACGTCCCTCTATCATAGTCCCATATCTCTATCAATGATGAGAGATACCCCTCATCTGCCCTCACCACATCCAGCATAGCTACCTCCTCCATGTCCACCTTCCCCAAAAGCTCCCACTCCCCATCCGTGAGATTCTTCCTCATCCCAAGAACAATAGGAGAGAAGCGATGTCGAGGCTCAATATCCCTCAACTGCAACAACAAACATTTGGTTAGCATTAATACTACTTACAAAAGAAAACACAAAAACAAAAGAAAAGAAAATTTTGCACAAAATAAAAAGTGTTTTTAAACATTATCGGGGCAAATGGGGCCTCAGCTCCACCAACAACATTCGACCCCTCCACCACCATAGCTTTCGCATAGATTCTCACTCACCTCACTAAGCTCACCACACCCACTCCACTCCCCAGAAACAACTTCTCAAAATCCAAAGCGTGCAACTGAGCCATGATTCACTCAGAAAGCTATTTATAACTTTCCTTAGTGCATTCAAGTGCAGACCTGCACCTACAAATCGTAGGCTTGCGCGGGCGCCTGTGGGCACACCCAAGCGCACGCGGGTGCCTACAGAATATGCCAGGCACAACCACGCGTTTGGCACCAAAAAGGCATAAAGAAAAAATCAATCAAAACAGTAGCTTACCTCCTCCACATTTCACCAAATTTCATCCACACATCACATACATCATAAAATTTGATTTTGTGAAAACAAAAATTGTTTTACATGCATATTTTGCGAGAACAAACCAAATTCTTCAAATACACATATCGCATTACAAAACCTGTCAATTGAGGTCAAATTTTCACAAAATCGACATTCCACAATGCTTCATCATCCCATCAAATTTCATGAAAATTGGAGTTGATTTGACCACTAAACCATTCATTTTTGCCAAAATGTGCAACCAATAGCAACAAAAACACAAAATAAAAAATCAATCAACTTACAATAAGTGAAATCACTGCATGAATCCATAAAATATTCTTCCATCATCATATTTCATGAATCACTCATCATACATCACATTTTCATCTTGTTGAGTAGATGGTAAGCGAACCTTGTATCTAGTGGGTTATCCTATCAACTTGGCGATTGCAGTGATTTGCGTCCATGCAATTCGGTAAGATGAATAACCTACAATAAGGACACTTGACCATGATCATCATCTGTTATCACATCATCAAAGATCACAATCACATTTGATACCTCACATTTTGAGAACAAATTTGCCAAGAACAATTTGCTCAAAGGCAGTCATTGATGCCCTTTTTCATGGGGCACGAAAACATGGATAATAAAAATCACAAACACTCATTCATCTGACAATAGTCACAATACAGGACATATCGGTAGGTTGATTGGTTCCATTGCAGAATTGGCAAAGAAATTTCCACAGTCACTACCCCACCCCTATGTTGACTTAGTCATCATGCATCTCCATACATTGCATACTCAATGATGCCATTGCGACATCTTATTCAACAACATTGAATCATCCCAAAGTTTGGGGCAACCACAATTTGATTATGATTTCCCACAATGGGATACATCTTACATGATCATGACATTGGATAAAATCCCTTTCCACCATTGGGGCAAAAATGGTATCACATTTTACATCATTCATATCATCTACAATCACATGGTATTATACACCAACACCCTTTTTCCATCATTGGGGCAAAAATGGTATCACATTTTACATCATTCATATCGTCCACAATCACATAATATTTCATCTCATCATTCATCACTTACACAAAATTCTTTTTCAATTGGCTTGTGAGATGCTTCTCATTCACCAATTGAGGGGGTAAGCTACAAAAATTCTTAAAATTATTTATTATTTTATCTTCAACATCAGTGCTCAAATCCAACGACAGAGAGAAGCTGCTTCTGTGACCATAAGCCCATGCAGGTGTCTTGTATTTTTTCACCATATTGTGTTTCACAAAACATGTTACAAAAAGGGGCATATGTAGACACCAAATTACAGCCACCAATCCTCCATCCTAACCATCCCACCATCCACTTGTCCACCATTCACCCTTCCCACCTTCAAAAGACCCACTTTAGCCCTTTCCTAACCCAATTAGGCTTATTTTAATATTATTTTAAATTTAATATAATATTTTATATTATATTATAATATATTTATTATAAAATATGTATTTATAAACCCAATTAACCATAGCCATCCGATCCAATCTAATCTCCATCATCCATTTTCATTAATCCATGCCACACTTAAAGTACAATCTTAGCCCTAGGATGTGATTTAATCTTAGCCACACGATCTAAAAGTGTTGAGCTAAAACCCTAAGAAACCCTAAGGTTGGATTATAAGTAAGGGCATTTGCAAATTACCAAACCTCTGGAACCCTAATATTGGCATGTGCATCCTGAAGAAGTCATTGGCGAAGCCCTAGTGAAGCAAAAAGTGATAGAGCCCTAAAAATCCAAAGCCCTAGCTAGCCATAGGACTTCAACTGTTCCAGCCATCCCCACATCCATTCTCCATCACCGTCGCAGTCCCCATCCATCCGCCGCATTCATCGTGTCCTCCATGATCTACTTTTGCAGATATACCCTTACCCGCAGGTGCCCTCCCGAGATTGCCAAGCTCACCGCAAAGCCTACTAAGCGCACACTAGAGCCTACTGTATCCCGTAGGTGTACACCAGAGCCTACTGTATCTCATAGGTGCGCACCAAAGCCTATTGTATCCCACATGTGCACACCAGAGCTTATTGTATCTCGCAGGTGCGCACTAGAGCCTACTGTAATCACCAGGTGCATGCCTGAGCCTGTTGCTACACATCTATTGCTGCTAGGGCATCACATCCACATATCTGCAATAAAACATTGATAAATAGCAAGGTAAATCCCAATGGTTTTATTTCATTGTATAATATGTAGATTTTTGTATGCCATTTTATTCATTAATAGCTAGGGTTTTATTGGTAACTAAGGGTCTCACTTTGTGGAGCCCTCATATGTATTTCTAATGCCCCTTTTTTTTGTGTGTATGCAGATCTATAGGTTCTCATTCAACATTGGATAGCTGTTGAAGCTAGAGTGGACCGACATCAGATATCCAAGAAGCCCACTCATTCTATTGGAAGAGAAGCACGTTGAAGATACTTCATTATTGTAGCTAGGGTTTCAAATAACCCTAACATCTTGTACATCATTGTATCAAATACTCACTGAGTACAAATTGTATCAAAAGGAGTTTATTAGCTCCCCCCGTTTATTGAATAAAATTATTTATTTGTGCAATCTTGTGTTTCTTTGGGTTATTTGCTTTCTTTATTATGTAAGTGTCATGTTTTCATCTTCATAATGAGGTTACCTCTGAAAGCCTCAAAGAGCATATGAAAAGAGCAACAAAGAAAGCGGCTGAAGAAGCAGAGCGAGTTGAAGTACTCAAGATTGTAGTTGAAACCAAAGCCAAGGAGAAAGCTAAAGAAGAGGCACACCAAAAAGCATCCACATCAAAAGAACTAGCTAGGGTAGCTGATACAAAGACTCCATAATATCCCAATGGATAAAATCCTAGGATCGCTTGCATCCATGCAAGCTGGATACCCCGTGAGTCACCAAAAATGTTGGCAGTTTTGTACTTTGCCACATTGTTATTTTGATCTCATTTTAATGGAGTATTTTTATTGTAATTTGGCGACATATATTTATCCTAATATAATATTTTGGTCAATTTTATATGTTGTAATTATTTTATTTTTATGTCTTTATTTGTATATATACTCTTTTGGCCTAGAAGTAATGAATGTTTAAAAGGAGAAGTTGGAAACTACATTAGAAATTCAAGTTTCTGTCATTTGAAAATTCACTGAGAAATGGTGGGTGGATGAAACATTCATTAAAAATTGAAGATGCATTCAATTTAAGCAAAATGCCCTACACATTACCAAACAAAAAAGAAGAAAACGTTGAGAGGTATAAAAGCGCCCGAGGATAAGACTTGGAGAATTGCTTTCGCCCCAAAGATGGGGCAAAAGCTCCGTTCGCCCCAATTTGGGGTGAACATATTTTTAAAGTTGAACTAATGTGTGCTTGCACTTCATAAAGAAAATAATATTGGTGAAGGAGTGCATTGTTGTGGCTGCTCCACAACGTACCCCAAAATTGGGGACCCACCTTTTTTGCATGTTTTCCAAGAAGACCGAAGTGGCCCATATGCTAAAGATCAAAGAAAAAGCAAAACACCACAAGGAGGAAAAAGTGTCGCGATATCACGACATGTTGCATTTTCCCAAAGGAAGAAAAAGTGTCATGATATCGCGACATGTTGCATTTTCGGTCCAAAGCAAAGGGAGAGAGCAAGGAGGAAAAAGTGTCGCGATATCGCGACATGTTGCATCATCGCGGCCAAAAGAGAAAAAGTGTCGCGATATCGTGACATGTTGCATCGTCGCGGCCAAAAGGAAAAAAGTGTCGTGATATCGCGACATGTTGCATCGTCATGGCCAAAGGAGGAAAAAGTGTCACGATATCGCGACATGTTGCATTGTCACGGCCAAAAGAAAGAAAAAGTGTCGCGATATCGCGACATGTTGCATCATCGCGGCCAAAAGAGAAAAAGTGTCGCGATATCGCGACATGTTGCATCGTCGCGGCCAAAAGAGAAAAAGTGTCGCGATATCGCGACATGTTGCATCGTCACGGACAAAGGAGGAAAAAGTGTCGCGATATCGCGACATGTTGCATCATCGCGGCCAAAAGAGAAAAAGTGTCGCGATATCGCGACATGTTGCATCGTCGTGGCCAAAAGAGGAAAAAGTGTCGCGATATCGCGACATGTTGCATCATCGCGGCCAAAAGAGGAAAAAGTGTCGCGATATCGCGACATGTTGCATCATCGCGGCCAAAAGAGAAAAAGTGTCACGATATCGCGACATGTTGCATCGTCGCGGCCAAAAGAGAAAAAGTGTCGCGATATCGCGACATGTTGCATCATCGTGGCCAAAAGAGAAAAAGTGTCGCGATATCGTGACATGTTGCATCGTCGCGGCCAAAGGAGGAAAAAGTGTCGCGATATCGCGACATGTTGCATTTTCAGGCCAAAACAAAAGAAAGAAAAAGTGTCGCGATATCGCGACATGTTACATTTTCATGGCTAAAAGCAACAAAAGAGAGCAAGGAGGCAAAAGTGTCGCGATATCGCGACATGTTACATTTTCGCGGTGAAGGGCCACAAAATGGAAACGAAAAGATTTTTTTTTGGAAACCAAAACACATGCATGCACAAGGGAAGGTGAAACGAACAACCATTGGAAAATGAAACGAACAGTCAAGGAAGGTGAAACGAACAACCATTGGAAAATGAAACGAACAGTCATGGAAGGAGAAACAAATTTTTTTAGAAGTTTAAATATGCCATTCAAAGAGGCCAGAAGGGGTTGGAAACTGCTGCGAGCAGGGTTGCAGATTTGAAGGCAAGAGGGCCATTCTGGACCTGTTTGGGCTGTTTTTCTTCCATTGACTGGTTTGGGAAAACCAAAAATTTTTGTTATTGTAAAATGACAAATTTTTAATACAGAAAGTTTCAGAAAGTTGCATCTTATGGACAAGAAAGGAGTCATTTTCTGCATGCAAGATTAAATGTCTATTTTTCCCCTTTTCAGATTTTAGGCTTGTAAATGGAGTTTATGCAAGTTTCTTGGTTGCTTCATGCGAATGTCTAAATCTGAAAACCTCATTTAAAACCCTAGGAGCCAAGCACTTAGCTTATCCGGATTGTGCTTGTTTTGCAAGTCCAATAGGTTAGGTTGCATGCATGAAAACCTCACATCTTCGGTTTTGTCGAAATAGGATAGCATCATACTGAATGCATTTTATTTTCCTGCATTTTCTTTCAACTTTTTCTGCATTTTATTTTCCAGAAATTTTAACTTTTTTTAATCTTCAGGCATTAAAATAAACATTTAAAAAATTTCAAAATCCAAAAATAATTTCACCATTGCGTAGGTTATACTTCAGACTTCCCATACGCACTTTGAAATTTCATTTTCGGAGTTGTTTAGTATTTTTAAAAATTCATCGAAGTTGTTGTTTTACTGCAGATTTTAAAAAATCCGAAAATAGAAAATTTCCATTTTAGGGTCAAATTTCATTTTTTTAGTTTCATTTTTCACTCATGAGCCTATGATGACATTCCCTTCATGAAAATTCCAATTTCATTGAAGGAGTTATGTTTTATGGCATTTTCACAAATTTCCATTTTTTGAGCCTAAAATTACCCTCTCTTCATAAAAATTCTAATTTTACGAAAGAGGGGTAATTTGAGCACTACATCGTGGTCATATGAGGGCCAACTCACATTTGCTTTATTTTGGTTCAATGAACAATCACTAAAGTTTCATGGTAAAATAAACCAACATTGCCCCTTGTTTACGGTTACTTGCAATCACTAAGGTGTTCCAAGCATTTAAATTGAATATCTTTATTTGAGATTACTAATACACATATGCAAATGCTAATATAGCGGAGACCTTGGAGAAGTTGTTTGTTTAACTTCTTTGCAAGAGGGGATTTGGAACCCAAATCCTAAAGGAGAGTGTACTTTCACAATTGGGTGAAAATACCACTCAACATTTTGGCGCTAGAAGGAGGGCCTGAATTGGTTTATTTCAAGTGTGATTTAAATGCTATAGGGATTTAAATTTTGAATATTTCATGCCCTATTGATTATTATCTTTAGCCCTCTTTTAACAATACAACCTTGTAGTGTTAAAAGGAGGACATGAATTGCTATGCATTGTTCTAACGCTTTTGATTGTTCATACAGGAATAATGTGTTTTGATTTGATTTTGAAAAATTTTGGTCTTGACTAACGAGGTTGTCTCCATGCAATTACTTTCATTTGATTTTAATGGATACATCTCTTGGTTGATGCTAACATGATTATTCATACGTTACATGTTTGATATTTGCTAGTCATTTCATGCTTATTTGTAAGGAATTATTTTTGTCTAAAAATGTATTTGTTGTCGGTATTATGCTCTTCACTTGCGTGTAATGCGATCTTGTGAATCAGAAAGCCTACAACACTAGGAGTATGCTCTTCACTTGCGCATATGCGATCTGGTGAATCAGAAACTAATTTACATTTTTAGAATATTGCTTTGTCATGGTTCCTTCTTTTATTCATGACTAACAAATTGGTTTTGAAGTTATTCTTTGAGTTTCATTAATGGCTACAACTGCAGGAACGTGGTATGGGATACATGCTAATCCTTTGAACATTAGTGGAGATTCTCATGATTTACCCAAGAACGTAGAAAAACGTTTGCCCAAATTTAAGCACAATGGTCCAACATTAGCCGAGGAACATATTCAAGCCTATGTGGATATCCTAGTTAGATGGAATGTCGAACATGAGGATGTGGCATGTAGAATGTTTCCTGGAACCCTAGATGAGGTGGCATATGATTGGTACATCAATTTACCCACTGGTTCTATTACATCTTGGACTCAATTGAAAGATGATTTTATCAATCAATTTAGGTTGCTCATTGATCCTCTCACGATATATCAACAATTTACTTCTTGCAAAAGAGAACCTAATGAGCCAGTGAGAAGTTTCAACTTGAGGTTTCGAAAGCTTTATGCGAGATTAATTTCTCCCTATACTATTGAGGAAAGTGGTGCTCTTCAAATATACTTTCGAGCATTGGATCCATTGTTTGCCATATTTGTTAGGATGAATCCCTTGGTTACCGATCTTGCATCGGCCTACACAGAAGCTATGATTGTAGATCAACAATTGAGGCCACAAGGTTATGGAATGGAGCAATCAACTATGGTAGGACAACTAGGGGCTTGCAATCAAACCTCGATGGTAAATCAAGCGTGGGCACAACAAAATTTGATATCAAATGTTTTTCCCTACAATCAACTTTATCCTACCATACCAACTTATGCTCCCACATGTGCTTATACAAGTACTTCCATCCATCCAACTATGCCTCAATTAGAGAATCATGTGGTCACTCATGGAACCATTGCAACAAATGTTCAAGCATTGTCCATGGATATCAATCCAACTAATCCTACTACTTCTACCACTCAACCCAAAGAGTTCGTATCGAAAGTAAAAGAGCAAAAGAAAGTGGTTAAGAAGGTATGTAGGCATGTTCCACCACAAAAACGAGCACATCAATGTATGCATCCAAATCATCCTAGGAAGAAAATTCATAATGCCGATCTTAATGATGTTTCATGTTATGCTTCTTCAAGTGATACAAGAGATTTTGAGGTGACTCACGTTGAAGTAAATACCCATTCGAAATGTCTTGAAGAGCATGAAGATTTTGGAGAAGAAATTCTATGGATGGGTAACAAGAAGTTGGAATCAAATGATCACCATCTTGTTTTGGAAAAGAAATATCTAGAATCATTACCCAAAAAGGAGGATTTGGATGAACAAACTTATGTGGATATGATTTGGTCAGATGTACTTGCAAAGGATTGGAGCAACTATATGACACGGAATTCAAAAATTGATCCCATTGTAGAAGCTCCTAAGTCATCACAAGTGGCTGAAAATGAATCTGAAATAAAATCAACAAATGAAGTTGAAGACATAATCGAATTTCACCACTTGTTCTCGAAAGACACTTTGGATGATGCTCTCGAAAGTGATGACCAAGAGGATCCACACCTTCCAAATTGTGATAAAATTGAATCATGGGTTACAAATTTGGATTATGATAGCTTTACCAATTTGAATTCAAGAGATAACCCACTTTTGGAAATAACTTGACCATCTAAGGAAGGTGAAGATGAATTGGATGAGAAACATGTTGATGAATCAGAAGATGAAGAAGAAGTACTTGAGCGTCACAACTTGAACTTGGAAGATGATTACTATGATTCGTGGAAGAAATGGGAAGAATATTATCAATCTGAATCTTCTAACAAACTTGTTGTGTCAATTAATATGCGGGATAACTCAATTGCTTCCTCACATGAGGATACTATAAATCCTGTACAATTTGAGAAAGTTTTGGAAGAGGAATTCGAATCTCATCAAATTTTGGAACATGATAAGGATTCTACAACCATGAATCAAGAAAGAGAGTCACTTGCTTTAGATTCCTTTGAAGGAAAAGAAATTGAAAATCTTGATCCACTTACTTGTGCTACAATGATTATGCCATTTCAAAATGAGAAAATTACAAAACCTAAATCATTTGGGTTTGATATCATTGATGATCCAATTGAAAATCTCACGTTACCCAAAACAACCCAAGTGATTGATCATGGAAATATGTTAGTTAACCCACCCCTAGATAGACAAGACTTATGGTTTGAAAGGGATGGACATGTGTTCAATTGGGTACCTAAGTTTGGTGCCTTTGATAAACAAATCATGGAGAAAGAACAAGTGCTATATGATGAAATGCCATTGAAGGTGAATGAAGAACAAGAATTAATTTCTAACCACACCTTTGATAACATTACTTTAATGAATGAAAAGGAGCTTGATGCATTTAAATTGCTAAATCAAATTCATCAACAATTAATTCTTGAATCTAGGATAAAAACTCCTAATGATCCCAATTTAGTAAATATCCTAGAGGCTTGTAAATTGTTGCACAATTTTAATTGGCCTAAGAACATGGAAAATGAATTAGCTTTGAAATTTTTAGAAATAGGCTCTTGCTTACAAAATTTCATTTTGAATAAAGAAAGCCTAGTTCTAAATCATGAATGGAATTATGAAATTTGCACCTTAAAGAATAGACAAGAAAGAATTGAAAATCAACCATTGTCTAATCAATTTGGTAATTTGAATCTCACCTATGAGAATACTAATGGAACTAAATCTAATTGGTGGGGTGAGAGGGGAAAGTTGAAGTTGGTTGCATTGTTTGGTCTAGTCTTGTTCTTGTTTGATTCCTTCCAAACTTGGTATGCGTATCACGTCATATGTCTTTTAAAGAATTCTAATCAGGTTTGGGATCCGGGAAAATGATAATCCAAACTTTGCACCATCTTGTATTATATTGTACATTTGTATATGTTGTTGGTTTTTGTGTTTTGGTTTTAGATTGGATCTCATTTTGGTTTTAAGTTTTGTGTGTTGGTCCTTTGGACACTTTTGGTTTGTCTTGAAAAAAAAAGCGAGATGTCAACTTATGTCCTTATGAATGTTGACTAAGACTAAGAGAATATGAAACATCAGAATTGTATTGCAGAAAGCTCCACGAGTATCGCAAACACATTAAAGAATATCGTTTGGAACTTGTGATGCATGAAGTTGTCAGTTTTATAAATTATGGCAAAGTAGGTGATATACTCCATCCGCATTTCAAAAAGAGCAATGCATTCATCCATATCTCATGTTACATTCCACATTGCATATACATTTCATCTCAGTTGCATCTACATTTCAAATACAATCATTGAAAAGGTGTCGAATCCTCTTAGGGTTATTACATAACATATATTAAAAGGATCCTAAGGTTGGGAAATGATGCCCGAACTATCTTGAACCAAGCACGTTTTACACATATTAAAGAGGATCTTGAGAAAAATGGTCAAAACCATACTTGGAAGAAAAGGTGAGGCGAAAGGAGTATTTCGTGTCTGTCCTATCATGCAACATAATCCTTAAAACAGTGGTTTTTACCACTCCCATAGTGCTTAAAGCCTAAAATCAAATAGTAAGGATAGGGTTAAATCCTCATCAAACTTAGGTTGAGGATCCAATTCCCCAAAGCTCGGTTTTACCTTCATGGAGTAGTAAGGATAGGGTCTAATTCTCATCTCGCTTAGGTTGAGAATCCGATTCCCCAAAGCTTCTATTTTGCCCAATCAAGAACTTGAAATTCCAAAGCGAATATGTTTCATTCTACTTTTTTTTGCATCATTGATATTGGATTGGAAGGATCGTACTACATGTCCCTTGCAAGGATGGGTAGTCATCCCCAAGGTTCAAGAAATCAAAAGTAAAGTCAAATCCTGGATTATGGGGTTGATCTCCACCGGGGCTATAGACGCCTGACTAGCAATGGAGTATGCTCATGCGTGGCAACATGTCTTGTCTAAAAGCAAGACCACTGACTGCTCAAACGGACAGGCTAGCCTGACAGTTTCATCCATAACAGGTTAAATCATTTTGTTCAAGATGAGGTAATGAACTCCAGATCAGAGTAGTAAGGATAGGGTTAAATTCCCATCTCGCTTAGGTTGGGAATCCTATTCCCCAAAGCTCCGATTTCACTTACACTTGCACATGGGTTCAAGATGGTAGTGACACATAACCAACTTTGGGATCTAGTAAATTAATTCAGTATACATATATTTGGTCCTAAGACGGTTTGACGATTTTAATATGTTTGTTCATGATAATAGAAAGTTTGAGCCTTTGCAAAGCAGGTTGTTATATCTCTAACATAGTTGTCATACATCAAATCCTACACAAATCATTCATAGCCTTGCATACGAATCATAAGTGAAACGGACAATGGAAAGTTGAACGAGTTTCAAACGATAGGGAATGAAGCACATTGCACACACCGAGCTGATGCTTAATAATTCTAATGCTTCATGTATTTCTCATCTAGTTTCATTCTTGGGATATTTGCTGACGCTTGTATTTGAGTCTGTGTGTTTTCAGGTTGAGTTCTCACCGAAATGCTCAGGAGCATTTTCCAGCAGAGTCGCCATTTGTTGTGGCTGCTCCACAACGTACCCCAAAATTGGGGACCCACATTTTTTGCATGTTTTCCAAGAAGACCGAAGTGGCCCATATGCTAAAGATCAAAGAAAAAGCAAAACACCACAAGGAGGAAAAAGTGTCGCGATATCGCGACATGTTGCATTTTCACGGTCCAAAGCAAAGAGAGAGAGCAAAGAGAAAAAGTGTCACGATATCGCGACATGTTGCATCATCATGGCCAAAAGAGAAAAAGTGTCACGATATCGCGACATGTTGCATCGTCACGACCAAAAGAGAAAAAGTGTCACGATATCGCGACATGTTGCATCATCGCGGCCAAAGGAGGAAAAAGTGTCACGATATCGCGACATGTTGCATTTTCGTGGCCAAAACAGAAGAAAGAAAAAGTGTCGCGATATCGTGACATGTTACATTTTCGTGGCTAAAAGCAACAAAAGAGAGCAAGGAGGCAAAAGTGTCGCGATATCGCGACATGTTACATTTTCGCGGTGAAGGGCCACAAAATGGAAACGAAAAGCTTTTTTTTGAAACCAAAACACATGCATGCACAAGGGAAGGTGAAACGAACAACCATTGGAAAATGAAACGAACAGTCAGGGAAGGTGAAACGAACAACCATTGGAAAATGAAACGAACAGTCATGGAAGGAGAAACAATTTTTTTTAGAAGTTTAAATACGCCATTCAAAGAGGCCAGAAGGGGTTGGAAACTGCTGTGAGCGAAGTTGCAGATTTGAAGGCAAGAGGGCCATTCTGGACCTGTTTGGGCTATTTTTCTTCCATGTGACTGGTTTGGGAAAACCAGAAATTTTTATTATTGTAAAATGACAAATTTTTAATACAGAAAGTTTCAGAAAGTTGCATCTTATGGACAAGAAAGAAGGAGTCATTTTCTGCATGCAAGATTAAATGTCTATTTTTCCCCTTTTCAGATTTTAGGCTTGTAAATGGAGTTTATGCAAGGTTTCTTGGTTGCTTCATGCGAATGTCTAAATCTGAAAACCTCATTTAAAACCCTAGGAGCCAGCACTTAGCTTATCCGGATTGTGCTTGTTTTGCAAGTCCAATAGGTTAGGTTGCATGCATGAAAACCTCACATCTTCGGTTTTGTCGAAATAGGATAGCATCATACTGAATGCATTTTATTTTCCTGCATTTTCTTTCAACTTTTTCTGCATTTTATTTTCCAAAAATTTTAACTTTTTTTTAATCTTCAAGCATTAAAATAAACATTTAAAAATTTTCAAAATCCAAAAATAATTTCACCATTGCGTAGGTTATACTTCATACTTCCAATACGCACTTTGAAATTTCATTTTCGGAGTTGTTTAGTATTTTTAAAAATTCATCGAAGTTGTTTTACTTACAGATTTTAAAAAATCCGAAAATAGAAAATTTCCATTTTAAGGTCAAATTTCATTTTTTTCAGTTTTGTTTTACACTCATGAGCCTATGATGACATTCCCTTCATGAAAATTCCAATTTCATTGAAGGAGTTATGTTTTATGGCATTTCACAAATTTCCATTTTTTGAGCCTAAAATTACCCTCTCTTCATAAAAATTCTAATTTTACGAAAGAGGGGTAATTTGAGCACTACATCGTGGTCATATGAGGGCCAACTCACATTTGCTCTATTTTGGTTCAATGAACAATCACTAAAGTTTCATGGTAAAATAAACCAACATTGCCCCTTGTTTACGATTACTTGCAATCACTAAGGTGTTCCAAGCATTTAAATTGAATATCTTTATTTGAGATTACTAATACACATATGCAAATGCTAATATAGCGGAGACCTTGGAGAAGTTGTTTGTTTAACTTCTTTGCAAGAGGGGATTTGGAACCCAAATCCTAAAGGAAAGTGTACTTTCACAATTGGGTGAAAATACCACTCAACATGCATTTACCCCAAAAGTGGGGTGAAACCTCCATTTGTCCCACTTTGGGGTGAACGTAATTAGAAGCGCGATGAAGGGAAAAAGTCAACAGCGCACATGACAGGAATTGGTCAACATCGCATTCACCTGGGTTGAGGGGTGAATGCTCCATTCAAATCTCCCATGGATGAACGTCCTCTTCGAAAAGGAATCACACGAACGTGTTGGCAAATGCGATGGCAAATGCAAAGTTGGCAAATGCATTAAAAGGCTAAGTGATGTTGAATAGTCAAAATCATATTCACTCTAAAAGGAGGGCGAATGTCTTTGTCACCTCTTTTGGGGGTGAACGCAATTTCAAAAAATAAACGACGTGGTTGTTAATTTTTTTTTGCCAAGGATAAAAGGAATTGTTATCGCCGTGGTCAAAGAAGGGGGATAGTCAATTGAAGGTAAATTTTTAAAAGCGCCTAGAAAAAATCATGGAAAGTATTAAATAATGGAGGAAAGTAATAACTCAAATCATGAATCCCAAGCAAGGAAGGCAGTCGTATTGAAATACAAGAATATTTTGATGATTTCCAAAGCAGGCGTGTATTTCCAATATGGTGAACGTCTCCAGTAAAATAGCCAAGTCTTATAATTTCCTATGCACTGAATCCAAAGAGGCAAATTTCCGAAGAATATTGATCGCTGCTTTGAGAGAATGTATTTTCCATATTCCGAAGGAGGAATTTCCTCACTATGGTTCCTGATTTGTGATTATTTTTATCTATGTGCATTTAATAAAAGAGGCAAAATCCTCTATAAATACTACTGAATTCTCATTGTAAAAGGGAGGTTAGACATTTTGTGAGAAACGTTTCTAAGTTCTCTCCATTTATAGAAGATACAAGGCTTCTGAATTCGCAAGTGATCTTGTGTGTGATTTCCTTCTGTATTTGTGCATTTCTATTTTACATTCATGTTCCTTATTTGCTATTAAATTTGAATTCTGCATCTGAATTTAAATGTTGCTAATGAGAGAGTGAGTGCTGGAGTGTTACTTTGGAGGTTGTTTCTACAAGTTCATGAGTAAATTCTGTTGCTTTTCTTTTATTATATGCTATTTCATGCTTGGGTAAATTTCCTACTATTAGTCTACCCCAAATCCTACACCTTTGGCCTCTGGCCATATTTTCCATCTCTTTCTGCAATTCCAAATTTCTTTCCTATAACTCTAGTCTTCAACTAGTGTAGGATTTATCTTGGGAGCCATCCCTCTCTGGAGATTGACCCGAAGGACATTCCTTTCCTCTAATCATTCAATATTGGCCGTATCTAGGGTGCACAAATGTAGTTTTATTTATTAGGTAGATATTTGACCAACAAAATTGTTGATGGGTGATGTTGTCAATGTTATTACTTGCCTTAAGTTTGCTCATTAGTCCATATTTGTATGCCTTATTCAAAATTTTCCCAAAACCTCTACCATAATGATGAAAAAATATGATGATAGAGGATCTCCCTATCTAAGATCCCTCTTGGCTTTAAAATATTATGTTACTAGCCCATTGACCAACACTAAGTATGCTATTGTAGAAACACAAAATTTAATCCACCTGACTCATTTCTTCCAAATCTAAACTTATCTAATACTACAATTTTTTTTCCAATTAACCCTATGTTATGCTGTATTCATATCAAGTTTTAAGATCATTGCCCTCCATTTTCTTGAAGCTATTGAATGCATTGCTTCATAAGCTACTATGATCCCATCCAAAATCTATTTCCTTTTCAAAAATCCTCCTTGCTCTTCTGAATTAATTTTCTCTAAGAGTGGTCTTAATCGATTTTCCATCACTTTGGATATTATCTTATAAACCATACTATATAGGCTTATGGGCCTAAATGAATCAGATAATTCTACATCCTTCTTTTTTGGAATCAAGGTAAGATATGTTCCATTTATTTTATAAGGTATACATCATTTTACCAAAGAATCCTTCACTACTTCCCAATTATGTTGATAGAATGTTATTGAAAGCCCATTTGGACCTAAGGATTTATCCTTATCAAAAGATAAATGGGTTGAATGAACTTATTCTAGAATAATAGGTTCCATAAATTTGCAATTGTCTTCATCGATTATAATTGAAGGCACTTCTTGTAGTAGATCATTAAGAATTTCAATCTCCTTCAATCCTAGAATATTTTGGTAAAAAAACCTTGTCTCCTTTTTTATTTTGCTCTAGTATTCAATCCAACCCCCTCTACTAATTGAGTTCGACTAATTTTGGATGTTGATATCTGTACTATTTCCATCCTATAAAAAAACTTTGTGCTTTTATCTCCTTATTTTAACCAAGTTTGTCTCAATTTTAATCTCCAAAATTTCTCTTCCTTACTCAAAATATTATGATATTCACTAAGCAACTCCCTTTCCTCCAAACTTGGATTATTGCGATCAAATTTTTGAAATTTTTAAAGTTTCTCTTTTAGTTCTTCTTTCTTCTAAAAAATATTTCCAAAAGTATTCTTCTTCCATTCTTTTAATATAAATGTCATCGATTTAATTTTTTTGTAAGTGTATACAACCCATTGTTTCTTGAAGAACTCTATGTATACACTATAATATCAACAAATTGAGGATGGTCTTCCCATATTTTATCATATTTAAAATACAATATTTTTTGAATTCACTTACCACCATTTTAACTCTTATTGGCTAGTGATCCAAACCAATCCTTATCAAGGTATTACTTTTAGCACAAGTCCCTTTATCTAGCCAATGATATAAGGGTATGCATCTATCTAATTATTTTGCTATCAAGTTTTGGCATTTCTTGTTGTTGATCTATGTATAGCTGTCCTCTTTAAACTCAACCTCCCATAGATTATTTTTTATATAGAACCTGAGAAATATTTCATACTTTGGGTTATTTTCCTAATTCCTCCAGCTTTTTAACCAACTTGGTTATGGTATTTAAATCTCTTATGATCATGAATCAAGTTTCTTGGACTTATAATAAAGGCTTCATTCCCACTCCTTACTTCTATTTTTCTTAACTACTCTATAGGTCCATAGACATTAATAAGGATGAAACAAATATCTACAAAGCAACATGTGACTAATGAGTCTATTCAATGCCTAGTTTTATAAATGGTTTCATAGGAGGTTCTAACTAAACTCCAATATGTTAGAATTATCCTTGTCATTTCTTCTGAATCCACAACATTCCATTCACATCTTGCCCATATTTCTACCATAGTTTTGGAAAGTTCTTCCTTTGTAATTTTACTTTCTTGGATACAAAGAATATCAGGCTTATTACTTAAACAAAGGTCCCTGATACACCTCTACTTTGAGGGGGCATTAACACCCCTTATATTCCATGAGATGGTAATCATATCTCATTAGAGGCTACTAGCCCTACCTACAAATTACCAATATCATTTTGTTTTTTGGTAAAGATAAGTTCAACCAACTTATATTGTGTTCCTTTCTCTATGTTTACTCTTGCTTCCCTTGTTCTCGCTCGATAATTTGAAGGCTTTCCTCTTTAAGAATTTTCTCTATCACCATTTTTTATTCTTGAATGGTGTTGTAGACATAGAAAATTGACCCACTAAGGTGAGTAATTTTCCCTATATCCCTTGTTTTCTCCTCGGAATGGTTGGGTCATCTTTAAGCCAAAATTTCCCCTACCAAAATTCTCCTTTCTCATCAAATTATACACCGTTGGATAGGGATCAAAAATAGATTTCCAATGGTATATGGTTTATCCCATTTTGACTCCACTTGACCGTCCATAATGCATCAAAACTACATAGGGGTCCAATAGTTGCGAAATCATGATCCACTTTTGAGGGGCGTGATTTCACGATCGCCCTTTACAAGGCACGATTTCAAAAATTTAAGGTTTTCTCACAAGGAAATCCTAATTCTCAAAGTTGGTGTGTTTGACGTTGGCTTTCCTTGGATTTTCACACCCTTTTTGCTTTCAAATCCACTATATAAGGAGTGTTTTAAATCATCTTGAGAGCAAAAAAGAACAAGGATTTAAGTGGTTTTTACATGCAATCTAAGCTCTCTTCTTCTTGCACTCTTCTTTCCTCAAGTGATCTCTAAGTGAATTGTTTTCTTCTAGAAGCAAGCTAACTCACAAGTGTGGAATACAGTTTGTTGAAGCTCTATTTCTATTGCATTAATTGCTTTATTGGTGGATTGGTGTTGGATCCTCAAGGAGGATTTTTGTCATTTGGAGGTTATCATTCTTGGATCTACTTTTGCACTATATACCAAGTTTTTTTGCTCTTATGAATTTGTATTTTAGTTTTCTGTATCATGAATTTGTCATTTTGCATCTATTCGAGGCTTTTCGCCTCGCTTATGCAAAATCACACCCGATCTCTACAGGGCATGATTTTACCAATCTACAAAATCATGGTCGCTTGATGTGGGGTGTAATTTCACCCAAACCACATCTGGGGGAATATTTTTATCTCCAAACCCTAGATCTGCATCTTAGATAGAATATAGAACATACTGCTACATTATGTACTATGTTTTATCATTCTATTTTTTTGTACTCTGTTATGATTATTCATCTTCCAAAGGTCAACTTTTGCTTGTGTTTTCAAAGGTAAACTAAAAGGACCTAGGGGGCTTGTCTGCTATGCCTCCAAGTATTATTATACAGTAGCATAAGCAAGTCCTCTAACATTGATTATATTTTTAGGTGTTTGTTGAGCTATCTTAAAAGAACAAGAATTATTGGATATTGTTGGATAAAGGATAAAAGCAAGGATTGATCACCGAATAAGAAAAGTGCCCTAGTTAGTCTTTAGGCTATTTTATGAATGATTGTTATTCTTGTTTGAACCTTAGATCTGATATAAAAAGAAGGATCTCTTAATTTCTAGGTATTGAAAGGAAAATAGCATATAGTGTGCATATAGGGTTAATATTATTGGTGTATCTTCTCTTGGATCCTTGCTTAAAGGTTTTTTGTTTTGAAACCCTAGGGTTAGAAAAACATTTAAAGAAAGAATCATTCTTGGGTTAACTTTTATCTTCTTGCATATTATATTTCTACATTGTCCTTTATATTTCATAGCATAGATCTAAAAAGGCCAAACATAGGTGATTATATTGAAATGAATACATAAAACATTCTTTAAAACCCTTGGACTTGGAGTGAGTCCTTAAAGCCATTCTTGGTGAACCCTTACCCCTATTTTTTACATTAAGTGTAGAGAACAACATAACCCTATAGTAACCTTGGCTTTCTCTTGCAAATCCAGCCAAGAATCATATGCAGTAGGGCTATTTCCCCCCTCTACATATTTGGTGAACCCGATGTGAACACCTCCTTTTTCTTTTAAGATTTTAATCAAGATCATTAATTTTGTGCGTTAGATCAGAGAACATTAAAAACATAACATCTTTTGTTTTTTTTCACTGGCCTTAGTTCCTTTATTTCGACCCTATACTTTTTCTCCTTCTCCTAATGGATTCTAGCCTTGGGAGTGAGGGAAGACCTCTAAGGTTTGATGAGATTTTCCAAGAGAATGATCAAATTGATAGAGAAAATCATAATTTTGAAGAAGAAGAAGAGGTTGATAATAGTCTTGATCATATTAAGGGACCCAATGGTTATCTTACCTTCAAAGTTTTTGAGCACATGTGGGTCTTTTACAAGCATCACAAGCATGCCTTGGATGCAGCTTTAGAGGAAGAATCCCTACTTGAGGAAGTTAGACCATCTCATAACTCCTTAAGATAATATTTGAATCATGGTAATCCTGTTCATCATCTGACTTATGCCACTATTGTAAACACCAACGTTGGAAGGAATCTACAAGTTCCTCCAACTGGTAGTGTTATTAAAAATTATTTTCAATTTCCTCCTCAATCTGCTAGTATCAACACTTTTTCCTCTATTCCACCAAATATTAGTTATCCTCTTCAACAAGATACTACATACCACAACAATATCCATATTTCCAACACCTTTTCCTTAGAGAATCTGGGGATATTATATAACATTAATCCAGAAGTGCAGAATTTGACAAATATGGTGAAGCAATTGGTTTCAAATGTTAAGATGATTTAGCATTCAAGTTTTACTTATAGTTATAAAGAAATGTGTAATCAGCCATTGGATCCTATTGTTGCTACAAGGCCTTATCCTAAGCACTTATCTATGCAAATTTTACCCATATATATAAGGGTACAAAAGATCCAATAAGGCATTTAAGAAGATTTAGAACAACATGCCATGATATCATGTATGATGACATATTGTTACTAAAAACATTCCCTAAGAGTCTTGGTAGTATGGCATTGGAATGGTATTATAGTTTACCTAATTACTCCTTGAGGAATTTTGAAGAAACAGTAAACTTATTTGTTCATAAGTTGGTGCTTATGTCAAGAAAAATGTTACCATGAAAGATGTTTATAATTTGAAACAAGGTAAAGAAGAAAGTTTCTTAGAATTTTTGGCTCGTTGGAGAAGTCTAGTTGGATGCTTGAGATATAATTTACCATCTAAATATATGATGAGTATTGTATAGACCATTTACACCAATTAGAGCTACTATATGAAAAGTGCATTCATGCCTTAGAGCATTTGTGAGCCTATCAGGATAGGCTCCAGTGATATTATTCTAAGAAAGTTTGTAATCATTCTTTTGAGGTTGGGGACTTTGTCCTCAAGGAAAGCTAGAAGAACACCAATGCTCGTGCTGATATTCGATATAAATTTCAGACCAATTGGTTAGGACCCTTTGTCATAATGACCAAGTTTGGCTTAGATGCATATTGTTTGGTTTCTTCAGATGGTAAAGAACTTAAAGAACCTATGAATATAATGCATTGAAAGAGATATTATGCTTGATCCATCATTTGCATTGCATTTTGTATTTAGCTTAGATCATATTTCATTTGATTGCTTGCTCATATTGCATGATTTCATGTCATACTTTGCATGGTTGCTTGCCATTCTATTTTCTTGCATCTCTGCTTGTCATAATTACATTACTTCTTGATCATGACTACTTGTTCATATAGCTTTTCAGGGATTCATGACAATGGGAAGTTATGATACTTAGTTAGGTCGTAGCTCACATGCATTGCACTCTCAGTAGGTCCTTGATGCCTAGCGAAGCCCCAAGCTATGGCCCATGTATTTTAATCCCTTATTCTCTTCTCATATTCCTTTGATCTTTTATTATCTCTTCTTCTTGTGTCCCTTGAATTTGAAAATTTTACAATGCTCATAATTTTCTCCAAAGTCAAAGAATGCAATCCTCTTTTGGTATATCCTTGTCCTTTACAGGTTTCTTCTTTCTCCTATAATTTTTCTTTATTCAAACAAGTATATACATTCCCCTCTCATATTTTTTTGCACATTTCCTCCCTCTTAATTTTTCAATAACTGAAACTTCAAGCTTGGGGCACACATACACAATTTGTTGCTCCTCATTTTCTCCCTCTCTTTTCTTCTAGCACATGCACACTCTCACATTGTGTTATGCTCATTGATAGGGATTAGGATATGAATTAGGTGTATTTTAATAAATGTTAGTTTTTCATAAGGATAAGTGCATCATTATTATTTAATGAACCTTATCCTTAACATGTGCTGTAATACCTATTTATAGGCCTTTGTTTATCAATGGAAGATCAATTTTTGGGTCTGTCGATATTGTAAGAGAACTGGGCATGACAAATCCACATGTTCTAAGTTACATAATTCTCACAAGAAGAATATCAATGTACAATATGACGAGGGAACATTTGATAACCCCATAAAGGATATTGGTGAGGCAGTGATATATGAGGAGTTGAAGGAAAAATTGAATAATATCACCTTGATGCATCATTCCATAGCCTGTGACCATGATCATTTGTTTGTAACTCATACCCATTTGCTGCCTAATTTTGCTGTAGACTGTATCATTGACAATGGTTGTAAAAAATTTTTATCGCATAGTCTGTTGTTGATCGGCTTAAACTGCCCACCAAACCTCATCCATTTCCATACATTTTTGGGTGGATGATAATAGCACTTTAGAGATCACACACACATGCTCAATTGCATTTGCTTTTGGTCCTAACTTCATAGATAGGGTCACTTGTGATGTGACACCCATGGATTATTGTGGGTTATTATTGGGCAAGCCATATCAGTATGATAAGCATACTACTTATGATGCCTATCATAACATACACTTTGCAGCATGAGAACAAATCATTTATTGTTTGTAGTGTTCCACCCACTACACATCAGGCTTGTACTACTTTGCAGATGGCATGGCCCATTTCTTTGATTTTAACCACACCACAATAGTTGAAAGTTTAACCATGAGTCATTTTGTCCACTTCACAATAACTACATCGGGCTCCTATTCCTATTGCACCTGTAGTTTCTATTGTACCTTCAACAATTCTTATTGTACCTATAGCTGTTCCTATTCCAGTAGTTGTTCCTATGGTTCCCGCACCTCCTCCTATTGTTGCACCAACATATCTTCATGTTGCTCCTGCTCTAGTAGTAGCTCCTCTAGATCTTCTTTTGGTTTCCACCATTCTACATCCTGCATTCTTCACATTGCATGACTTTCAGTATTCGATGGTATATCGAACATTGCCATTCATATCCACTCATATTGGCAGTCCACATTGCATCTACATGGTGCCTCATTTTGGAGCATCTCCACAGCCTCCAAGAGTCACACCATCTTCCTTCTCTTTTGGAAGCATTGGAGGCCAATGCTTCTATGGTGGGGAGGAATGATAGGGATTAGGATATGAATTAGGTGTATTTTAATAAATGTTAGTTTTTCATAAGGATAAGTGCACCGTTATTATTTAATGATCCTTGTCCTTAACATGTGTTGTAATACCGTGTTGTAATACCTATTTATAGGCCTTTGGTTATCAATGGAAAATTACTTTTTGGGTTTGTCATATTTTGCTTGTACTTACGATTGCTATTCCATATCACTCATATTGCCTGGTCTATATACATTCTTATACACCCCTATCGAGTAGTATTTGCTAATACATAATACAAATCAACAATAACATATCAACCCTATTGGGTTACACTTCTTTTGACTCAATGAGCTCTACACCCCATTATAGGACAAGCTCCTTGACCAATGCAGCAGGTCTCGACATACATCCTAGCGAGTAATCATCTTATAACAATCACTAGCAAGTAATAAACCATAGAAGGTTACACTCTATAGAAAGAAATCACCTATAGTGGGTTATGCTCCATATTTTTTCCATATTTCCATATTAGTGAGTACTACACCCATAGCAGGTTTTTACTCCACATATCAACTATTCTTTTGGGTATAACACTATTCATTCAGGATTATTTATCAACTTATCACATTTTTTGTTGTTGACCTTCTTTGGAGATGTTCTTATTCTTCTTCTTATTCTATTATTATTCCCTTCTTATTTCTTTCACTTTCTTCTATTCATCCATGCACATCATCTTAGATACATTGCATTTCATGATAACTGCATTATATTCATATTGTACTCAATGATCATTGCTCTACTATTTGTTTGCTTACTTTATTCTCAGTGTTTCTATGTTTTGCTTTTTCTTTATTTACCTTTTTTGAGTTTATTAAGGAATTTTCATTCCTTCCAAAACTCGAGGGGGCACCCTAGCCACAAAGGCATTAATAGTAGTAATATCTCACCTTGTGTGCAAAAGTCCAGAGTATCCGTTGTGATACCTTTTTTGCACCAACTTCTTTGTCCAAACATGGCCATCCCTTTTCTGTGTTTGTCGTCTTCTTGCCCATAAGACTATACATATTTTTTGACACATTTACATGACCTTAAATGTATCAAAGAGAGGGAAAAATATAGACACACAAAATTAACCCACTAAGGTGAGTAATTTTCCCTAGATCCCTTGTTTTCTCCTTGGAAAAATTGGGTTATCTTTGAGCTAACATTTCCCCTACCAAATATTCTCCTTTCCCATTAAATTTTACATTGTTGGATAGAGATCAAAAAATTCCAAAAATATATGGTTTGTTCCATTTTGACTCTATTTGACCTGTAGACACCAAAACAGCACCAATCCGATTAAGTGACTACAAACACTAATCGCATTGACATACACAGCTTTCAGGGCAGCCCTCAGAGGTCAAACAGTGGTCCTGACCACTCACACAATAGTTTAGAAGGTCGAAAAATGAGCAGAGCAAAGTTGGTCGCAAACTGCAAGCTTCAAATCCTAAACAAGCCTTCAATCTAAAGTGAGCCTTTAACAAACTGCAACCTTCAAACTTCAAGTCCTAAGCAAACTGCAAAACTTTAAGGCAAACCTAGCAAAAAGGGGAACCTTGGCCTTAGACGTCGCGAAATCGCGACGTCACGATTTCGCGACGTCGCGATTTCGCGCGTCGCAATCGTGACACCTTTGGCCCGAGGGGAGCCTCGGCCAAAGGTGTCGCGATATCGCGCGTCGTGATATCGCGACACCTTTGGCCCCGAGGGGAACCTCGGCCAAAGGTGTCGCGATATCTAGTCGCGATATCGCGCGTCGCGATATCGCGACACCTTTGGCCCCGAGGGGAACCTCGACCAAAGGTGTCGCGATATCGCGACACCTTTGGCCCAGAGGGGAGCCTCGGCCAAAGGTGTCGCGATATCGCGCGTCGTGATATCGCGACACCTTTGGCCCGAGGCCTCGGCAAGGTGTCGCGATATCGCGCCGAGGGAGCCTCGGCCAAAGGTGTCGCGATATCGCGCATCGCGATATCGCGACACCTTTGGCCCCGAGGGGAGCCTCGGCCAAAGGTGTCGCGATATCGCGCGTCGCGATATCGCGACACCTTTGGCCCAGAAGGGGAACCTCGGCCGAAGTGTCACGATATCGCGACGTCGCGATATCGCGACACTTCGGCAGCGAACACTTCTCCAGTCAAAGGCGGACTTTGACGTGGCCGCCACAGCCAAGGAATGACCGCCACGTGGCACCCCTACGTGCCCCTTTTCAAAGAGACCCCGTGGGTCTGTAGAACGGTGGATTCGACCAATCAGAGGCGACACGTCAGCATTCAAGACATTTAATCAGTCAAAGCAATTTAAAGCGGATTTTAACTAAGCGGCGGACTTCACCAACTGCAATAATGAGACGAACAGTCTCAACAACAAATCCGGTCAGAGGCCATGCCTCATAACTGCTGATATGATTTTCCAACGATAATCTCTGTGCGAGCCATGTCTCATAAATCATCTGACAACGGTCAAATCTCAGCGGCGCCTGCAGACTTAGGGTTTTGACATTAATATTTCAGAGGCAAAATTCCTCTATAAAAACTAGCTCAAAGCAATGTAAAAGGAGGACCGCGAAGCATTTTGTAAACACAACGAAGTGCTGTTCATTTGAAGACCCGATTACACCAGTGCGAGTTCACCTTCTTCACATCCAGAATCTCTTGCAAAAGAGAGGTTGGTGGGTGGTTCTCAGAAGGGTGAATCTGACCCTCATACCCGACAGTGGATCACAATATTCCATTAATTCGACGACAACACATAATCTAGGATTTTGGGCTCATTCCTAGTCGGATTGGCGTCAAAATCGAATTTTAAAGGGGCGGCCCGCTTGGGCACCCCACGCACATTCTTAGTTAATTTGATATATGTTATTGCGAATATCCATTAAAACAATAGTTTATGTTTTATGTTTTTAATACATGCTGTCTTCAAACATATTGAAACAACAAGTTTATGATTGTTTTAATATATGATTATCTTAATACATTATCGTTGTTAATTTAGTATATGTCATTTTTGACTGTTTTAAAACAACAGTTTACGTATTTTATTCCGTTAAAACATGCAGGTTACCTATATGCATTTTATTCTCTGTTTTAATTATTCTGGGTACACATCTTTCACTAATTGCAAAAAGTAAAACTCTCATTCTTGATACAAGTGCTACTAACATATTTATAGTTTTCTTGAATGCAGGAAAAATAGTAGCAAGCAAAGATTTATCAACATAAGCGACGGTAGTACTTTGGCCCATCCATTTCAAATGTGGGCATGCAGATAGAAGCAATATTAATATCGATTGTAACCGAGACAGACTAACACTCCTGGCCCCTAAAAGGAGGAGATGTATTGTAACCGAGCGGAATTAATTAAAAAGGGTTGTGCTCTTACTTTTCATATTACATTCGTGTTATTACATTCAACTAGTTCTGTTTCCATTACATCTGAATACTGTTTTTTATTCCGAAATCTCATGCTTTCAGTGGCGATCACGGTGGGACCGTTCCCAAAATTTTTAAATCATCGAAACTAATCAGATTTGCTGTGTTTTAACGGTACCTTTTTAAGCCGAAGGTCGAAACGACAAATCCGGCGGAAAGAGGTAACGGTTTCTAACTCGTCTATGTCATTTTTTGTAATTAAATTTTTTATTTTTATTTATTAATCTTTTACTTTCATTTTTTTTAATTATTAAAGAAAGGTAGAGAAATTTTTCATAAATTTTTCTTACTTTATTTAATTATTTATTTATTTATGTAATTATTTATTTAATAATTAATTTAAAAAAAAAAAGTAGAGGAATTTTCATAAATTTTTCTTGCTTTATTTAATTATTTATTTATTTATGTAATTATTTATTTAATAATTAATTTTTTTTTAAAAAGAAAGGTAGAGAAATTTTTTATAAAATTTTTCTTGCTTTATTTATTTATTTAATTGCTTAAAAAAAAAAAAAAAATTTCAAATTTTTAATTGTTGTTTTCCGGTTTGTAGTGTTTGTTTAGCATAGGGAAAGTCACTTTCTTTTTGCTGCATGTTTCATTTTTATTACATAAAATGAACCACACACACTTCACGTGATAAATTAAACCAAGGCGCTGGTCGTAAAACCCCGACCCTTGAGCAAGACCAACGGTGGGTTCATCACCACCTTGGCTTAGCTTTGCATCCATTTCCCCGATTGTCACTGTTGTTAGACGTAAATCCTGACGAAAGCCGACCGAGTGTTGTCGGGGTGATTCCCATGCACGCGAGGATAAGTCTTCTATGGTAGGTGTCATTAACAGGACAATCCCCCTTCCGTACCGCCTATGTTCCACGTACCATCTGCTCTCACGTACCTATAGTTTCCCTCTCGTAAGGGCGGGTATATAGAGAGGTTGGTATATCGGTCCGGCAATGGTATATTGAAGGGGCGACCATTTATGGGAGTCATATGAGCCAACATTATGCATTTAAACGTTCTTCCAAAATTTGCAAAAACATAACAAAACATCAAAATGCACTAAACCAGTTTAGGACACACTATCAAATCCTTAAAAGAGATAATCACGATTTTGTGTATGAGTGTGTTCATTTCTGCTTAGTGTAGACCAAAAGACAAATCATCATAAAACAAGATAAAATCTGTTTAGAGAAGCACTACAATGGTGTACACCCGTAGCCAAGCCCAATCAAGGGCAAACGCTGCGGAAGGTGCACAAAGAGAGGGCGCTAGTCGCCTTCGCTTTAGCCCTGAGGATTTGGCCATACCGCCTTGGCGGTCTAGCCTACAAGAGAGTCCATATCAGACCCCATCAAAAAGAAATTATTGGGAGCCTCCTCATTGGGGTATGCCCATCCAACACAGCCCCTTTCGGGAAGACGCTTTACACGTAGATCCCAATGTAGGTAGACAACCGCCTCTTGAGGCTAGATTTGAATGGCCACAGCGCGATGAAGCGCTAGAGAGGCATACTGTCCATTTGGAGGGACAACGTGGATATGGCGTCTCTTCTTTACCTCCCATCAGAACAGAAAAACAACATCCAGAGCGCAGGGCTCTTTACACAGGGCAAGCTAACTCCGCCCGCCCCTTTCACACCCATGAAAGGGAGTACGAGGAAGATCATCGCATTCCTCGGGAACAACATACAGCGCGGGAACCTTGTGTTTCTGCGCCTGCCAGATATCATGATCACACATCAAGGCTAGAGCCTCAAGCAAATGTCGCCTACCCCGACAAAGGGAAGCAACCCATTGAAATTTTAGACCATCAAGATCGAGGCAAACACATAGGCAAAACATTCAAGCCTCCTCAACAAAAGAGGGCAGACCCAGTTGACCCGGCAGTCGCCAGACATGCCGCTCGCCAAGCTCGAATCACGCAGCTTGAGCAGGGTCATCAGGAGTTAGAGTACTTATACCGCTTGAATAAAGAGCGCATGCAGCGCGAAGCGGATGAGTTGCGCTATAAGCTACCTGAGAGGGTGCCAACCCCTCGCACCCACAGAGAAGAACAATATGAGAGGCACAATCCTTGGGTGCAAGACAGGTCTCCGCGACCTCGTCAAGTTTTGCCTCCGAGACCTTATAGACCCGAGAGGGAGGCCACTCCCCGAAACAATGATGGGTACCCTCAGCGGGGACTCAATCAAGGTCATAGGTCTCGCCCAGAGACTCCTCAAGAAGTTTATGAGGAGTACGAACCAGAAATAGAACGGGCCGAAATGCCCCATCAAGGCGGGAGGGCTGCCACTCGGCCACCCCCCCATAGGCCTCCAGTCTCCCATAACTCACCACGGGAGCAAACAAAAGAGGAAGAAATAAAATCTTTCGATGCATACAAAGCGCTATTAGAGCGTTTGGAGTCTATGGAGACAAAAGCTTCTGGGCATCAAAAGCCCACATTACGTCAACTCCGTAGTCATCCAGTGCATCCCTCAGGTGCCTACACCTCTTTACCCCGAACACTTCAAGTTGCCTCAATTGGCAGTTTTTAAAGGTGAAGAGGACGCACAAGAACATGTCACAAGGTTCCTAAGTCAATGCTTCGGCATCCAAGATAATGATGCATTGTTGCTTCGAACTTTCATAACCACATTCGCAGGCCCTGCCTCGGATTGGTTCACACAATTACCCAAACACAGCATAAACAATCTCGATCAATTAGTAGATGCGTTTCTTGAACGCTTTGCTTTCAACACAAAGAAGAAGGCATCACTGAGTGATCTGGCCAGCCTCAGGCAATATGAGGAAGAAACAATGACAACATACGGGAATCGCTGGAGGGCTTTGCTTTCTAGGTTACCCTACCGTCCCCCTATGTCTGATCTTACGCAGATGTTTGCACGGAGTTGCTTAAAATCAATCTCTGGTCTATTGCTGCTGCAGCAATACGACAGCTTAGAAGAAGCTTTGGCGCAAGCCAGAGTTATAGAAGAGATTAAGATAGGCGAAGGCGCAATTGCCAAGCCTAAAAAGAAAGAGTGGAATAAAACCACTAAGACTGGGAATACGCAATCACAACCCGCTGCGGTTAACCAAGTTGCGATAAATGCTCCCAAGCCTGTGCAAGAAATACAGCCCCAAAAGGCTAATTACCAGGCAGTGCCTCCTAGTTATGAAAAAGACAATAAGAAACAGGAGCAGAATCAGCAGCGTCGCCCTAGGCGACAATTCACCCCTTACACGGAGTCCAGGGACTCCCTATTTGACCGCTTGTCAGCGGCAAATTTAGTCACCTTGCCAGAAATCCAAACTATCGACCCTAACGCCCCCAAGCCTAAGGGATACAGAGAGGAATTGTATTGTAGATTCCATAGGCGCAGGGGACATGATTTAAATGGATGCTGGAAATTCAAAGGCTTAATCCAAGATTTAATCGACAATAAAACATTGGCCGTGGACAACCCCATAGCGCCAAATAACCAACAAATGGGGGTATTCAAAGACCCTTTGCCTGCCCACGAGGCACAGACAAAACCTCTCCAGATTAACGAGGTGCGAGAGAATCTTCCCATGCAAGGATTTGTGGGAATGATCAGCATAGTGACAAGGAACAAAAAGTACCCAGCAGCTGCCCCCGCGGTAGCTACGAGGGAAGTTCCAACGACGTCGCAGCCTCAGCAATGCCCTGTGCAAGTACCTCCGCCTAGACCCGAGGTCACGATACGGACCAAACTCACGCAGAGTTTGCGGACCACATCGGCTAGGCTGTCCATTTACGAGCTTATTCAACAGTCAACACCTCATAGGGAAGCTCTTATGGACATTTTAAAAACCATCGACTTACAGCCTCACGAAGCAAATTCTTTCAACAACTTCGTGGGACATGTGAAACAATGTACGGAGCCGGTCATCACCTTCAGAGAGGATGAAGTCAAAGCAATATCGAATGACACGGCAGATCCACCCCTGCACGTCATCGCGCGGGTCAACGGGATCCCATACAAGAGAGTGCTGGTAGATACTGGCTCGTCCAGTAACATCATCACCACTGCAGCGCTAAAACATTTAAAGCCGCCGACCTCTCATATCACAACCTCCACGTACACACTGCGAGCTTTCAATGATGCAATATGCTCGACAGTCGGCACAGTCGTTCTACCTATCCAGGTAGGACAAAAGACAATACCAACATTGTGCCATGTGTTGGAAGGCGAGATGGCTTACAATATACTGCTAGGGCGGCCTTGGATCAGGGACATGAAGTGTGTCCCTTCCATCGCTCACCAGTGCTTAAAGTATGCTTTTGAAGGAGAAATACATGTAGTCCCGATGGACTTGGAACCCTTCAAGTATTGCAATGCGGTACAACTAATGCCTCAATCGACCCTCCCTTCAACGCATTTGGATTTCCAGTTAAATCCATCCAAACAAGGTCCAATACCGCAGGCACCACTGGTGACCAAATCACCAAAATCCCAGCCAGGTGAATCCTCATCATCTGCTCCTTCATTACCAATGCCACCTGTCATGGCTAAACAGAAGGACAAGGGAAAACAGATCATGGAAGAGGCTCAGCCCCTAGAAGAGGGTTTGCCCACAATATCAACGGTATCAACAGAGGAAACACCTAGCACTACGGAAGTTGAGATTCCTAAACCACCAAACATGGAATGGACTCAGGAAGGACTGCCGTTCCCTCCCTCCCAAGAATCAACAATCACTATTGAAATGGCCAGTACAGGCCTGGGAGAGTACTTAGTGCAGAATGTTGTGGCAACGCCTACAGTAGAATCAGTACAAGATATGGGGAGACCTCGCCTTCCCATAGGAACAGTTGTTCCTCTAGGTCACCCACCCAACCAGACAAATTTTGTGTATGGGGGCCTTGATCATGGTCTTGAACCATGCAAACAAAAGGAAGCAGACAACGAACCTTTTGTTGAAAACCTCAACTATCTGTCAAACCCAGACTTTGCCCTAAAATATCTCGGCCAATGCAATTGGCATGGATACGAGCTAGGCAGATATGAGCAAGGGATGCGGGTCCTTTGCCAACCAAGATATCAGATGCCATATGATAAGTCAGGAGTAGGGTTCCACCATCCCCTGCCCTTAGACATCTTGGTAGAAAATATGCAAGGCCTAGAAATAGGCAACAAGGGGGGATTGGCACCCGATCTCTATGCCAACCCAAATACAGACTTTACATTGGGAGATTACCTCCCATGGTCAACAAACACCCTTGGCAACAGTAATAATCCCTCTCCTTTGCTAGAGAGAGGTGAAAGTTCGGACATTAATCCTCAAAGAGAACATCAACGGTGTCCAGACATCTTTTTGAAACTATTCCCCTTAGAGGTTCCAGTTGAGTCAGTACAGTGTCAAGAGAGTCAGGTCCCTCCACCAAAAGTGGAACAACCGCAATGGGACCAGATTAACTTACTGGAACAAGGAGAACCCTCAACGTCGCAAGTAACAGTTACTGAAGAGAATGAACATTTTTGGATCTCCGAAAGTGATTCAGAAGATGAGACTGAGATGGTCTATCTCAGACATGCGCGACGGAATTACCGCCCTTTAACTCATGAAGATCTAATGGGACAGATGGGCATCAGATTAGGACATGAATGGTGGGTAGACCCAACGAGGTGGGACCCGATCTTGGATCCATGGCTCCACATTCACGATGAGCACCGTCCACCCCGAGACCCTATCATGACAACGGTGCCGAGGGAAGACCCTGTCCTCCTATCAGCACATAGGGCCGATCCATTCGTGCCCGTTCCCCTAGAACCAGATCCAGAGTATAGGGAGCATCCAGAAGATTCAAGTTATCATACCCACGGTAATGGAGACCCAATTCATTCCATCTACATGATCTCCATTGATTTGACCGCACCCATCCGCAATCCGGCCGATCCAGCACGGTCATTGCATCTCGACATAGATGCCATCGATTGGGGTCGCGTCAATTCACCTTTGTCACCATCAGAGTACTGGCCTTTCGGTGAAATACCTCATTTTACCCCAAGGACAACTCAGGATATTTTTAGGCTGAAGAGGAACCCGAGGTTCCCAACGTAGATCTAAACTCAGCTGATGACATCCATTTGATCCCGACTCCACATCAATTGGAGGACGGATCCCACATGTCAGTCGAGGAAACGACTGATGTAGATATCGGCACAGATCCAATGAATCCACAGATTCTTAAGTTGGGGGTAAGTCTTTGCCCCGAAGAGCAAGCCGACTACATTGCCCTTCTCAAAGAGAAGAAGGAGGTTTTTGCATGGTCGTACAAGGATATGCCCGGGACTAGACCCTCAAGCTAGTCACGCATAATTTAACGCTTGATCCGACAATCAAGCCTCGTAAAGCAAAAACTACGTAAGATGCACCCAACAAGTGGCCTTGATGGTCAAAGATGAATTGCAAAAGCTGTTGGATGCACAGTTTGTCATCTGCGTGGATTATCCGCCATGGTTGTCCAACATGGTTCCCGTCAAGAAGCCCGACGGGAGGATTCGCATATGCACCGATTTTTGAGATCTAAACAAAGCGAGTCCTAAGGATGATTTCCCCTTACCGAGCATCGATGCGTTGGTAGACGCTACAGCAGGTCACGAAATGCTCTCCCTCATGGATGGTTTCTCAGGATACAATCAGATTCGTATCAATCCTGAAGACCAACTAAAAACGGCGTTCACAACGCCTTGGGGGACATTTTGTTATAAGGTCATGCCTTTTGGCCTTAAAAATGCTGGTGCCACCTACCAACGTGCCATGACATATATCTTCCACGATTACATGCACAAAACTTTGGAAGATTACATGGATGATTTGTTAGCCAAATCTCTTTTGCGCTCAAATCATATCGCCGACTTAAGCCAGATCCTCGATCGCCTCATGGAGCATAAAGTTAGACTAAACCCCAAGAAGTGCGTCTTTGGCGTCACATCTGGAAAACTCTTGGGTTTCATAGTCTCAAAGCGAGGAATCGAGGTAGACCCAAAGAAAGTCAAGGCAATCCTTGAAATGGTTCCTCCAACTACAATCAAGCAGCTCAGAAGTCTGCAGGGCAAGGTCGCATCGATTAAACGCTTCATAGCGCAATTATCTGACAAGTGCCGACCCATGAACAAATTATTGCACAAGGGAGTTACATTTCATTGGGATGACGAGTGCCAGTCAGCCTTTGACGAGATCAAACAATACCTGGCTTCGCCACCAGTATTGGCACCACCTAGACCAGGAGTGCCGTTCTACTTATACATCTCAGCTATGCGAGGTGGCACTCGGGCGCCATGCTAGCCCGGAAGAATGAACTTCACAAAGAACAGGCTACATACTATCTTAGCCGCACCCCGGTCGGTTATGAACTTAACTATGCATACGTTGAGAAACTCGCTTGGCGGTGGTGTTTGCTACCAAAAAGCTACGCCACTACATGCTCGAGCAACACTACGTATGTTGTGTCTAAGGAGAATCCATTGCGATACATGATGAGTCGTACTTATCATAGTAGTCGCACGGCGAAATGGATCATGTTGTTGACGGAATTTGACATAGAGTTTATTGGACAAAAATCTATCAAAGGACAAGTCATAGCCGATCAACTAGCAGAGGCTCCTCTTGAAGACGATCAGCCTCTGGTCATAGAACTACCCGATGATGGGGTCTTCCATGTCTCAGAATCGCCAGATTCTGATGAGCCTGAGTCACAAGCCGACATAACCCTATTCTTCGATGGTTCTAAATGTGAGCAAGGTGGTGGCGCGGGAATTGTATTCTTCACACCGCAGGGTGCCCCAATGCCCTTGTCATTTAAATTAAACTTCCCATGCACCAACAATAACGCAGAGTATGAAGCCTTGCTCCTAGGTCTTCAGACAACAATCACCATGAACATCAAACGACTGAATATCTTTGGTGATTCGCTGTTAATAGTCAATCAAGTCAAAGGGGTATATCAATGCAAATGCCCAGTTCTGAAGGCTTATAAAGCCCTTGTGGACAAATTCCTGGCAAAACTTGAGTGGTATGACATCGAGGCCCTCCCTCGATCATCGAATCATTTTGCGGACACAATGGCCTCCTTGGGGTCACTAATTCCGTAGGACCTTTCCGGTGATATGACAACCATTCAAGTCAAAACCTTATCGCAATCCGCGATGGAGCGTGCAAGCTCAGACTTGACGCCAGGAATCCACATGATCCAGATTGAACCATCCTCGGATAAGTTCTCTCGAATCCGAGATCGTCTGAAATGCGCCAACTGGGGGTCCTTGTTCTCCCCTACTCCCATTAATAGCAACACAACGCTATTCTTGCAGGTTCTATCCCATTCAGCGTTTGCTAGGGAGGAACTTCAAGAGGGATTGGTTGTTCATACTGTCGAGGTTTTTGATCAACAGGACTGGTATTTACCCATCAGAGACTACCTCAAGCTAGGTAATCTCCCCCTTGGATTGACTCATGCCGCAAAACGAGCACTCAAGCAGAAAGCGGCTAAGTATGTCTTGATAGGAGACATTTTGTATCGTCGCAGCTATGAAGGAATCCTCCTTCGTTGCTTGGACCAACAAGAGTCCACTTGGGCAGTTGCCCAAGCGCACGATGGTACATGTGGTGGCCACTTCAGTGGTATGGCCATCGCAAAGCGCATTCTTCGCATGGGCTATTATTGGCCATCTTTAGAGCGAGATTGTTGCACCTATGTCAAGAAGTGCGTGAAGTGTCAACATCATGCCAATTTGATGCACGTACCTTCTCAGGCCTTGCAGACAGTCCAGTCTGATTGGCCGTTCTCGCAGTGGGGCTTCGATCTAATTGGAAAGATCTCCCCTGCATCGTCAGGCCGTCACACGTTTATCATAATGGCCACAGAGTATTTTACCAAGTGGGTGGAGGCAATTCCGCTTACCTCTACGACAGGACCCCGCATTGTGGAGTTCATTTTGCATAACATCATATGTCATTTTGGTATTCCATCCAAAATAGTCTCGGATAATGGAACGCCTTTCAAGAACAAAGACGTGCGTGCTTTGACCACAAAGTACAAGATTCAACACAACTTTTCGACACCCTATTATCCGTAGGCGAATGGGCAAGCAGAGGCGTCAAACAAAATGCTAGTTGCCATCCTTAAAAAGACCGTCGCAGACAGTCATAAGGATTGGCACATTCAAATCCCACTTGCCCTATGGGCCTATCGCACTAGCATTCGGACACCCACTGGGGCCACTCCGTTTTCGCTTGTGTATGGCTCCGAGGCAGTCATGCCTCTCGAGTTGGAGATTCCTTCCCTGCGCATATCAATGCAGGAGTTCATCGACGATGATTCTGCACGGCAAGCCCGGTTAGACCAACTTACGTTGCTTGACGAACGACGCGTTAATGCTCTCGAGCATTTACGTATTTATCAAGAGCGACTTAAGAAAGCTTACAACATGAAAGTTCACCTAAGGGACTTTCGGGTTGGTGATTTGGTTTTGAAGGAAAACCAACAAAATTCCAGTTTGCCATCTCACCTAAGGGACAAGTTTGCGGCAAATTGGTTAGGTCCATATGTCATTGATAACAAAATAGGACCCGGGACATACCGGCTAGCTTCTCTTGATGGTATCAAGGAAACAGAACCCTTGAATATCAGTCATTTGCGACCATTCCATATCTAAGAGAGCCAAATCCCAAAAATGCTCCAAGGATTCTTGCAATCGCTTGGTCAAATCCCAAAATGCTCCAAGGATTCTTGCAATCGCTTGGTCAATCCCAAAATGCTCCAAGGATTCTTGCAATCGCTTGGTCAAAAATGCTCCAAGGATTCTTGCAATCGCTTGGTCAATCCCCAAAATGCTCCAAGGATTCTTGCAATCGCTTGGTCAAAAACCCAAAAATGCTCCAAGGATTCTTGCAATCGCTTGGTCAATCCCCAAAATGCTCCAAGGATTCTTGCAATCACTTGGTCAATCCCAAAATGCTCCAAGGATTTCCATAATCGCTTGGTCAAAAATCAAGAAAATTCAAAAACAACAAAAATCATCAAAAACAACAAAAATTTGCATCTCATTTCTAGGCATACTCAAATTCATCAATAGAGAGTTCTTCTCGCAATTCATCTTCATATTCACAAAAATCAATCCATCAAAAATACAAAAATACATAGTTGCATTAAAGCATTGCATCCATACATTGCATATTTGTGGTCGTATAGGTCAAGGGCACCATAGGCTGTAATAAATCCGCTAGTCCATCTTGTTCCACACTATTCCATTTTCCAAAAAACAACAAAAACACCATGCATTGCTTTTTACCACACTAGAGTCAATGGTCTTTTAATGTATCAAGGGTTTTCGTGATTCAGTCATCATTTTGCTCTTTAGCCATGTAATGTATCAAGTCAGACAGATTTTACGAAGGTAGAGTCATACTTGAAATACACCTTGTTACGTAACATCCCAACACAAATTAAAACACATAAAAATTCCCAAGTTGTGTGAAAGAAAGATGAAACCTGCACAGTAATCCAGGTCACCATAAGCGAAACGGTTATCTTGCTCATCCCCCCGTGCGAATGGTTCTAGAATGCTGAGAATTGACAAAAGGACAAGCTCTTTCCTATCCATTCACCTCCATATACAGTGGTTTTCACCACTACCAAATCCCAATCATAGTTGGTTCCCAAAGTTGTAAGGATTTGTACTACACATCCCTACCAAGGATGGGTAGTCATCCCCAAAACCTAAAGGGATCAACACCATTCACAAACAAAATTCCAACAAATCATCATCCTAACACTTTCCATTCACCTTTGGTCTCCAAGTTGTAAGGATTCGTACTATCCACCCCTAACCAGGATGGGTAGTCATCCCCAAGGCCTAACAGATCAATTCCCTTACTCCATAACCTCCATCATCCCCTTGGTCCCCAAAGTCGTAAGGATTCGTACTATCCGCCCCTAACCAGGATGGGTAGTCATCCCCAAGGCCACAAGGATCAAAGCCATTCACAATACTCCAAATACAAAATCAAATAACAGTGGTTATCACCACTATTCAAAATCCTTGCTCAAAAAGAATTAATAGAAAATAAACAGTGATTTTCATCACTATATAGACGAGCAACCCTCTAAATCATTCAGCCAACAAACATCCTGAACTTGAATCCCTGGAATTCTCAGCATTCGAAAAACCATCTAGGTGATCCTCATTACAAGTTTGGTTGATAGCCTATCTGGCAATGGTGGTATCCTACCCGCATGACGATATGTCTGTCACATTCACTTTGCGTATGTGCAGACCAATGTTTGCATGTGGATGAGCTAGCTTATGGTATCCTGGATAACACCGTAGATTAATCTAACTACATACAACAAAGGAGTTAGTGGAGCTAATTAGGTGATCCTCGATACAAGTTCGGTTGAAAGCCCATCTGGCATCGGCGGTATCCTGACAAATACCACATAAACGAACTCAATTGCACACACAGGGATGTGAAATACCTTGGTCAAAAACAAGTCCGATTCATACCTTGTTCAAAAGTCTTGTAAGATAAAGTACAATCATGGCTAGTAAGTTAAAACTGTCTGAGTCTCAGAAAACCTTAGCTACATTTCTAAACCAATTGCACTACTTTTTCATCCTTACAAAACCATCAAAAAATACAAAAACAAAAGAAAAACCACATGTATACATACAAAGTCATGTATCACAGCAATCGCCTCAAAACAAAATGGAGTTCTAAACAGTCTATGGTGCCATGGCCACACATCACAAAGTCCATCCATCCATTTCATCTCTGCATATCACATACATTTGCATTCATCTCTCAAAAATCAAATTCACAACATATGCATCCATCAATATAAAGTAGCATGCATCCATCAACATCAATCATTGTGCATAAAATCATGACATACACAAATCAAGAAAATCAAAACAACAAAAACATCACAAAATTGCACCACAAAAACCATAGCAATAAGTTGCCGGACACAAGTGCTCTTGCACTTAACCTCTTGGCATAAATAAAATCGATGTCGGGGCTCAAATTGTCACTTTCTCACTTCCCCAAGAAGGCTACCATAGCTGGACCGCTCCACGGGAAGATGGGTTCTTGATGATTTCACCTCATTATGGCATCACCAAAAGGGTTAACACCCACCAAAAATAGGTCCAAATGTCGGGAAACTGCACGTGCGTAAATGGTAAAACATCTAAAGGCACCCTAACCTAAGTCATCTTGGGTCAAGCGACTCGTCGCTTTTCTCACGAAGGTCATTCCCTCATCGATTCGTCGCTTGAGGGGGTAGTCACACTTAGTCACCAATCAACAAGCACACACCCAATCAAGGCAATGACATGCATTCAAAGAATCATTGACAAAGACAATCACGCTCCTGCTTGGGGCGGTAAACAAGCAATCATTAAATTGATCAAACACTTGGCATTCCCGAAGCATGAACACAAGGTTTCCCCTGTGGACAAAAGGTTACGCCCTTTGCCTAATCATGACTGATCAATGTCCAAGCTCAAGTCACACCTCACCAAAATAGGTTAACACTTGAAATCAAATTCCTTAGCTCGTCAGAAGCAAGGATTCAAGAATGCATGCCCTTTCCATACTTGGGGCATCAAAAGTTGGTTAGGTTACCAAGAAACCCTAATCATTAGTGCTTTGGTTTTCTATTTTTTCTCAGCACTGTGCCACCCGTAGCGCTTCCCAAAAAGGGGCATCTGTAGACACCAAAACAGCACCAATCCGATTAAGTGACTACAAACACTGATCGCATTAACATACACAGCTTTCAGGGCAGCCCTCAGAGGTCAAACAGTGGTCCTGACCACTCACACAATAGTTTAGAAGGTCAAAAAATGAGCAGAGCAAAGTTGGTCGCAAACTGCAAGCTTCAAATCCTAAACAAGCCTTCAATCTAAAGTGAGCCTTTAACAAACCTTTCAAGTCTTAAGCAAGCAACCTTCAAACTTCAAGTCCTAAGCAAACTGCAAAATTTTAAGGCAAACCTAGCAAAAAGGGGAACCTTGGCCTTAGACGTCGCGAAATCGCGACGTCGCGATTTCGTGCGTCGCGAAATCGTGACACCTTTGGCCCAGAGGGGAGCCTCGGCCAAAGGTGTCGCGATATCGCGCATCGCGATATCGCGACACCTTTGGCCCCGAGGGGAACCTCGGCCAAAGGTGTCGCGATATCGCGACACCTTTGGCCCAGAGGGGAGCCTCGGCCAAAGGTGTCGCGATATCGCGCGTCGCGATATCGCGACACCTTTGGCCCCGAGGGGAGCCTCGGCCAAAGGTGTCGTGATATCGCACGTCGCGATATCGCGACACCTTTGGCCCCGAGGCCTCCCCGAGCCTCGGCCAAAGGTGTCGCGATATCGCGCGTCACGATATCGCGACACCTTTGGCCGAAAAAGGGAACCTCGGCCAAAGTGTCGCGATATCGCGCGTCACGATATCGCGACACCTTTGGCCCAGCAGGGGAACCTCGGCCGAAGTGTCGCGATATCGCGACGTCGCGATATCGTGACACTTCGGCAGTGAACACTTCTCCAGTCAAAGGCGGACTTTGACGTGGCCGCCACAGCCAAGGAATGACCGCCACGTGGCACCCCTACGTGCCCATTTTCAAAGAGACCCCGTGGGTCTGTAGAACAACGGATTCGACCAATCAGAGGCGACACGTCAGCATTCAAGACATTTAATCAGTCAAAAGCAATTTAAAGCGGATTTTAACTAAGCGGCGGACTTCACCAACTGCAATAATGAGACGAGCAGTCTCAACAACAAATCCGGTCAGAGGCCATGCCTCATAACTGCTGATATGATTTTCCAGCGATAATCTCTGTGCGAGCCATGTCTCATAATCATCTGACAACGGTCAAATCTCAGCGGCGCCTACGGACTTAGGGTTTTGACATTAATATTTCAGAGGCAAAATTCCTCTATAAAAACTAGCTCAATGCAATGTAAAAAAGGAGGACGACGAAGCATTTTGTAAACACAACGAAGTGTTGTTCATTTGAAGACCCGATTGCATCAGTTTGATTTCACCTTCTTCACATCCAGAATCTCTTGCAAAAGAGAGGTTGGTGGGTGGTTCTCAGAAGCATGAATCTGACCTCTCATACCCGACAGTGGATCACAAGAATCCATTAATTCGACGACAACACATAATCTTGGATTTTGGGCTAATTCTTGGTGGATTGGCGTCAAAATCGAATTTTAAAGGGGCGGCCCGCTTGGGCACCCCACGCACGTTCTTTGTTAATTTAGTGTATGTTGTTGCGAATATATTAGAACAATAGTTTATGTTTTGTGTTGTTAATACATGTTGTCTTCGAACATATTGACACAATAGTTTACGACTGTTTTAATATATGCTGTCTTAATACATGCTGTTGTTAATTTAGTATATGCCATTTTCGACTGTTTTAGAACAACATTTTACGTATGTTATTCTGTTAAAACATGCAGGTTACTTATATGCATTTTATCCTCTGTTTTAATGATTTTGGGTATATGTCTTTCATTAATCGCGAAAAGTAAAACTCTCATTCTTGCGGCAGGTGCTACTAACAATTTATCATTTTCTTGAATGCAGGAAAAATAGTAGCAAGCAAAGATTTATCAACATAAGCGACGGTAGTACTTTGGCCCGTCCATTTCAAATGTGGGCATGCGGATAGAAGCAATATTAATCTCGATTGTAACCGAGACAGACTAACACTCCTGGCCCCTGAAAAGGTAGGAGATGTATTGTAACCGAACGGAATTAATTTAAAAGGGCTGTGCTCCTGCTTTTCCCCTTTATATTCGGTTCATTCAAAGTTCTGTTTCCATTACGTCTGAATACTATTTTTCATTCCGAAATCTCATGCTTTCATGACCCTCCAAAATACATCAAGACTACATAGGGGTCCAACAATTGCGAAATCACGATCTGTATTTGCGGGGAGCGATTTCACATTTTAGATTTTTATTGCAAGGAAACCCTAATTCTCAAAGTTTACATGTTTATCGTCAGATTTCCTTGGATTTTCCCACCCTTTCCACTTTCGAATCCACTATATAAGGAGGTTTTGAAATCATCTTGAGAGAGAAAAATAACAAGGATTCAAGTGGTTCTTACATGCAATCTAAGCTCTCTTCTTCTTGCACTCTTATTTAATCAAGTGATATCTAAGTGAATTGTTTTCTTCTATAAGTAAGCTAACTCGCAAGTGTGGAATACAATATGTTGAAGCTATATTTTTGTTGCATTAATTATTTTATTGGTGGATTGGTGTTAGATCCCCAAGGAGAATTTATGCCATTTGGAAGTTATCAAAATTGGACCTACTTTTGCACTATCTGCCTGGTTTTTTTTTCTCTTCTACATTTGTATTTTAGTCTTTTGTATCACATATTTGTCATTTCACATCTATCTAAGGCTTTTCACCTTGCTTCTGCAAAATCTCATCCAGTCTCTATGAGATACGATTTTGTCAATCTATGAAATTGCAGTCGCTTGTTGCAGGGCACAATTTCACCCAAACTACATTTGGGGGAAAATTGCTACCCCAAACCCTAGATTTGCATCTTAGATAGCATATAGAATATGCTATTGCATTCTGTGTTGTGTTTTATCATTTTATTTTGTTGTACTCTATATGATTATTCATCTTCCAAAGGTCAACTTTCACTTCTATTTTCAAAGGTCAACTAAAAGAACCTAGGGGGCTTGACTGCTATACCTCCAAGTATTATTGTATAACGTCCTAAGCAGGCTCTCTAATGTTGATTATATTTTTCAAGTGTTTATATCGCATGAACATGAATTTTTGGATACCATTGGATAAAGGATAAAAGCAAGGATCAACCATCAAATAATATAAGTGCCCTAGTTAGTCGTTAGACTATTTTATGAACAATTTTTATTCCTATTTGAACCTTATATTTGATATAAAAAGAAAGATCTCTTAATTTCTAGGTATTGAAAGGAAAATAACATATAGTGTGCATATAGGATTAATATTATTGGTGCATCTTCTCTTGGGACCTTGCTTGAAGGTTTTCTATTTTGAAATTGTAGGGTTAGAAGCATGCAAAGAAAGAATCATTCTTGGGTTAGCTCCTGTCTTCTTGCATAATGTATTTCTGCATTGTACTTTATATTTTATAGCATATATCTAGAAAGTCCAAACATATATGATTATCTTGAAATGAATATATCAAACATTCCTGAAAACCCTTGGACTTGGAGCGAGTCCTTAAAGACATTCCTAGTGAATCCTTCCCCCTATTTTTTACATCGAGTGTAGAGAACAACATACCCTCACAATCACCTTGTATTTCTCTTGCTCATCCAACCAATAATTGTATACATTAGGGTGGTTTACCCCCTCTATAGGTGCATGGTATTTCAAGAGAGTCTAAAATTTTGATGAGACACATTCCTTAGGTTCAACAAAAATGTTCATCCCTAAATTGGGATCATACTAAGTAGATAGTTTGTTGTTAATATTTTTATGTTGTTGTACCATGTCCTCTAAGATCTAATTATAGACACCTAAAACATGTTATGTCAAGGGTGACTACTCATATGGACATGCTACAAGACCATATGGAGGATCTTGGATAGTCTCCAAGATAGATCAGTGGTTCTAACCACTCAATTTAGGTATTTTGGCCTAATTAGTATGAACTACAGCCTAGACCTGCGATCTCCAGTCTAAACCATGGTTGACACCTACGGTTTGTAGTTTGGACTACAACTATGACCTGTGGTCTTAAATGAAGTTTAGGTAGGCCTTCCATCCGAGCCAAATTGGTTGGAACGACCAAAAGATCTAGAAGAAGGCAGTTGAAGGACAGAATATTCCAGAGGCTTCCATCCCAACTGTCCTAACCACCCTTCTTGGTATTGGCTTCTCCATGAAGCCACCCCTAGCCCTAGGGGCATGCTATAAATACCCCCTCCAAATGGGGAGAAAGAGAGAAGCAAGCATTGGAGATTTGAGTAGCGAAGCCCTGGTGAATTGTACACTCAAATTGAGTATACTAAGAGATAGAGCTATTGCACTTAATCCCCGACCCTTTTACCAACATTCATGATGAATTGTATTATGGATGCCCTAGGTGCCTAGGAGGATCAAGAAACACAAATCTAGGTAAATTAAGGCCCTTTACATCGAATTGACTGCCAAATCAGTTTGAGGACAACAAAGACGACCCTTGAACATCAATTTGGACAAGGAGATCAACCCCACTGCCCTTAATTTTGAGGGAAAATATATCAAAGATCAAACCATAGCTATCAGCTGCAATTCACAGTGCAGACCGCTCACCAAAGCTACGATTTGAAACAGGTGATAGATCACCTTACTCTTTTCATTTTTGTCTGGTTAAATAAGTTATATTAATTATTTCTTAGGTTTAATTGCAGTTTCAAATAATTATGACCATAGGAATTAGCTTAGAAAAGTTAGTTTATGCTTTGTATTGATTAGGACATTTGTGGATCTTTTATGCATATATATGCTTCTATTTTGATATCAGATCCATGCATTATTTGTCTAATGATCTCCTTTATGCTATATTACAAATCTTGATTCAATTAGCATAGTTTAAAGGTTTTCTTTATGTTTTCTGATTATTAGTTTAAATGGCATTATCATGTATGTTTCCTTAAAGGGCCTCATTATGAGAGGCTATCTATCTATTTGATTGTGTGCTATTGTTTCTTGATAGTAGGAAGACAAGTACAAGAGGAGTCTATATCATAATCCTTCCACATCACGAAGAAGGGGTTAACTCCACCCCAAGGTAGTTTGCAACTAGTCAGAGGGCAATATTTAATGTGCCTACCCTATTGTGGGTATTGGCAATTTTATAAACTATATCATCATTCAAGTGACCCTAAGAGGGGCATATTTGTAATAGAGATTAATTCATAATCAATATAAGAAATATCATTTTGTTGAATTTGTGCAATGTGTCAAGATTTTTACGCTTTTATGGTGACTATAGACTAATACAGTAGATAGGAGCATGCTTTTTAGTTACGTCAAAAGGTGATCATGGTGAAACTCTGCATTTGTAGCCCTTGAGTGCTAAAATTCTTGAGTTTTTATTATCTTAGGTGCTAACCGTAGCTAATAGCTATGGTTATTTGTTGGCCTGCAGCTTTCACCCACGATTCACACTGTAGCCCGTAGAGCAGTTTATAGCAAAAGCAACAGATAGCAGAGAAACTACTTGGCATTAGATCAGGAGCTGAGGTAGGCTCTATTTTTATTCTCTATTATGTATTTTTTCTTTATGTTTTTACAGTAAGTGTTAAATCGATTGCAAATTAGGTACACTAAATAAAAAGGGTGAATGAATAGTCCTAGTTTGCTTTCGTATTGCTTACATTAGAAAGGCACTGCTAGGAACAACGAACCTTTGATTGTAGTCTGCCATAGAATACAATAACCTTGATAAAAATTGAGTGGTCGTTTGCATGCTTGAGGTCAGGTCATCGTAATCACATTGTCATAACATCATGTAGGACATAGCATGCATAGCTTTCTAAATTTGAAACATTACTTTTCTATTTATGCATATCATGTAGGAATGATCATATGAATGCTCTTTTATGCATTTATCTTTATGTAAAGTAAAATGAACCACACACACCACATTTCATTTAAACATCAATGGCATTGGGCTCTCACATCCAACCCATTTGATTAAGACCAACAGTGGACGTCATTACCACTTGGTTGGCTCATTTGAAATTGTATTATCGGGACCCGCTCGTTTCCAAGGCCGACCCAAGAACTGTCCTATTCATGCAAAATAACATGCACTCATCTTCAGAAGAGTGTATCGCTGCACACAGTGTGTTGGGTGAAGGTTGGTAGCACCTATGCTACCTCATTGAGTATGGACTTCATTCCCATATTTGGCTTGTGCGAGTATATATGTGAAAGCCAATTAAACTGAGAATAAAATCCAACAATTTTGCAAAACACATGAGAGTTTCTCATACTAATACAACACATTTTGAAACAACATCAAATAGTCTAAGGCTCATTTTAAAATTTAAAAATAAGATAAGCATAATTGTATACCTTGTTTGATAATAAAAGATACATCTTGACATTAGGTACACTATGGTGGATACATAGGGTGGTCGGTAAAGGCGCAAGCCTGAAGCCAATGACCAAGTCCCAACTGATTCAAAAATACATGTGTCTAGTCCTCAACCACATGAGAAAGTCAAACATCATTCGATGAGCATTAGAGGAGACAACTCGACACGAGGGGATCCCATTGAGTGTACCCCTGATAGACTAGCATCAATGTATTATGTTAGACATAGATTAGATCATGGAGCTTCTCAGCCTGAGGGTGCTCCACTCAGAAGCCATTACCGAGACCACAGTGCATGCACATCCATGAGATTGGCTGATGAGTATGTCGTGTAGGGGACTAGATTGGTACCCATTCACACTAAGTCTATAAGGTGTACTATACCCCCACCTTTTGAGTATAGAAGGAATAGATATCCACCCATTCAGGGGCAAGTAGATGAGCTCCCTACTGAGCGCAAGTCTATCCATAATCCAACGCGTACTATAGCATGCAAGATCACCATCGATATGTCAAAGGTAGGAGCTAATGGAACACCACCCCATGAGAGGTGGAGGTATAGACAACTAGACGGTCTAGGTAGTGTGTTAGAGAAGCTAGACTGCAAGCCTTTGACTCCGCCACTCATGCTTCGAGTGAGCGTAGTGGGAGCACCATTAGAACTACTAGAGAGCATGGAGAGGCTTCTAAGCACCCTCATGTCTCACGTCCACCATCCACACATGGTGGCACATAGTACTGGATACAACATGATGCCGATGTCATCTACACAGATAGAGGCAAAGGGACATCACATCAGTTCAATGGGTACAAAACCCACAAGGTCACTTGTACAGAGCAAGCATACCAAAGGCCTCTTATGGTTGATCAAGTTGAAAGATCATATCGACTGGCCTCTGAATAGAAATGCCAAATCCTCCAAGATCAATTAGAGGATGCTCACCTAGAGAGGAAGCACATTGAAGATGAAGATATTCAAGTGCAGAGGCTTACTAGACAGAGGCTGTATGAGCAGTGCTTGCATGAAGAATGCATCCTCATCTAGGAGTGTGTAGAGCAGGAAGATAGGTTGGCTAGGGCCAACCTATATTCTTAGGACGAGTGTAGAGAGAAAGTGCATAGGAAGGCTCTTTCGTAAGCCGACATGCACCATAAGCATGTAAGCATTCACACTCATATCACTGCCCATTAGAGAGAGTGATCACCCCCAGTCGACAATCATAGGCAGCAACATTATGAGGAATAAGAGGGGAACAAATGCAACTAGGAATATCCTAAGATTTTTTGAGCTGAGGAGGAAGAGAAACACCCTCCACCTCGACAAAAGAGGAGTGTACCTCCCAGATCGCCTCCATGCCAACTTAGGGAGGAGGACTTTCTATCTTCTAAGTCTTACAAAGCTTTGGCTGAGAAGGTCAAAGCAATTGAGAAACAAGACATGACTGTCCAAAAATCGACACTGAGGAAAATTTATAATGAACCTTTAGATCCCTTGATGCCTACGCTCCCATACCCTGAGCATTTTGAGATGCCCAGGTTAGACAAATTCAAGGGTGATGAAGAGGTGCAAGAACATGTCACAAGATTTTTGGATGCTTGCTTCCAAATAGAGAACAATGATGCACTATTATTGCGTATGTTTGTCACGACACTCTCTAGGCCATCCTGAGAGTGGTTCAATCAGCTAAAGAAACACAACATAACAAATTTTGAGCAATTAGCTGATGTCTTTCTCAAACTCTATTCCTTTGGCATCAAGAAACAAACCAACCTTTCCAATTTGGCTATGCTAGCTCAACGTGACGACGATCCAATAGAACAGTACAAGAAGAGGTGGAAGATATTAATAGCAAAGTTGCCATTCCCAATTCTTGCCACAAAATTAACCCGAATGTTTACAAAGAGTTGTTCCAAGCACATATCACTACTATTGTAGCTGCAGTAGTATGCTACATTCGAAGAAAATTTGGTGCAAGCCAAGATAATTGAGGACATCAAGTTGCATAAGGGCAACTTGAAGATCAAAACTAGGAAAGAGGGATATAGGAGGAGTACCTCAAAGCAACAGGGCAAGCAGGCCCAAATGAATCAGGTGGTACTAAATATCCAAAATGAGGATAAGGGGCAAAATAAATAGAATTATCAAGTCCATCATCCTCCTACGCAATACGAATAGCACAAGAATAAATACAAGGGCAAGAACAAAGAGCAACGCCCACCTCGCATATTCACGCCAATGACATAATCATTGATATCGATTTCTCATCATCTCTGCGAGGCGAAGGCAATAAGATTACCTGAAGTCAAGATTGTTGATACTGATCAGCCCAAGCCTAAAGACTATCAGGAAGACCTATTTTGTATATTTCATAGAGGGAAAGGCCATGACATCGAGGTATGTTGGTATTTCAAACATATTGTGCAAAATATGATAGAAAGGGGAGAGCTTGTGGTACCAGGAAATCCCTAGGTACCGAACAACCAAAAAATAGGATTTTTAAAAATCCATTACCAAACCATGAGGTGCCTCGTAACCACTTTGGCCACGTCAATCAAGTGCGAGTCAAACCACCTACCCAAGGGTTCTTCAGCATGGTCAATGTTGTTACCATACATGGGAAGTATGAACGATTGAATCAACCTCGTGCTCCCATTCAAATACAGGCCACATCCCAGCAACAGTAGGCACAAAATATTCCAAACCCACCAATGAGACCGATGGTGACCATTAGGAGCAGGCTGGTTCAAAACTTATAGACGACTCCTATAAAGTTGTCAATATATGAGCTTATACAATAGTCCCCCATGCACAAGGAGACTCTTATGGAAATTCTAAGGTCCATTGAGATACAGTCCCAAGATGCAGTCCCAAGATGCACAGACATTCACAAACTTCATGGGGCATGTACAACAGTGCCAGGAACCAATGATCCAATTCTACGATCATGAAGTAAAAATAGTTTTTGCAAGTGTGGCTGACCTGCCACTACATATCATTGCATGTGTTAACCACGTGTCATTCAAAATGGTCTTGATTGATACTGTTAATCAATCAATATAATCACGACTAAGGTACTACACCATTTGAAATTGCCTAAATCACTCGTCATACCAACCACCTTTAGATCGAGAGCATTTAACGATGCACTATGCTCTATGATTGGCATGATTGTCCTACCTATTCAAGTGGGACTAAAGACCATTCCCATAATGTGTTATGTGATAGAGGGTGCCTTGTAGTATAACATCCTACTAGGAAGGCCTTGGATTCACGAAATGTGTTGTGTTCCCTCGAAATTGCATCAGTGTGTTAAGTATATACATAAGGGATAAGTTCACGTGGTTTCATCAGATGAAGAACCATTCAAGTTCATGAACTTAGAAGATTTTCCAAGGGGCTTCGTACTCCCATAAACACACCAAGAGGTAAACAGGCGATGCATGTTCAACAATTGGTATATGTATCAAACATATCTAAACATACCACTACAACTTCTCTGAGACCGAGCGCATCAGCAATGCATCAGGATGATGAGAAATTAAAGGAAAATTGGGTAGGAAAGAAGCAAAGAACGCATATGAACTAGTCGTCTCTGAGGCTACCACTCCCATGGAGGTGGAGGAAGCCCAGGATCAAGTTGAGGAGGCACCTCAACCTGCTTCTCCTGCATTGTCAGTAGGGTCATCCACATCGCGGGTGACTGTTCACCTCGCCAGTACAAGTATGGGTGAGTATCTTATGCAAAATGTGACCTTTGGTCCTATTTTAGAGACTGCACGAGACATGGGCCGACCGATAGCCCATCGATATCTAGTTGGATCTGTAGTACCATTGGGCGAGCCACCCAACCAAATAAACTTCATCTATGTCGGGTTGGATCAAGTTCCAACACGAGCACCCATGGAGATGGATGATGAGGAATAGTTCATAGTGAACGTTCAGTACTTATCCAACCTAGAGTACACCATGTGCATTTTTGATCTCTATCAGTGCTATGGATACGACCTTGGTCTTTTCAAACAAGGACGAAGAACCCCTCTTGAACTACGTTATCAGTTGGCAACTAATAGGTTTGGATTGGGATTGCAGATTTAGGGACATGATGATTTACTCATTGCATCATTGGATCATTTATACCTAAATCTAGGGGACGACGTGGATTTTAATCCATATCATCCTAACATGTCTAGTCTTTGGAGAAGCAACCCAATGGTGTCAATCATCACCATTGAGAGACCAGAGCTTGAACATGAAGAGTTTTTAGAGTATAACCCTAGAGGCAACTTGGGTCATCAAAATCGTATCACAACTGATGATACTGGTATGCAGGGGCACAACCTCACCATGCTAGGTGATCTCGAGTTAGGAGATCTTTGTAGTGAAGATGGAGAGGAGTCCACCTCCGAAATAAGTGGACCGAGTTATGATGCAGATGGTGAGTCCTCGAATAATGATCAATATGAAGAGGAAGCTAAACGAGCCTTTGTGGTTCTGGTATTTCTATGCCATTTGCTACCTAGAAAGTAATTAGATGAGATACAAGAGCATTGCATAGTCGATAGTTATTATGAATACGAGACAAAGTAGGCCTACTTAAGGCCTCATCCAACTAATCTCCCAATATTTGTGGACACGAAAGAGTGGTCTACTCATAGTAGCAATCATAATGATGATGTTGAGATGATCGATATGAGGCTTGTATATCTGCTACATCTATTATCTACAAAATAGGAGTATGTTATATAAGAAGTTCCTTTTAAAACTGATCGCTCTGAAGAGGAGGTAGATCCAATTTTTGTGTTGGTGTCATATATACGATAGTTTTATTCGATTTATATGGATAGTGATGATAATGACTATAGAATCAAATATATGGGACCACATCTGGCAGATCACCCATTGCATATGGGGGAAAGTGAAGGATAATATCTATACAGTGATGATGAGGATTCATTGGATATGGCCTATTTATGGCCTCATCATCTATGTAATCAGAATCCACCTCAAGATCTACCACCTATTACAGCTGTAGGTTTACGTTGAGAGATTAATCTCCAGCACTGCCTTAGGAAAAGAATAAATCTAGAAGAGAAATATCAAAGGCTCTTTCCCCATCCACCTACTTATGCTAAGCTACTTGAGCTGAGAGATCCCATTTTGTAGTTAGTGCATAGGAAGGATCCAGTTGTTTGGGCATCCCACAGGGAGGAGCCGCTCGTCCTTGTACCATTTGATCTAGATCTTGGGTATGAAAGCTACATAGATGATGTAGATTTTAGTTCGTGTGGTCCTGGAGATCAATTCCATTCCATCAACATGGTCTCCATTGATTTGACCACTTCACTCCACAATCTAGTAGATCCATCCAAACCATTGCATCTAAACATGAATGCTATCGATTAAGATCATGCTGATTCGCCAGTAGATCCTGAAGACTTCTTCCCAAATGAAGAGATGCTACAACCATTTCATTTTGGACCAGGTTGTTCTTATGATGTCTATCACGCTAAACATGCTTCTAATGAAGAACATATACATCTAGCTAATGACATCCATTTGATCCCTATGCCTCATCATCTTGAGGAGGGATCCCATATGTCAGTAGAGGAAACCTTCAAAGTGGATATTGGTAACAACCCTACCAATCCAAAGAAGATTAAATTTGGACTGAGTCTCACTCCATATGAGTGTGCTAGCATCATCCCTCTGCTGAAAGAGAGACCTGACCTTTTTTCTTGGACATATAAAGATATGCTCGATCTAGACCCAAAATTGGTTACTCATAACCTTTCACTAGACCTGTCCAAGAAGCCCATCAAGTAGAATATCAGAAAGATGCATCCAACAATAGCCTGATGAGTGTCATCAACTCTTCATCATTTAATCATTATGTGTCAATCCAGGGTGGTGTCCAAGGCTATATACGAAAGCAAGGGTTAACAGACTGATTTTTAGTTCATTTAGATCATGGCTTTATTCATGGAACAATTAGATATTGGGGTGTTTGGGGTCTCCTTTATTACTCCTAAAAACTAAAACTAAACTCCTACTTATCCTTGCAGAATTGAAATTCACACTGTTGCAGAAAAATAAAACTAAACTATTGCAAAGCTAAAAATAACAGAATTTAATTGACAGGAAATTACTAAATTGAAATTGTAGCATTAACATTCAAAATGGTAAATAATGAAACTTTCTGAAATTGCAGAAAACAATGTCACTTTCTAAAATGGAAATAACATTCAAAAACTGATAAATAAAGTTGCACAATTTGTAACAAATTAGGCTGACAAGAAATTATGGAAATATTGCAAATTCTGAAACAAATTAGAAACAAAAAGTACTATGCTTAAATTCTACCCTAGATGAGTTACCTACCATGCATTCAAATGCCACATCTATGACCTAATTCACTAACCATGCAAAAATTGTCGGATCTCTGCACGACCTGCTGCAACCAAAAATAGCAGAATTTTGTCAGGTAAAAACCCTCCTTTGTACCTGGAAGTGGCCCTTGCTTCCTGAACCAAAAGAGGGCAAATAAACTTTCTCTAAACTATTAAGTCTTCACACTCAACTCAGAAGCAAACATGAATGTCAAATATTGCACCTTTATTTCATTCTCAACAGCATGACAATAGTGCAGGGAAGATCTGTAGGCTACTGTGCTGTTGCAATACACAGTTACAACACTTAAAATAGTTCTAACTCTTATCACTTATTTCCTATATTCTTCTATATGCTCAACCAAATGGGAGCATTTTATTTATACAAGTAGGGTACAACATTGATAAGGTTTTGTGCTTCCATGTAGGAATGTTACAACTATTATAGGACTATTTCCCAGAATGTAGGGATTAGGTATATTATCTCTTATCCATTCCATCTATTGGGCTTCATCCATTGAGGGATAGGTGTTGGAAAATATAGGGATATCCCTAAAACAACTGCAACCACCGTTTACCACCCTTTATTGCAATTAAAGGCACTTTTGACCCAAACTATTGCTTCTGCGCTTATTCTGGAGCTGCTCCAGAATATCAGGCAACAAAACAGAGTTTATATTAATTCATGCTCCAGAAGCACATGAGAATAGTTGTGATGGTGGAAATAGTCTCCATAAGTTCCTAGAAGACTGATTCCATATTTTGCATGAGCTGGAGTGGACAAATTCCAAGCCATGTTGTATATGTACAGTTGGCTGGAATTTGTATGGAAAAGTTCCTATTTTCTGCACAGTCAAACTGTTGACAAAGTTTTGGCACCTTTTGGTTATTTAAAATGGTTTAAATGGTGGGGAAATCTTATGAAAGAAGCACAAAACCAAATAGATAGCAACACCTTAATATTACAACATTAACTTAATGTAAAATATACTAAATAATACAGTTGAAACAGACTATAAAATATAGAAAAATAGTCAAAACAAGATATATGCACTTTAACATTTACAACATGTAAACATCAATACATAATGCATTCTATCACTATAATTAGCATCAAAACATAACATAAGGTGTTCAAAAGTGTTTATAAGTTATCAAAACTAGTCCATGGATGAGGCATTTGCAGGCCTCATCATTTTCCCCCAACCTATTTTAATGCATGTCCTCATGCATTATGTGCAACCACAATAGCACAGAGATCTACATCCAGATTTCATTCTTCATAACTCAGCTTTGGTCCTGGAACCTTATAATATCCTCTGATTGCTTGTATTTGCTTGAGCCATTCCTGGAACTGCTCATATGATTGGGGATCACTATCAAAGAAATAAGGAACTGGAGTTATCACATTTGGTAGCCTATACCTCAAACCTACCCAGTGATCCTGCAACTTGTGGATAACCTGTACTATGCCTTCTGCTCTCCTTATGGACCATAATAAATTGTTAGGTGAGATAGGTTCCCTCTTCTGAAGTGATATTGACAATTCTCCCCACCTGCTTTTACAAGCTGAGAGAGCATTACCAAAATGTTGATTACAAAAGACCTAAAAATTCTTGATACAATCAGTAAGATTGCTCTTATATACTTCTCTGATTTTTTGTTCTCTCATCATAGTAAAATGTTGATTGATGGACTCCCTGTAATTAGTATGGGTTCTTCTAAATTGTTAACTCCATTTCCTTGCTTGCCTTTTTCTCCTCCTCCCAATAAATCTGATTTTGTACTAAAGATATAAAGGCTCTCAGCTGAATATCTCCTGTAAAGATGTGTGGCAAGAAGGTTCCATTTTCAGGTAAGAAGAAGTTATGCAAAAATAGTTCACAAAGCAGATTCCTCTATTTCTCTGGACTATGCAAATATGTTTCCACAAATTCTTCAGTAGTGTCCAGTTTATATGGAAGTTTGGAAACAATTCTCATTAATTGCCAGTGGAGGTATTTTTCCTTTAATATTAGAGTATAAAATCTTGCAGGCCTTCTACACTAAACTAAGTACTCTGCAATTTGGCACATATCTTGTATTTGTTCCTGTAACTTAGTTATATCTACAGTTTGGGCTTCTAGCTTCTGCTTCAAAGGTTTTAAGGCTGAAATTTGTGCCTCCATCTGTTGACACTGCAGCATCCAATGTGCTATGTCCTCATTATATTTTTTCATTGTAACTATTTGTGGGGGCCTTATAACTGATTGTATTTTTGGAGGCAAGTCCACTTGTATACCAAATTTTGATGTGTTAACAGTGAATAGATCTACTTGCACTCCAATTTTTGTTGTTTCAACTTGAGGTGATTCAGTTGTAATTAATTCAATAGATAGTTGAGGAGATTGTATATTTACCTATTCTTGCACTTCCTCCTGTTCATTGGCCTCCTCAGCTGCTTGTATTGTTTGTGCCCCTAATGTGAATTTTCAAAATGTTCTGTAGAGGCTTTTGAATCTGTCATGTTGACATCCTGCTAGAAAATTTGGGTTGCTATTTCTTCTATTTCCACTCCTCTGATGGGTGATTCTTCCTCAGGTAAGGCCAATTCTCTATGATCTTCTACTAATTCTAACAGAATTTTGGCCAATTCATCCTCAGAACTAGTTTCTGTAGACTGTTGCTCTAGAGTGGACAACCGAGCCCTTAGTTTATTCACCTCTTCCTACAAATTAGAAATAATCTTATATTTCTCTATGTGAGAGGCTTCATGTTGTTCAATCCAACACATTTGTGTCTTAATGACACTTCTAGCAACATGTAACTGGGTTTTTATATCAAGCTCTTCCTCTTTTCCCAAAATCCTTGTGAAGTGTGCCAAAGATTTTTGCTTATCGCAAAATGTACGATGATTCCCAACACCTCCATTCTCCATCCTTATACTTGGATATCTACTTCTTAAAATTTGTTCTCAGAATTTTTCCTTACTTCAACATAGAATTATAATGCCACATGTTATTTTATTTTTATCCTTTATTCCATTAATTTTTTCTTTAAGTTTGAAAAATTTTTATTCGAAGACACACCTTTTTATGCTAAAACCACATTTGTTTAACCTTTTTCATTAACTTCATATTAAACTGAATACAAATTTATTCAGAGCATTATCATGTTGAAGCATTTGAAGGTAAAAAATTTCCTGTTATTTTCACAACTTCCATTGACTAGATGGATAACTTTTTTTTTTAAATAACCTTATGTATGCCTCATATACTAACTAAGGATATTATGCACTACATACTTGATATCAATAATGTTCTAAAATGAGAAAGGCACATACCTGATATAACCATTTATCTACAATTGTACAGTGGTTGTTTTTGCTGATTCTTTGTTGGCTGCTCTACTGACTAAGATAGGTGCAATCTGAAAATAGGTGAAACAGAGGTGAGAATGAATGGAATGGTAAATAGTGAAACAATGGTGAAAATGAATGGAATGGTAAATAGTGAAACAATGGTGAGAATGAATGGAATGGTGGCGGGTCCGTGAGACAAACATGCTGAAAAAATCGGTTTTCATGTAAGCCCAATTCAGATGCGCCTCAAAGAGGTTTTCACATTCTGAATTATTATTATTATTATATATATATTTTTATTTATTTATTATTTATTTTTTTATATATTTTGGTTCATGTCACTTGATTGAGTCCATCTTGGAAGAAGTGGTTTCTTCCAATACTGATACATCCAAGTTTCCTACTTGCTTGAGAAACTCCTCCTTGGTTAACGGTTTGTGATATATCCAAAGACGATGACCATTAACCACCATTTTCCTTCTTGAATCATCTATTGGTGAAATATGTACAACTCCATTTGCAAACACTTCCTCAATCTGATATGGTCCAAGCCACCTAGTCTACAATTTTCTAGGATAGTCTTCATAACGTGAGTCAAACAACAAAGCCCAGTCACCTTGCTAAAACTTCCTTTGCTGAATGTGACTATCATGCCATAATTTTTGTTGTGCTTGGATCAACTCAGTCTGGTGCAATGCATCCCTCTGTAGCTCATCCAATGCATTGAGCTACAAAATTCGGTCCGTTTGTGCCTGTGACAAATCAATACCAACTTCTAAAGCAGTTCAAAGAGTTAGTAATTCAAACTCAATAGGCAAAAGAGGCTTTTTACCATAAACCAATTCATAGGGAGTAAATCCAGTAGTGGATTTCCAAGTGGTGTTATAAGCCCAAATTGCTTCAGGTAACTTCTCCACCCAATTCCTCCTATGGGCTGCTACAATTTTGGTTAAGATCCTCTCTAATTCCCTATTTGTCACTTCAACTTGGCCATTGGCTTGCGGATGGTAAGGTGAGGATTTTTGGTGTTTGATTTCATACAACTTTGTAAAGGCTTCAACAAATTTTGAGGTAAACTGAGGTCCCTGATCAGTGGTGATAGAATGTGGGGCTCCAAATCGTAGAAATATTTGTGAATACAGGAAATTAGCAACTTTCTCTTCTTGGGCATGCTTAAAAGCATGGGCTTCTACCCACTTGGTTACATAATCAGTACATACCAAGATATGCACTTTCCCTTGGGAAGGTGGATCAATGGGTCCTACAAAATCTAGCCCCCACCTTTCAAATGGTTTTGTACCTAATTGAGGTTGTAAAGGCATTTCACTAGTAAAAGTAGGCTTACCCATCCTTTGGCATGCATCACAATTTTTGACATACCTTTTGACATCTTTGTGCAAGGATGGCCAGTAGTAACCAGTACCCAAAATATTTTGAATGGTACTTTTCATTGAATAATGCCCTCCTGATGGTTCATCATGACATGCTCACAGGATGTCATATACCTCATCCTTGCGAACACACCTACGCAAAACATGGTTAGGACTGCATTTAAACAATAAACCTCCTATCCATTCAAAAGAAGAACTTTGCTTGATCAACTGTTTCTTTTGTTTAGGAGTAAAGTGAAGAGGAATCTTCCCTGTAGCTAAATAATTAGCTATATCTGCAAACCATGGAGATTGTACAAAAATAGCAAACAATTTCTCATCAGGAAACACATCCTCAACCAATTCCTTCGTATCTCGCATTTGACAATCTTGACAAGAAATCTGCATCACCTCCCTCTTCCATCCCCCCTAATGCAGCTCCAATAGCGAGTATTGGAAGCATCGGTTTGAATATGGAAGGGTAACTCCCAATTAGGACCTCTCAATACAGGTGAGTTGTTAAATTTTCCTTTAAAACTTCAAAGGACTGTTGACACCTAGTAGACCAAACAAATTCAGAATCCTTTGTTAACAATGCGAACATTGGATTAGCAATGGTACTGAAATTAGCAATAAATCTGAGATAAAAGCCAATATGTCCTAAGAAACTATGGACATCAGTTTGAGTTTTTGGAGGAGGAAGGTTCTTGATGACCTCTACCTTTTTAGGATCAACTTTAATTCCATAAGCAGAAATATGATGTCCAAGAACAATTCCTTCTTCCATCATCAAGAAACATTTATCAAGATTTAGAGACAAATGATATGTTTCACAGCGTATTAAAACTTTTTCAAGTTGTTCTAAAGTATATTCAAATGTATCTCCAAACATTGTGAAGTCATCCATATAAATATCTACACTTTCATTTGTTAGATCAGAAAAGATAGCCAAAAAAACTCTCTGAAATGTTGTTGGTGCATTGCACAAACCGAAGGGTAACACTCTGTAAGCAAATGTTCCCCAAGGACATGTGAAAGTTGTCTTTTCTTGGTCTTCTGGTGCAACCTGGATCTGATTATAACCACTAAAACCATCAAGGAAACAAAAAAATTTCTTACCAGCAAGGGTGTCCAACACTTGGTCTATAAATGGTAATGGAAAGTGATCTTTATGTGTGACCTTATTCAATTCCCTGTAGTCCACACATACTCTCATCTTCCCATTTTTCTTTGGAACAATGACCAATGGTGAAACCCACCTACTTTCTGAAATTGGATAAATGAATCCTACATCCAATAGTTTTTTGATTTCTTCCTTAACAATATCCTTCAGAGCGGGATTCAGACGCCTTTGTGGTTGTCTTACTAGTTTGACATCTTCAGTGTATATCCTATGTGTACACACATCAGGGTGAATGCCAGTCATGTCCTTATAACTCCAAGCAAAAGCTTGAACATGTCTCTGTAAAACAACAAATAATTTGGCTTCTTGCTCATTAGTCAACCAACTATTAATGTTCAAAAATTTTCTTGGTTGTATCTCAATCTGCTTAATCCCTGGATAAATAGAGTTGACAACCTCATATTTACTGATTAAAGCATTTAAGGGACAATGATGTGGTTGCAAAGTATGAAATACTCTTGATTCTAGTGTAAATGTGATACCTGATGGGATCATTTGCATAGGACAGATGAAAGAAGTCAAAAGATGATGATGCCATCCATGTGGCAATGTGAAGGAGCTTTCTTGTAGTGGAATAGATGACAGATGTTCAACAGTTTGTTCTTCATATTTCCATAACAAATGATGGACAAGAATTTGATCATCCCTAAGGCCTTCTTCTTGCAATGTTTTCACCAAAATTGTTTCATGTTCAAAGATTTCTCTTTATGGTGAATTAAGTTCTTCAATATGTTCTTTTACTACAACGGTGGCCAAGGTGACAATAGTTTCATGTTCTTCATCAGACTCAGGATACCATATCTGTCCAAAAAATTTGGCTGAAGGTTGGGTTGGTGGATACAAGGAAATATTTTTCAGGTCTACACCATTTGAAATGGTCATCTCACCTGACCTGCAGTCTATAAATGTAGTTGTAGTGGCAAGCCAAGGTCGTCCTAGAATAATAGGATAGCCATTAGCTGAGTTTCTAGGCTGCAACACTAAGAAATCTATAGGGTATTCCCAAGAAGACACTTCAATGGCAACATCCTCCAGAATTCCTTTTGGTTTAGCCACTGACCTATCTGCCATTTCCAAAACTGTGGTAGTAGGACTAAGGTTATTGAGCTGCAATTTCTGCATGGTTTCCTTAGTCATCACGTTGATTGTATCTCCTAAATCGATAAGTACATTTGGAATTTGAACTAACCCAATAGTAATTGTAACTACTGGACTCCCTGGATCACCATATTTAGGGGGTACTAGTTTTCCAGAAAGGAGGTCAGCCAACTTACCTTCTACTTGTACAGTCTTAGGAAAGGCTTTCTTCTTCCTGCCAAGTTTCCTAATACACAACTCCTGAATGGTTTTCCTAATCGGAGGTACATCCTTTATTGCCTACAAAAAAGGGAGTGAGATAGACATTTTCCTCAATTCTATGATTAATTCTGATTCAGGAGTAGTGATAGTGTGGTCAAACCTTTCAGGATACGGTAGGTCTGCCGAGGCAGGTTCAATTTTTCCTTGTAAACTTTCTATTTTTTCTTCTTTTTGCTCTGTTTGTGGTTTTTTTGGACTTGAAAATTCTTGCTTTCCATAAATTTATTCAATAGTGGGTGGTGCAGGGTCAGGTAAAACCTTCCCTGAATGTAACTGGATGTTACTACAATCAAGGACATGGACTGCAACAGTCTCTTCAGACTCAGCTCCATAAACAGGGGTTGCTTGTCTGTTGTTATTGGGGTTAGCCATAGGCTGAGATGGAAGTGGAGGTTGCTTAACTGGTTGTGTTTGTTGTGGTTGAACTCTTCCCTAAAAATTTTGATTAGGGGTTGGCAACAAGTGTTGATTTGGTGATTGATACCTCTGCTGCCCTTGATAGGATGGGTATTGTGGCCCCCATATTTGCCCTGACTGATTTGGTACCCAAGATGGATTAACTGGATGCCATGGCTGATTCCAACCAGAATGTGACCAATCTTGAGGGGCTGCCCAAGATTGATTCCAAGTTTGGGGAGGAGGTTCGGTATACGCCCATGGCATATTCCAAGGATTCTATCCCCAATTTGAAGAAAAGCGAGGGGCATTTTGGTTTTGTATGAAGTTGCCTCCTGGCATTTGCCCAATAGCATGAAGTTCTTCAACTTGGGTTTCTAAAACACTCCAAAGATGGGGCAAAAGGTGACATTTATCAATTTTATGCTCCTTTGAGCAAATGCCACAAATTGCTAAAATTGAAGTCTTGTCCAAAGGACAATCTTGCAGAGCATGCTTATTTTTGCACCTAGGACAATAGATAGATAGGGGTGGTGAAGAATTGGCTCTTGTATTCCTTTCTCCTAAAGCAGTGTTTAGTTGAACAAGTATATCAGTTTTCATATTAGCCATTTCCTCCATCAAATATTTTATACTATTACCAGGATTCCTTTTCCTTCTTCTTTGCCTAGTGTGGGAATAATTTCTGCACAACTCTACAATATCATTAATATCAAGTTGGTTTATATCTCCTTTTCCCATTAAGTCTAATACTTCTCTAGAATCATCCTACAAACCTCTCAAAAATATAGTTTTTAATAAGTCAGTTTCCATAGGACCACATCTCTTTTGGATAAAGGTAAATCTATCAAGATAATCCTCTAAGTTTTCATCCTCTTCTTGTCTTATCCGAAATAACTCATCCTTCCTATTTCTCACTCTACAATACTCCTCATACTTATCCAAAAATGCAATTTCCATTTGATCCCAAGTGCGGATTGAATCTGATTCAAGGCTCATAAACCACCGTAAGGCTGCATCTTTGAGTGTAGAGGGAAATAATTTTAGTTTCTAGTTATCATTGACATAGTCATAAGTCTGACACAGGACCTTGAATTCAAACAAAAATTGATCAGGATCTTTAGAAACAACTCCCCTAAATATTGGTAATATTGAGGGTGAAATTGTTTTCATAGGAGCATTCTGAGTAGGATTCAGATGAATAGGGTATTCAAAAGTTCTAACAGGAGGATTGTCAACATCATGACCAACAATATCCCTATCATGTTCTCCTTGTTCTGCCATAGGTGCTTCCTTAGCTTTAATTTGTTCAACTGGTTCAGATGGATCAGCCCTATGGGTATGTCTAGAAGCAAGTGCCTCTAAGAGCTCTTCTTGCAAAGATCCTACAATTTCAGTTGATGAAGAAGATGATTCTCTTTTAAGTCTTTCAGGAAGTTCATACATAGGAAGATATTCACCTGATAGTGAAGAACACCTTGGTGGAAAAGAGCTAGTTCTGATAAACCTTCCTCTTTCATCTCTTGGCCTATGCATTCATGCCTATTTACTAAATAAACTAAACCTCAAGTTTCCAAAAACTATTTTCTAAAACAGGACAGTTTCTGGACTGCTAGACCTCTCCTAACAACACCTAAGTATCCCCGATAGCGATGCCAAAAATGATGAGTGTCATCAAATCTTCATCATTTAATCATTATGTGTCAATCCAGGGTGGTGTCCAAGGCTATATACGAAAGCAAGGGTTAACAGAATGATTTTTAGTTCATTTAGATCATGGCTTTATTCATGGAATAGTTAGAGATTGGGGTGTTTGGGGTCTCCTTTCTTACTCCTAAAAACTAAAACTAAACTCCTACTTATCCTTGCATAATTGAAATTCACATTGTTGCAGAAAAATAAAACTAAACTATTGCAAAGCTGAAAATAACAAAATTTAATTGACAGGAAATTACTAAATTGAAATTGTAGCATTAACATTCAAACTAGTAAATAATGAAACTTTTTGAAATTGCAGAAAATAATGTCACTTTCTAAAATGGAAATAACATTCAAAAATTGATAAATAAAGTTGCACAATTTGTAACAAATTAGGTTGACAAGAAATTATGGAAATATTGCAAATTCTGAAACAAATTAGAAATAGAAAGTACTATGTTAAATTCTACCCTAGATGAGTTACCTACCATGCATTCAAATGCCACATTATCCTAATCACTAACCATGCAAAAACTATCAGATCTCTGCTGACCTGCTGCAACTAGAAATAGCAAAATTTTGTCAGGTAAAAACCCTCCTCTGGACCTGGAAGTGGCCCTTGCTTCCTGAACCAAAAGAGGGAAAATAAACTTGCTCTAAACTATTAAATCTTCACACTCAACTCAAAAGCAAACATGAATGTCAAATATTGCACCTTTATTTCATTCTCAACAACATGACAATAGTGGAGGGGAAGATCTGTAGGCTACTGTGCTGCTGCAATACATAGTTACAACACTTAAAATAGTTCTAACTCTTATCACTTATTTCCTATATTCTTCTATATGCTCAACCAAATGGGAGCATTTTATTTATACAAGTAGGGTACAACATTGATAAGGTTTTGTGCTGCCATGTAGGAATGTTACAACTATTACAGGACTTTTTCCTAGAATGCAGGGATTAGGTCTATTATCTCTTATCCATTCCATCTTTTGGGCTTCATCCGTTGAGGGACAAGTGTTGGAAAAGATAGGGATATCCCTAAAATAACTGCAACCACCATTTACCACCCTCTATTGCAATTAAAGGTGCTTTTGACCCAAACTATTGCTTCTGCGCTTATTCCAGAGCTGCTCTAGAATATCAAGCAACAGAACATAGTTTATATTAATTCATGCTCCAGAAGCACATGAGAACAGTTGTGATGGCGGAAATAGTCTCCATAAGTTCCCAAAATACTGATTCCATATTTTGCATGAGTTGGAGTGGACAAATTCCAAGCCATGTTGTATATGTACAATTGGCTGGAATTTGTATGGAAAAGTTCCTATTTTTTGCACAGTCAAACTGTTGACAAAGTTTTGGCGCCTTTTGGTTATTTAAAATGGTTTAAACGGTGGGGAAAGCTTATGAAAGAAGCACAAAACCAAATAGATAGCAACACCTTAATATTACAACATTAACTTAATGCAAAATATACTAAATAATACAACTGAAATAGACTATAAAATATAGAAAAATAGTCAAAATAGGATATATGCACTTTAACATTTACAACATGTAAACATCAATACATAATGCATTCTATCACTATAATTAGCATCAAAACATAACATAAGGTGTTCAAAAGTGTTTATAAGTTATCAAAACTAGTCCATGGATGAGGCATTTGCAGGCCTCATCATAGCCTTAATGGTGAAAGATGAATTGCAGAAATTGTTGGATGTAGAATTTGTCATTTCCATTGACTATCGAGAATGGATATCCAATATGGTGCCTATAGGAAAACATATGGAAGGATCCGTATTTGTATGGATTTTAGAGATATCAACAAGGCAACACCCAAAGATTCATTTCTGTTGCCCAATATCGATGCTCTAGTAGACTCTACTACAGGTCATGAAATGCTCTCCTTAATGGATGATTTTTTTGGTTACAATCAAATTCAGATTAAGCCCGAAGACCAGCACAAAACCACATTTATAATTCCATGGGGAAAATTTTGCTACAAAATTATGCCATTTGGTCTCAAAAACGCTGGTGCCACATACCAGGGGGCCATGAAATACATTTTTCATGACTATATGCACAAAATTATTGAAGATTATATCGATGATTTGCTAGCCAAGTCATTGCTATGAGAAGAGCATGCGAAGGTCTTAAGAAAAGTATTTGATCGCCTGATAAAGCACAACGCCAGGATGAATCCTAAGAAGTGCGTATTTGGCATAAATTTTGGAAAATTACTAGGGTTCATCATCTCTAAGAGAGGCATCGAAGTAGACCTAGCGAAGGTCAAGGCCATTTTGGAAATGCGTCCTCCCACCAATATTAAGGAATTAAGGAGCCTTCAAGGCAAGGTAGCCTTGATAAAGTGATTTATCGCCCAAATATTGGATAAATGTCGACCCATGAATCGACTACTACATAAGAGTGTCCCATTCAACTAGGACAAGGACTGCAAGAAGGCCTTCGCTAAGATAAAGCAATACTTGGTGACATCGCTAGTGTTAGCTCCACCAAGGCTAGAAGAGCATTTTCTGCTACATATATCGGCAATAGACTGTGTTAGGGACCATACTAGCCTAAAAGAATGTACAAGACAAAGAGCAAGCCATATATTACATTAGTCGAACCTTGGTGAGTTACGAGCTAGGATATGCATATGTGGAAAAACTATGTTTAGCAGTAGTGTTCGCTACCAAGAAATTGCGGCACTACATGTTAAGTAACATGACATATGTGATATTAAAACAAAATCCTTTGCAGTATATTATGAGCAAGACATACCATAATACACGTATTGCAAAGTGGATCATGCTATTGACAAAATTTTATCTGGAATTCATAAACCAAAAGTCCATTAAGGGATAGGTCATAGCAGATCAGTTAGCTGAGGCACCACTGTCCAACAGTAGGCCTCTAATAATCGAGCTTTTGGATGATGCAGTGTTTGGAGTTGTTGAGCAAGGTGCCAAAATAGTATTGTCATTGTTGTCAACATAGTCAGACAGATCGATTGATGCAGTGGACAGGAGTTAAGAGGTTCTTTAGAGTATGTACAGTGGTTTTCCAAAATATAGAAGTGGCCCATATACTAAAAATCAAAAGAAAATCACAAGGAAGAAAACTGTCGCGATATCGCGACATGTTGAGCCAGAAAGAAAAACTGTCGCGATATCACGACATGTTAAGCAAAGAAGAAAAACTATCGCGATATCGCGACATGTTGACAAGCAAGCAAAATTGTTGTGATTTCGCGACATGTTCGGAGAAAAAGCGCAAGCAAGCAAAATTGTCATGATTTCGCGACATGTTGCAGGAGAGAGAGTCCGAAAGAAAAAGTGTCGCGATTTCGTGACATATTGCAGGAGAGAGAGTCCGAAAGAAAAAGTGTCACGATTTCACGACATGTTGCAGGAGAGAGAGTCCGAAAGAAAAAGTGTCACGATTTCGCGACATGCTACAAGAGAGAGAGTCCGAAAGAAAAAGTGTCACGATTTCATGACATATGACAAGAGAAAGTACAAAGGAGAAAAAGTGTCACGATATCGCGACATGTCGGGTTTTTACGACCCGAAGGCAAGAGAAAGAGCTAAGGAGAAAGTGTCATGATATCGCGACATGTCGGGTTTTCATGACTTGAAGGCAAGAGAAACAGCTAAGGAGAAAAAGTGTCGTGATATCGTGACATGTCAGGTTTTCGTGACCCGAAGGCAAGAGAAAGAGCTAAGGAGAAAAAGTGTCGCGATATCGCTACATGTCAGGTTTTCGTGAACCGAAGGCAAGAGGAAGAGCAAAGGAGAGAAAGTGTCATGATTTCACGACATGTCACATTTTCGCGACTTAAGGAGGAGAGAGAAAGTAAGATGGCAGAAGTGTCGCGATATCACGACAAAAGTAAAGAACAAGAGTACAGAGGCGAAAGTGTCGCGATATCATGACATGTTGAGTTTTTGTTGGTACAAGCCAAGAAGAGTAGCAAGGAGGTGAAAGTGTCATGATATCGTGACATGTGTTTTTGCAGGTTGAAGCCAAGAAGAGTAGCAAGGAGGCAAAAGTGTCATGATATCACGACATGTTGTGTTTTCGCGGGTTGAAGCCAAGAAGAGTAGCAAGGAGGTGAAAGTGTCACGATATCGCGACATGTTGTGTTTTCACGGGTTGAAGCCAAGAAGAGTGGCAAGGAGGTGAAAGTGTCATGATATCGTGACATGGTGTGTTTTCGTGGGCAAAAGTCGAGAAGAGGACAAAGAGGCAGAAGTGTCGCAATTTCGTGACAGGTCACTTTGGCACGAGCGAAGAAGAGAACCCAGCCAAAATAAGATATGTGATAGTTAACTGAAGTTATACGATAGTTACAGGTGTAGTTGTAGAAGAAATTCATGTAGATAAAATAAGAAGAGTTAACTGAAGTCGTTATGTCAGTTACAGGAGTAGTTATAGTGAAAACGCATGCATGCACAGAAAAGAAAGCGAACAGTCACTAAGGAGAATACGAACAGTCATGACCAAGAAGACGAACAATCATGGTAAAGGTATATGTGTCAATTCATTGCATGTAACGTGTTTAACGAAATGCCTACTCTATATATACAAAAGGATTTACATATAAAAGGTGTTACAATTGACAAGTGGCATATGAGAAATGAAAGGAGTTACAACTGGAGTTACAAAGAGACAATTTTGTTATAAAATGAGGTCTACGTGGAGAATTAAAGTGCTGCTGAAAAGAGAGAAAAAGTGCTACAAGAAGAGGGTTGAAGAGTGCCGTAAGAGAGAGTTGAGCAGAGTCATGAGAGACGTAAAAGTGCAGTAAGCAGAGCCTTTAGTGTGTGTGGCAGTCTGGTGAATAGCGAGAGAGGTTGGATTAGCAATAGACCAGTTAGGGTCTTGAATAAGCGAAGGCATTTTATGTCAATCTTATAGCTTCAAATTTATAGTCCAAGTAGGTGCTTGGAATTAGGGGTTGGTGCTTCTTTCTATTAGTGCAGATAAATTAGGGTTTGGTGCTCCTTTCTATGGGTGCAGATAAATCAGGGGTTGGTGCTCCTTCCAGTTGGTGCTGGTAAATTGATTGTAAAATTGGTATTTTGTAAAGGCTGGATTTGGACGGTAATCCAAGTAGTCAGTTTTGAGGAGTAGCCAAATTGGTGAACCTTGTTACATCGTGTGTTGTGGAATGCTCTCTTGTGATACTTGCTTTATCTGACTTAAATATTCATTGTTTTAGTATTAAGAGTTGTAGATTTGAATTTAAATAGCTACACTGATTCACCCCCCCTCTCAGTGTCATTGGGAGACTAACAATTGGTATTAGAGCTAGTTTTTCTTATCAGGCTAAATCAGCTAGGGTTGATCTTGGATTAGTACGCAATGGCAGGTGGTGAAGGATTATCTTCAAACAAAGCACCATTGTTTTATGGAACAAATTACTCATTTTGGAGACTCAGGATGCAAACATATCTTTATGCTTTGGGATTCGACATTTGGGAGTCAGTAGACAGTGGATACACAATACCCACCACTCCTCCAACCGATGTTGTCGATAAGAAATTATTTGAGAATAACTCTAAAGCCAAAAATGCTATCATGTGCGATTTAGTGGACAACGAACTGATAAATATTATGAGTTGTAAAGTGGCAAAAGACATGGGACAAACTAAGGAGCATTCATGAAGGAGACGACAAGATCAAGAAGGCCAAGTTACAAACGCATCGAGCTCAGTTCGAAGCATTAAAGATGAATGACGATGAGAACATAGAGGCATACATGCTGAGAGTTAATGGAATCATTAATGTGATTAGAGGACTCGGCGAGGAAATGGAAGATGTTGTCGTCATGAAAAAGGTACTAAGATCTCTTTCCCAAAGATTTGATTCTAAAGTTTCAGCAATAGAAGAAGTTAAAGATCTAAATACTTTTAGTATGGATGAGATGCATGGTTATTTGACTGCATATGAGATGAGAATAGGAAAAACTAAACCTACAGACAAAGAAGCTACTTTTAAAGCACTTAAAAATATAAAAGCAAAGCAAGAATCCGAGGAAGAAGAGACATCAGATGAAACAGAAGCAAACTTTGTTTGGAAACTAATAAGGGGAAAAGAAAAATATAGAGGAAAGCTACCATTTAAGTGTTTCAACTGTGGAGGCGTTGGACACTTTGCAGCTAAATGTCCACTTAATGAGAAAAACAAAAGTGATGAAGGTTCACATCAAGAAATAAGTGACTGGAAGAAGAAACCAAATTTTAGAAAAGGCAACTTCAAGAAGAAAAGTTTCATATCCAAGAATGTCAGTCCTTTAGAAGACAGCTCCGATGAGGATTCTAAAGAAGAAACAGGTGAAGCTCTTTTCATGGCATTCAAAGAAGAAAAAATAGAAGAAAAATAGGAAGGTGATGAAAAATTTGAGGCTGAGGCTGAAGCAGATCTGGAAGGTGAGTTGGTCACTGCACTTCAAGAGCTGAGTATAGAAAGGAAAAAAAATAAGAAAAATTCAAGAAATCTTGAGGATGCCAATGAAATCATAACTAGCTTGAAAGTACAGATAGACAAATTTAAGAAAATATCTGAAGATATCGAAGTACAATTAATCATGAAAATAGATGAGTGCAGCAAGCTAGAAGAAGAGATTGTTTGTTTAAGGATGCAGCTAGAAGAGATGAATAAAAAAATGACTTGCTATCACAAATTTGAAGGAAGTTCTATGAAGCTGGATAAGATTATAAATAACCAAAGGTCTACAGGCATCAAATTTGGGTTAGGCTTTGTCGAAGCAGAATCATCAAATGGATCAAAGGCCATAACTATAGAACCCATAAAGAATGAAAACAATATCAGGGTTGATCAAGAAAAAATGAATCATTCTAAAGAAAGCAATAATGCTAGGCACAAGAGGAGTATTGACAATGATGGATTCACCAAAGTCACTCATCAAAGGAGAAGAAGATTTTTGGCTCCTACTACAAAATGGCAAAGACCATCACCCAGGTTCACTCATTCCTTTTTTGGTTATTGTTTTAAATGCAATGGTTATGGACATAATATTTCTTATTGCAAGTATAAAGTAGCACAAAGGAACTTTTCCAGTAGAAATGTTTTTTCACCATTGATGGATTATGCAGTAGAATGTTATAACTGTCATAATTTTGGGCACATTGCAAGAAATTGTCGAAGCAAATTTGCAGCAAATAAACATCAGGGAAGAAAATTTCAACCAAATGGTTGGAAACAAAATAGAAAATTTCTCGAAAAACAGGTATAGGCTACTGACAAAGAAAAGTCAAAACAAGTGACCAAAACTGCAATCAAACTAGAGTGGAAACACAAGGAGCAACCCAAAGAAGAAAAAGAATCCTTGATTGTACAGACATCATTTAAAGCACAGAACAAATCTGCACCATGGATACTGGATAGTGGATGCTCCAGTCATATGACAGGGGACAAACAAAAATTTTAAAAGTTACAAAAATATGAAGGTGGTTCTGTAAAATTTAAAAATAATGATGGAGCTAAGATAGTTGGCAAAGGATCAGTTAAGATCAGTGATGGAAAAATCAAGTCGAAAGAAGTCTTGTTTGTGATTGGTCTGAAGCATAAACTATTAAGCGTAAGTTAGATTTGTGACAGAGGTCATGAAGTAATCTTCAAGAAGCAGGGTTGTGAAGTCAGAATAGCAAACTATGGAAAGTTGATAGCAACAAGATCAAGGACATCTGGCAACTTGTATACTCTCTCAGAGACTTCAGAAGGAGCATGCTTGATTGGACAAGAAGAAGAAAATTGGCTGTGGCATAAGAGGCTCGGTCATATTAGTTTTGACAATCTAGTAAGAATCAGCTCAAAAAGAGCAGTGAGAGATATTCCCACCCTTGGTATACCATTAAATAGCATTTGTGCTTCATGCCAAAAGGGAAGCAAACTAGAGCCATATTTAAAACAAAAGAGTACTTCACAAGAAAACCTTCAGAACTAATACATACTGATTTATGTGGACCCATGAGAATGCAAAGCATAAATGGTGAAAAATACTTTATGTTGTGCATAGATGACTATTCCAGGATGACATGGGTACTATTTTTGAAGCTTAAATTAGATGCCTTTGAAATGTTCAAGATTTTCAAAAAAAAAGTTGAGAATCAAATAGGAAAAAGGATTAAATGTTTAAGATCAGATAGAGGAGGAGAGTTCATTTCAAAAGAGTTTGCAGAGTACTGTGAAAAATATGAAATTATGAGACAGTTTTCAGTAGCAAGGACACCTCAGCAGAATGGTGTGGTAGAAATAAAGAACAGGACAGTGCAGGAAATGACACGGACCATTTTGACTGAGAGCAAAATAGCAGACAAATTTTGGAAAGAGGCAGTCCATACTGTGGTTTACATCCAAAATAGGTGCATGTTGAGGACGCATGAAAGCAAAACTTTGTATGAACTGTGGTTCAGTAAAAAGGCAACAACAAGATACTTTAAAGTTTTTGGAAGCAAGTGCTACATCAAAAGAACTGAAGATAATCTTGGAAAGTTTGAAGATAGAGCTGATGAAGGTATTTTCCTTGGCTATTCGACAAAAAGCAAAGCCTACACATGCTACAACAAGAGGCTAAAGAAAATTGTGGAGAGTGTCGATGTTAAAGTTGATGAAGGTAAGGAATAAGAAAGAAGCTATAAAGAAAACTACCCAATTTATGAAGAAGTTATTGAAGGAGATGATGAAAAAGAAACGAAAAAGAAACAAAAAATTGACTCAGATGAGTTAAGTAGTGATTCAGAAGAGGAAGAAAACATGAAATTCAAAACAGGCAGCTGGCAGAAAAATCATCCTAGAGAGCAAATAATTGGAGACCCCATAGATGGTGTTCAAACAAGAAGAAGAGTAGTAAGTAACTATTCTCTATTATCTAGCATTGAGCCCAAAAATGTTGCTGAAGCAAGCAAAGATGAAAGTTGGATGACGACAATAAATGAAGAATTAGATCAGATCGAGAAAAACAAAACCTGGGAGTTAGTACCAAGACCTACAAATAAAAATATAATCGGTACTAGTTGTGGCTGATCCACAACACACCCCAAAATTGGGGACCCACCTTTTTTGCATGTTTTCAAAGAAGACCGCAATGACCCAGATGCTAAAAAAATCAAGGAAAAAAGCAAAATTTCACAAAAGAGAAGAAGTGTCGCGATATCGCGACATGTTGCTCCGTCGCGGCTAGAAATGAAAAGTTGTCGCGATATCGTGACATGTTGCTCCATCTCGCTAGAAATGAAAAGTTGTCGCGATATCGCGACATGTTGCTCCGTCGCGGCTAGAAATGAAAAGTTGTCACGATATCGCGACATGTTGCTCCGTCATGGCTAGAAATGAAAAGTTGTCACGATTTCGTGACATGTCGCATTTTCACGACTAAGAGCAGCAGAATGCATCATGAAGAGAAAATGTCACGATATCGCGACGTGTTGTGAAATCACGGTGCAAGACAAAGAACCAAGTTAAAGACTCAAAATGTCACGATATCGCGACATGTCGTGAAATCACGGTTCATAGAGGAGAGAGAAAGACAAAATGAAAAATGTCACGATATCATGACTTGTCATGAAATCACGGTCGAAGGCAGCAAGAGAAGAGTCAATGCAGAAGTTGTCACGATATCGCGACATGTCACGTTTTCGTGACCTAAAGCAGCTAAAATGAACGTAGAGGAAAAACGTCACGATATCGTGACATGTCATGTTTTCATGGCCAAGTACAACGAGAGCAGTCCGAAAGAGAAAAGCGTCACGATTTCACGACGAAAAGCAGCGAGATGGTACGAAAGAGAAAAGCGTCACGATTTCACGACAGAAAGCAGCGAGACAGCCCAAAAGAGAAAAGCGTCGTGATTTCACGATAGAAAGTAGCAAGATGGTACGGAATGAAAAAGTGTCATGATTTCATGACATGTCACGTTTTCATGGCTAAGTGCAACAAAACACAGCGAAGGAGAAAAAGCGTCACGATTTCATGACAACAAGTTGCATTTGCTCGGTCCGAAATAGAAAAATGTCGTGATATCGTGACATGTCTCATTTTCGTGATGCATGATGATGAACAAGGCTGCTGACAGAAAAATGTCATGATATCGCGACATGTCTCATTTTTGCGGAGTAGGTAGAGGAGCAAGGCTGCATACATAAAAACGTCGTGATATCGTGACATGCTATTTTTGGTCACGATTTATAGGGGGCCATTATGGAACATGCAGGGAAGCGCTGAACACGTGGCATAAAGGTGTAAGGGTTACAAGAATGGTTACAGTTAGCAAGAAGATCAAACGTTTCGACGCTCGAACAAAAGCCAAAAATAATGCAAAGAGGCGGGAAGATGAAACGAAGAGACCTGGGAGATGAAGCGAAGCGTCACAGGGCAAAACAGAGAACCGTACCAGAAGGTTTAAAAGTAGAAGCCAAAGGCAGTTATAGGGGTCGAAAACCGCTGGGAGCAGGGTTGCAGAGCTGAGGGTGATGAGCCATTCTGGGCCTGCTTTGGAGTGCTTTTCTTCCACTTTTTTTGGTTTTGGAGAACCGGATGTCTCGCTATTGTAAAATGACAAATATTTAATGCAGATAATATTTCAAAAATTTGCATCTTATGGGCAAGAAAGAAGGAGTCATTTTCTGCATGCAAGATTAAATGTCTATTTTCCCTTTTCAGATTTTAGGCTTGTAAATGTAGTTGATACAAGTTTTTCTTGGTTGCTTGCATGCGAATGCTTAAATCTGAAAACCTCATTCAAATCCTTAGGAACCAGCACTTAGCTTATCAGGATTGTGCATGTTTTGCAGGTCCAATAGGTTAGGTTGCATGCATGGAAACCTCATATCTTCGGTTTTGTCGAAATAGGATAGCATCATACTGAAGGCATTTTATTTTTATTTTTTTGCACTTTACTTTTCCAGAAGTTGTTACTTTATTTTAATTTGCAATCGTTAAAATTATAAACATCTAAAAAATATCAAAATCTAAAAAAAAAAACAATGAACAATCACTAAAGTTTCATGGTGAAATAAATCAACATTGCCCCTTGTTTACAGTTACTTGCAATCACTAAGGTGTTCCAAGCATTTAAATTGAATATTATTATTTATGCATATGAATGTTTGTTCATAAGAACCTTGGAGAAATAGCTAATTTCTTTGCAAGAGAGAGTTTCCTGTCAGAGACTCTAGTTGCGTGATCATTTTGTTATAGGGCAAAATATCCACTCAACATTTTGGCGCTAGAAGGAGGGCCTGAATGGGTTTATTTCAGTGTGATTTAAATGCTATAGGGATTTAAATTTTGAATATTTCATGCCCTATTGGTTATTATCTTTAGCCCTCTTTTAACAATACAACATTGTACTGTTAAAAGGAGGACATGAATTGCTATGCATTGTTCTAACATTTTTTGATTGTTCATACAGGAATAATGTGTCTTGATTGGATTTAAAAAAAAAAAAAATTTCTTGACTAACGAGGTTGTCTCCATGCAATTACTTTCATTTGATTTTAATGGATACATTGCTTGGTTGATGCTAACATGATTGATATTTGCTAGTCATTTCATGCTCACTTGTAAGGAATTATTTTGTCTAAAATGTATTGGTTGTCGGTATTATGCTCTTCACTTGCGTGTAATGCGATCTTGTGAATCAGAAAGCCTACAACACTAGGAGTATGCTCTTCACCTGCGCATATGCGATCTGGTGAATCAGAAACTAATTTACATTTTTAGAATATTGCTTTGTCATGGTTCCTTCTTTTATTCATGACTAACAAATTGGTTTTGAAATTATTCTCTGAGTTTCATTAATGGCTACAACTGCAGGAACGTGGTATGGGATACATGCTAATCCTTTGAACATTAGTGGAGATTTTCATGATTTACCCAAGAACGTAGAAAAGCATTTGCCCAAGTTTAAACACAATGATCCAACATTAGCCGAGGAGCATATTCAAGCCTATGTGGATATCCTAGTTAGATGGAATGTCGAACATGAGGATGTGGCATGTAGAATGTTTCCTGGAACCCTTGATGAGGTGGCATATGATTGGTACATCAATTTACCCACTGGTTCTATTACATCTTGGACTCAATTGAAAGATGAATTTATCAATCAATTTAGGTTGTTCATTGATCCTCTCACGATATTTCAACAATTTGCTTCTTGCAAAAGAGAACCTAATGAGCCAGTGAGAAGTTTCAACGTGAGGTTTCGAAAGCTTTATGCGAGATTAATTTCTCCCTATACTATTGAGGAAAGTGGTGCTCTTCAAATATACTTTCGAGCATTGGATCCATTGTTTGCCATATTTGTCAGGATGAATCCCTTGGTTACTGATCTTGCATCGGCCTACACGGAAGCTATGATTGTAGATCAACAATTGAGGCCACAAGGTTATGGAATGGAACAATCAACTATGGTAGGACAACTAGGGGCTTGCAATCAAACCTCGATGGTAAATCAAGTGTGGACACAACAAAATTTGATATCAAATGTTTTTCCCTACAATCAACTTTATCCTACCAGACCAACTTATGCTCCCACGTGTGCTTATACAAGTGCTTCCATCCATCCAACTATGCCTCAGTTAGAGAATCATGTGGTCACTCATGGAACCATTGCAACAAATGTTCAAGCATTGTCCATGGATATCAATCCAACTAATCCTACTACTTCTACCACTCAACCCAAAGAGTTCGTATCGAAAGTAAAAGAGCAAAAGAAAGTGGTTAAGAAGGTATGTAGGCATGTTCCACCGCAAAAATGAGCACATCAATGTATGCATCCAAATCATCCTAGGAAGAAAATTCATAATGCCGATCTTAATGATATTTCATGTTATGCTTCTTCAAATGATACAAGAAATTTTGAGGTGACTCACGTTGAAGTGAATACCTATTCGAAATGTCTTGAAGAGCATGAAGATTTTGGAGAAGAAATTCTATGGATGGGTAACAAGAAGTTGGAATCAAATAATCACCATCTTGTTTTGGAAAATAAATATCCAGAATCATTACCCAAAAAGGAGTATTTGGATGAACAAACTTATGTGGATATGATTTGGGCAGATGTACTTGCAAAGGATTGGAGCAACTATATGACACGGAATTCAAAAATTGATCCCATTGTAGAAGCTCCTAAGTCATCACAAGTGGCTGAAAATGAATTTGAAATAAAATCAACAAATGAAGTTGAAGACATAATCGAATTTCACCACTTGTTCTCGAAAGACACTTTGGATGATGCTCTCGAAAGTGATGACCAAGAGGATCCACACCTTCCAAATTGTGATAAAATTGAATCATGGGTTACAAATTTGGATTATGATAGCTTTACCAATTTGAATTCAAGAAATAACCCACTTTTGGAAATAACGGGACCATCTAAGGAAGGTGAAGATGAATTGGATGAGAAACAAGTTGATGAATCAGAAGATGAAGAAGAAATACTTGAACGTCACAACTTGAACTTGGAAGATGATTACTATGATTCGTGGAAGAAATGGGAAGAATATTATCAATCTAAATCTTCTAACAAACTTGTTGTGTCAATTAATATGCAGGATAACTCAATTGCTTCCTCACATGAGGATACTATAAATCCTATACAATTTGAGAAAGTTTTGGAAGAGAAATTCGAATCTCATCAAATTTTGGAGCATGATAAGGATTCTACAATCATGAATCAAGAAAGAGAGTCACTTGCTTTAGATTCCTTTGAAGGAAAAGAAGTTGAAAATCTTGATCCACTTACTTGTGCTACAACGATTATGCCATTTCAAAATGAGAAAATTACAAAACCTAAATCATTTGGGTTTGATATCATTGATGATCCAATTGAAAATCCCACGTTATCCAAAACAACCCAAGTGATTGATCATGGAAATATGTTAGTTAACCCACCCCTAGATAGACAAGACTTATGGTTTGAAAGGGATGGACACGTGTTCAATTGGGTACCTAAGTTTGGTGCCTTTGATAAACAAATCATGGAGAAAGAACAAGTGTCTGCATTATGATGAAATGCCATTGAAGGTGAATGTAGAACAAGGATTAATTTCTAACCACACCTTTGATAACATTACTTTAATGAATGAAAAGGAGCTTGATGCATTTAAATTGCTAAATCAAATTCATCAACAATTAATTCTTGAACCTAGGATAAAAACTCCTAATGATCTCAATTTGGTAAATATCCTAGATGCTTGCAAACTGTTACACAAATTTGATTGGCCTACAAATTTGGAAAATGATTTGGCTTTAAAATTTTTAGAAATAGGCTCTTGCTTACAAAGTCTCATTTTGGATAAAGAGAGCCTAGTTCTAAATCATGAATCGAACTATGAAATGGATACTTTCAAGAATAGACAAGATAAAATTGAATATCATTTATTGTCTAATCATTTTAGTATTTTAACGCTCACCTATGAGAGTACTAATGGAATTAAATCTAATTGGTGGGGTGAGCAAGGGAAGTTAAAAGTTGGTGCATGGTGTGGTCTAATATTGTTTTTGTTGGATTCCTACAACACTTGGCATGCATATCACATTATATTTTTGTTGAAGTGTTCTAATCATGTTTGGGATCCAGGAAAGTGATAGTCCAAGCTTTGCATCATCTTGTATTATATTGTACATTTGTATATAGATTTTGGTTTTTGGGTTTTGGTTTGTGTTTTCAAGTTTGTTTTTGAAGTTGCTTTTTGGGTTTGGTTTTAAGTTTTGTGTGTTAGTCCTCTGGACATGTTTGGTTTGTCTAAAAATAAAAAAATAAAAATAAAAAAATGAATAAAAATTTGAGATGTCAACTCATGCCTAAGATCAGGAAAATATGAAACATTGGAATTATGTTGTAGAAAGCTCCGCAAGAAACACAAACAGTTTAATAATATCGTTTGAAACTTGTGATGCATGAAGTAGTCAGTTTTATATTTTTTTATGGCAATACTCCATCCACATTTCAAAAGAAGCAAGTGCATTCATATCTCATGTCACATTCCGCATTGCATATACATGTCATCTCAGTTACATTTTCATTTCATGTGCAATCATTGAGAAGGTGTTGAATCCTCTTAGGGTTATTACATAACATATATTAAAAGGATCCTAAGGTTGGGAACTGATGCCCGAACTATCTTGAACTAAGCACGTTCTACGCATATTAAAGAGAATCTTGAGCAAAATGGTCAAAACCATACTTGGAAGAAAAGGTGAGGCGAAAGAATATTTCATGTCTGTCCTATCATGCAACATAATCCTTAAAACAGTGGTTTTTACCACTCCCATAATGCTTAAAGCCTAAAATCGGAGTAGTAAGGATAGGATTAAATCCTCATCTCACTTAGGTTGAGGATCCAATTCCCCAAAGCTCCGATTTGACCTTCATGGAGTAGTAAGGATAGGGCATAATTCTCATCTCACCTAGGTTGAGAATCCGATTCCCCAAAGCTTCCATCTTTCATTTTATCATAAAACTTGGATGGGAAGGATCGTACTACATGTCCTCTGCAAAGGATGGGTAGTCATCCCAAAAGTCCAAGAAACAAAAATAAAATTAATATTTTCCATATTTCATTTTATCATCTTGGATTGGAAGGATCGTACTATATGTCCTCTACAAAGGATGGGTAGTCATCCCCAAGGTCCAAGAAATAAAAAAAGAAGAGAATGAATGAAGCCAAATCATGGATTATGGGGTTAAGTATGCTCATGCGTGGCAACATGTCTTGTCTAAAAGCAAGACCACTGATTGCTCAAACGGACAGGCTAGCCTGACAATTTCATCCATAACAGGTTAAATCATTTTGTTCAAGATGAGGTAATGAATTCCAGATCAGAGTAGTAAGGATAGGGTTAAATTCCCATCTCGCTTAGGTTGGGAATCCAATTCCCCAAAGCTCTGATCTCACTTACACCTGCACATGGGTTCAAGATGGTAGTGACACATAACCAACTTTGGGGTCTAGTAAATTAATTAAGTATACATATATTTGGTCCTAAGAGGGTTTGACAGTTTTAATATGTTTGTTCATGATATTAGAAGGTTTGAGCCTTTGTAAAGCAGGTTGTTATATCTCTAGTATCTTCATCATGCATCAAATCCTGCACAAATCATTCATAGCCTTGCATACAAATCATAAGTGAAACTGACAATGGAATGCTGATCCAGTTCAAGCGATAGGGAATGAAAACACATTGCACACACCGAGCTGATACTTAATGATTCTGATGTTTCATGTATTTTTGATCTATCGGTATTGGTTTATCTTTTATGTGCTGACGCCTGTATCTAAGCTTGTATATTTCAGGTTGGGTTCTCACCAAAATGCTCAGGAGCATTTGACAGCAGAGTCGCCATTTGTTGTGGCTGATCCACAACACACCCCAAAATTGGGGACCCACCTTTTTTGCATGTTTTCAAAGAAGACCGCAGTGACCCAGATGCTAAAAAAATCAAGGAAAAAAGCAAAATTTCACAAAAGAGAAGAAGTGTCGCGATATCGCGACATGTTGCTCCGTCACGGCTAGAAATGAAAAGTTGTCATGATATCGCGACATGTTGCTCCGTCGCGGCTAGAAATGAAAATTTGTCGCGATATCGCGACATGTTGCTCCGTCGCGGCTAGAAATGAAAAGTTGTCACGATATCGCGACATGTTGCTCCATCGCGGCTAGAAATGAAAAGTTGTCATGATATCGCGACATGTTGCTCCATCGCGGCTAGAAATGAAAAGTTGTCACGATTTCATGACATGTCACGTTTTCATGGCTAAGAGCAGTAGAATGCATCATGAAGAGAAAATGTCATGATATCGCGACGTGTTGTGAAATCATGGTGCAAGACAAAGAACCAAGTTAAAGACTCAAAATGTCATGATATCGTGACATGTCATGAAATCGCGGTTCATAGAGGAGAGAGAAAGACAAAATGAAAAATGTCGTGATATCACGACTTGTCATGAAATCGCGATCGAAGGCAGCAAGAGAAGAGTCAATGCAGAAGTTGTCACGATATCGCGACATGTCACGTTTTCGCGACCTAAAGCAGCTAAAATGAACGTAGAGGAAAAATATCGCGATATCGCGATATGTCATGTTTTCACGACCAAGTGCAGTGAGAGCAGTCCGAAAGAGAAAAGCATCGTGATTTCGTGATGAAAAGCAGTGAGATGGTACAAAAGAGAAAAGTGTCACGATTTCACGACAGAAAGCAACGAGACAACACAAAAGAGAAAAGCGTCATGATTTCATGACAGAAAGCAACAAGATGGTATGGAATGAAAAAGTGTCATGATTTCGTGACATGTCACGTTTTCGCGGCTAAGTGCAACAAAACACAGCGAAGGAGAAAACGTCACGATTTCACGTGTGACAGGTTGCATTTGCTCGGTCCAAAATAGAAAAATGTCACGATATCGCGACATGTCTCATTTTCGCGATGCGTGATGACGAACAAGGCTGCTGACAAAAAAATGTCGCGATATCGCGACATGTCTCATTTTCGCGGAGTAGGTAGAGGAGCAAGGCTGCATACATAAAAACGTCGCGATATCGCGACATGCTATTTTTGGTCACGATTTACAGGGGGCCATTATGGAACATGCAGGGAAGCACTGAACACGTGGCATAAAGGTGTAAGGGTTACAGAACGGTTACAGTTAGCAAGAAGATCAAACGTTTCGACGCTCGAACAAAAGCCAAAAATAATGCAAAGAGGCGGGAAGATGAAACGAAGAGACCTGGGAGATGAAGCGAAGCGTCACAGGGCGAAATAGAGAACCGTACCAGAAGGTTTAAAAGCAGAAGCCAAAGGTAGTTACAGGGGGTCGAAAACCGCTGGGAGCAGGGTTGCAGAGCTGAGGGTGATGAGCCATTCTGGGCCTGCTTTGGAGTGCTTTTCTTCCACTTTTTTTGGTTTTGGAGAACCAGATGTCTGCTATTGTAAAATGACAAATATTTAATGCAGATAATATTTCAAAAATTTGCATCTTATGGGCAAGAAAGAAGGAGTCATTTTCTGCATGCAAGATTAAATGTCTATTTTCCCTTTTCAGATTTTAGGCTTGTAAATGTAGTTGATACAAGTTTTTCTTGGTTGTTGCATGCGAATGCTTAAATCTGAAAACCTCATTCAAATCCTTAGGAACCAGCACTTAGCTTATCAGGATTGTGCATGTTTTGCAGGTCCAATAGGTTAGGTTGCATGCATGGAAACCTCATATCTTCGGTTTTGTCGAAATAGGATAGCATCATACTGAAGGCATTTTATTTTTATTTTTCTGCACTTTACTTTTCCAGAAGTTGTTACTTTATTTTAATTTGCAGTCGTTAAAATTATAAACATCTAAAAAATATCAAAATCTAAAAAAAAAACAATGAACAATCACTAAAGTTTCATGGTGAAATAAATCAACATTGCCCCTTGTTTACAGTTACTTGCAATCACTAAGGTGTTCCAAGCATTTAAATTGAATATTATTATTTATGCATATGAATGTTTGTTCATAAGAACCTTGGAGAAATAGCTAATTTCTTTGCAAGAGAGAGTTTCCTGTCAGAGACTCTAGTTGCGTGATCATTTTGTTATAGGGCAAAATATCCACTCAATAGGTACTAAATGGATTTTTTGAAAAAAATTAAATGAAGATGGACAGGTAGTCAGGAATAAAGCAAGATTGGTCTGTAAAGGCTATGCACAAGTTGAAGGTATTGACTTTGAGGAAACCTTTGCACCAGTGGCCATATTAGAGGCAATAAGAATGTTTCTGGATTTAGCAGTTCACAAGAATTTCAAAGTCTATCAAATGGACATGAAATCAACATTTTTGAATGGAAAACTTGAAGAAGAGGTCTATATTGAACAGCCAGATGGTTTCCAACTCGATGATAATCCCAATTTCATCTGCAAGTTGAAGAAAACATTGTATGGCTTGAAACAGGCACCTAGAGCATGGTATGCAAGGCTAGACAACTATCTTACTCAACAAGGGTTTAAAAAGGGTATGGTGGATAGCAATTTACATGTCAAAACAATGAATGGCCATCTCATTGTCCTTGTTGTATATGTAGATGATATCATCTTTGGTAGCAGCAATGTTGATTCGTGTAAATATTTAGCAATTAAGATGTAGAAAGAATTTGAAATGTCAATGATTGGTGAACTTTCATATTTTCTCGGACTGCAAGTTAATCAAAATGAGAAGGGCATATTTATTTCTCAAGTTAAATATGTGAAAGAGATGCTAAAAAATTTCATAATTGAGGATTGTAAGTCTGTTAGCACTCCCATGATGACAGGTTGCAAGTTGAGCAAGGATGAAAAATCTCCAGATGTTGATCAAACCATGTACAGATCTATGATTGGGAGCCTCATCGTATTTGACGACTACCAAACCGGATATCTTGCAAGTAGTTTGCATGGTAGCACGATTTCGAAGCGAGTCCCAAGTAGACTCATGTGACAGCAGTGAAGAGGATTCTTCGATATCTGAAGGGTACTATGGAGTATGGGTTATGGTATCCAAAAGGTAAGGACTTCACCCTTATTGCATATTCAGATGCAGATTGGGTAGGATGTGTTAATGATAGAAAGAGTACCAGTGGAGGGGCATTCTATCTTGGAGACAGGTTGGTTGCATGGCATAGTAAGAAACAAGAGTCAGTTTTTTTATCCATAGCAGAGGCAGAATATATTGCAGCAACTACGTGTTGTACGCAGGTCTTATGAATGAAACAAACCCTGAAAGATCTTGGCATTAACTTCAGTGAGCCAATTTCAGTTAAGTGTGATAACACCAGTGCCATTAACATCTCAAAGAATCTGGTTATGCATTCTCACACAAAACATATTGCTATCCGATACCACTTTCTGAAGGAGAAAGTTGTGAAAGGTGAGGTAAAGTTGGATTTTGTCCCAACTACAGAGCAAGTAGCGGATATCTTCGCAAAACTTCTGCCCAAAGAAATTTTTGAGTACCTTCACAATAAATTGGGAGTGGTTATGCTTCCCAAGAACTGAATAGCTATCGAAACCACATTCTTAGGGGGAGCATTTATATATTTGATTATATTTTTTCTCATATTTGTAATTTTTGCTAACTGTCATAACGTGTGCCTGAGAATGTTGTGCATGGACTCAGGGGGAGTCTGCAGCAGCCCTTTGGTATTATTGTCAAAGGGGGAGAAGAATTACAGAAAATTGCATGTGTTGCCAACAATTCCAAATGGGGAGATTGTTGAGCAAGGTGCAAAAATAGTATTGTCATTGTTGTCAACACAGTCAGACAGATCGGTTGATGTAGTGGATAGGAGTTAAGAGGTTCTTCAGAGTATGTACAGTGGTTTTCCAAAAGATATAAGTGGCCCATATACTAAAAATAAAAAGAAAATCACAAGGAAGAAAACTGTCGCGATATCGCGACATGTTGAGCCAGAAAGAAAAACTGTCGCGATATCGCGACATGTTAAGCAAGGAAGAAAAACTGTCGCGATATCGTGACATGTTGACAAGCAAGAAAAATTGTCATGATTTTGTGACATGTTCAGAGAAAAAGCGCAAGCAAGCAAAACTGTCATGATTTCGTGACATGTTACAGGAGAGAGAGTCCAAAAGAAAAAGTGTCGTGATTTCGTGACATGTTGCAGGAGAGTGAGTCTGAAAGAAAAGGTCACGCGATTTCGCGACATGTTGCAGGAGAGAGAGTCCGAAAGAAAAAGTGTCACGATTTCATGACATGCTGCAGGAGAGAGAGTCCGAAAGAAAAAGTGTCACGATTTTGTGACATATGACAAGAGAAAGTACAAAGGAGAAAAAGTGTCACGATATCGCGACATGTCGGGTTTTCGCGACCCGAAGGCAAGAGAAAGAGCTAAGGAGAAAAAGTGTCGTGATATCATGACATGTCAGGTTTTCATGACCCGAAGGCAAGAGAAAGAGCTAAGGAGAAAAAGTGTCATGATATCGTGACATGTCGGGTTTTTGCGACCCAAAGGCAAGAGAAAGAGCTAAGGAGAAAAAGTGTCGCGATATCGTGACATGTCGGGTTTTCACGAACCGAAGGCAAGAGGAAGAGCAAAGGAGAGAAAGTGTCATGATTTTGTGACATGTCGCATTTTCGCGACTTAAGGAGGAGAGAGAAAGTAAGATGGCAGAAGTGTCGTGATATCACGACAAAAGTAAAGAAGAAGAGTATGGAGGCGAAAGTGTTGCGATATCGCAACATGTTGAGTTTTTGCTGGTACAAGCCAAGAAGAGTAGCAAGGAGGCAAAAGTGTCACGATATCGCAACATGTTGTATTTTCATGGGTTGAAGCCAAGAAGAGTAGCAAGGAGGTGAAAGTGTCACGATATCGCGACATGTGTTTTTGCGGGTTGAATCCAAGAAGAGTAGCAAGGAGGCGAAAGTGTCACGATATCATGACATGTTGTGTTTTTGCGGGTTGAATCCAAGAAGAGTGGTAAGGAGGCAAAAGTGTCACGATATCGTGACATGGTGTGTTTTTGTGGTGAAAGTCGAGAAGAGGACAAAGAGGTAGAAGTGTCACGATTTCACGACAGGTAACTTTGGCGCGAGCGAAGAAGAGAACCTAGCCGAAATAAGATATATGACAGTTAACTGAAGTTATACGATAGTTACAGGTGCAGTTGTAGAAGAAATTCATGCAGATAAAATAAGAAGAGTAAACTGAAGTCGTTATGTCAGTTACAGGTGCAGTTACAGTGAAAATGCATGCATGCATAGAAAAGAAAGCGAATAGTCACTAAGGAGAATACAAACAGTCATGACCAAGAAGACGAAAATTCATGGTAAAGGTATATGTGTCAATTCGTTGCATGTAACATGTTTAACAAAATGCCTACTCTATAAATACAAAAGGAGTTACATATAAAAGGCGTTACAATTGACAAGTGGCATATGAGAAATGAAAGGAGTTACAACTGGAGTTACAAAGAGACAATTTTGTTATAAAAGGAGGTCTGTGTGGAGAATTAAAGTGCTACTAAAAAGAGAAAAAGTGCTGCAAGAAGAGGGTTAAAGAGTGTCGTAAGAGAGAGTTGAGCAGAGCCGTGAGAGCCGTAAAAGTGTAGTAAGTAGAGCCTTTAGTGTGTGTGGCAGTCTGGTGAATAGCGAGAGAGGTTGGGTTAACAATAGACCAGTTAGGGTCTTGAATAAGCGAAGGTATTTTTATGTCAATCTTATAGCTTAAAATTTACAGTCCAAGTAGGTGCTTGGAATTAGGGGTTGGTTCTCATTTTTGTTGGTGCAGATAAATTAGGGGTTGGTGCTCATTTCTATGGGTGTAGATAAATCAGGGGTTGGTGCTCCTTCCAGTTGGTTCTGGTAAATTGATTGTAAAATTGGTATTTTGCAAAGGCTGGATTTGGATGGTAATCCAAGTAGTCAGTTTTGAGGAGTAGCCAAATTAGTGAACCTCGTTACATCATGTGTTGTGGAATGCTCTCTTGTGATACTTGCTTTATCTGACTTAAATCTTCATTGTTTCAGTATTAAGAGCTGTAGATTTGAATTTAAATAGCTACACTGATTCACCCCCCCTCTCAGTGTCATTGTGAGACTAACAGGAGTATCCGAAGCTCCTAAACCTGAAGAACCAGAGAATAATGTTGATATGACTCTATTATTTGATGGTTCGAAATGCAAGCAAGAAGCTAGTGCATGAATAGTGTTTTTCACATCGCAAGGAGCTCCAATGCCCTTGTCATTCAAACTAGACTTCCCATGCACCAACAATAACGCTGAATATGAAGCCCTAATTTTGGGCCTCCATATAGTCGTCGCCATGAATATCAAGAGACTAAACATATTTGGTGATTCCCTGTTCATAATTAACCAAGTGAAGGGACTATTTTAGTGTTGATGTCTAGTACTGAAAGCCTACAAAGATCTTGTTGCCACATAAATGGCTAAACTAGAATGGTACGACATCGAGGCAATCTCTCATTCATAAAATAGGTTTGTAGACACCATGGCATATTTGGGATCCTTGATCCCTCAGAATCCATTTGTCAACTTCACTACCATCCACGTCAAGACACTCTCACATCCTATAGTAGAGAGTGCAGAATTTGATAACAAAGAATCAGTCAACATGATTAGTGTGGAGCCAAAAGCTGATTGGTTATGCAAAGCTAAAGACTTTCTCAAGAAAGCACCCTGGGGGTCTTTAACCTCCTAGAGTCCTATGGGGAGTGGCACCACTATTCACCATAAGGTCGTTTCCTAGTCTGCATTTGCAAAAGTAAATATGTAGGGGGTACAGGTTGTCTTAGTAGACGAAGCTGAGGCTCATCAGAATTGGATGTCACAGATTCAATAATTTTGAAGACTTGGTTTTGTCCCGGAGGGACTATCGCGTGTCGCAAGATGCACATTTAAACATAAAGTGACTAAATGTGTCTTGATAGGAGATATTTTGTACCACCAAAGTTATGATGGATTTCTCCTTCGTTGTCTTGAGCCCCAAGAGTTATCTTGGGTAATTTTAGAAGCTCATGACAGTACATGTGGTGGCCATTTTAGCGACATGGCCATCGTCAAGCGCATCCTTCGAATGGGTTATTATTGGCCCACTATGGAGAAGGATTTCAATGTATATGTTAGGAAATGCATCAAATATTAGCATCATGCTAATCTTATGTATCTGCCATCACAGGCCTTATAGCCCATCCAAGCAACTTGGCTATTTGCTTAGTGGGGGTTTGATCTAATTGGCAAGATCTCTCCTCCATCATCGGGCCAACATACATTCATTATTATGGCTACTGAGTATTTTACAAAGTGGGTGGAGGCCATTCCCTTAACAATGACTACTAGAGCTCGCATAGCTAAGTTCATAATGGAGCATATCATAAGTCATTTTGGGATACCATCAAAAATAGTTTTGGATAATGAAACTTATTTTAAGAACAAAATTGTACGAGCTTTAACATCTAAGTACCGCATCAAACATAGTTTTGCAACTCCATACTATCCACAGGAAAATGGGCAAGCTGAGGCCTCAAACAAAACTATGATAGCCATATTGAAAAAGATAGTGCAAGAACACCACAAGGATTGGCATATACAACTGCCCCTTGCATTATGGACTTATAGGACTAGCATTTAGACTCCCACTAGGGCAACTCTGTTTTCACTAGTATATGGTATTGAGGCCATTATGCCCTTAGAGTTGGAAATTACAACATTGCATGTCACATTGAAAGAGTTCATTGATGATGACACCACGCGACAAGATCGACTAGATCAATTGATGCTACTGGATGAACATCGTATGAATGCCTTGGAGCATCTCCACGTCTATCAGGAGCAATTAAAATGAGCTAAAAATATCAAAGTCTACCAAAGAAAATTTGAAGTTGGGGATCTTGTGTTGAAAGAAAACCAACAAAACTTGAATTTTCCGCTTGATATGTGAGACAAATTTACGGCTAATTGGCTAGGACCCTATATTATATATGAAAATATTGGTCTAGGTACCTATCATCTGACATTGCTAAGGGGTGTTGAAGAGCCTGAACCTCTCAACATCATCCATATTAAGGTGTTCTATGCTTAGAGAGTGTAGCAGAAAAGGCTCCAAAGGCATCTGTAAGCCCTTTGGTCAGTAAAAAAGACACTAAGGATTTCTAAAAGATCGCTTGGTCAACCCAAAGGCTCCGAGAGTATTTTTTCAAACTACTCGGTCATCCCAAAAGGCTCCAAGATCTCATTTGAGTGATTTGGTCATGTCAAAAAAAGCTCCAAAGGCATTTGTAAGCCCTTTGGTCAATCAAAAAGACACCAAGGATTTCTAAAAATCACTTGGTCAACCCAAAGGCTCCGAGGGTTGCTTAAAGCCACTTGGTCATCCCAAAAAGGCACCAAGGATTTCTAAAAATCGCTTGGTCAACCCAAAGGCTCCGAGGGTTGTTTAAAGTCACTCGGTCATCCCAAAAAGGCACAAAGGATTTCTAAAAATCACTTGGTCAACCCAAAGGCTTCGAGAGTTCCTATAGCTTCTCGATCATCCTAAAAGGCTCCAAGCTCTCTTGCTGAGAGTTTGGTCAACTAAAAGGTTCCAAAGGTGTTTGTAAGCCCTTTGGTCAATCCAAAAAGGCACCAAGGATTTCTAAAATAATCGCTTGGTCAACCCAAAGGCTCCGAGAGTTCCTATAGCTTCTCGATCATCCTAAAAGGCTCCAAGCTCTCTTACAGAGAGTTTGGTCATCTAAAAGGTTCCAAAGGTGTTTGTAAGCCCTTTGGTCAATCCAAAAAGCTCCAAGGATTTCTAAAAATTGCTTGGTCAACCCCAAAAAGCTCCAAAGGAATATGTACTCATCGTTTGGTCAAATATTAAAGCTCAAAAATTCATAAATATTTGATATTATATAAAATTCCAAAAAAAATTGGTAAATCATAAAATCAAAAAACATTTGCTTTTGCAGTTTGCATTTTCATACATGCATTTACCTCATCATATTGCATTTAGGAATTTGTCATCCATTGCATTCCATAGTAGAGTGTAATGTGTCTATCAAAATATTATAAATGGTCACACGTTTGTGTTTCAATCATGCACCCTTGCATTTATCATAATTCATTGCATTCATACACAATACCTGTTGCGGAGAAATATGTATGTATATTAAGTTTTCTAGTCATTCAAACATACCTAGTGGGTTCTTTAGATATTGTAGAAAGCTTACTTTGCTTTTATAGATGAGGTCACTAGTTGGGATAGTGCTTCAACATATAAGGATCCTGTCACTAAGCAAAACAATATAAAATCTTGCTAAGACAAGAGATGATGAAAGCTGCGAAAGCGGTCTTAGGTATCTAAAGAGATGGGTTTCACGACCTGCTTATCTTGCAAATAGTTCAGTCTAGAGTGGTGAAATTTGGCAAAAGAACAAGAATTTTCCCTATAACTCTCAAAGTTACAAATTTTAAATCCCAAGTTACAAAGTGCAAATTTCAAAGTACAAAGTTCAAATCAAATGTAAAGTGACATAGTGAATCAAAAGCACTATAAAAATCCCTTGCTCAAAGAAAACGGTAACACATGGAATAGCAATTTTTTTTATCAACTACATATGAGCAAGTAAGAAGGGTGAGAAATTGAATCCCTAGATTTTCCACCTTTTGAAAGCCATAGAGTGATCCCCGATCATAGTGATGGGTTGGAATAGTCTCGCCTGCAATCGAAGGGGTAGTTCTATTGGGTGATCCCCAAACGTAGCAATGGGTTGAAAGAGTCCTGTCTACATTTGGAGGGATAGCCCTGATCAATTTGTAATATGAGATAGCTCTAGGTGCCTAGTTTTATCTAGCTATATAAGTCTAATAAAAGCTGAAACAAGGATGGTACAATCATATGAGGAACCTTATCTCACATATGGGTTGAAAGAGTCTCGACTGACATACGGGGTATGCTTATGGTCTATCTAAAAATACTCACATGCACACACAGGGATAATGAATAGTTGGGTTTGTCACGACAAAAGCCTTGTCCAATAAAAGCCTTGTACATTTAGTATGTGATTTTTGGAGAAGTCTACTAGGGTGTTTGAGTCTCATGGAAAACCTCAAAAAGTTCTCTAATAACAACAAAATACCAAATATCATTAGACATAAAAATGTGAGTTATTCATTTATCAGAATGCATTTTAAAAAGCACAATCAAACATATAGGATAGATATCACATGAATATAAGAAATGATGTTTAGACGACCACTGAATATATAGTTCAACAAAGAAAAATATACAAAATGACATATTCATTCATTAGCATTATACCAATCCATTTTACTGCATTTCATATATGGGTGATTAATTTATTAAGTTCTTGTAATGAGAATTATCAATTATTTTGCATGATTGTTATACATTATGTGGTGTCGTATTTTAAAATTGATATACACAGTTTACATTCATTCCTTATGTTTTAAGTGATTAAATCATACAGGTTCATTCCCATTAGATTACGATTATGTACATAATGCATTACCATACATTGCATAGCATACTATAACATCATAAAAATAAACACATGCCCACAAAGCAAAAACAAATATGCGTTAAAAATAAACAGTGCATCCATATGCATACATCATACATGGCACATATAATCATCTAGATCACTGCATTTCATAAACATCATCATAAATAAGATAGCTATCTAGTGCATGTCATCCAGACATCGCATCATATAAACATAGCATCAACATAAGCATTGCATCCATGTGCATCAAATAAACATAATATCAAAAATAAATATCGGTACACATAATGAGCCATAAATTATCAAGTCGTATTTATATGTGTCAAAAAGAGTACATAAGGAGTGTATCAAAATACCCAGAGGCTACAAAGTGTGTAGGTCCTTGACCTTACACCCAAAATAAATATGGCATATCAACAATATAGTCTGCATCTAGTAGAGCCCAAATCTAGTCTGCTCCCCCTATACCAGAGCTCTCACCACCTCCCTCAACACTATGCTCTGGAGCCTGCTCTCCTCTCTACTCTAGAACCCGTGGTGGGTCCTACTGTGGATCCTACCTACCTCCAAATCCTAAGTTGCCCAACACATAAGAAATTGGTAACTATAGCAGGCTAGTCCTATGATCGATGGCCCCTGAAGTTTACCCTGTATCTCTAGGCCTGACATGTGATGTCACACCATGTGAGCTAGAGGACCTGTGCGTCCTCTCAGTCCTATGAGTCATGTGACTCGAGCTTGCCATAGACTATCCGGAGGTCCTATACCTGGTCTGCTGAGACTCTGAAATGAAAGTATCCTCAAGAACCTATAGCCCATGCATCTCAATGTAGCTGACTAGGTGATCAACATGATCAATCTAGACTACATGCATCTCATTGGTCCTCATGACCATGATACACAGTCACTCTACCTCAGACATTGGATATTGAACACCTGTTGGAGCTATCGTTGGTGTTGTTGAAGGCCCCATAGTAACATAAGGAGGCAACATAGCCCACCTTGATACCCAAAGGAGATCCCTCTCTATCTCTATTGTATTCCACTATGCCTGTGCTAACTCTAGGGTAGTCTATAGTCTTTGAACCTGGACCTCTATATCTATGGCCCACATAGCAAGATATTGTATCTAACTCTATGCCTTAGTCAGGTGCCTATCCCTATTAGCTACTCTCACCTCTAGAGTGTTGATAGTAGTATCTCACTTTAGCTACTATGTATGGAATCATCCGAGCTGAATTTGCAAGTCAACCACCTGAGCTAAGAGCAGACCCTCTGCACTATTAGGAGGGACCTCACCCTCCTCTACATCCTCCTCATCTGGGTCAATTTTAGGAGCCTCCTCGGTGGTGGCCTCTATGCCCCATCCGCTCTCTATCTGCTGGTGCACCCTACACTCGTTGAGATCCACCTTTGCCTCTACCTGATATGGCTCTCGATCCAGAGGTCCTGTGTCATACCATATGAACATGGACCACCACCCATCATACTCTAGATTGGTCCCAGAATTCTCAACTCCAGTCTCTTGGTAGTCATAAGCAGCATATCCCAGATACTCAAGAATGATCCACTATAGATCGTGCTTTGTGACCAAGCGTCTGTATCTGAGTGGGATATCTGGAATATCCTGTATGAGCCAAAACTTCCATAGGACCTAAGAGTAGAACTGGTACTCTCAAATATTGACCTTATAGTTGATCAACCATCTATCATGGCATGCCTGTCTCAGCCACTAGCCCTCCTTCGACCATGTTGGGCAATCCATATAGGGCCACCACTAAACATCGTTCGGGCCAAGTACTATGAACTAAGTGATGTAATTCTGGACATCACCAACATGGATCCAACTACGGGTACCCTCCTACTCACAAGGCCAATAGATGACATAACACTGATGATCATTAGAAATAAAAGTGATGCATAGTGGAAGATTTGTAGGATGCTCAATTTGGATGTGCTACCACCCCCAAATCTACAATAGAAGACTGTAGTTGAGGCCCTTATGGCTATGCTCAGTAATTTGATACAACTCCCTATAGAGCTAACATAGCAGGGTTCTCTCCCATGATAGAAGTAAGAGATCCTCTGTAGAACTCTAAAGAACCCTCAAGGTAGTGGAAAAGAGGTTCTAGGGAATTCTTACACCCGAGGAGTTTGGAAGGACAATCTGTACTATAAGGTGCATGAAGAGGGCTTCTCGTGTAGAGAAGACATCCTCATGATACCACTCGCTAATTTGCACGCCTATGTGTTCAATATCATCCTGAGCATCCTCGCTCTAGTCATCGAAGATAGAATTGAAAACAACCTCCTTTACCCTGGAGGTAGAGGAGATGATGGCCTCGCCATCAATGGGGATCCTAAAGATCCTGTAGACATCCTCCAAAGTAATAGTCATTTCACCTATAGGCATGTGAAATGTGTTGGTCTGTGCATTATAGCATCGGGCCAACACAGTCAGGTAGGCTTGATCTACCCTAATAGTATGCAGATCCATGACATAGCCAAACTCAATAGCTCAGAACCAATCTCGATCGTCATCAGATAGAGCCTCATAGAGAGTCTTCAGAATATTAGGCTCCCAGGCTCTAGAAGTCAATATCTGAAATAAAAAGCATAATGTAAAATAAAATCTAGCTAAACAAAGCTAAAAATAATGCTAAAAATGACAAAAACATAAAAAAAAATGCAGTTGAAACCTGCGGTCCCCAATTTGCCAATTGGGAACCATAGCTGAAACCTGTAGTCCCTAATTTGCCAATTGGGAACCACAGTTACTAGCTGTGATTTAGGAGAGGCACCCATTTCAGGTACCATCCTAGTCCACTAAATCCAAAAATTAAAATCCTAAGATAACCTAGACTAGTGGGGTTCATTACTAGCAGTTTAGTGAGGTTCATTATCCACATTACTTAATGTGGTTCATTTTACTAGTATTGAGTGCGAGGTCTCGGTTTCAAGTTACCTTGCCCGCACCCCGGCCTCGGCTAGTAGATGGCTGATCAGGATCTGCCATTGAGGTAGACGAGTGTAATTACGGTAGAGTGTGGTAGCGTTTCAGATTAAGGAAAGTTATCTCACTCTTAGAGCCCTCAAATTGCTAGTGCTTGTAAGAAAATAATGAAAATTTTCAAATGGAAATTCAATTTATAGGTTCTCCTAGTCTTGGCAAACTGCAGCTGACACCTGCGGTTCTAGAACCAGGGTTTTTTGCCTGTAGGTCTGACCTGCGGTTCCCCAAATTTGAAAAATTAAACCACAGACCATACCCACGATCCATAGCTCACATTAAATGCACTCAAAACCCACCGTGGGAGGGTCTAAAAGAGTAAATTAATGACTCCCATCGGATACAAATTTAAAATTAATGATTAAAATTGCAAATTTGGTGATGTTAAAAGCACCAGGATCAATCAAATAAATACAAAATTAAAATAAAAAGAATCAAATAATTAAAAACCAAATGCACCTCGTATTCAGTGATTTATCCTATACACTTTGCAGTTGCAGCGAGTTGCGATCTGTGCAATCCAGCAAGATGAGTAAATCACCATAAGGACATTTAGGGTAAAATTGTCATTTCTTTTATAAAATCTTTCAGCAAATCATCGACAAATATAATTCAACACAAGTCTAATTGCATTTGTATCATTTTGATTCCTTAAGACGATTATTGTAGCCTGACTGCTCCATGATATAGAAATGTGCAAATACTACTAAGAGTTGCAATAATAAGCTGAATTAGGCCTAGCCAAGGCATTAAAAGGCTCAAATCTAATTTTTTTTAGGATAATTCATTATGGTCAAGTGATTTTGTTGCTTCATACATTGTCATTACCGTCATTGACTCATTGCTTGAGGGGGTAGTCATAATTTCATAATCATAATCAAATCCAACAGAAGATCCCTAAGATCGTAGATCCCATGATCTTCTCAAAATTGCATTCATTCTTGAGAATCATTGTCAATAGCTATCATAAGATTCCCCCTTTGCTTGGGGTAAACAACAAATATGATAATTGGTTTGTAACTCTCATCCTTCAAATTTATGGGTTAGAAGATACCCATACTTGGTATTGATGCTATCCAAACGTCTGATGGCGAGTGCAGACTTATCAAAATGTAAGCCTTTCATGAGTTGGAAGCAATGATTCCAAGATGCACATCCTTTTGCTGGACCTGGGGCATCTAATGTTGATCCAACTAATGATCATCATAGAACCTTAGGCATCGTTTTAGGATGTATATTTTTTCTCAGCGTTGTTCAATCTCACAACGCATCTCAAAAGGGGCATCTATAGACACCTAAAATGCGTCATGTCGAGGGTGACTACTCATATGAACATGCTACAAGACCATATGGAGGATCTTGGATAATATCCAAGATAGAGCAGTGGTTCTAACCACTCAATTTAGGCATTTTGGCCTAATCAGTCTGAACCACAGTCCAGACCTACAGTCTCTAGTGTAAACCGCGATTGACACCTGCGGTCTACAGTCTGGACAAAAACTATGACCTGCAGTCTTAACTGAAGTTCAATTAGGCCTTCCATCCAAGCCAAATTGGTTGGAATGACCAAAAGATCTAGAAGAATGCAATTGAAGGACAAAATATTCTAGAGGCTTCTATCCCAACTGTGCTAATCACTCTTCTTAGTCTTGGCTTCTCCATGAAGCCACCCCTAGCCCTAGGGGCATGCTATAAATACCCCCTCCAAATGGAGAGAAAAAGAGAAGCAAGCATTTGATATTTGAGCAACGAAGACCTGGTGAATTGTACACTCAAACTGTGTATACTAAGAGATAGAGCTATTGCACTTAATCCCAAACCCTTTTGCCAACATTCATGATGAATTAAATTATGGATGCCCTAGGTGCCTAGGAGGATCAAGAAATGCAAATCCAAGCAAACAAAGGCCCTTCACATAGATTTGATCATCAAATAAGTCTGAGGACAATAAAGGCGACCCTTGAACATCAATTTGGACAAGGATATCAAGCCCACTGTCCCTGATTTTGAGGGTAAACCTATCAAAGGTCAAACCGTAGCTGTCAGCCATGGTTCACAGTGCATACCGCTCACCAGAGTTGTGGTTTGCAATAGTTAATAGATCACCTTACTCTTTTCATTTTTGTCCGGTTAAATAGGTTAGATTAATCATTTCTTAGGTTTAATTGTAGTTTAAAAGAATTCTGATCGTAGGAATTAGCTTAGAATAGTTAGTTTATGCTTTGCATTAATTAGGACATTTGTGGATCTTTTATGCACCTCTATGCTTCTATTTTGATATTTGATCCATGCATTATTTGTCTAACAATCTCCTTTATGCTATATTACAAATCTTGATTTAATTAGCATAGTTTAAAGGTTTTCTTTATGTTTTCTTGATTATTAGTTTAAATGGCATTATCATGTATGTTTCCTTAAAGGGCCTCATTATGAGAGGCTATCTATATTTTTGATCATGTGCTATTGTTTCTTGATCGTAGGAAGACAGGTACAAGAGGAGTCTATATCATAATCCTTCCACATCACAAAGAAGGGGGTCAAATCCACCCCAAGGCAGTTTGTGACTAGTCAAAGGGTAATATTAATGCGCCTACCCTATTGAGGGCATTGGAAATTGTATAAATTGTATCATCATTCAAGTGACCCTAAGAGGGACATATTTGTAATAGAGATTCATTCATAATCAATATAAGAAATATCATTTTTTTGTCAAGATTTTTATGCTTTTGTGATGACTATAGACTAATATAGTAGATAGGAGCATGATTTTTGGTTGTCACTAATATGATTTTTCTTCATAGGCTAAAGCCTAAAAAAAGGTATTTCTTTGAATATCCTTACTTACTAGTCTCCACTTTATATTTACTTCCAACTATTTGGACCTATTTTTTGAAGTTAAAAACCATCCTCATCCATATCCATTTGTAAATTTATCTTATAATTTTCTACATACGTTTTTATTGGATTATTCTTAGGGCATGATCTCTCAATATGCCACACCTCAAGACACGTACATATGAAAGATATGTTTTCATAATCCATAGTTTGGATCCATAATTTACTCCCATACTTAAGACTGAGAGAGTTAATATCAATCATGACCAATATCCGAGCATAAATAGTCAAGACTCCATATTTTGTAGTTTATAAAATATCAAGGAATTCTCTTATAGTGTTGCCTATTGTCTTAAAGGTATCCATTTCCTAGAACTCAATAGACAACCCATACATCTAGTCTAGTACTAGGGGTAGATTTACATTTTTATGTGTAAAGCTTTTATACTAGTGGTAAGGAAGAGTCCTACTCTTCCCATAAAGAAAAGTCCCCATTTCAAAATTCTCTCTTTCCTCCCTAGAATAAAAAATAGCTAGGAAAAGCCTTTGAGAAGAAAGGATAGAATTACTCCTAGAGACTTCCATCTCCTATCAATTATTTTCTTAGAGTTGAATCCCTTTATCAATACCCATTAAATTTTTCAATGACTCCCTTATATTTGAGCAGCAAGGAACACTTCTCTCCCTAACCTCTACTACTAGGGATGATTCTTAGGATCTAGTTGCAAATTAGTCCACGGGAAGAAAAATATAATTCAATATATACTAAAATCTACCATTATATCTTATGACTAATATATTATTTGAAAATAAACCAACAATAATTTGCATGCAAAACTTCTAAGAAAATGAAGGGATAAATGAAAATTAGCTAAAAAATTCAATACCCAAAAAAAATAGCCCATCTTGTTGATGTCTTAGCCCTTCATTGCTCCTCCCATCATCTGAACCCTGACTAACAAATATCTATAATTTTATATTTTACGACTTGAAAAATCATCACTACCCTTGTTTTGGATGGCTGATTTCATATAGCTGTATCTCCATCAATATTGCTCAGATTCCTTCATATGACCACTCATTTGAGAGCTCTTAAATTTTTGCAGAAATTAGTTCAAGAATCATCAAAATTGAACAACCCTTTAAAAATATATGACTCATGAAAGATGAGATATTCTTTTGGAAAATCCTCTAATGTTGCTTTTATTCCAAACAATTGTCTTCATATGCCCACATCTCCTTCATTTTTTCTTGGATTCTTTCATATTACCACTCATTTCAAAACTCTTTAATTTCCACATAAAGTAGCATAAGAATCATTTGAATCGAACAACACTATGCAAAGATATGGCTCTTGAAAGAAGAGTTATTTTTGAAATTTTTTGCCCTCCGTGTTACCTAAATTTTCTTCACATGAATATTTTAATTTTGGAGTTTCTTCTAAGATCTATAATAAGAAGAAATGACCCTCACTCTTGGCTCACACTTTGCTTCTTGGTAATACTTCTTGCTCTCACTTGTAAGGCTTGTTTGTTTTCTAAAACAAGAAAAATGTGAGGCTTGTTCTTGATCTCGATTGCCACTCACTCAATTTAGTTGTATTATTCCTTCCATTTATGTTTTTTCATAATAACTTAGGTTTGAAAAGAAAAAAGCTCAATGAAATTTTTATTTTAAAATATTTATCATTAAATTTGTCATTTAAAGTCAATATAGATACAATGAATTTTACATTCCATTTATGATTGTTTCATAATAACTTAGGTAAGAAAATAAAATATATTTTAAAATATTTATCATTAAATTTATTATTAATTATTATTTCAAGTAGATTTTTTTGTATGACCCCTCTTTAATGTGTTCTTTAATTTATTATTTCATAATTCAATTAATTTAAGCTGAAGAATAAAAGATAAAATAGTTTTAAAATCTATATAAGACTAATATAGGATTATCCCAACCATACCGAAGCATGGTGTAACCTTGGAACTCTATTCAAAGTTCAAAAATCATTACTCAAACAACTACCACTCACATATAACCTTTATAATAACCATAAACATTTTTTAATATAACTTTGAATTTCATAAAATATACTAACACGACAACATCTCAAATGAGCTTAAGATAAAGCAATACATATATAATCCCCAAGTAGTTGTAATACACTCACATGACAATAGGTCAAATGAAATGAGCTGTCCATGAGGCCATAGACTATATGAGACCATAATGTTTGTCCAAAATATGTTTATATGACATGATATACAACTCTACCCTTATCCCAATTTGAACCATAGGATTTTTATTTAAAGTTTTAAAATATTCACCAACAAACCTGCTGAAATTATATTGTTAAAATTTAATTTAGATAAAACCCATTTTAATTTCGATTTAAAAACATAACAACATAAAATTCTTCTTTAAAACAATAAATTTTTATTTATAAAACTTTTATCTTACACTATTTTTTATTGTTTTTCTTCTATTTTCTTTTTTTTGTTTATATATATATATAATTGATGGAAAAAATGAGGATTTTGAAAGGAACCCCAAACATTTTAAAAAAACTAAAAGGAGGTAGTAAATAATGAGACTATCTCAACAAAAATACAAACAAAGGAAACAAACAAGAGGACACAACCAGGAAATAAGGGCATCTCCCGAGGAAATAAATAGAAAGTAGAGAGGAAAAGAAGGGTGCAAATCAAGGGAGGGAATTCCCTTGGCCACCTTAAAAAATTGGACCAATAGCAAAGCATAACAACTTAGACACCTTAGATACCTCTAGTTCACCATCATTATCACTACCATTATCATTTGAGACCTGGGTGATGACCTCTTTCTACTTCTTGGTGGAGCTTATCACTTTAGATGCTTGTTGAAGGCTAGCTAGAATAGAATTTAGGATGATCTTCAGGTTGGATAGAGGATCATGCTTAGCAGTTCTTAGCTGGGAATGGGTCGAAGGCCCACTAGGGGATTCACCATAATTGAGGGAGAGTTGTCAACCAAGGTAATCCTTAGATTTAATCTTCTTGCGACTCACGAGAGACTCCCTAGGGGTCTCCTTATTAAGATCCATGATAAATTTTTTGCGCTTGCCTCCAAAAGCCAAACCTCTGGATGAACAACAATGAGACCTTGTTAGAGTATATTACATAATTTGGGTCATGTAAATGTACCACCTTTGGTACATATCTAGAGTAGATGTTTACTTTAGAGTAAAATCAGTTAGTTACTTCAAGTATTATAATGAATGCACAAGTGTTAATCTGCATGTTGTAAATGTGCATTTGGTCCATATGTACATGAATCCTATGTAGATTAAAAGCCAAGCAATTTATATTTCTATATAAAGGTCTCATAGATAGTAAGTCAAAGATATATGGAGTGAGAGAGAGAGAGAGTGATATAGTAAGTATACAGTGTGTAGTAGATGTAGTGAGGTACAATGTAATTCTTTCATAATTTTATGGAGTGTTCATGTCCTCCATTATATAGAATTATACTATTTTCAACACTCTCATAATGGTATATTTTTTAAGTTACTTGTAGATGTTCATTTCCTTATTTTCCTGCATATTATTGTACCATTAGTTTTATAGTTATATCACATCAGTTATCTCTCATCCTGTGGTTTTACTACTTCCCATCAAAAGATAACAGTGGTATCAAAGCACATGGTAGATAAAATAGGAAATAGGGAGAACCACAAGTGCTATTGAGATAGATCCAAAAATCTCATTTACAAATTTTTTGATATTACATTTGGCTAGTATTTCCACAAGGTTGCAAAAAAACTTGTGAAGACTAGGACTCAACATAAATTCCACTAGATTGAAAAATCAACTAGTGAAGGTTATTATCTCCAGAATTATAAATTCTTCCATTCTAGTTTCTAACATCTTATTTCAAGAAAAGGAGATTCAAAAAAAGGTTGGGAAGCTTCCTACAAGAGAGCTAGGAAGAATATTTTTTTAGAATTATTCCAGCACTTGTAGCAACAAGGAGAAGACTGAAGATTTCAAATACCTGGAAAAAGGTACCATTACAAGAGCTGCAAACTTGTAGATTGTAGAAGTGAAGAAAATACCATAGTAGCCTCATTGTAGGCTCAAGGGAGAAGAGAATCTAGAGATAAGTCAAGGAGGAGATAGGAGATTGGTGATATCCATTAAAACTTGTAAATTACAGAAGAGAAGAAGGACCAACAAGGTCATATTCTAGAATCCAAAAGTAATATATTTTAGAGATCCGGGAAGAAGATCTCATTACCAACACTTACTTAGTAGAAGGTTGAAGGAAAGGTCTCATTTGAAATACCATAAAAGCTATGATATTGAAGACCTTGGTGAGGTCTCAAGGATAAATAAGGAGGAGGCTTGGTGAGCCTCATTAAAGGAGAAACAAGGAGAAGGCTTGGTGAACCTTATTTTCAGAATTCGAAGAAGGCCATTATAGGAGTTCCTAGAAGAACTCACTGGAGAAATCTACCAGTAAGGAGAAGTTACTGATAGAGCAGAATTTGAGACAATTGTCGCCATCCGATAATAATTCTAAAAGAAGAATAATTTTGTAAGGAGTTAAAAATCCCGAAGGAGAATACTAAAGACCTCAAGATATTCATATTCTTGAGAAGGATTAGATTGAATTCAGAATTCAATAAAGAGAAAGGAGCTATAAATTACTACCATACCAGAAAGGTTTGAAGATTATCTTTGAAGGATAAAAGGCTCATCTAAAGATAGGGGTTTGCTAAATCTACAATAAAATACTGAAAGGGTTATTGAAGGAAAACTTAGTTGCGATTTGGGGAATTTCCCACCAAATTTATGAGTTTCAAAAACAACATTTTAGTGCATAAATTGACTACGAAAGGGAAACAATTAAGACAACATTACTAGATACATAAATTTAGGAGTTTCAAAGTTTATCCTAGAAGGATAATAGGAGTCACCTACTGCATATTAAAGGCAAACAAGATAGAGGAGTTACTAAGCTGCAAATTGGTCAGTTAAGAAGTTGTTTAGGATAGCCAAGATTAGCCACACATTCATCCAGTAAAAAGACAACAATAAGATGAATCTAATCACCTACAATCCTTCATATACAATGATCATTAAGGTAAGCAACTTGGGTTCAAATAGGTTTATTAGTTGAACTATAATTTGGGTTATTATTCAGTTCCATTAAGCACCATTTTAATTCTTTAGAAGTTGTAAAAAGAGAAGGTTGCATTATAGTCTTCAAGGAGTGTAGAAGGAAGTTATTTTTAAGTTTATTACCCGCATAATTAAATAGGAGCTAGATATATTTTTATAGAAAAAATATCATCTACCTATTGTTTATTTAAGAATCAAGAAGACTACATACCACAACATTGATTGTAGTGCATATTACATTTTACTTACTCTTAAGAGAGTTGAAAAAATTATTAGTAAGTGATTATTATTAGTGCATTAAAGGAGAAATAGGGTGAGATTACTATTGCACTATTCTAGACTGTAAACCTTTTTACTCTTAACTATCATTATGTGCATTTGTTATTAACTTTAGGAATAAACCATAGAGCATAAAATCTACAAAAAATAAAAGTGTCTAATGACACTATTCAATACTCAATAACAAAAAATTATTGAGGCCTACAGAAGCCTCCATGAAGATCAATATTCCTCAAAGGAGTTGATAAGAAGGCAACCATAAAATCAGAGAAAGAAGCTACAAGAAGAGACTTGAAGTGTCTTAGATTTAAGGTGCAAATAAAGGTTTTTATAGAGTTGTATGAGAGCACCAGATTTATCTCTATCAAAGGGAGACAAAAATACAAGTGTCGTAAAGACACCCGACATAGCATATTACTCTACAAGTGGCCATACCATAAACATCGAATAGCTAGTCAAAATAAGCTCAACATTGGCCATTAGCATTATCAAAAGGGCCTAAAGTGGAACCACACGAAAAGGGTTCAACATCTATCGTATTCAAGGAGTAAGTACCAGATAGATAACATGTAAGAGATAAGTCAACGAAGGGCTCAAGAGTGCTATAGCAAAGATCCATCCTAGGGCTCAACATCCAACATGTATTGTGGTGTCCTATCATCCACAATATTTATGTCTACAATAGTGAACACCTACAAGCATCGAACCCATGAGAGGATAGTATACTAGTAAAATCATTACAACATGATACAACAAAGAGAAGAGGGAATATAACTAATAGAAGAGGTGCATTACCATGGTATAGTCACCAACCAAGAGTAGCATCATAGAACCAATCTCATATGCTATGAAATTAAACACATTTCTTCCACTTGAAGAAAGTGTTGAGAGTAATAAAAAATAGCTATGTACTCACTACCAAAGGAGTTTTATAAAGTTTGATAGATGTTGGAAGAGACCATACATGCAATTGAGAAGTTTGTCATTTGTCATATATAATAGAGCATTCAATAAACTCACAAAGAAAAACACTCAATATAACATCTAAGTTTTAGATGTTGAAAGGTATCATTGTGAGCATAATCATCATTGCCAGTCGGTTAAATAAGGAAGGAGCATTACTCAAAGACCGAAGTGTTACTATAACATCTCACAAGCTCACAGTAACACATGTGTACAAGTCTAAGAAGAACATAAGCTACATAAGCGCCCAAGTCCAAGAAATTATGATGAAGTCCAAGCAAGTGAAGTTGGAGGAGAGGATATTGAAGTTAGTTTCATTACAATGAAGATGCATTGAAATTCCAAAGTTGAGGAGTCAGAGGACATCCACTAAAATCCTATCATCAATCAACAATTTTAGCTCCCATCAGGTGTTTAATGTTCGAGTGGAATAGATAATACCAAAATCTAGTGAAATCTTACAACATCATCATCAAGAGAGAGCTAAACCATTCGAATCACCATGATCAAGGGAGAGCAAAACCACCTACATTATAGCCGTCAAAGAAGAACAAAATTAGTTACATTACTACTGTCCAGTGACAATGTCTTATCTCAGAATACTCACTACCAACCAAGCCACCTATGTTGAAGGAATATAAGTATATCATTTAATTATCTGCTTTCTAAAAATTGGAGTTATAAGGTGTTAAGCATAAGGTTGACTACAATTATTAAAAACAAGCTTAGAAAGCAAGGAAGACATTCTAACAAAGGTAGACAAAATTATAGATATTTGCAAATCACTAAGTAGGAGATATAAGGTTTTCAACCTTAGTAAATCAGAAATATTAAATTTGCAAATACTATTATTATTGTTTTCTAATATTCCAAATTAGGGAGTTATAAGGTTTACTACACCAAAAATATATTATTGGAATTTAGAAACATTAAACTATTAATATCAAGGGATATAAAACGAAGTTGGAATTATATACTTACACTTGTCTCATATTCATACTAAAGATGTAAAAGAAATCCAACCATAGAGAACTTCAAATTAAGTGCATAGTTCATTAGAAGAGAAAAGGTGAAATAGAAATTGATTTAAAAAACATTACAAAATCAACTCAAAAGAGAACTATTATTTATTAAGCACTTTATTAAGCTTATAGCTTACTAGGGAGGCATAAGAAATTCTACAAAACCTAAATCTAGAAAGGTTTTATCAAATTGGTTCACATACTCTAAATTAGGGAGCTATAAGGATGTCTACTCCAAAGAACACATTAAAAAATGTAATAAAAAAGGAGCAAGAAAAATACCAATATGGCTTAAAAGCATGATTGATGATTTAGAAAACTCAATGGAAGATGCAAATGAAAGAGAAGAATCAATAGAATGTAAAAGAATTTCTAAAAACTCACAAACTAATAGTTTTGTGAAAGTAGATTCTTCAGGCACATCTTCTAATAAGAGAGGTGGTGATAATAAAGATCATATTCAAAAGGCAGAAAATAATATTGATCAAGAAGATCTCATACAGATCTATGAAAAAGGTAAAGTTAGAATAGCTTCAATTGTACACACTTGGTTCAACTACTTCATCAAAGAATTAGATAAACATGATATTCCTAAAACAAATAACAAATACATTGGGATATCTTTACTATGCACCTACTGCAGGAAATATGGTCATGAGAAGGTTAACTGCTAGAGTTTCCATCCATGTAAATATTATGGAGGAAAATATCATCCTTCTTACTACTGTTACAACAAAGACAAATACTATAAAATATTCAAGGAGAAATTAATATTCAGATTAGACTATTTCTTCCAAACTATTGTTTCAAAAGCATCCACTAACAATGAGCTCAAGCTTGACTTTTGTGAAGATCAAGAAAACAGGTCATATAGGAAACCACTAAACAAAAAAGGAAGTAGTTATGATCCAGTTATGACTTGTAAAATTATGAGATCACTAGTCCATCAAGGATACTTAGAAGACTACATGGTCAAAGATTCTTCCAAACACTCAGAAACAACAAAAGGTAGTGGAATAAAAATGACAAGAAGAAACAACATGAAATATGAAGAAGAAGAAGAAGAAGAAGAAGAACCAAACCAAGTTGAAGATTATTCTAAAGACAAAGATCCATATTGAAGACTAAAGTCTTCAATACCCAAATAATATAATACAAGGGGTGTTAGAGTATATTACATCATTTGGGTCATGTAAATGTACCACCTTTGGTACATATCTAAAGTAAAAGTTTACTTCAAAGTAAAGTCAGTTAGTTGCTTCAAGTATTATAATAAATGCACAAGTTTCAATGTGCATGTTGTACATGTGCATGTAGTCCACATGTACATGAATCCCAAGTAGTGTAAAGGCCAAACAATCTATCTTTCTATATAAAGATCTCATAGGTAGTAAGTCAGAGATATATAGAGTGAGAGAGATGGAGAGTGATCTAGTAAATATATAGTGTGTAGTAGATGTAGTGAGGTATAATGTAGTTCTTTCATATGCTTTCATGGAGTGTTCATGTCCTCCATTATATAGCATTGTACTATTTTTGTCACTCTCATTAATGTCATATTTTTGAGTTATTTGCAGATGTTCATTTCTTTATTTTTTTGCATATTATTATGCCATTAGCTTTATAGTTATCTTAGATTAGTTATCTCTCATCCAGTGGTTGTACTACTTCCCATCGAAATCTAACAGACTCTACCTTCTTCAAATATGGAGTATTTGTAGACGATCCAAGGGTAAGCTTTTTTTGAGCCTTGGCATTGTTGGTATAGCCTTTATCAGAATCATCACTCAGAGCATCCATTTGGGGGCTCCTATGACTGGGGGTCAAAGTAGAGGGAAGCTCAAGAGGAGGATGTTCAACAACATGAGATACAGGAAGGATGGTCCTTTAAGCCTCCCTTTGCAAGCATGCTTATACAAAATTAAAATAAGACCTTGGTGCTTGGGGTGAGTTGAAGAGCCATCCCTAATGCTACCAACCGATAATTCCATTGATCTAAAGAGGTAGTCCAAGACATTGATGCTCTTGATGTCATGAAGGTAGTTGAGAAATGCAAGATGGAAGCTTCTAAGTGGAGATAAAATCTCATCAACAGTGAAAATTTTATGATAGGGATCATAACTCTATTCCATGAAACCGAAAGAGCTTCCATTATTATGTCTTATTTCTCTTTTACCGAGTGCTTTCCTTTATCTCTAAAATAGTTGAGCTCCACCAATAGGGAGTGCTTGTCATGACAAACTAGATTGCCATCATTTGATAATTTTTTCACCTTAGCCAATATCTGAACACTAACTCTAAAGGTAAGGTCACGAAGCGTAACTTGACCATTGTTCCAAGACCTAGTGAATTCCATAGATAGCGTGGGATCACTACCCTAAAATTTTTCAAGAAAGGGCAAAAAGTTGTGGCTCTTCAAAATTTCCATCACTATGTTATCCAACAGGAGGATGTTCAACAACATGAGCTACAGGAAGGATGACCCTTTGAGCCTCCCTTTGCAAAGCATGCTTATATAAAATTAAAATAAGGCCTTGGTGCTTGGGGTGAGTTGAAGAGCCATCCCTAATGCTACCAAATGATAATACCATCGATCCGAAGAGGTAGTCCAAGAAATTGATGCTCTTGATGTCACAAAGGTAGTTGAGAAATGCAAGATGGAAACTTCTAAGTGGAGATGAAATTTCATCAACAATAAAAATTTTATGATAGGGATCATAACCCTATTCCATGAAATCGAAAGAGCTTCCCTTATTATGCCTTATTTCTCTTTTATCAAGTGCTTTCCTTTATCTCTGAAATGGTTGAGCTCCACCGATATGGAGTGCTTGTCATGACAAACTAGATTGCCATAATTTGATAATTTTGTCATCTTAGCCAATATCTGAACACTAACTCTAAAGGTAAGGTCGCGAAGTGTAACTTGACCATTGTTCCAAGACCTAGTGAATTCCATAGATAGCTTGGGATCACTACCCTCAATTTTTCAAGAAAGGGCAAAACGTTGTGGCTCTTCAAAATTTCCATCACTATGTTATCCACTTGAAAAAAATCAAGCTCAAGCAACACCATTTTAGCCAAATGATTTTGAACAACCTACCTTTGGAAATGAACAGAACTATGATGATTGCCACCCTTCCTTGCTCTATATTTAAAACTCTCCCAAGAAGCTGAATCGTTGGAGGCTTCCCGAATATGCATGCTGCACTATCTGGAGGCTTCCACTTCCTTGGATTGTAGATGGATTACCTTGAGCTGGGTAAGCCTAGTTGCATGTGTCAGATCTATGATGGAGTCAATTTGACCAATGACGTTATGACACAGTTTGAAATTTAGCCTCGTACTGGTGATATGGGTACTCAAAGAATTGATGATGTTAGACCTTTCGTACTTTTGGAAATAATTTTGAGAAAGGGTGCATCGATATGGGCTATTGGCACAAGAGTCCAATCCAACTAAGCCATCATAAACTGAAGAGGGTTACCATATATTAGATATGGACCCAAGGTCAGAGTTGGCACGAGTGGCTAAGCTCTCTAAGTAGCTAGGTGTTGAAGTGGGGCACCACACATAGGAGTTGAGATTCACTGTGGACCTAAATACTGAGTTGGCACGAGTGCCCAAGATGGCTAGGTATTCGTGAGTAAATATGGGGCACCACATGTTGGGGCTTACAATCAACAAGGGCCCAAATTCTGAGATTGACAAATGCAAACATTGGCTGGACAAATTATCCACCTCACACCAATTACATTCTAAGCATGATAGAAACCCACGAATTGGAAATCACATATTGACAAATGCAAACATTGGTGGGATGAATAGGCCACCTCACACCAATTCACATGTTGAGCATGATATAAATAAATGAATTGGAAATCACATATTGACAGATGTAAACATTAGCAGGATGGATAAACCACCTCACACCGATTCACATGCTGAGTGTGATAGAAACCCACGAGTTGGAAATCATAGAGTTCGAACGGTTTGAGTGAGCCAAAATGGCTCAAGGGCCAACGTGGCTTGTTGGCAAGTCTACAAAAATGATAAATCATTGTTATTGTTGACCTGGCCAAGGATATGAGGAAACTTATCCATGACGTCAACAACTTTGTTTCCCTCTCTGAAAACGTGTTGAATGACAACATTGTCATATATGCTGAGGAACCTTTTGGATTCATCAACCAAGTTGAAAACAATCCATGTTGATGACCAATTTCCTTTTAGGTAATTAATGGTGTTTTGAGAATCACCTTCAACGATTAAGTTTCTAATGGGAAGGTCAACCAAAATGGATAAACCTTGGTATAAAGCTTTGGCTTCAACCACATGGTTGCTCTGGATACCGTGTTCTCAACAAACACTAGGATGATCCTTGCAAGGTTGTATCTAATGATACCATCACTACCTACCTTGTTGGAATTACATTTTGAAGCTCCATCAAAATTGAACTTGAACCAACCCATCAAGGGAGGTATCCATATGATGTAAGATCTATCAAGAGCAAGCTCGATCGGGCAATGAGGACAAAGGAGAGATAAAAAAGAGCATAAAGTTTGAATTTCAAACCAGGATGAGGAGCATCGATGGTAGGGAACACAAGAGCATTCTCAATAGTAGTAGTCAAGACCCTTAAGTGAACAAAGTAAAAATCTCTTGAAGCACCACTAAAAGATTTGTTATTCCTTTCAAGCCAGGCTTACCACAAAAAATAAGCAGACAAAATGCCAAAGAGATTTTTTTTTTTGAAAAAATTGAAAAAACTTGTATTAAAACATTGATCAGTTACAATTGGGATAAGATACATCCTAGTCAAAAACAATGAAAGCACATGATTACAAGAGAAGATGAAGATTTGCACTGGATCCAAATCTCTTGAACCAATACCAAGCTAGCTGAGAGAGCTGATAGGTCAGTTACAACAACTTATCGTGAAAACACGCAGCAAACACCAAATTCACCTCTGTCCGTGAAGCAATCCATTCAAAAAAGTCAACTTGGTGCGAAATCGTGACATGTCACGAAATCGCGACATGTCACGAAATCGTGACAAAAATCTAGCAGCAGCCACAACGATGCAACACGTCGCTAAATCGTGACAACTTTCCTCCAGCGGCCGTGACGGCATAACATGTCACGAAATCATGACAACTTTCCTCCCTTGGCCGCGACAACGCAACATGTCACGAAATCGCGACAATTTTCCTCCCTTGGCCGTGCCGGTGCAACATGTCACGAAATCGTGACAACTTTCCCTCGACGGCAATGACGACGCAACATGTCACAAAATTGCGACAAATTTCCATCCCTGGCCACGATGGCGCAACATGTCGTGAAATCGTGACAACTTCCCCTCGACGACAGCGATGGCGCAACATGTCGCAAAATCATGACAGTTTTCCTCCAATGGCCGCGATGGCGCAACAGGTCACGAAATCATGACAAAAATCATACTTAGCTTTTTCATTGATCATTTGTCTTAAGGATCTTTCAACGAAAACTTCCCATCAACATCAGCGATGGCGCGACATGTCACGATATCACGACAACTTTCCCACATCGATCGCAACAGCGCAACATGTCACGATATCGTGACAACTTTCCCTCGACGGCAGCGACGGTGCAACATATCACGATATCACGACAACTTTCCTCCCTTGGCCGCGACGGCACAACATGTTGCGATATCGTGATAGTTTTCCTCCAATGGCCGCGATGGCGCAATAGGTCATGAAATCGCTACAAAAATCATACTTAGTTTTTTCATTGATCATTTGTCTTAAGGATCTTTCAATGACAACTTCCCCTTGGCGGCAGCGATGACGCAACATGTCGCGATATCGCGACAACTTTCTCACATCGGCTGCAATAGCGCAACATATCACGATATCGCGACAACTTTCCCTTGACGGTAGTGACGGTGCAACATGTCGTGATATCACGACAACATTTATCCAGCAGCCGCGATGACACAACATGTCACAATATCGCTACAGCTTTTTGCCAATGGCCGCGATGGCACAACAGGTCACAAAATCGTGACAAAAACCATACTTAGCTTTTTCATTGATCATTGTCTCAAGGATCTTTCAAGGCCCTACCTAATCACCTCATCTGCAATAGGCATGTCACTGTGCAGCTGCACCCCTACCTCTTTCGCAGCACCCATCTTAGCCAAGAAATCGGCCGCTTTGTTGAAATCTCTGCTCACATATACGGGAATCACATCATCTAATTCACTCCATAGTTTCTTGATTTGAGAGACCAGAATCCTCAACCTCCAAGTGTTCAATGAAAAGTTCCTCATGCAGTCTAGAGCTCCAACCAAAATTTGAGAATTAGATTCAAGAATTATCCTCCTGTGACCCTGAGTAACTGCCCAAATAGAGGCAGATTTGATAGCAATGGCTTCTGCTTCATTATTTGTGGCTCTACCCAAACCCTGCAATTCCCAATAAAGCACTGATCCCTCATGATTCCGACAGACCACGCCAATACCGACTCTACTCGGATTGCCCTTTGCAGCTCCATCAGTATTGATTTTAATCCAGCCTTCTGGGGGTGATTTCCAACTGGTTCTGTTCTTTCCCTCTCTCTGGTCAACTCCCTTTGCCATTGGCCCAGGAACAACCCGAGTTTCCTCTTTAGCGTAGACGACAACAGTTTCGGTGACTTTGCTCCAGATGACCTGCCAAACTCCATCTAGCAAGGAAAATGTTTCTCAAAAAATTCTAGCATTTCTCTCCAACCACACTTGCCACCAAATGAAGTTTAAACCAAGCTACCACCCAATTTGAAGAGCTTTGGATGTAAATCTACCCCGCTTCCATATTTCCCAAATATTAGTCCGATTCATGTCACCATGAACCTGGATTTTATAATGAGAGAACCAGCGCTTCCAAATCTGACGTGTGAAAGGGCACTCAAACATCAGGTGATCAACTGTTTCTTCATTCTTATGGCATAAAACACATTGAGAAGGGCCGATGATTCCTCTACATCTGAGATTGTCAAAAGTGAGAATACCATTGTGCATAAACTGCCAAGCAAAAAAGTTTACTTTCGGCCAGCCCTTAGAGTGCCAAATATTTCGCCAATCCTCAACCGAAAAAGAATGGGGGGAGGGTCTGGGAGGATCTTGTCATACCTGTCCTTTACTGTATAAACACCAAGGCTCCCATAGCCCCAAGCTAATTCATCCTCCTCATCTCTCCCTGTGAGAAACCTTTCTGTCAATATTTTGGATAAGATGGGTGCCAACTCCAAGGGGATAGGAATTGGCCACTCCTCCAACCTCTTAAACTTCTTAAACCTATACTCCCCCAGCTAAGAAGTGTTGAAATAACTTTCAATTTGGACCCAACCCATGATTTCTATGGCAAATTTTATTGGAAGTAACTTGGGGAACTCAATAATGATGGGTGGATATTGATCCCAAGAATCAGTCTAGAAACAGGCCTTCTCCCCTCTCCCCACTTTCCAAAACAATTGATCTTTAATAACCTGAGATCCTAGCTTGAGAGCCTACCACACTAAGGATCCAGTACCACATAGAGGGAAACAACCCACCTCATTGGGGTTAACTTGACCCAAATATTTACTCATGAGAATTCTACTAAATAAGGAAGTTGGTTGGGAAATCCACCTCCAGTACAACTTTCCAACCAAGGCTTGATTATTTAACTTGGATCCTCTCAGTCCCAGTCCACCTTTTACCTTAGGTTGAGTGACTTTATCCCAACCCACTAAGGCCCACTTTCTTTTTTCGTTAGCTCCTTCCCACAAAAACTTCCTAGCCATCCTGTCCAACTCTTTCCATATTGTAAGCGGGGCAGCCAGGATAGAAAATTTGTAGATTGGCATGGCTTGAATGACAGATTGTAAGAACGTTAATCTGCCACCATAACTTAACCACTTGTGAGACCAGTGATTAATTCTGTCCTTGATACACTCCAACATATTCCTCCAAGTGTCTAATTTTAGCCTCTTGAAGTGCAAGGGGATACCCAAGTAAACCACAGGGAGAGAAGTCCTAGTGAATCCCAAGATTTCTAAAATTTTGTTCTGAAGCCTGTGCTCTAGATTAAAAAAGACCACTTTGGATTTCTTGTCATTAATGACCTGTTGAGTAGCCCTGAGATAGACATTAAGAGTATCTCTAATCGTTCTAGCTTCCCTGATGCTGGCTACTCCCATCAAACCAGTGTCATCCATAAACTGCAGGTGCAATACAACTTCATCCCCCACCCTAATACCCATTAATCTGCCTTGTTGTCTTCTCCTCGTTAAAAGTCTGCCAAGACCTTCAACCAGAATGAGAAAAAGATAAGGGGAACAGGGATCCCCCTGGCGCAGACCCGAGAAGCTCCAAAAGGTTGTGAAGGAAGGCCCTTGATAAGCACAGAGTAAGTCGAAGAAGAGACACAACTCATAATCCACTCAATCCAGCCCTAAGAGAAGCCGAAGGCTGCCATCATTATAGCCAGGAGGCTCCATTCAACCCTATCATAAGCCTTTGATATATCCAATTTAATGAACATCCCTTTATTACCAAAAGTGTGCATTGAATGGATTGCTTCCTGGGCCACAACCACCCCATCCAGAATCTGTCGTCCCTCAACAAAGCCTCCTTGCTCAAAGGAGATAATGTTGTGAAGAAGAGGTTTTAGGTGCTCAGCCATTACCTTTGTGAGTATTTTGTATACCACATTACATAAGGCAATAGGCCTATAATTTGAAATATAAACCCCCTCCTCCCCTTTTGGAATCAAGGAAATGAACGTGTGGTTTATAACTTTAAGCATTCTCTTATTTTCTCTGGATTCTTCAACAACAACCCTTACATCTTCCCCTAAGCAGTCCCAGAAAGCCTGAAAGAACTCACCAGGAGTTTTACCAGTGCTCATTCCAAAGACCACGATTTTCAATTCATCCCTATCAATGGGTTTAAGGAGGGCCTGATTTTCATCCTCCGAAATAATAGCAGGTATGACAGAAATAACTTCATTTTGGGCCTCTACATCTTGAACCACACTTTCCTTAAAAAGCTTTGAAAAATAATCCATAGCATGGGAGTGAATACCTGGAAGAGTATCAAAGGAATGACCATTCTCATCTTGAAGGGCCTCCATCTTATTCATCTGTCTTGCCAAAAAGATTTAAGATGATAGTGAAAAAGAATTAAACCACTACTTGCACAAGTCAAGGATGGAATTGGATTAAACCCACAAAATACAAAAAAAATAGATATTAAAAATATTATTTTTAAAACTTTCGAACAAAAATCATATAAAACCCATAAATAAAAACAGTAAATAATTTTTTTTTTTGTTTTTTCTTAAGAAATTTGTAACACCTTTTACCCATGCTGAACATGATTTTGGATGATGTGCCACTACAAACCCTAACGTTAACCGGCTAGATTAAAACAAAGTCAACACTGAAAACCCTAGCCCACTCCCAACCTTAACCCTTAAAAATATAACAACATAAAATTCTTTTAACATTAAAATAATAAATTTATTTTTAAAACTTTTATCTTACTCCAATTTTTGTCTCATTTCTTCTATTTTCCTTTTCTTTTGTTGGTGGATATTAAAATATTATAAAGACAATACCTCTATTTTTCTTTTCTTTTGTTGGTGTAAAAATATTATAAAGACAATAAATGAATGTTTTTCTCTTAAGAAATTGGTAACACCTTTTGTCCCATGTTTGAACAATGATTTGAATGACATCATTGTTACATACCCTAACCTTAAAACATTATAAATACAATAAATGAATGTTTTTTTTTCTTAGGAAATTGGTAATACTTTTGTCCCATATTGAACAAACATTATAAAGACAATAAATGAATGTTTTTTTCTCTTAAGGAATTGGTAATACCTTTTGTCCCATGTTGAATAATGATTTGGATGAAGTCTTCTTACATACCCTAACCTTAATTTTTTTAATTTGGTTATTGTGAGAAACCCCTATGACCGACAAAGCTTAGCTCCTCTCAACCATGACCCCTCCTAAAGTTGAGAGCTATACTTATCAATAGGAAATTTAACACAAAGCCACCACACACCCACTCCCTCACACACTCACGGACGCCGGTTTGAATCTTGGATGTCCCGAGCCAAAGCCAAAACCGTTACGCTACACTATTCAATCTTAATCTTAATCCGCTAGGTAAAAACGAAATCAACACTACAAACCCTAGCCTATTGAATAAAAATAAAACAAAGTCAACAGACTCAACTGTTTAAAGAGTTAAACCGAGGCAGCCCACCAACAAACATTTGGCTTTTACCAACCGGTTTATCCCTTTTGAACTAGAATAAAAGAATTAACTAACAACTTAAAAACAATACTGTAAAAGCAGATATAAAACCAGTTTAAAAGTTTCTGCTTTTTCGATGGTACTCAATTTTTTTTAAGAAATGTTAATCTAAATTTTATTAAGATTATAAAACTTACCAAAAATAACAAACCTATAATTATAACTTCTTATTCTCTCCATAATTTTGTTTTACTTAGAAAACTAATAGGACCATGAAAAATTGTTGAGTTTATATTTGTTTATGCTAACAGTTATAAATAGTAAAACAGGAGTTAACTGAACTTCAAAACCAACAAAAATAATGAAAAGAAAAGAAAAGCCAGCCATGACCGTGCCTTGCCTTGACATATGTGAATGCCACAATCAGCCAAAAAGCAGCAGCATTGTTTTTTAAAATCTTCTGCAGGTCCACAACGAGCTAACTATTGTTATAACGACGTCATGATCATGACGGCACTAGAGGTGTGGTAGAGCTTCAACGTTTACACTTACATATCCCCTTTCGCATATTGAGACCACCTTTTTCTTAGTTTCGGGTTTTGCGTGCTTTGGGTATTGTGTTTCAGATATTATTTTTGGAAAGCTGTTTGGAACACAGTTTAAATCATTGGAGTTGTCTCTGGAACCTTTGCTTTGTTTTTGTAAATGCGACCTAAAATTATAGAGGTAACTCCAATGATTTAATATGTATTGGGAAACAGTTTCTTTAATGTCTGAACCTATACCCAATAGTTAAAAATAAAAGAAACACTTCAACTAGAAAAACAACTTTTTTAAAAATAATGTTTAACTTTTATACCAATAGTTAAAAATGAAAAAACTGATTCCCCATATCAAACATTCCTTTCACAAATTCATGGAACAAAACAACCCAAAGATAAGATTTTTTTTTAATAATAATAGTTATTTTTTAGGTGAACCGAAGTTTCTTATAGACCATGAATGATGTATAGTTTCTATGTAAATATTTACAAACTGTGCTTGACTTTTTTTTCGTTCTGGGTGATGTTTTTGTGGTTACCTATCATGCATTTGCTGTGGTTTTGTAAGTGGGTTAATTTATTTTCATTTTTATTTGGGCTTCATGTTTTAGCAAACCATGCTGTCTTAAAATTTAAGCATTTAGCAGGACAATTATCTCATTGTGTTGAGGAGCTGCCACATTTTTTTAAAGATTGAAATAACTTTATTTAAATTAATCTCTATTGCATTACCACAGTATTGTAAGGAACCACATCCGAAAACACATAACAATTAAATTGAATAACACTTTTACAATTCTGTGTAAATTGTGCATGGGTCTCTGCCTTGCAAATCAACATTTTTAAGCACTGGAGCTTCCACTTGTTGATTTCAACATTTTTAAGCACTGGAGCTTCCACTTGTTGATTTCTGTGACTTTAAATGAATGCAGCCATTGGCCGTAGGTGAATCCTAACATTGCTGGATACATTGGCAATGCCAGGAGTCAGTTTTTTTTTTTTTTGGTTGATCTTTGAGGGGTTGCTTGAAAAAACTCAAACACCTTACTGAAATTGGCATTATCACGGTTGACATTACATGTCACATAGTTGTGGGACATTACCGCACCAATTTGAACCTGGGCTATCTTGGAGGTGATTGCCTAACTTACCACTAGGCCACAGCTGGTTGGAGCCCAAGGTATTGACACTCAATGACCCAATTTGTAACCATTTGAATCATTTATAACATACCAGTAAGCAGTGTAGAGAACACCCACTAGCCATTGTATAAAAGACTCTTAGCATTTTGACTGCCACTTCATCTGCCCTTATAAATTGTATTGTATTGATGGGAGATGTCAGGACAGGGCAAGTGTGGAATGCCCAAGTCGTTGTTGTATGACATGGACTGATTTTTGACTGGAGTGTCTTCAGATATTAATGCTGCCATATTAACCTTTGTTAGACCCTTCCCTACACTGTCCCACGTACCTTAAATCTGGTATCTTTTTTCCCTATGAAAATAACTATTGGGGGGTGTCCTCCCGTGGCACACGATGCTTAACTTATCCACTTCTTCAAACATTAGCAAATATAGAATCCCCATATGCGCTATACAAGTACAGCCCATGCAGAGTAAACATAGGTCAATCTATGTGTGTTACAATTGACACACAATCCATTTTTATTGTCAAATAGCCATACAAAGCTTGATTTTCATGGCATATGTAGAATAGCTCTCAAACAACATTTTTCCTTAGCCCTAAATTGTCCAATCCTACCTTAAGGTCATGCTGACAACATTAAAGAAGGGTATCAATAAAGCGAATTCTTAGAGAGGAAGCTAGAAGCTAGCGTAAGGTCTTTATTGTATCTATAAGCACCTCTATCAATTCAACACAAGGATCCATTTGAAGGTAGTGACAGAGTTCTAGGGTTCTCTTACCAAGACTACCCAAATATTGTAAATCGATGATTTAAGCCAGAAATGGAATGTGGAAGGGGGAAAGGATTCCAATTTTTTTAATTCATAGTAACCAACTCTGCCTGGTCATAGTTTATAAAGCATTATGACCTAATCAAACTTTTTAAGTTATGTTTCATTCAAGACTTTTATATCTTGAATCATCTTGAAGATTTTAATTCTATGTAAAAGAGAGAAAAGGAACCTCTACTAATTTATATAAAATATTATAAAATTGAATATAAAATAAGGTGGCCGGAATTTTTATATTATTGTAGCAATACCATGGACTAAAAACTATAGGAGATAGCTCCACAATGCTTGGAATGTTCCAAACAAACATAGTGGGAAGCATTTACACATAAAATTTTCTTCATTCTTCCTCTTGATGTCAATGGTTCCAACACCAATCAAGGTCTTCAAATTTTGAAAGTTTTATTTGTCCAATGCCTTGGTAAAAATATATGCAAGTTGATCTTCTGATTTGCAAAACTCAAAAGAAATGAACCCATCTGGGAACAAGTCATGAATGAAGTGATGTCGAATATCAACGTAGTGGAGTTGTCACAATAAATCTTTATGGAGGAAGCAATCTCCATTCCAAACTCTTAAAAGAGTCTAGCCATCCAAATGGCTTGAGTGCAAGTAGAAGACACATCCATATACTTTGCTTCTACAGTAGATAAAGCAATTGTTTGCTGCTCCGAGAAACCAACTTGCCTCCAAAGAAGAAAGCATATCCATAAGTGCTTCTTCTCTCATCAAGACATCCTATCCAATCTGCATTTGTATAGTTCACAATATAATAACAGTTAGTAGCAAAATAGCATTAACCAAACGACTTAGTACCACTCACATACCTAAGGATTCTCTTGGTTTCCTTGAAATGAGACTCATAAGGAGAGTGCATATATCTTGCTACCAAGGTAATCAAAAACATGATATCCAGTAGTAGGAAGATACATCAAGCTACCAACTAGTGATCTACATAGTGTTGTATCCACAAGAGTAGAATCATCCTTCATCAACTTGCATCCCACAATTGCTGGAGTGCTAATTGGCTTGCAACCACTCAAAGAAAATCTTACCAAAAGATCATCAACATATCTAGATTGAGTAATGAAAATTTCTTTAGTTGATTGCATGATTTGCATACCAAGAAAGTAATGCATAGTGCCCAAATCACTCATCTCAAACTCATTCATCATGGCCCTTTTAAATTGTTTCAACAAATTGGTGGAGCTACCCAAGAAGATTATGTCATCAACATATAAACAAATGATAATAAAATTTGATCCATCTACCTTTTTATAAAGTGTACTTTTAGCTAAACATCATTCATAACCATTCTCATGCAAGTAATTATCAATTCTAGAGTACCCAGCTCTAGGTGCTTGCTTCAACCCATAAAGAGCTTTATTTAATTTGTACACTTTTTTTCATGACCAACAACTGTAAATCCCTGTGGCTGACTCACATACACTTCTTCCAAGTATCCATTCAGAAATGTTGATTTAATATCCATTTGATACACACCAAGACCAAGATGTGAAGCTAGTGCAAGTAGAAACCTTACCAAATATAGTCTTGCAATTGGTGCAAAAGTTTCTTCAGAGTCAATACCTTCTTGTTGAACATAGCCTTTGGCATCCAACCTTACCTTATGTTTGACTATGCTTCCATCAATATTATACTTCAAATTATAGACCCTTTTCCCAATCTTCATTGGCACATGCTTCTCTAAAATTAGAGGGCTCAACCTAAGAAGAAGACAACAAAGCATAATTAATCACATTATCACATTTCTTTGCTTGGAATATAGTCACTCTTCTTGTATAGTCATCATCAAACATTTGACTAAGTGGATGATACTTAGAGAACCTTTTGGAGTGCTAGTTTGTGCTAGTTTTTTCTTCATTTTTAGGTAGCAAGGCTTCATCATGAACATGAGGAGTTGAGTCATCAATATGAGAGGAAACACCATCATATTTGTCTGTCTCGTATCCATCCCCTTAATTAAAAACTAAATCTCTACTAACATGCATGATGTTAATAATAGGATCAAAACATCTAAAAGCTTTAGATTCAATAGAATAGCCCACAAAAATACATTTGATGGATTTTTCATCAAGCTTCCTTCTCTTGTGCTCCAGAATGTGTACATAACATGTAGAATATTCTCAAATGACCAATGCTTGACTTCTTACCATGCCAAATCTCATAGGGAGTAGAATCTTGTATCAACTTTGTAGGACATCTATTGAGAATGTAAATAGATATATTAATAGCTTCAACCCAAAATTTGTTTGGTAACTCCTCTTTCAAAATGCAACAATCCATCTCCACAATGGTCCTATTTTTTCATTCTATCTATTAGGGTACCTAGGAATAGATATTTGGGGATATATTATTATATTATATAAGGGTTGGCATGGGCCACACATAGCCCAAGGTTGATTTAATATAATATAATATTATATTACTAGTAGGCTCTCCAAAGTAGAATTAAAATATGGGTATATAAATAAGGAATATTTGTCATTGTAATCATAAGGGAGAACAATCATATGTAATCATCTTTGCCCATGAAGTGGCTTATGGGACTTTGCCCTCCTTAAGTGGCTCTCTCATCTTGGGAGATCTTGTGGAGTTATTCATTCCTTAAGGAGTATTATTGGTGTTTCCCTACCTTAAAGATATTATCTCTTTCTCTCTCTCTCATTTGTGGATTGTTATTGTGGATAATTATTTGTGGATGAATGATTTGATATTTTTGCATATTGGTGAATGATTTCTATTTACGAAGATAAAGTTCTGTAACAAGTTGTATAAAAGCAACAATTTTGGAAAAGAGAGGATTTTTTTTTATTGCAGAATTAGGGCAGAATATTTTCTGGAAAAATGTCTCATCTTTCAGGAGCCATATCTCTACGATGGTTTTTTTAATTTAGATGATTTTTGGATAATTTTGTGTAGAATTTTGAGAGCTTTAAAATGAGTGGTCATATGAAGGAATCTAAGCAGTATTGAGGGAGATACAACCTTTTTAAGTTAACCATATGGAACAAGGACATTGACGAATTTTGCAGATTTTTTCTAGAAAAACCTCTCATCTTTCAGGAGCTATATCTCTGCGATTGTTTATCTGATTCAGATGATTCTTTGATCAATTTACATAGAATTTTAAGAGATTTAAAATGAATGGTCGTATGAAAGAATTCAAGTACTATTGAGAGAGATACAACCTTTTGAAGTCAACCATCTAGAACAAGGGCAATGATGAATTTTCAAATTGTGAATTTTTTTGGAAGATAAAATTTGTTAACTTGGGTAAGAAAATTAGATGCAATTTATTTTGTTTGGAAGAAAACTTGTAGATATAGTTGTTTATATAGAATTTTAGCTTCAATTCAGTGGGGAGATATATATTTTTATAAAACCTTAGTTTGCATTGGGGCATGATATATATTTTCATGAAACCCTAGATTTGCATTATCTTGGGGTTTGAACTTATGGAGCTACAAAAAATTTCTGGAGAAGATGATATTGACATTAGAGAATGGTGGAAACTATTTAAATCCTTGTATTCTAATAATTATTTTTGGAGCATCATGCTTCCTCACCATCTTGGAGGAGAAGCTCTCTCTTGGTTTTATAGTTTTAATAGTGCCCATAAATATAACTTCACTTGGGATGAAATGGAGCATGCATTCTTGAGTAAATGGAACCCATATAAAAATATAGCTAGCTTGAAGGTCACCATGAAGGGATATGAAGAAAAAATAAACATGCTTCAAAAAGAACAAAAGGAAATAAAAAGAGAGCTAGAAAATTTCAAATAATTGGCAAAAGATAAAAAAGATGACAGTATGCAGATAGAGGAAACCATATCTTTGGTAGAATATAAATTAAAATGTGGACAAAGGGATTTTTTTTATTCTAAAAAGTTTATTTTGCAGGTTCATGAAATTATTCAAAAGGAATAGGTTATTATTTCCATCAACCCTAGTAACAGATTTAATTTTATTAATATTGCTTTGGCTAAGAGGTTGGAGGTTCAAGCAAAAAAAATTAAGGACATATAGTTGGAGGGTGAGAATGCTCAAATTTTTGAAGATTTTAAGATCACCATGGATAAATATGTTTTACATTCATATTTTTATGCTATTAATATTGATGATGAAGATATTGTTATTGGTTATCCTTGATATTCTCACAATGACACTGAGAGGGGGGGTGAATTAGTGCAACTATTTAAAACTTAAATCTACAGATCCTAATGTTGAAATAATGCAAGCTTAAAAACAGATACAACAAGTATAACAAGATAGCATCACACAACACAAAATATAACGAGGTTCACCAATTTGGCTACTCCTCAAAAATTGACTATTTGGACTACAATCCAAATCCAGCCTTTGCAAAACTTTACAAATAATTTACCAGCACCCACTAGAAGGAGCACCAACCCCCTAATTTATCTGCACCAACAGAAAGGAGCACCAACCCCTGATTTACCAGCACCAACTAGAAGGAGCACCAACCCCTGATTCCAAGCACCAACTTGGACTTCTATTTTGAATCTAGATTTGACATAAGAATGCCTTCACTTTTACAAGACCCTCACTGGTCTATCTCAACTCAAATCAATCTCATAGAAGCATAAGGAGAATTGTTAGAGACTCAATATGTTCTATTGCTTAACTCTCAATCTCATAGAAGCATAAGGAGAATTGTTAGAGACTCAATATGTTCTATTTCAAATTTCTTACAGCTCTGTTACGATTTTGCCTACCGCACTCTTACGACTTTCTTACAGCCCTCTTTTTGTGCTTCTTACAACACTCTTTCTATGCTTCTTACAACACTCTTACTCAACCTCTCTTTTAATTTACAAGAATAAACAAGGTTGCAGTGACCTTACTTACTGCACTTTTATAGTCCTTTATACTGGCTCACTCAAACGGCTCTTTCAAAATGGCTCTTTTTAAATGGCTCTGCTTTTCCCTCCTTTTTGCCATGCTTTCTCAGCCACGTTCAATCCGCTGCATTGCGGACCCACAACTGCACTCATGTAACCACGTTCATTCTGTCGCACTGTTACGACACATGTTTTTTGTGCCCATCCAACAATACTACGGACCCACTACCGCACTCATATTATACTAATATTTTTTTGTTTGTTAATTCTTGGTGTCCGTCAGATTCTATCCGCCACTGTAGATTCTGTCTGCCTGTCACTCTGTAATGTGCACCCATTATTGCACTCATATTATAATAATATTTTATTTTTGTTAACTTCTGGTCTTCATCAGATTCTGTCCACCACTTTACCTTTTTCATGGCTTTTGGTCACAAAAAAACATGTCATGATATCGCGACATTTCTGCCTTGTTGACTTTTTCTTGATGTTTGACCACGAAAATATGACATGTCACGATATCGTGACACTTTCTGCCTTCTTGTCCTCTTCTCGACTTGCACCCATGAAAACACAACATGTCACGATATCGTGACACTTTTTATCTTGCTTTCTCTCTCCTACAGTATGTCGTAAAATCGTGACACTTTTTATCTTGCTTTCTCTCTCCTGTAGTATGTCGCGAAATCGTGACACTTTTTCTCCTTAGCTCTTTTCTCCTCTTCGGGTCGTGAAAACCCGACATGTCGTGATATAGTGACACTTTTCCTCCTTAGCACTTTTCTTCTCATCGGGTCACAAAAACCCGACATGTCGTAATATCGTGACACTTTTTCTACTTAGCGCTTTTCTTCTTAACGGGTCGCGAAAACCCGACGTGTCACGATATTGTGACACTTTTCCTCTCGAGCTCTTCTTCTTGCAATATGTCGTGATATTGCGACACTTTTCCTTGCGAGCTCTCTCTCGAACTTGTCGTGAAATCACGACAGTTTTCCCTGCTTGCGCCTTCTCTCCGAACATGTCACGAAATCGTGACAGTTTTCTTTGCTTGCGCCTTCTCTCCGAACATGTCACAAAATCACAATAGTTTTATTTGCTTGCGCATTCTCTCCGAACATGTCATGAAATCGTGACAGTTTTTCTTGCATGCGCTCCTTCGAACATGTCACGAAATCGCGACAGTTTTCCCTGCATGCGCTTCTTCTTCGAACATGTCATGAAATTGCGACAATTTTTCTTACACTTTCTCTCTCTTCCAACATGTCGTGAAATCGTGACAGTTTTCCTTGCGCTTTCTCTCTCTTCTAACATGTCGCGATATCGTGATAGTTTTCCTAGCGCTTTCTCTCTCTTAAAACATGTCGTGATATCATGACAGTTTTTCATTCTTTTTCTTTCTCTTAAAACATGTCGCGATATCACGACAGTTTTTCCAGATTCTCAACATGTCGCGATATCATGACAGTTTCTCTAGCTTCTCAACATGTCGCGATATCACGACAGTTTCTCTCTCTTGCTCAACATGTCACGATATCACGACAGTTTCTCATGCTTGCTCAACATGTCGTGATATCACGACAATTTTCTTACTTGTCTTTTTCTTTGAGATTTTGCATATGGGCCACTTATGTCTTCTTGGTAAAACACTGTAAACACTCTGAATGACCTATGAACTCCTATCCACTGCATCAACCGATCTCTCTGTCTGTGTTGATCTCTGAACTTCCTGTCCACTACATCTGAGAGCTTCTGAACTTCTTGTCCATTGCATCAACCGATCTGTCTGTCTGTGTTGACAACAATGACAATACTTTTGCTGCACCTAGCTCAACAATATCCCCCTTTGGAATTGTTGGCAACATGTGTGCAATTTCCTGTAATTCTTCTCCCCCTTTGACAATAATACCAAAGGGCTGCTGCAGACTCCCCTTGAGTCCATGCACAACATTCTCAGACAAAAATTATCATAGTTAGCAACAATCACAAACATGAGCAATAAGGTAAACAAATACATAAATGCTCCCCCTGAGAATTTGGTTCTGATCGCTAGTCAATTCTACTGCATTTCACACTGTCTTCTGAGCATCAACCCTCTATTACTCTGCAATCTCAAACTTGTCCACTGTATATAGCCAATTTTTTTTTTTTTTGCAATGCTAGTAGCATCTGCATACATCTCCACCATGCATCTTGGATAATATCAACAAGCTTGAACCTAATGACAGCTGTTTGTTTCTCTTTGCAGTGAGAATCTAGTAGACTACCTCAATCCACCCAGCCAAAAATACGTCTACATGTTCTGCACCGTTACAGCCGAACTTAGCGATTGTCTTCGCCTTTTACATTTTTTGTGCATTCTGCTCTCTCTGTGCACGCACTTCATACACATTCACAACACTTCCTCAAACCACTACATGAACTGAAAGCACACTTTAACAACTATACTACAATTCCCCGACTGCTTGCCTTTCATCCTTGGATATCCAACCAAATACATAGGAGCATTAAAGTAAAACTTTACGATTGCTCCCCCTAAGGATATGCTACCTGGATTTGCTTAGTGCAGTAGCGGAGTAGTCTCATTCAGTCCAAGGAGACACGATCCCTCTTCTTCTATCTTTCTCTAGACTTCCTTGAACTTGGGCCGCTCTTTTGCTTTCTGCTCTGGTTTGATAGCAGTCTTGGTCACTTGTTTTGACTTTTCCCTTTCATTAGCTTGTGCCTGTTTTTTGGAAAATTTTCTGTTTTGTCTCAATCCATTTGATTGAGATTTTCTTCCCTGATATTTATTTGTTGCACATGTACTACGACAATTTCTTGCAATGTGTCCAAAGTTATGACAGTTATAACATTCTACTGCAAAATCTATCAAAGGTGAAAAGACATTTCTACTGGTGAAATTTCTTTGTCCTACATTATAATTGCAATCTAAAATTTTATGACCATAAGCATTGCATTTAAAACAATAACAAAAAAAGGAATGATTGTACCTGGGTAACGGTATTTCCCATGTTGTAGTAGGTGCCATCGGTCTTCTTCTTCTTTGATGTGTGACTTTGATGAATCCATCATTGTCAGTACTCCTTTCATGCTTGGCCTTATTGTTTTCTTTTGCATGATTCATTTTTTCTTGATCAACCCTGATCTTATCTATATTCTTTATTGGTTCTACAGTTATGGCCTTTGATCCCATTGATGATTCTCCTTCGACGAAGCCCAAACCAAATTTAATGCCTATAGACCTTTGGTTATTTATAATATTTTCAAGCTTCACAGAACTTCCTTCAAGTTTGTGATAGCAACTCAATTTTTGATTCTTTTCTTCTAGCTGTATTCTTAAACCAACAATCTCTTCTTCCAGTTTGTTGCACTCATCTATTTTTACGGTTAATTGTACTTCAAGATCTTTAGATATTTTCTTAAATTCGTCAGTCTGTACTTTCAAACTGATTATTATGTCATTAGCATCCTCAAGTTTTCTTGAAACCTTTTTATTATTTTTCCTTTCTGTACTCAACTCTTTAAGTGCAGTGACCAACTCACCTTCCAGATCTACTTCAGCCTCTGTCTCAAGGTCTTCATCACATTCCTGTTCTTCTTCTATTTTTTCTTCTTTGAATACCATGAAAAGAGCTTCACCTGTTTCTTCTTCAGAATCCTCACCGAAACTGTCTTCTGATGAACTAAAATTCTTGGAGATGAAACTTTTCTTCTTGAAGTTGCCCTTTCTAACATTTATCTTTTTCTTCCAGTAACTTCTTTCTCGGTGCGATTCTTCATCACTTTCATTCTCCTTATTTCATGGACATTTAGCTGCAACATGCCCTATGCCTCCATAGTTGAAACATTTAAATGGTAGCTTTCCTCTGTATTTTCCTTGTCCCCTTTTTAGTTTTCAAACAAAGTTAGCTTTCATTTCATCTGATGTCTCTTCATCCTCAGATTCTTGTTTAGATTTTATATTTTTGTGTGCTTTAAAAGTAGCTTCTCTGTCTGTGGGTTTAGTTAGTCCTATTATCATTTCGTATGCAGTCAAAGAACCACGCATCTCATCCATACTAAAAGTATCTAGATATTTAGCTTCTTCTATAGCAAAAACTTTAGAATCAAATCTTTTGGAAAGAGTTCTTAGTAACTTTTTCACGACAACCGCATATTCCATTTTCTCGCTGAGTCCTCTAATCGCATTAATGATTCCATTAACTCTCAACATATATGCGTCTATGTTCTCATCGTCATTCATATTTAAAGCTTCGTACTGAGTTCGATGCGTTTGTAACTTAGCCTCCTTGATCTTGTCGTCTCCTTCATGAATGCTTCTCAATTTTTCCCATATTTCCTTTGCTGTTTTACAGCTCATAATCTTTACCAGTTCACTGTTTGTTACACCGCACATGATTGCATTCTTTGCTTTTGCGTTATTCTCAAACAGTTTCTTATTGACAACATTGGTAAGAGAAGTGGTGGGTATTGTGTATCCACTTTCTACTGAGTTCCAGATGTCGTATCCCAACACACACAGATATATCTGCATCCTGAGTCTCCAGAATGCGTAGTTAGTTCTGTTAAATAATGGAGCTTTGTTAGATGAGAATCCTTCACTACTTGCCATTGTGTTTCTTCCAAGATCACCTTAGCCGATTAAGCTTGTTCAAGAACTTGGCTCTGATACCAATTGATATTCTCACAATGACACTGAGAGGGGGGGTGAATCAGTGTAACTATTTAAAACTTAAATCTGTAGCTCCTAATGCTGAAATAATGCAAGCTTAAAAATAGATACAAGTATAACAAGATAGCATCACACAACACAAAATATAACGAGGTTCATCGATTTGGCTACTCCTCAAAAATTGACTATTTGGACTACAATCCAAATCTAGCCTTTGCAAAGATTCAACTTTACAAACAATTTACCAGCACCCACTAGAAGGAGCACCAACCCCCTATTTTATTTGCACCAATAGAAAGGAGCACCAACCCCTGATTTACCAGCACCAACTAGAAGGAGCACCAACCCCTGATTCCAAGAACCAACTTGGACTTCTATTTTGAATCTAGATTTGACATAAAAATGCCTTCTCTTTTACAAGACCCTCACTGGTCTATCTCAACTCAAATCAATCTCATAGAAGCATAAGGAGAATTGTTAGAGACTCAATATGTTCTATTGCTTAACTCTCAATCTCATAGAAGCATAAGGAGAATTGTTAGAGACTCAATATGTTCTATTTCAAATTGCTTACAACTCTGTTACGATTTTGCCTATTGCACTTTTACGGCTTTCTTACAGCCTTCTTTCTATGCTTCTTATAGCACTCTTTTTGTGCTTCTTACAACACTCTTACTCAACCTCTCTTTCAATTTACAATAATAAACAAGGTTGCAGTAACCTTACTTACTGCACTTTTACAGTCCTTTATACTGGCTCACTCAAACGGCTCTTTCAAAATGGCTCTTTTTAAATGACTCTTCTTTTCCCTCCTTTTTGCCACGCTTTCTCAGCCACGTTCAATCCGCTGCATTGTGGACCCACAACCGCACTCACGCAACCATGTTCATTCTGTCGCACTATTATGACACATGTTTTCTGCGCCCATCCAGCAATACTGCAGACCCACTACTGCACTCATATTATACTAATATTTTTCCGTTTGTTAATTCTTGGTGTCCGTCAGATTCTGTCCGCCACTATAGATTCTGTCTGCCTGTCACTCTGTAATGTGCACCCATTATCGCACTCATATTATAATAATATTTTCTCTTTATTAACTCCTGGTCTTCGTCAGATTCTATCTGCCACTTTACCTTTTTCATGGCTTTTGGTCATGAAAAAACAACATGTCACGATATCGCGACATTTCTGCCTTGTTGACTTTTTCTTGATGTTTAACTGCAAAAATATGACATGTCATGATATCACGACACTTTCTGCCTTCTTGTCCTCTTCTCGACTTGCACCCACGAAAACACAACATGTCGCGATATCGTGACACTTCTCGCCTCCGTACACTCCTCTCTGCATGCACCAGCAAAAACATGACATGTCGCAAAATCGTGACACTTTTCGCTTTCGTACGCTCTTCTCTGCATGCACCAACGAAAACATGACATGTCATGAAATCGTGACGCTTTTCACTTTCGTACGCTCTTCTCTGCATGCACCAGCGAAAACATGACATGTCGCGAAATCGTGACACTTTTCGCTTTCGTACGCTCTTCTTTGCATGCACCAGCGAAAACATGACATGTCACGAAATCGTGACACTTTTCGTTGCCTTGAGCTCTTCTCTGTCTTTCGCCTGTGAAAATGGAACATGTCACGAAATTATGACACTTTTGCTTCCTTCGCTCTTCTTAGTCTTTCGCCCATGAAAATGAAACATGTCACGAAATCACGACACTTCTTCCTTCGAAGTCTTCCTCCTTGCTTTTGTCGCGATATCACGACATTTCTTTACTCCGTACATTCTCTCTCCTCCCTAGTCGCGAAAATGCGACATGTCACGATATCATGACGCTTTTCATCTTACTTTCTCTCTCCTGCAATATGTCACGAAATCACGACACTTTTTATCTTGCTTTCTCTCTCCTACAGTATGTCATGAAATCGTGACACTTTTTATCTTGCTTTCTCTCTCCTACAGTATGTCACGAAATCGTGACACTTTTTATCTTGCTTTCTCTCTCCTGCAATATGTCACGAAATCATGACACTTTTTCTCCTTAGCTCTTTTCTCCTCTTTGGGTCACGAAAACCTGACATGTCGTGATATCGTGACACTTTTCCTCCTTAGCACTTTTCTTCTCATCGGGTCGTGAAAACCCGACATGTCGCGATATCGCAACACTTTTTCTCCTTAGCTCTTTTCTTCTTATCGGGTCGCAAAAACCCGACATGTCATGATATCACGACACTTTTCCTCTCGAGCTCTTCTTCTTGCAATATGTCAAGATATCGTTTCCTTCCGAGCTCTCTCTCTCGAACCTGTCGTGAAATCATGATAGTTTTCCCTGCTTGCACCTTCTCTCCGAACATGTCATGAAATCATGACAGTTTTCTTTGCTTGCGCCTTCTCTCCGAACATGTCGTGAAATCGTGACATTTTTCTTTACTTGCGCCTTCTCTCCGAACATGTCACGAAATTGTGACAGTTTTTCTTGCATGCACTCCTTCTTCGAACATGTCGTGAAATCATGACAATTTTTCTTGTGTTTTCTCTCTCTTCCAACATGTCCTAAAATCGTGACAGTTTTCCTTGCGCTTTCTCTCTCTTCTAACATGTCGTGATATCACGACAGTTTTCCTAGCGCTTTCTCTCTCTTAAAACATGTCACAATATCATGACAGTTTTTCATTCTTTTCTTTCTCTTAAAACATGTCACGATATCGTGACAGTTTTTCTAGCTTCTCAACATGTCGTGATATCGCGACAGTTTCTCCAGATTCTCAACATGTCGCGATATCGCGATAGTTTCTCTCTCTTGCCCAACATGTCGTGATATCGTGACAGTTTCTCATGCTTGCTCAACATGTCGCGATATCGCGAAAGTTTTATTACTTGTCTTTTTTTGTGAGCTTTTGCATATGGGCCACTTCGATCTTCTTGGTAAAACACTGTAAACACTCTGAATGACCTTTGAACTCCTGTCCACTGCATCAACCGATCTCTTTGTCTGTGTTGATCTCTGAACTTCCTGTCCACTGCATCTGAGAGCTTCTAAACTTCTTGTCCACTGCATCAACCGATATGTCTGTCCGTGTTGACAACAATGACAATACTTTTGCTGCACCTAGCTCAACAATACTTGGTTAGATTTTTTGGGTACTGTTAATGTTAATGTGGAAAAGAAGTTTATGAAGTTATGGTACAAAAAAAAGAAGATAACATTGCAAGATATTTCTCATCTTAAGGAGCAAGGATCCAAGGAAAAACAAGAAGTGGTTGTAGAGAAACAAATTGAAGAACAAATAGAAGAACCTAAAACAAAATTCAAGAAGGTAGTAGCAACAACTGAGTCTATGGAAATAACAGTAGCTGAGTCTAAGAAAAATTTGTTAGAAGAGCACAAGGACATACCAAACAAAGGGAACATGAAAGAACAATGTGTAGAAGATTTTAAAATAGTGGAGCCAAATGTTGAGGAGTCAAAGAAGGTAGTAGCTTATTGCCATCCACACCACCATGAGCAACAACAATCTTGGAGGCATGGCTCAAGGTAACAATATTATAGTTCTACATAAAATCATAAGGACATCAAGTATAGAAATGTTTGGAAGAGAAAGCATAGTGATATAGGTTTTCAAAGTGGTTCAACAACATCAAGGAACAAGTGGACCCATCATTCAAATTATCAAAATATAGTAGTAGAAGCATGGAGCCAACGAAGCAGATTTGGATACTCAAGTGGTAAAATGACATACCAACATCAATGTGTTTCACTAGGATGGATGAATGATCGAGATTGGTACTAGTTGCTAACATTGCTTGGCAAATCATATTATCTTGTTTCTTCATATGTTTCGAGGATGAAACATTTGTAAGGAGGGTGGCATGTTAGGGTACATAGGAATAGATATTTGGGATATATTATTATATTGTATAAGGGTTGGCATGGGCCACACATAACCTAAGGTTGATTTACTATAATATAATATAATATTAGTAGTAGGCTCCCCAAAGTAGAATTAAAATATGAGTATATAAAGAAGAGATATTTGTCATTGTGATCATCAAGGAGAGTAATCATATGTAACCGTCTTTGCCCATGAAGTGTCTTATGGGACTTTACCCTCCTGAAGTGGATCTCTATGGAGTTATTCCTTCCTTAAGGAGTATTATTGGTATTTCCCTACCTTAAGGGAATTATCTATCTATATCTCATTTGTGGATTGTTATTGTGGATAATTATTTGTGGATGAATGATTTGATATTTTTGCATATTGGTGAACAATTTATGTTTATGAAAATAAAGTTTTGTAATAGGGATATATGATAAGTTAAGTGGTGGAGAGGCATAATCAGGTGGTTGTAATTAGGAGAGGTGGCAAGTTAAGTGATGGAGATGTGTGCACATGTGTCAAGTGGAGGTGATATTTAAGTGGGGAGGGGGACATGTGTCAAGTGGAGGTGGGAGTGAAGTGGATAATGTTGGAGATGCAACAGGTGAAGTGTTGGAGAGGTGTGCACATGTGGCAACTGGAAGGGGAGACTGAAAATTATTTATTTATTTATTTAATTTATAAATTTTAAATGTGCACAAAGGTGAAATTTTATTTATTTATTATTATTCCATATGGTATTATTATGATTATTATTTATTTATTTTGGGCTTTTGGGGATTTACGTGGAAGATTTGCGGAATTGAAATAATTTGAGAAAACTAGAGAGGAAATATGATAAATTGAAGGAGTGTAATGAATTTAAGAGGGAATTAGGAAAATAGGAAGAATTTGGGGCTTTTTGAGGATTTTGCACAATTTAACAAAATTGACACATTTTGGGTGTCTACATATAGAGGTGTGATTAAGTGGTATGGTTACATGTGCCCCCCAAAGAATACATCCTAAAAATAAGCAATGTTATTATTGCCACTTTAAGTGGTGATTGTGGTTATTGATTAGTTTTTAGGGTATTTGATGTATAGTCATGATCCTAGTATTTTTTCATTTAGGGCTCTAACGAGTGTAATATAGCCATCGTCCTCAAAGGGAAAGTTATCTCATTAATCTATTATAAATACCCACTTCATCTTCTTATTTATTCATCATACATTCACTTTATCAATCATTTTACTACTGACATTTCTTTTAGCTTATATTTACAACCTTTGTTACTACTATGCTAAATGACCACCTTGCTCTCTCTCATTTTCTTGAGGTATGACCAAAGCCATCAGTTACTAGGTTGTTGCTTTCCATATAGGAGGATAGTATGGCCCACCAATATTTTTAGTTAAATATTGAAGCTATTCCTTGAGGATTGATTTCCAAGGCATCTTGAGTCCCCTATACTGATTCTAGGTGAGATCACACCTTTATTAATATTTTCATTAGGGTAGAATAAAGGGTTTTGAAAGGTTCCCCAAACCTTTTAACAAACTACTACAAGAATATAAGAATAAATTCTTCTAAGATAAACACAAACATTACAAACAAGCATCCTTCCATGCCATACAAACATAAAAAACCTAGAAAAATAACTCACATCAAATAAAAGCTATCACCATTGAAAACAACAAAAAATGCAACAATTTGAACTAACAAAGGAATATAATTCCTTTTTTGTCTTGATTTTTGATCCCATAGTTTGCACACCTAATTGAGCTTTATGGGTAATACGCTTTGCACGAGTCCCAATAACCTCTATCCTTAGAAAAATGTAGATGAGTTCCCCATAACCAAATCCAACCAACAACTAGATAGGGGTTGTTCTCCCAAGCCACCATGGGAATTACTACCAAGTCATTCTGGATACCACCATAAGTATCAAATCTTGATTTCATGGCAAATTTTTTTTGGATAAATTATATTAGACAATGAACCTTGAAGTCCTAGTAATCTATTTTCATATACTCAAAGTCTCTAACCCATAGGATATAGTCCCAATGCAAAAAATCCAATAAAATACCATTAGTGAAACATGTGGGCTTCATACCAGCCAAAACAAGGATCATGAGCTACAATCTAGATAACACAAACATGCACATATGGATAATATTTATGGGAAAAACTCTATGAATCTACCCCACCAACCTTCTATCCTAGAAATTTCAACATACAATAGCCACTAACACAGTCCAATTGGGGTGGAATACTTGGATCAAAACAACTTGTGGAAGGTACTCACCTGCACACAACATATTCAAACCAAATATTTTGAAAGAAAATGTTAACAAAAAGGAGGCCTAAATGACCATAGTGCCAAATATGGGATATTTTCTTTGAAAAGAGTGGTACAAATAGGAACCAACATCACCAGAGTTCCTTATTCTAAAAACCATGCAAAAGTGGAGGACACTACTATTAGAAGAGTTTTACCATATTTTATTTTAAAACTTTCTCCCAAACATTGATTCATAAGACCGATATTCCATATTATTGCTTCCAAGATCTTGCCACATCCTTCTATGAAATAAACCAGACAAATTGTTTAGGAATGAAATATTAATCCTTATGAACCCTATTTATTTTTTCATGATTAGCAATTGCAATAACTTGTTGGGGGGAAGTCTCCTTCCCAAATGCTGAGCCCCTCTAGCATTATTCCAAAATAATCCATACAATTTGCTCCATTATTTCCTTCCCTATAAATATGATTAAATTGTACTACCTCTATAAGCCTTATAATATGTCAAGCTTCACCAATCATAGAGGATAAATTCCAATTGAATTCTATATCTTTGTTCATCAGATTAATCATGTTTAAGGAATCCTATTCTATAATTACTTTTTTGACCTAACGATTACTCACCAACTTTATTCCCACATACGTAGCATAGGCCTCCACAAAGTGGCTAGACCAGTCCCCTAGGGTTTCAATATAAACAATCAAAATACTACCGTTTTCATATCTTATCAAACCTCCCATTCTAGCAGGTCCATGATTTTCTTTAGCTTCCCCATTAAAGTTCAATTTCAACATACCACCTAGAGAGGGTGTCCATTTTTTTTTCCTCAAAAAGTTTTTAGGAGGATCAAACATACCTATCACTAGATAAATACCCCAATCATCAACAATCATACCTTCCTCCTTCAATTCCTAGACCTCTTCCCACTTAAATAATCTAGCATTCTCCACATTTAGAGAAAAATCATATTGGCTATAGTAAGAATGACCCTTCTTTTATCTTTAAAAATATGGCTATTTCATTCTTTCTAAATATCCCATAGAGAATGAGGAATACTAAAGTCCCATAAATATTTAAGCCTCTTACTCTTGAAATGGGATTTCCATTGGAGACAAAGATCACTAAGGTAGTTGGGGAAGACCCAAGAAACATGGAATCTACTAAGAACCAAATGGAGGACTTCTTAAGCAAAGGGGTAGTTCAGGCTCAAATGGTTAACATATTCCAACATACATTCACAAAGGTTGCACCTATTTGGAAGTTGAAAATCTCTTTTTATAAGGTTATCCACAATAAGGATCTTATTTTGGTATATGAGCAAGAAGAAGAAGGAAATTTTAGGAGTGATATTCTTTAACCAAACATTCGAAGGTGGAATACAACAAGGACTTTCACCTTCCAACAAATAGTAACCATATTTGAAAGAATAGGTCCATTGACTGGATAATTTCCACCACCTAGAATATTGAGCATTTAGGTTATTCAAGGAATAAACTTGAATTATCCTATTCAATTTACTAAGAACTTAGTTCCTTCTTTGATTGAAACCTTCAACATCATTTTATTTCTATTTGGGTGTACTCTCTCCTCTTATAATATAATCACTAACCATGGGCCCATAAGTCTAAGAAACTTCATTCTCTAGGACAAAAAATTCCAAGTCCTGATTAAGGGGAAGCTCTTAAGCTATAAATATTTCCAGAAAAGAACCTTTTTACCCCTCCCAATTTTCCATTGTAAACCTTACCACAAAAAAGCTTTGAGCCCTTGAGAAAATTCCTATCCTCCAAAAAATTAGGTGATGTTGCAAGTAGTATATAATAGGATTGAGTCTTATTATTCTTGTATTTTACAATACCTATGATATTTATGAATGTTATAGTATTTGATCCCTAGGTTCTCAAGTAATTTTCTTTTTGCACTAGGATTTAGTATTGCTTATCCATTTAGTAGATGATTTTAGTGTAGTAATATTTTTATTATTATCCAAATTTTTATTGGATAAGGATAGTTTTAGCTTAATTATTTCATGATTGTTGCTTTGGTGTCTTGGTTTAAGTATGTTGGTATATCTTGGTGCAGTTCATGTAACTATATTAGATATCCCCCTTTTCCCACAAATATTGTAATGTAACTTTTTTCTCTACTCTTTCCTTGATCTACAAATAATGTTCATATAAGATTTACCCTTAATGTTGAACTCATAAATATTTTATGAACATGATTAGTTATGATAAAATTTGCATTGATGTGATAAATTTGTATATACAAACAAGAAGCAAAAACAAAGAGGTCTCCAGTTATAACTTATTTATAACTGCATAAAACTCCCAAAACTAACTACATGATTATATTATATTCTTAACATTTCCCTTTATTATACCAATGCTCAATTAAAGTACATACAAGAATATCTTGCAAGTTTTCAAAATTAACATGTATAAAAGACTTTGTGAAAATGTTTACATGTTAACCTACAATAGAAAAAATTAAAAAAATTATTATGTTCTTCAACACATTTGCAAATCAAAAGCACTAAAATTCAATATGTTTTGTGTGCTCATCAAAAAATGGATTGCAAACAAGATTTAGAACTCCTTATTCGTGTAGTTAAAAATTATTGGTTTCTTCTATCAAATGTCCATTCCAAAAAAGATGCGATATAACCATATTTCCTTGAAAATAACTCCTCTAAAAGTGTGATATTGAACCTTGGTAGAAGATTGAGCAACAATATATTTCTTCTTTCTTCCCTAATATATCAAAAAAATACCAAAAATAATACATATGCAGATATGGATCTACCTTGGTCAATGAATCTTGCATGGTATGCATTCATAGATCCTATTAAGAAAAATTGATCAGTCTTCTTGTACTATAGACCATGCATAGTTATACCATAATATATTTAAGTACCTAATTTTCTACTTTCTAATTGCAAACCCTTGGTTCTTGCATGAATTGTTAAAAATAGGTGATAGCATAAATGATATCTAGTCTCATATAAGATCAAATAAATGAGACTCCTAATAAACTAGTTATAGAGAATTATATATAGCTATGAGGATGGATCATTTGGGTATATCCAAAACACTATATCCATTAGGATAAGCATAGGTGTGCAATATAACACCCAAAAATTATTGAGTAATATCTTGGCACACTTTATTCATGACATGAAAATATGTTTCTACATTTTCCACACATCGAAGCTAAGACAATAATGCAAAACTTGATATCTATCAAGTTGAACAAAATTTTCAACTCTCTTGGTCCTTTTAATCAGCTTTACTAAACATTCAATGATGATCAAGTCATGAAAATATACAATTATGAAAATGACCTATCCTCCTTGTTTGTTGAAGTATATATTTATATCATAAGGACTATGATAAAACCTATGTCACATAACATGCTCATTGATATTCACATACTAGGCTATGGGAACCTACTTCAACCCATTGAGAGACTTTATGAGACTACAAACCTTATTCCCTTTACTAGGTATGATAAATCCCTTTGGTTATATCATATACACTTTTTAAGTGAGGCCATCATTGAGGAATACACTCTATACATATATCTAATGTAACTTCCATCCAAATTGAGATGCCATAATGGATACCATATGAATGATCTTGATATTTGCTATTGTTGCAATGGTCTTGATCTTTGCTATTGGTACAATAGTCTCATCATAATTAATTTCTTCCTTCTTTGTAGAGTCCTTTACAATAATACTTACCTTGTACTTGTCAATCCTCCCATCAATTTTGAGTTTGATCTTGAATACCCACATACAACCAATGGTTATCTTTCTAGTGTAATATCAACACATTTCCATGTCATGTTCTTTGTAAATGCTAAATATTCAATATATATAACATTATTCCACATTTTATCATAATAGTTTCTTGAATCATTGCACAACTATGCTCATAAGCTCTAGGTTTACCTCACTCCAAATGCTACTACAAGTTCTTGGACTTGATGTGTCTAGAACTCCATCTAAGTTTGTATCATTAACTGTATTAAGATACCACTTGGTCCTATGAGTGGAACTAAAAGTAGATGGTCTTAGTTCATGAAATCCGTTAGGTTCATGGATAGGATTGGAACTTTGGCTCACTATAGGAAACTCATCAATTGTGTATTAACTTGGAGAGAATTTATTAAAGTACAAAATGCTAATAGGAAATATATTTTCATTGGGAAGCTTCTTTTTAACTGTTGCATTTGAGAATTGCTCATACAATAAAATAAAAGATATGGTTTAATATATCAACATTGATAAAATTCTTAGAACTAATAGGTATTTGATTAAGATCCATGAAGGTGTACCTTTATCAAAATCTCAAATACAAAAAAATCTATTATAAAAATTTATAAATAAATAACAACAAAGAGGTTTTAATAATATGATAAATGCTATTAATAAATAGATTTTTGCATCACTTATTTACTCATGTCAACCATAATCAAGTACTTTTTTCTTTTTAATACTAACAAACTAATATTCTCTCTTGGAATTTGTTATCAATCCAACTATATTCTCATTGGATCAATATGAAATATTCTCACAATAAAATAACAAACTCACATAAAATCTTATTTATATCTATCAAATCAAGCAATGCAAATACAACGTATTTGCAAGTTTATTTTAATCATCATTACAATGCTTTATATTCAATATACACATAGGATATGAGACTCTTTACATTCACAACCCTTGACCTTTCTACTTACATAAACTTTTCATCTCCTCACACACATGGGACATCTAACACTTCATATTTCTCATGGGAGAAATATCATGTAATGATAAGTCTCTTATTGAATCCACATATCCACATAAGAACAAATACTCTAATGATTGCACATACTAAATGACAAAATATTACATAACTCATAACTCCACACTTATTCACATGAGACCTCCCTTACATAACTCCACACTTACTTACATGCCACCTCACTTAAAATACTCCATACTTACATAACACCTACTATATATTCAAATATTAATCACAATCTAAACTAAACTATTTACATGGTACTTGCATTGATATTTCAAGGTACCATGTAATGTAATATTTTTTGTAGGCAACAAATCCACCTCCTAGAAGAGAAGAAGTGAAAACTAGATTTGCACAATTTTATTAGTTTTACCAATTTTATTAGATGCACGATTTATAAAAACATATACATGTAGGGTTTAGTCTAATTGTACAAATATGGAATTATAAAATATACAATTGGGTGTAATTGTACAATGTTATAAAATGTACAATTAGAAATTAAGTGAAATTAAGTGAAATGTGCATTTAAGGTTAATTTTATAATAATCAAATTAGACTTAGGAGAACCTTAATGCAAGTTGGTTGTCTTACGAGGTGGTAGTTGTAAATAGTGGTTGTCTTAGGAACCACTTTGGGACGGCCTGGGAAAGCATTATAAGGACCCTCCATTCATTTTTGATGGTGGTTATTTTTACTATAGACGATAATTGTGGAATGTGTTCATATTGATGGAAGAGTTGTTGCTCATTATTGTGTATACATTCAGCCATCGTAATAAGAAAAAATATTGCAGATTTTGAGTCATTGTGAATTCTATTATGTATATTAATGGTGAAACTAGATTGTGTATTCTATGCAAGTATGGCCAGGATGGTGAGGAATCTGGATGTTGTGGCAATGAAATTACACTAATTATGAACCCTTAACCCTTGGTGATGCAGAGGAATTGAATTTGTGCATTGTTATTTCTATATAAAATGTTCTTATGCTATTTTAAAATTTCTAGAAACATTGATAATGATAAGAAATCATGGCAATAAATTAAGGTTTGCATGTTATAAAACTATGTTGGTACTTGCACTAGAAAGATAACCCAAATATTTCTTGGAGAAGAGTATGTGTACAAATTGGCACATTTGTGAATGAAGAATTCATTAAGGGTTTGGTAAAACCATATACCCAAATCACCAAACCATACAACTAATAATTTTCCCAATTTGGAAGTGCAATTGTATAGTTTAAACTTACCAATTAAGGAAAATCAGGGTTTGAAAGAGAACGATTACAAAACTGATCGATTTGAGTTATAAAATGACTTTTAGCAAGGTGAAAAAGTGGAAAATCATACATGCCAAACTGTTGTACAATTTGGATCATACAAATGTATGATTTGTAGACCGTATAGGCAGTTTTGTAAAAGCTATAAATTGTTCAATAGCAAATTGTACACTTGTACGATTTGGATCAAAACCATCACAAAGCCTAAATATTGATTCCAAAAATTCTCAAATCACCTCCCCCTTTGGGAATACTCCTCGTTGTGCTATATTTTCAACACCCTTCCATATTATATTATTTGGTATGAGGATCCTTTGCCTTCATGTGCTTTCAATATTTGATTTTGGTTTTGACCTTTCTTCTCTGACTTGGGTACTTCTTTAGGTTAAGGTACTCAATGTTTTCTTCTAACATGTCACTTGTACCTATCACACTTTTGAGAAAATCATCACAGTTATATAGTTCATTATTGATATCAATATTATCCTTGATATCCCTACTATTATTTGAATCCCATGGCCCATTGACTATGAAAGTATTATTATCAAACTTGTTATTGATGCTATGAGATGTAGAATATAAAAACTTATCATATTTGTTGCTTGTATATCCCTATTTAATATTTGAAACTTTCAAACCAAAATTTTTTGTATCTACACATGTATTTGTACATTCTTTGTCTATTCTCAAATTTCTTTTTCCATATGTCATCTATTTCTTGAATAAGGTCATAACACACATTTGTTGTCATGGTTTTATGAGTACCACAATAATATTTATGATGTACTTTATCATGAATTTATTTGTACTTGGATTCAACTCTTGTTTTTCCACAACCAATGTTTTTATTATCCATGATGCCTTAGTTTATTCCTTACTAAAATTAAGGTTTGCTTATTTATAAGTTATTGACAACCATTTTCAAACTTTTTGAAAACTAATCATGGATGGTATCTTGAATATTTTTTAATAATTGTTTTCTAATATGTATACCAATACCATATTTCCAAATCCTTTAAATATTTACCACTCTTTAATTTAATTTATGTTCTTGATAAAAATTATTTGTCTATGCCTTGAACCATTTTTCACTCTTTCTTTCAAATATAGATCCTTCAATATTTCTAACTCAGTTTTTATCTTCAAATTTTTCTTTATTTGTTTTGTTTATGATAAATAAAATTTAAATAATCTCTCTTCAATATGAACAATACCTCTTTGAAGAATAACAATATATTCTTTTCCTTCAAATTTGTTTTAAACTTCAATACAATTAATTTATTTTGTAGTAGAATTCCTTATTACTCCAAAATTTAATATTTAATAAATCTTCTTCAATATTTTTATCTTTAACAATTCTCTTCAATTCTCTTTTCAAATCATATACTCTCTTTCAATAATTACATAATATAATTTCTTCAAATAATTCTTTTCTTCAATATTATCTTCAATTATCATTTTAATTATTTTTCCTTTGTAGAAATCCTTTTAACTCCAATTTACTTCTTCTTCAATAATTCTTCTTCACTCATAATAATTTTGTGTTTAATATTCAATTTTATATTCTTCTTCTTAAGATTTGCTTTCTCAATAAATAATATTTTTTCTTCAAATATATTTAATATATTTTTTCAACTTTTATATTCTTCAATAATCTTTGAAATTTCAATTAATCAAATATCAATACTTTCAATAATATATTTTTCCTTCAATCAATAAATCAACTTTCCTTCTTAAATATCTCTCCTTCAAATATTTATTCTTCACTTTAATAATTTCAATCTTTAGTTTATAATCTCCTTATAACTTCCTCCAATTATTCGTCTTCACTTATAATAATACTTCTCATAATAATTAATTTCCTTTCAATAAAATAACTTCCTCCAACTTTCCAATAATAATATATTCTTCATTTAAAATTAATCTTTCATCGAATACCTTTGTAAAGTTTCCAAAAATTCTAGATGATATGAGGGCAGTCCCTAATTGAGCAGGTTTTTGGATGTTGATGGGATTGTGGCTAACCCTATTGGTGGTCAGTTAGTGGGGTACCTTTCTTTTGGGATGGGGGGTATCCTCTCCCCCATAGTATATCTATGTTCTATTTGCCTCCTAGTCAGGGTGGTAAATTGTAGATAGGGTTGCAAAGACTAGGAAAAATGATTGTTAGGTTTTCTCCTTTGATATTGAACCGAACCAAAGTTTGATTTCTATCCTAAAATATTTGTTGAATCTTATCATGGAGGAGGGGGATTTCAACCTGATTGGGAAGTTCTTAGGATCCTAAATAGATATTGATTCCATCAGGAAATGGTCTAATTTAAAATGGTTCCCATGTCGACTCAATGAATCTGGTGGCCCTGCCTAAAGGTTTCTTTATAGTCAAGATTTCAAGTGAGGAAAACATGAATCATATGGTGAGGCCATAAAATGACTCATTATTTCAATGTTTTTACACATAAAAATTACCTATTTTACCTAAAAATGGCAAGTATTTTAATAATTATTTATGTTTACATTGAATATTAACATAGTAATTGTGGAAAATGATATTTTACTATTTGAATAGCTTTTATGTAGTTTTTATGGTTATTTTGCATGATTTTAGTAGTAAAAATGCATAATAAAAATAGTTAGTAAATAAAGGCTTTATAAAATATGATTAGCTGAGCATTTTTAAAGTGTTTTTCTACCTCAAATAAGTTCCCATGATGAGGTGGCATCAAGAAAGCCACATTGCAGCTAAAACAGGGTAAAAGAAGACATGCTAAAAATAAATTTGCAGTTGCTGGTATAATAGGGCAGCAACCTACAGTTTTAAAGGAGGACGAGTTTTAGCACTCAAATTTGATTTGAAAATGTATTGGGAGCATGGAGAAGACTTAGGAAGACTTGACCAAGCACTTGGAAGTGACTCAACACCATTTGCCAACTCATTTCACACCAAGCACATTCTCATGGAGTGGCAAAGTCAATTAAAATGTAAAATATGCTGAAAATAGCTTTTTGGAAGATTTTTAGGGAGGAAAATAAGAATAATGCATGGATGGATGTAACAAATAACATATTACCTATTTTCCAGCCATTTCTCATCATTTTGAGGTGTGAAAAAATGTACAATTGTTTGCAAATAAATTCTATCCTAATTTTGGACTAAGTCCGTTTGTAGTAGCACAAGAAATCAACAATCACATTTTGATAGCAAATTATTTTCTAATTTTTATCCCTAATTGTAGGTAGAGAAAGTTGAGTATTTAATTATAAATACTCCTTCTTCGCCCCTTTGAAAGTTTTGAAGGAGAAAATAAGAAAGGAAATAAAACACATATGCGTATTTTTGGTACACTATCATAAACCTGATTGTTTTTGTTCTTTGTATGCAGTTGATTAATTTTGTAGTTTAACTTCTTTTCTTCTGCAATATTTCACCTTTCATTGAGCTTGGAGCTTGGGCCCACTCTAAGGATCAGTGGAAGGTGTACTAACTTAGTTTTAGAATTTATTTTCAGTATTTTTTTTATGTTATTTAATTTCAATAATTTTGTTAAATCTATCATTCCTCTATTTTGTTGTGTTTTCCCCTATTTTTTCCTTGTTTTTATCAGCATGTTATGTTTCATTTTGTTACATATGGTTGGTCACAGTTTATTTCTATAATTGTCATTTCTTTTTTACATTTAAATTTCTGCATTTGATTTTTGTTTTAGCTAGTTTTCAATTTCAGCATTTCATTTCTGCAATTTCAAATTTAGCAAAAAAATTTAGTGACTTTCAATTTCAGCATTTTTAATTCCTGCAAATTAGTTAATTTTTCTTTCATGCAAGTGTGAAATTAATGTAGTTTCCTTTCTACAAATATTTCTAGCTTTCATAGAACAATTTAGTGTCCTGATACCTAAATTGCAGTTTCAAAGTCTCTAATGTATACAACCCTAGGATGCCTCCCCAAATTTGATAAATTGAATTAAATTAAATGATGAGAATTAATGACACTCATCATTTTTGGTGCCATTTCCAAGGAACAAATTGGCGTTGTTAGAGACCAATGTTAATTGTTTTCTTGTGAAATTGATGACTTCACATAAAAATAGTTGCATTGCTTGAGATTGCATTTTTGGACATTAGAACACTAGAATAGGATTTCTTGCTTTAATAGGATGTAGAAATAGGTTTAGAAATAAAAAGAGACCGAAAGAACTTCCCACAAACCACAGGAAGCAAACATTCACGATACAAGGTTGAACTATGTCGAAGTTGTCTGAATTAGAGATTCTTGAAAATATTGGAATTTTAAAAGAATCACAATCATCTACTTTAGGAAGTGAAAAATCCTTTGAGAAAACATTACAAGGAGAACAAAGTGTTAGTTCAACACCACCCTCCCTTGAAAAATCTATGTGATCAGGACAATTTAAATGGATTTATAATTGGTGTTGGAAACATATAATGGTAGGCTTACATGAAAATCCAAGAAAAGCCAACAATGTGCTTCATCTTGGTAAAACTAGTACATCTACCAAAAATTTCCAATATCCTATTCAATTAGATCAAAACTCTCCCATGGAAGTCATTTCACCTTCTAAATTATCAACTTTTAGGGGAGTTGCATCTGAGGACCCTGATCAATTTCTATTTAAGTTTAAGATTGTATGCCAAGCTTGTAACTATATCAATGACAATCAAAAACTTAAATTATTTCCTTTTACTCTTAAAGACTCAACCCTACAATGGTTCATGAACTTAGCACCAAATCCAATCCGAACCTGGGATGAAATGGAAAGAATATTTTTGGAGAAATACCAAGAATACTATCGAGTAAAGAATCAAAAGGATAAATTATCTAGGATGAAACAAGAGAAAAATGAAACTTTAGAAGATTATCTAGATACATTTTCCCTTGTTAACAAGAGATGTGGAGTAGAACCAAAACTTAAATTCTTGAGAGGATTACAAGACGAATCAAGAGATGTATTGGATCTACCTCAGGAACAACAACAACAAGAAACACAACCTCCACTTTTGGCTCAACCTGTGACCAATTCCAATAATGTTAAATAGGCAACCCCTATCTATATGGCTAAATCAAAAGATACAACCATAATAAATGTCATTGGCTATGACAACATTCAACTGTGTTCAAGAAAAATACTTCTTGAACATATTCCACCTATCATTATAGAAATGGGAGTTGAAGGGAATAAACATGAGAACCCATCTACATTGAAATAAAAACAAGAAAAAGAAAACCTGCCTCAAGATGATTTAATGGAGAAGGTACCATATCCTGAACAATTTGACATATCAAAAATAACATCTTCAAAATTAGATTTGGTAAAGAAATTAGAACATTTTAATGTTACAATTCCTTTACTACAGGTTGTTAAAGATGTATCTATAAATAACCAGATTGTTCAAGAAATGGGTATTAAGAAACCAAGAAGAAAAAAGAAAGTATATCCTAAAACCATACAAGTAGGTGAAAAATTAGTAGACTTGCTTGTAGGAAAACTTACTTCACCTAAGTACGGTTATCTAGGAAGCCCATGGTTTCTTGAATCAGATAAAGGAAATCAAAAGAAACATATTTTTCTAATTGAGTTTGAATTCCTAACACTTCATATATCTTTGGAAGATGGCATTGAGTTGCTAGGTACAAGAGAAAATTCTGCAATTGAATGCAATGGATGAACTCCAGTTGGAGACACTTCACCAAATGGAGATCATTCAACAACAATGGAAAATGTGGCATGATTATCACATTAGAAGCAGAAAAGATGAACTAAAAGTGTTCAAGAGTAAATCCATTCAACTTTCTTCAATTGATGATTCGAGGAGGATAGTGGTGGTGAATGGACATCATTTATGATTGTACCATAAGCCACTACCAAAGATGGAATTTTCTCGATATTTCTCATAGTCAAACTTGCACATGATAGAAGAGGCTTCCTCTTCTGATAGAGATTTCGAATGATCATATCTTTGAATCATGAAAAAAAAAAGAAAAAAAGAAAAATGAAATGAAAAAAAAAGAAAAAAGTTGTAGCATAAGGCATGTCCCACAAAATGAGGATGCATGAGGGCATGCATCAATTTCAATGAGGAGGAGGAACAATGAAGTCAATACTTCATTTTGAGCAATAAGGAGGAAATGATGACATAAGAGGATTCTTACTGCTCATATGGAAAGAAAGGTTGATGCATCATTGTTGCTATTTTCATGCAGAAAAAGATGTTTTCATGTAGAAAAATATTGATGTGCTTTTTGTAAAATAAGGATTGTTCTTATCCAAATAAAAATGAGAGACATTCTCTCTCATTGAAGCTCTTGAAAAAAAAGGGAAAAAAAAGAGAAGAGAAAATCTTGATTGTGAAAATCCTTCATGGACACAATCAAGACAAAAGAAGGTTGAAAACTAGAAATGGTAGCCTCTTCTAATAAAAAAAGAGAATAATATTGATTGTGAAAATACTTTATGGATGCAATTGAGATAGAAGTTGGTTGAAAACCAGAAATGGCAGCGCCTCCTAAAAAAATAAAAAAAAAGAGAAAAAAAGATGAATAATTCAATGGTGAAAACCTCCTTGGGGTGCTATTGAGTCAAGGCTTGCATGAAAACCAGTTTTTAACATGTTTGCCTTGAATATTTTTCCGTATTTGTACAAATTCTAATTATTGCAGCTATGTACTTTTCAGATTTTAGACATCATAAGTGTGCAATCAGCAAGTAATCCAAAAAGGTGCATGAAATCTCTTCAATAGTAAGGTATGCATTTTCTTCAATTTTACTATTAGTTAGCCTTAGCATTGCATGAATAGTAATTAAATGCTTGGCACACTTATGTATATAAATGGTAAACTTAAACACCCTACTAAGTACTCCCAAAAGTTATTTTGGTATACCTTTGGTTATGGGAGATTCATATTTGAAAGGTTGAAAAATGAGAAAAAGTTGCTTTGAGTGCTCTAGCATAACAATTATGTGAAAATAGGGTGCAGCCAAATCATGCAAACATCTTAGCATAGTTGTGCAAGAATAAGGTGTGAAAAAAAGAGAAATAAATTAAAAAAAATTAAATTACACAACTTTCTAGCTTTCTAGACCATTTTCTATGTTGCAGCACTCTGGCACAAAATAATGTATTCTACCTATGTTTCGGAACATTAGAGGTATATTTTTTCCAAATTTGGAGTATACAAGTCTGAAAATAGACTTGCAGGTAGAGTTTCAAAATATTACAAGTGTGTTCTATCCAACTTCATAACCTACAGGTCTGAAAACCAGGGTTGCAGGTAAAGCTCCAAAACATCACAGGTAAAGTGCTTCAAAATATGTAGAATCATGGAATTGAAAAATAGTGTAGTTGGTTTTGAAAATAGAAGCTAAAAAATTACAAGAAAATAATGCAGTTGGAAAGTTGCAAAAGTGTAGTTGGAAAATTGTAGGACAAAAAAAAAAAATGTAGTTTAAAAATATTTTTATTAAGAATGAGCCAAAATAAGGAGATGGGGTAACCACTAGTAGGGTAGAGACCTCTAGGGTAAATATTGATGATAGGGCTACTTCTAAACCTAAGAAACCCCATCATATTCCCATGCACAATCATCTGTTAAAACTAGGGCATAGGAAAAAATGTAACAACTAAAAAAATATCTGTCTGTAAACTCTATTTTAGGGGACATTGAATTCTTTGCTCAAGTCGAAGAATCTGCATAACCAAAGCCTTCCAAATGTGAAATAATTGGGGCAAAATGTAAAAATAGAGTAAAACTAGCGGAACAAAGGAAAGTTGAGGGTAAACCTAAAAACAAACCAAAGACCAAGAAAGTAACTTTTAGCAATAAAAGTTATCGATATTGTTGCTTAGGTAGAGAAGTTTACACAGGTAAAACCCTCCAATTTTGAAACAATTGGATCATTAGATAGAGTAGCAGATTCATCATCATCAGAAGAAGTTGATTCTAGCTTTACAATTAGGTTTGTAGGAAGAAAAATTGCAAGGACAAAGCAAATTGGTGGAGTAAAAGAAATAGGTGCACAACCATTGAGAAGGTCCACCAGGCAAAGAGGAAAATCTATTGTAGATGAGCCTAGTAAGGTAGGGGAAACAAAGACTAAAACTCAGACACAACCACCTTCACCTCCTCCTCTAAGAAGGAGCTTAAGGAAAAAATAGCAGGACACAATTGCAACAACTGAAACAGCATCTCTTGTACCATCTAGACCAAGGAGGAGAAGAAAATTAATAGTGCAGGAGGATGAAGATGAAATTGTTGTAGAGGACACATCTATTCTAGTATCACCTGATCAGGTGGAGGAATAACTTGTTGAAGAGCATGAAGAGCCAAATTCACCACCTGTAATGGATTTGCCTACATATTCTTTAGAATATGAAGAATATGAGGTATATGAGCTAGAAGACCCTATGAAGGTTGCTAGGGTGATCATTAAGACCCAACAGACCTAGATTGAAAAGGGAGAAGCAACAATCAAAGAAAAATATGAGTATATTGATCAATTGTTGCAAGAAATAAATGAATTAAAAGGGAAAATGACACAACTGGAGAGTTTACCTATAATTTTTGATTCAAGGGTAGAAATAGTAGAAATCTTACTTGGTTTGGTAGGGCAAATTCTAGAGGAGGAAGCATAAGAGAGCTCCTACCAAGGCAAAAATGTTATGGATCCTAAGCAACAATAGATTTTGCAGGAGCAACTTGTAGTAGAAATAATTTTAGAACATTTTAGGACATTTTAGAACATTTTGAAATAGTTTCAGGAATGTTTCAAAGCAGCTTCAAAATGAACAAGGATATTTCGAAGTAGCTTTGAAATGACCAAAAAATGTGCCAAAATGTCAAGATGAAGATCTAGAACAATAAAAGGAGCAATGCACACCAACAAATAAAGTCCTTGAAGTTCAAACTACTTCAATACATGTAAGTACATCACCCAAGGAGGATAAAAATCAAATTTTTATAGAATTTATTCAAATTGTGCAAACTGCAAAAGTAGGCATTCAGCTTGAATTGTTGTCAGTACCTCAACCTCCACTAGTAGTAGTGCATCCTACAGACATGGTCCCATTAGTAAAATACAATGAGGTTATTGTAGGATGAATTGCATGCTACCAATACCTTAAGTTGCACCTTGCAACACTAAAACCTGTGGAAGAGTAGAAAAAGATACAGACTACAAAAATTGCAGAAATTACAACATTGAAGGATGAAAGTGTAGAATTAATAACAAATGGTGAAAGTGCAAAATGTGCAGAATCAATGATGAGTGTTGAAAGTGTAGAAATTGAAGAATTGCAAGTTGGAAGTGCAGAATTGCAAAAATTGTAAGAACAAAACAAGAAGCAAAGTGCAAAAATTGCAAAATTGTAGGCCAAGAATCTTGAGGAGCAAAAGAATTTGTTGTGCACAAATTTGTATTGGCAGGGGATGGTCAAATCAGAGTTCTAGAGAAGAATATTTTGATAGAGGGAACTATTAGCATGCAGATTAAACCTATTTCAGATTTTCAACAACATTTTTTAAAAATTGCAAAATTTTTCATATTTTCATTAAATTTAAGCAATTTTCAAAAATTTTCAACAAATTTCAGAATTTTCAGATTTTCATCAAATTCAACATTTTTCAACAAATTTTGAACAATTCCAATGATTGCAACAATTTTGGCAGTTTTCAAAAAAAAAATTTATAGCAATTTCAAAAAATGCAACATTTTTTCAAATGATTGCAGCAATTGCATTTTTCAACATTTTTTAAAAATTGCTGCAATTCTAGCATTTCAATAATTTCAACAATTTTACATCTGGTTGATAGAGGATGTTGTTCAAAAGGATAGACTTGAATATTGCTATGGCTCATTAGGATGCATGAGGACATGCATCAGGATAAGTAGGGGGGAATGATGAGGCCATAAAATGACTCATTATTTCAATGTTTTTACACATAAAAATTACCTATTTTGCCTAAAAATGCCAAGTATTTTAATAATTATTCATTTTTATGTTGAATATTAACATAGTAATTGTAGAAAATGATATTTTTCTATTTGAATAGGTTTTATGTAGTTTTTATGGTTATTTTGCATGATTTTAGTAGTAAAAATGCATAATAAAAATAGTTAGTAAATAAAGACTTTCTAAAATCTGATTAGCTGAGCATTTTTAAAGTGTTTTCCTACCTCAAATAAGTTCCTAGGATGAGGTGGCATCAAGAAATCCACATTGCAACTGAAACAGGGTAAGAGAAGACTTGCTAAAAATAAATTTGCAGTTCTCGGTATAACAAGTAGCAACCTGCAATTTTAAAGGAGGATGAGTTTTAGCACTCAAATTTGATTTAAAAATGTATTGGGAGCATGGAGCAGACTTAGGAAGAATTGACCAAGCACTTGGAAGTGACTCAACACCATTTTCCAACTCATTTCACACCAAGCACATTCTCACGAGTGGCAAAGTCAATTAAAATGTAAAATTTGCTGAAAATAGCTTTTTGGCAGATTTTTAGGGAGGCAAATAAGAATAATGCATGGATGGATGTAACAAATAATATCTTACCTATTTTCTAGCCATTTCTCATCATTTTGAGGTGTGAAAAATGCACATTTTTCTACAAACAAATTCTATCCTAATTCTGGACTAAGTCCATTTGCAGCAGCACAGGAAATCAACAATCACATTTTGATAGAAAATTATTTTCTAATTTTTGTCCCTAATTGTAGGTAGAGCAAGTTGATTATTTAATTATAAATACTCCTTCTCTACCCCTTTGAAAGTTTTGGAGGAGAAAAGAAGAAAGGAAATAAAACACGTATGCATATTTTTGGTACACTATCATAAACTTGATTATTTTTGTTCTTTGTATGCAGTTGATTAATTTTGTAGTTTAACTTCTTTTCTTCTACAATATTTCACCTTTCACTGAGCCTGGAGCTTGGGCCCACTCTAAGGATCAGTGGAAGGTGTACTAACTTAGTTTTAGAATTTATTTTCAGTATTTTCTTTTATGTTATTTAATTTCAGCAGTTTTGTTAAATCTGTCATTCCTCTGTTTTGTTGTGTTTTTTCCTATTTTTTCACTTGTTTTTATCAACATGTTATGTTTCATTTTGTTATAGTTGGATGGTCACAGTTCATTTCTATAATTGTCATTTTTGTTTTGACATTTAAATTTCTACATTTGATTTATGTTTTAGCTAGTTTTCAATTTCAACATTTTATTTCTGCAATTTTAAATTTAGCAAAAGTAATTTAGTGACTTTCAATTTCAGCATTTTTAATTCTTGCAAATTAGTTAATTTTCCTTTCATGCAAGTGTGAAATTAATGTAGTTTTCTTTCTACAAATATTTCTAGCTTTCATAGAACAATTTAGTGTCCTGATACCTAAATTGCAGTTTCAAAGTCTCTAATGTATATAGCCCTAGGATGCCTCCCTGGATTTGACAAATTGAATTAAATTAAATTATGAGAATTAACGACACTCATCATCACATCCTTGGTGGTGGCTCTTATTTTTTTGGTAAGAGAAGCATGTTCCTTCATATATGAGGAATGGACTTTGATCTGGACACCCAAAAGATTAATATTACTTCCATCTGGATCAAGCTCCTTGGACTTTCATTTTAGTTTTAATGTAAGGCTATACGAAGAGGCATTACAAAAATGTTAGGTGATCTAGTCTTGATTGATATTATAAACCAAAATAAATATAGAATGGTCTTTGGTAGAATGTGTATAATGGTGGACCTAGATGCTAATATCCCTATGTCCATTGAGTTTCTCTTGGATCTAGGTTCTTAACTTCAATCTAATGAATATGAAAATAAACCTCATTTTTGCTCCAAGTGCAAAAAGTGTGGGCATATTTTGGCTCGATACCCTTTCAAGAAGAGTGGAAAAATTGAGGTATCATATCCCTTAGAACTAAATATTAGTGGTTCTCATTTTGGAACTTCTTCCAGGTTGTCTAAGGGTCCAGTCTCTAATGGAACTAAGATTTTTGAAGATGGAACTCTTGTGGATGCTACCATTTAGGTTTGTGTAGTGACCCCTTCCGTAGCTTCTCCTTCTTTAAACCATCTTAATGGAAATCCCTTTGAGTGTTTAGCCTTAGGGGAGGACTCAACTATTGTAGAAATATTTTTTCCTGACACATTTACTTCTAAATAAAATGCATTAACCTCTAGGCCATCAATGCCTTTAAATTTAGGTAAGGAAGTTTGTATTTAAGATAGTTTGTAGGATTCAAGCAGTTTTTTGATGACTAGTTTGTTATCCCCTAGGTTGTTATCTTTAAATCAACTTAAATGAGAAAAGGTTATCAGTTTTGGAATGAAGGTGAGAAGGAATCCTAGTAAAGTTTCTTTACTTTGAATATCTATTGTAGATTTTACCCTTAGATCCTTGGGATATTATGATTTAATGGAGGTATAGAGTTTTTGGAGGTTTTTAATTCAACTTCTATATCTTAAAACCCGCTTTAGGGTTAGTGGAGGAAATCCCTCTATTGATGCTTGGATAGTTAGACTGTTTCTTGGAACCTGTTGGTCAGATATCTACCTAATTATACAAACATGTGTTTGTGTGCCCTAGACATGACCAACATTGAAAGTCCAGAGGAAAGGAATGTCCTCTGTGACAATCTCTATAGATGGCTCGCTCCCTTACTAAATCCTACACTAGTTTAAGACAAAGGTTGCAGGAAAGAAATTAGAAATGATAGAAAGAGATGGAAAATAGGGCCATAGGCCAAAGGTGTAGGATTGGGGATAAAGTAGCAGCAGGAATTCCAACCAAGTGTTATAGCAACATAAAATAGAAAGGAGATCTAGAGAATCTACTTATAGTCTCCTGGAGATAACTTCTAGTATTGCATTCTAGTATTCACACTTACACTAACAATACCCAAATCTAGGTGTAGAATTTAAACTTAACAACAGATAATAAATATGAATATTAAACAAAAATGCTTAAATAGAAAGGAATCACACATAGAAACTTCTCGTGAAATCAGAATCCACAACTTCTTCTATTTACACAGAGAACTTGAAAAGTTTTTCTACAGAATGTCTATCCTCAATTTTTATAATGAAATGCTTAGTATTTATAGAGGGATTTTACCTCTATCATTAAATGCATATACAACAAAATGTTGGTAGATCAAAAACCAACATGCATAATTTCCTCATTGGCAACGGTGATGTCTTCAGTAAAAACATTCTTCATGGAGGCAGTGATCCTGCTTTGGTGGGAGAATCACATGGGTAATCAGAAGGATTAAATGTTGGAGGACACCTTCAAGCATTGGTGTGTTGGGAAGCAACAAAATCGTCTAAAAATTAGGCTCTCAATTTTTGAATTCATCTCACCCTTGCACCTTGGAACTCCACTTTTGCCCAGAAAGTGCACCATGTGTTAATATTATTTTGAAAATCAATGAAGTTGGTTGGTGGTGTATTGGAAGTAAACAATAATAGCATTTAATATTACCAATTTGAAGCAGAAATTCTAGAAACACAACCTGCATTACTTCAAAAATTAAATCCTATTGTCCCTTAATCTTTTCTGAGAGAATCTACAATAATGGCACCATGGGAAGCAACATCTCTAAAAGTAAATGAATTTTACCCAAAATGAGGCAAAAAGCCTTTTCAGAGTGTAGATGGGCGATAGTAGAAACCTGTACAACTATTCTGGTGATTTCTCTTCAAAAGAAGCTTTTAACTTGAATTTGGCAAAGTTTCATTTATTTCACCCTTCCTGGAAGGCAACAAATTTTTTTGCCCTTTCTAAGGGGCGATTTTACTATTTTGCCTTTGGATGAGCACACACTACAACCTTCAACCGAATTTCCTTTAAAATATTGAATTCATCCCCTGGAGAGGTAAAATTACATGGTGGATCTCAATAGGGGTGCCTTTGAATTTGACCATGCATTCAATTCTTCCTTTTGTTTTCACCTCACCACGACCAAAATCACCAAAGGTGACAAAGGAGGGCCCCACATCTTTTGCCTTTGAAAATTCATAAAATATGGACTTTCACCCCAAAGAGGGGCGAAAATGAGTTTCACCCCTCACTTGGGGTGAAAACACCACTGAACACATTCGTTTGACCATTCTTCACTTATGACACACGCTTTCCATTTGAAACACATTCGCTCCAAGGAGAGGCGAAATGGAGTTTCACCCCTTCCTTGGGGTGAAAATATGTTTGAATTTTCCACTTCAAACCTAGCGCCTTCGATTGCTCTTTCCTCCTCCTATTTGAAACATATTCACCCACAAATGAGGTGACTCGAGCTTTCACCCCTCCTTTGGGGTGAAAGCACTTTGGACTTTTTAACGTGCGTCTTTCATTTTTTGCATTGGCTATTTAAGGAGGGCCCACAAGTTTGCATTAATGTAGTTTCACCCCAACAAGAGGCGATGGAGCCTTTCACCCCATCCTTGAGGTGAAAGTTCCTGGGCAAAGAATCTAGGTGCCAATGCCTTTGATCATGCAACTTAAACAGTTAGCCTTTTTTCCTTTTGCAGCTTCTTTCTTTTACGATCTGCGCTCTCTTTTAGGGCGAAAATACTTCTGGGGCGAAAGCACCCAAGTTTGTTCTTTTCCTTATAATTCGATCAATCATTTAAAACCAAGAGCCTCCTTCATTGCCTTCACTTAACTTCGGACGAAACCATATTTCCACTGCATTTCGCCCCAAAAGTGCTCAAAAATAAATTTTTGGTGGTACAACTTCCTAGAGCCATAACTTTTGATCTGTTGACTCAATTTTCTATTGTAATATATCGTTGGAAAGCTTGGGAAGAGATATACAATGGTGAAATTGATGTTACATCCATTTTTATCAAATTTTCATCCCTTTTGAAGCCTCTAAAGTCCTCATATTATATTTTTAAGCTGTGCTGGAAAATTTCTTGAGACAAAAACTTTAATACCTCTCAAACCGTTTAGGGTATTGGGGTGATTCTTTCACCACTATCTTAGTTTTACCATTACCATCCTTTGGGTAATTTTTCAAGTCCATAGATGTCCATTTAGGCTAATTTCCCAAAAATGGTCGCTTCCCAATTTTCACCCTTTTTGAATTCTGACTGTAGTGTGGCAAAAATGCCAACAGAACCCTTCAGATCCCATTGTTTCTATGTGGATATTTATAACTCTATTTGAAGATCTAGTTCTTTATTTATGAATTTTTTATTTTTGGTAGGATGGATGAGGTGGAGGCTCCTCACCTCTCTATTTTTCTCTCTAATGGTGGCATTTTTGTTAGTGTTTTTTTTTTGGATTTGCAAGTGCTTCGATGGTCTTGTTCTTCTCTACATTATTTTTGTTTCTCTTATATTTTACCTTTAGATTGGGCCCTTCTCTTCCTTGTGGTATCTATTTTGCTCATTTGTAGTCTTTTATTTGTTGGGTCTAGTTTATCCTTGTAAAGGTTTGGGGATCCTCTTAAAACCTCTTCTTTTATCTAATAAAAAAATTAATCAAAAGTTAATATTGTGTACCTTTGTAAACCTTAGCTCTCCAATTTATTACATGCACACTCTTTTCTCAATGATAATCATGTTCTCACCACAATGTATCTTCCTTTTGTAATAGGGATAAATATTTACTCTAGATGTTACATGATTCTAGCTAGGTTTGACCATTTTATTTGCTCAGAGTACCTTAGACATTTTTATCTGCTATTAAGTGAGATTTTATTGCATTTTTATTGCATTTTTATGAATCATCACTTGCATAACCTCTTAACTCCTATGAAAATATTGTTATAAAAGTCGATGAAGATCAGGAGTTACATTTTTATTTACTCAAAGTACCTTAGACTTGCAACCCGAGGAAATATGAAAGTTCACCAATCATTGACATTTCAAATTATTTCTGCATCTTATTTGCTAAATATTTACATGATTCATCTTTGCTACTACAAAATATGATATCATCTACGTATACAACAAGAACAATAAGATTGCCATTTTCTAATTTGACATACAAATTACTATCCACCATACCTTTCTTGAACCCTTGTTGAGTAAGATAGTTGTCTAGCCTTGCATACCATGCTCGGGGGGCCTATTTTAAGCCATATAATGCTTTCTTCAACTTGCAAACCAAGTTGGGATAATCACCAAGTTGGAAACCATCTAGCTGCTCAATATAAACCTCTTCTTCAAGTTTCCCATTCAAAAATGCTGATTTCACATCCATTTGATAAACTTTGAAATTCTTGTAAACTTCTAAAGCCAGAAACATTCTAATTGCCTCTAGTCTAGCCACTGGTGCAAAGGTTTCCTCAAAGTCAATACCTTCAACTTGTGCATAACCTTTACATACCAATCTTGCTTTATTCCTGACTACCTATCCGTCTTCATTAAATTTGTTTCGAAAGATCCATTTAGTACCAATTATATTTTTATTTGCAGGTCTTGGTACTAACTCCCAAGTTTTATTTTTCTCGATATGATCTAATTCTTCATTTATTGCCTTCATCCAACTTTCATCTTTGCTTGCGTCAGTGACATTTTTGGGATTAATGCTGGATAATATAGAGTAGTTACTTACTACTCTTCTTGTCTGAACACCAACTGTGGGGTCTCCAATTATTTGCTCTCTAGGATGATTTTTCTACCAACTGCCTGTTTTGAATTTCTTATTTTATTCCACTTCTGAGTCACTATCTGAGTCAATTTTTTGTTTCTTTTTCGTTTCCTTTTCCTCATATCCTTCAATAACCTCTTCATAAATTGGGTAGTTCTCTTCATAGTTAATTACTCGTTCCCTACCTTCATCAACTTTAACATCGACACTATCCACAATTTTCCTTAGCCTCTTGTTGTAGCATTTGTAAGCTTTGCTTTTTGACGAATAGCCAAGAAAAATACCTTCATCCGCTCTATCTTCAAACTTACCAAGATTTTATTCAGTTCTTTTGATGTAACACTTACTGCCAAAAACTTTAAAGTATCTTGCTGTTGCCTTTTACCGAACCACAAATCATAAGGAGTTTTGCTTTCATGCATCCTCAACATGCACCTATTTTGGATGTATACTGTAGTATGGACTGCCTCTTTCCAAAATTTGTCTGCTACTTTGCTCTCAATCAACATAGTCCGTGCCATTTCCTGCACTATCCTATTCTTTCTTTCTACCACACCATTCTATTGAGGTGTCCTGGTTGCTAAAAAATGTCTCCTAATACCATATTTTTCACAGTACTCTGTAAAATCCTCTGAAATGAACTTTCCTACTCTATCTGATCTTAAAAATTTAATCCTTTTTCCTGTTTGATTCTCAAATTGGTTTTTGAAAACCTTGAACATCTCAAGGGCTTCTGATTTATGCTTCAAAAATAATATCCATGTCATCTTGGAATAGTCATCTATACACAACATAAAATATTTGTCACCATTTATGCTTTGCATTCTCATGGGTCCACATAAATCAGTATGTATTAGTTCCAAAGGTTTGTTTGTGTAGTACTCTTTTTTTTTAAATGTGACTCTAGTTTGCTTCCCCTTTTGGCATGAAGCACAAATGCTATTTGATGGTTTGCCAATGGTGGGAATATCTCTCATTGCCTTTTTTGAGCTGATTTTTACTAGATTACTAAAACTGATATGACCGAGCCTCTTGTGCCACAACCAATTTTCTTCTTCCTATCCAATCAAGCAAGCTCCTTCTGAAGTCTCTGAGAGAGTGTACAAGCTGCCATATGTCCTCGATCTAGTTGCTATCAATTTTCCATTATTTTTTTTTTCTGACTTCACAACCCTGCTTCTTAAAAATCACTTCATGACCTCTATCACAAATCTGACTTACGCTCAACAAGTTATGCTTTAGACCAACCACAAACAAGACTTCTTTTGACTTGATTTTTCTATCACTAATCTTAACTGAACCTTTGCCAACTATCTTAGCTCCATCATTATTTCCAAATTTTACTGAACCACCTTCATATTGTTGTAACTCCTCAAATATCTGTTTGTCACTTGTCATATGACTGGAGCATCCACTATCAAGTATCCATGGTGCATATTTATTCTATTATTTAAATGTTTTTTGTACGATCAAGGATTCCTTTTCTTTCTTAAGTCGCTCTTTTTCTTTCCACTCTGGTTTGATTATAGTTTTGGGCTCTCATTTTGACCTTTCCTTTTCAGTAGCTTGTGCATGTTTTTTGAGAAATTTTCTATTTTGTCTCATCCCATTTGGTTGAAATTTTCTTCCCTGAAATTGATTTGATGCAAATGTACTTTGACAATTTCTTGCAGTGTGCCCAAAATTATGTGAAAGCACGAGATTTCGGAAGCAAAAGGAAAACTATAACTATGCAATATAAGACGAAATGTAACGCTTTAATCCTATGCACAAAAACAAGGAAAGGAGATAAATTGGAGACGAAAGAAAAGATGTAAGGAAATCACAGACCTCTTTATTCAAATTTCTTATCCTCGGTTACATAGACGTCTCCTCCCTTTTTAGGGGCTAGGAGCGTTAAATTGGTCTTTGTTACAATTTGTGACTTAGTCTTCCTCCTTCCGCATGCCCACGTTTGGAATGGGCGGGCCAAATGTTGCCGCCGCTTGCGTTGGTAAGGTAGACTCCTCGTTGCTCCTCTAATGCTGCAACTCTGCACTCAAAGAAACAAACAAGAAAGTCAGTAGCACCTATGTATGAAAAATAAAAGATGAATCTAACGATGGTTGAAATGAATCTAAATGAAATGAAAAACTTGACAAAAGCATAAACATGAAACTAAAAGAAATACCATGATTATGAAAGCACAAATCGCAAGTAAGTGAACTAGCAGCACTTCGTCGCTCAAAATGCTCCTTCTCGATATCTCCTTTGGGTGAGGAAACTCACCATTTTATAGACCCAAGGGGTCTCTTTGAATTAACATGCAAAAGTGTTTCTTTGCATGAATGCTTTTGTTTGTGAAGAGAAGACTTCTTCTTGATCAAGGGCTTCTTAAGTGCCTCTGTGCATGTCTTTGTGTGTTTTAGAAAAGCTCACTTGCACTCCCATGCAATGAAGGGATAACTAAGTGGCAAATCGAGTTGTCTTAAAAAGCTTACTCTCATTCCCATGCGGTGAAGGGAAAGTCAATTGGCGAGATATGAGTTGTCAAAAGAACTCACTCGCACTCCTATGTCATGCGAGGAAGAGCTAAGTGGCAGTTCTGAGTTGTTTATATGCCAAGATTTGACTTTTTGCCGGTCAAACCTGACAATCGTCCCACCCCGAAGCGAGCGCTTATAATCGTCCCTGGGTGAGACGAGTATCGATCGACACTCGTTCCTGGGTAGGACGAGTAAAATTTGCACTCGTCCCTGGGTGGGACGAATAAGCAATAAAGTGTCTAAAAGGTGCCAAATTGGTTTTTGACTTGCAAAATTGTTGTGTGAGTGGTTAGAACCACTGTTTAACCTCTGAGGGCTGCCCTAGGGGCTGTGTGTGTTGGTGCGATCAGTGCTTGTAATCACATAATCGGATTGGTGTTGTTTTGGTGTCTACAGATGCCCCTTTTTGGGAAGCGTTGTGCATGGCACAACGTCGAGCAAAAATAGATAACCAAAGCACTAATGATTAGGGTTTCTTAGTAACCTAACCAACTCTTGATGCCCCAAGTATGGAAAGGGCATGCATTCTTGAATCCTTGCTTCTGACGAGCTAAGGAATTTGATTTCAAGTATTAACCTATTTTGGTGAGGTGTGACTTGAGCTTGGACATTGATCGGTCATGAATAGGCAAAGGGCGCAACCTTTTATCCACGGGGGAACCTTGTGTTCATGCTTCGGGAATGCCAAGTGTTTGATCAATTTTGTGATTATTGCTTGTTTGCTGCCCCAAGCAGGAGCGTGATTGTCTTTGTCAATGATTCTTTGAATGCATGCTATTGCCGTGATTGGGTGTGTTTTTGTTGATTGGTGACTTAAGTGTGACTACCCCCTCAAGCGATGAATCGATGAAGGAATGACTGACATGAGAAAAGCGACGAGTCGCTTGACCCAAGATGACTTAAGTGAGGGTGCCTTCAGATGTTTTCCGTTTAATGCGAAAGCAGTTTCCAAACATTCTGACCTATTTTTGGTGGGTGTGAACCCATTTTGGGATGCCATTTGGGGGTAACATGGGCGAAAATCCGTCTTCCCGTGGAGCGGTCCGGCTATGGTAGCCTTCTTGGGGAGTAGGATAACGACAAGGTAGACCCCGACATCAATTTTCTAATGCGAAGAGGTTAAGTGCAAGAGCACTTTTGTTCGGCAATTTTTAGTGTTTTTGTTGGCATTTGTCATTTTTATATTTTGGTTGTTTTGTTGTGTTTGTTTGTTTTTTTTTTTTTTTGGTTGTTTTTTTTTTTTTTTTTTGTGGCATGTTTTTATGTATGTGTTTGATGTATGCAGAGGCGATTATGAATGTGATGTTTTTAATTTGTATGATGTATGGATAGGGAATGAATGAAATGAGGTGTTGATGATGTGTCGATGCACCATAGACTGTACAAGATTTGATTGACTTGCTATACTAATGGGATGACTTTGTGAAATGACTTTGCATGTGAAAACTTTGTTTTTGTATTTTGCATATATTTTGATGGTGATGTACGGAATAAAATGTGACAGTTGTTTTTAAAATGTAGTTAAGCTTTTCTTAGATTCAGATATTTTAACTAACTAGCCAAGACTGTACATTTATCTCGCAAGACTTTTGAACAAGGTATAAATTCGACTTGAATTTAACCAAGTTATTTCACATCCCTGTGTGTGCAATTGAGTTCGTTTATGTGTTATTCATCAGGATACCGCTAGTGCCAGATGGGCTTTCAACCGAACCTATATTGAGGATCACCTAATTAGCTCCACTAACTCCTTGATTGTGTTTGGTTAGATTAATCTGCGATGCTATCTAGGATACCATAAGCTAGCTCATCCACATGCAAACATTGATCTATACACAAGTTAATGTGACAGATATATCGTCATGCGGGAGGTTTACTATCAGTGACTGATAGGCTATCAACCAAACCGGTACTGAAGCTTGCCTCATGACCTGTCGAAATGCTGAGAATTCCAGGGATTCAAGTTCGACTCCCTGCTTTTCTTCAATTGTATTGGGATACTTGCTCTTTATAGTGATAAAATCACTGTTTATTTTTATGATAGTACGCGTCTTGTTTTTTTTTTTTTTTTTTGAGCAAGGGATTTGAATATGGAGTGACGAGAATCACTATTGTTTGTGCCTTTTGATGTGTGCACTGTAGGATGTCAAATTTTAGTGTTTTGACGTTTGCAAATTTTTGATGTTTTTGCAACTTTTGAGAACTTGGGATTCATGGGGAATTGGGTAGGGAGGATGCTTGTCCTTTTGCCAACTCTCAGCATTTCTAGGGTCAATTGCACAGGGGGATAAGCAAGATAGCCGTTTCGCTTATGGTAACCGGGATTACGGTGCAGGTTTCATCTTTCGTTCACACAACTTAGGAATTTTTATGTGTGTTAATTTGTGTTGGGACGTGACGTAACAAGGTGTGATCCAAGTAAAACTTTCCCGTGTAAAATATGTTTAACTATGTACAGTTTTGGCTAGAAATTTAAAGACATCTGAATGACGAAAACCCTATATACATTAGGCGACAACTGACGATGCTAAAATAAAAGGGTGATATGCTTGGATGTATGCGTTTATGGAAATGGATTTGAGGTGGAAATGATGGAATTGCCAAGTAATGACAGCCTATGGTGCTTTTGACTTGTATGACCTATCGAAGTATGCAAGGGATGGATGCAATGTTTAATGCAACCTATATTTTTGTATTTTGATTTTTATGAAAATGCATGCAAATGTTTTGGTGATTTCGTTTTTTTTTTTATGAGAATGTATGGAAAATGCAAATGTTTTTGTGATTTTGATTTTTGTTTGTTTTTTTTTTTTTATGAGTATGCATGGAATTGAAATGCAATTGTTTTTGTAATTTTGATGTGTTATGAGAATGCATGGAATTGAAATGCAAATGTTTTTGTGATTTTGATTTTTGTGTTGTTTTTGTTGATTTTTGAATACTTATGTTGACCAAGCGAGTTATGGTAACTCTTGGAGCTTTTGGGTTGACCTAAGCGATTGTGTAATCCTTGGAGCTTTTGTCTTGACCAAAGGGTTTATAGATACCTTTGGGGCATTTAGGGTTTGACCAAGCGATTATGAAAATCCCTGGAGCTTTTAGGGTGACCAAGTGATTATGATAATCCTTGGAGCTTTTTTGGGATGACCAAGCGATTGCGATAATCCTTGGAGCTTTTTGGGATGACCAAGCGATTGCGATAATCCTTGGAGCTTTTTGGGATGACCAAGCGATTGCGATAATCCTTGGAGCTTTTGGGGATGACCAAGAGATTGCGATAATCCTTGGAGCTTTTTGGGATGACCAAGCGATTGCGATAATCCTTGGAGCTTTTGGGATGACCAAGAGATTGCGATAATCCTTGGAGCTTTTTGGGATGACCAAGCGATTGCGATAATCCTTGGAGCTTTTTGGGATGACCAAGCGATTGCGATAATCCTTGGAGCCTTTTGGGATGACCAAGCGATTGCGATAATCCTTGGAGCTTTTGGGATGACCAAGCGATTGCGATAATCCTTGGAGCCTTTTGGGATGACCAAGCGATTGCGATAATCCTTGGAGCTTTTGGGATGACCAAGAGATTGCGATAATCCTTGGAGCTTTTGGGATGACCAAGCGATTGCGATAATCCTTGGAGCTTTTGGGGTGACCAAGAGATTGCGATAATCCTTGGAGCTTTTGGGGTGACCAAGAGATTGCGATAATCCTTGGAGCTTTTTGGGATGACCAAGCGATTGCGATAATCCTTGGAGCCTTTTGGGATGACCAAGCGATTGCGATAATCCTTGGAGCCTTTTGGGGTGACCAAGTGATTGCGATAATCCTTGGAGCTTTTGGGGTGACCAAGTGATTGCGATAATCCTTGGAGCTTTTGGGGTGACCAAGAGATTGCGATAATCCTTGGAGCTTTTGGGATGACCAAGCGATTGCGATAATCCTTGGAGCCTTTTGGGGTGACCAAGTGATTGCGATAATCCTTGGAGCTTTTGGGGTGACCAAGTGATTGCGATAATCCTTGGAGCTTTTGGGATGACCAAGCGATTGCGATAATCCTTGGAGCTTTTGGGATGACCAAGCGATTGCGATAATCCTTGGAGCTTTTGGGATGACCAAGAGATTGCGATAATCCTTGGAGCTTTTGGGGTGACCAAGAGATTGCGATAATCCTTGGAGCTTTTGGTTTGACCAAAGGGTTTATGGACACCTTTGGAGCATTTGGTTTGACCAAAGGGTTTATGGACACCTTTGGAGCATTTGGTGTAACCCACTGGGATCTTCAGGGAATAGAGGTACCCCCAGCGTGATGATCTTTGTGCACCGGATCTGGCTCTGTAGGAATTGGCACGAATGGATCGGCCTTATGCACGGATAGGAGGGCAAGGTCTGCCTTCGGCACTGATGGTGCTATGATATCTCTGGGTGGAAGGTGCTCGCGATCTTCCCAAAGGAGCGAAATCAACATGTGATGCCAGTGGGCTGGGTCTATGCGCCACTCATGCCCTAGTCTTATGCCTAGTTGGGCCATTAGTTCGTCATGGGTTACAGGGTGATTGTGTCGTCGTGCATGATTGAGATATTCCATCTCAGTTTCATCTTTGTAATCATTATCGATGATCCAAAGGCCCTCGTTGGCCCCAACAGCTATCTGTGACATGCTAAGCTTGTCCGACTTGAGCAGATTGACATGGTCTCGATGGGGTTGTTCTGCGCTTTGCGGGGGGACCGGATTTTCTGGCAATGGCACGGGCTCGATGGGAGCCTCCAAAGGGAATAATTTTAGGAGAATTTTATGATGCTCATCCATGGGGACCAATTGTGAATTAGTGATGTCAGACTCGAACGGGTCCCATGGCACTATTGCATATGCTGACTCGTCTTTGGCGAGAGAGTCAGGCTCATTAGAATCTGGTGATTCTGAGATATGGAAGACCTCATCATCAGGTAGCTCTACAACCAGGGGTTGATCCTCTTTGAGAGGAGTTTCATGTGAGTTGGGCTTTTGGGGCCCCAAAATCTTGGTCTCTATTGACTCTAAGTGCTTGGGTAGCGCATTGCTTGTATCAAGGGATTTGAGCTCCTCCTCTTTGATTTGTTCTCGTTGAAGGTTGTGGGGAACTTGGGGCCTATGGAAGGGTGATAGGATAGCACCCCCCATGCCTTGGTATGGCATTTCATATCGCTCTTCTTCTCGCTCAGGTTCCTCAGAGGCTTCTTGAAGAATTTTTGGGGGTGGCCCATGAACCTGGGTGGGTGCCTAAAGAAGGCGCCCGTCATTGGTCTTAGGATTGGCCTCCCGCTCAAGTCTAGGAGGCGTCGAAGGCAATGTTTGATAAGGTCGTAGAGACTTGTCTTGCACCCAGTTGTGTCTCTCATAATGTTTTGTCTTATGCATGCGAGGGGTTGGAGTCTTCACCTGCATAGTGTGTTGTAACAACTCATCCTCTTGGCGCTGAAGGCACTCTTGATTTAAAAGATATTGTTGCTCTAATTGTTGTTGTTCTAGCTCAAGTAACGTGAGTTCCATCCGACGTGCGATATGCTTGGCAGATTCTAAGATAGTTGGTCCTGTCATCTCATGTCTAGAAGGCCTAGATGCCTCTCCTAGATATCTATCTCGGTCATGGTGATCCGAGATCTCTATAGGTCGCCTCCCTCTGTTGGGGGTAGCGGCATTCCCCTGAGGCTTTGGCCTCAATAGGTAATCCTGAAAGCTAGCAATTACGGAGGCGTGTTGCTCCTGCGATGTATATTGTTCTTGAGGAAGGTAAGGGTTTTCCTCGTGCTCTATTTTGTAAGTGAAAGAGGAATGGGAAGAGTTGGCTCACCCCGCCTGAGGAGCCTTGTGCTCTGTATTTGTCCTTGTAGTCCTGACAACTAGAGGGGGTGAAGGAGGGATAGTGTAATCATGTGGTTCCTCCCGTCGAACCCTATGTTGACCTAGCGCTTCATCACGCAGTGACCACTCATAGCGAGCATCTAAGGGAGCTCTCCTATGGATGTACCCCTCATGGGAGGATGCGTGTTTGGGTGCTATGCTTGAACAGGAGTGCCCCTAGAAGAGGTGCCCCTATAGTCCCTTTCCGTTAAGGTGTGTAGGGGACTGCCTTGTGTGTTAGGTCACCAAGGTGGTATGACCAAATCTTGGGGACTATAACAGATGCAAATCATGTTTCTTTGGATATTCCCCACAACATTCGCCCGTGATTGGGCTTGGCTGCAGGTGAGCACCATGACGATGTCTCTCTAAAAACCCTAAAATTTAAAATGAGTCAGATGGGGCCCAAAATTGGTGTGTGCATCCCTCTTATAGTAGATAAGCCAAAAATGAAGTTTCAAGTCCTAACTCTAAATACATTAGGAGATATTAACCTTCGAACAGCTCAAAAAGCGCAAAAAATTAGGTAAGCAATTTTAAAACCTAATTTTGAGGCCCTAGATGATGGAATTTGGCCCCAAAAATGAGTTTTCTGGGGAAATACAACTCTAGGGAGTCATATTTGTTTAAAAATCTCCCAACTAACTCCCTGTAAAATTTCACGTCAATCGGAGCTACGGTTGAGAAGTTATGGCCCCGACAAGATGCACTAAAATTTAGGGAAAAATACAAGATTTCCCATATTTTGTTGGATGGTCCTGCATCACTTATGGGCACCTTCAGGGTGCTTTTGGGTTGACCAAAGGGTTCATGGACACCTTTGGGGCATTTTGGAGTGACCAAGCGATTGCGGGAATCCTTGGAGCTTTTTTTTTTGGAGTGAGTGACAAAATGCGTAGATTTTTATCTTTGTTTATGATTTTTTTTTTTTTTTGATTTTTTTTTGTCTAAACAGAAAATAGCATACACACACAAGCAATGCTTATCTCTTTTAAAGATTAATAGTGTGCCCTAAATCTGGTTTAGTGTGTTTTTGTTGTTTGTTTTGTTTTTGAATATTTTTGTGAAACATTTAAATGCAAGTTTGAAGGCTCTTATGACTCCCAATATGGTCGCCCCTTCAATATACCATTGCCGGACCAATATACCAACCTCTCTATATACCCACCCTTACATGAGGGAGACTATAGGTACGTGAGAACAATGATACGTGGAACATAGGCGGTACGAAAGGGGAATCGCTCTGTTTATGACACCTACCATAGAAGACTTATCCTCGCGTGCTGGGAATCACCCCAAGCTACACTCGGTCAGCTTTCGTCAGGATTTACGTCTAGCAACAGTCGCGATCGAGGTAATGGATGTAATATATCAAGCCAAAGTGATAATGGAATCCACCTTTGGTCTTGTTCAAGGGTTGGGGTTTTACGACCAACGCCTTGGTTTAAAATGCCTCGTGATGTGTGGGGTTCGTTTTAATTGTGCAAAATTGAAACAGGCAAACGAAAAGAAATCTTTCCCTAAGCCATACAAACTGAAAACCAGAAAACAGAAAAACAGAAATTTGACAGAAGCTGTAAAAAACCCCTACCTCTTCTCTGCCTAACAGGATGTCTCTGATTTGCTCTGAAAATTGCACAAAATTATAATCGTCCCTGGGTGGAGCGAATAACAGACCGTAATCGTCACAGGGTGGAACAAATAGTTTATTCGTCCCAGGGTGAGACGAGTGCCAATTCTGTAATCGTCACGTGAAGAGACGAATAACAGTCCGAGGATAAAAAAATAGGTACCTGTAAAAACAAGCAATTTTAGATCAGTAAATTAACCTAAAAAAATAGAGTATAGTCGTCCCACCGTGATCGCCATTGAAAGCACGAGATTCCGGAAGCAAAAGGAAAACTATAACTATGCAATATAAGACAAAATGTAACGCTTTAATCCTATGCACAAAAACAAGGAAAGGAGATAAATTGGAGACGAAAGAAAAGATGTAAGGAAATCATAGCCCTCTTTATTCAAATTTCTTATCACTCGTGTTACATAGACGTCTCCTCCCTTTTTAGGGGCTAGGAGCGTTAAATTGGTCTTTGTTACAATTTGTGACTTAGTCTTCCTCCTTCCGCATGCCCACGTTTGGAATGGGCGGGCCAAATGTTGTCGTCGCTTGCGTTGATAAGGTAGACTCCTCGTCGCTCCTCTAATAGCCTGCAATCTACGCACTCAAAGAAACAAACAAGAAATTCGAGTAGCACTCGTGTATGAAAAATAAAAGATGAATCTTACGATGGTTGAAATGAATCTAAATGAAATGAAAAACTTGACAAAAGCATAAACATGAAACTAAAAGAAATACCACGATTATGAAAGCACAAATCGCTAGTAAGTGAACTAGCAGCACTTCATCGCTCAAAATGCTCCTTCTCGGTATCTCCTTTGGGTGAGGAAACTCACCATTTTATAGACCCAAGGGGTCTCTTTGAATTAACATGCAAAAGTGTTTCTTTGCATGAATGCTTTTGTTTGTGAAGAGAAGACTTCTTCTTGATCAAGGGCTTCTTAACTGCCTCTGTGCATGTCTTTGTGTGTTTTAGAAAAACTCACTTGCACTCCCATGCAATGAAGGGATAACTAAGTGGCAAATCTGAGTTGTCTTAAAAAGCTTACTCTCATTCCCATGCGGTGAAGGGAGAGTCAATTGGCAGATATGAGTTGTCAAAAGAACTCACTCGCACTCCTATGTCATGCAGGAAGAGCTAAGTGGCAGTTCTGAGTTGTTTATATGCCAAGATTTGACTTTTTTCCGGTCAAACCTGACAATCATCCCACCCCGAAGCGAGCGCTTATAATCGTCCCTGGGTGAGACGAGTATCAGTCAGCACTCGTTCCTGGGTAGGACGAGTAAAATTTGCACTCGTACCTGGGTGGGACGAATAAGCAATAAAGTGTCTAAAAGGTGCCAAATTGGTTTTCGACTTGCAAAATTGCTGTGTGAGTGGTTAGAACCACTGTTTAACCTCTGAGGGCTGCCCTAGGGGCTGTGTGTGTTGGTGTGATCAGTGCTTGTAATCACATAATCGGATTGGTGCTATTTTGGTGTCTACATTATGACAGTTATAACATTCTACTGCATAATTCATCAGAGGTTAAAAAACATTTCTACTGGTAAAATTCCTTGGTCCTACATTATACTTGCAGTCTGAAATCTAATGTCCATAACCATTGCATTTAAAATAGTAACCAAAAAATGGATGATTGAACCTGGGTGATGGTCTTTGACATGTTGTCATAGGAGCCATAAATATTCTTCTTCTTTGATGTGTGACATTGGTGAATCCATCATTGTCAATTATCCTTTTGTGCCTTGCATTATTGCTTTCTTTTACATGAGTCATTTTTCCTTGATCAACCTATTTCTTATCTTCATTCTTTATGGATTCTACATTTATGGCCTTTGATCCATTTGATGATTCTCCTTCGACGAAGCCCAAACCAAATTTGATGCCTGAAGGCCTTTGGTTATTTATAATCTTATCCAGCTTCAAAGAACTTTCTTTGCGTTTGTGATAACAACTAATTTTACGATTCGTCTCTTCTATCTGCATCCTTAAATCAACATTCTCTTCTTCTAGCTTGCTATAATAATCTATTTTCATGGTTATTTGCACTTCGAGATCTTCAGATATTTTCTTGTATTATTCTATCTGTAATTTCAAACTGGTTATGATTTCATTTGCATCCTCAAGCTTTCTTGAAATTTTCTTATTCTTTTTCCTTTCTATCTTCAATTCATCCAGAGCTGCAATTAGTTCCTCTTCCAAATTTATTTCTGCATCAATTTATTCTTCATCACATTCCTGTTCTTTTTCTAATTTTTCTTCTTTGATTGCCATGAAAAGAGCTTCACCTGTTTCCTCTTCAAAATCCTCATCGGAGCTGTCTTCTGATGAACTGACATTCTTGGAGATGAAACTTTTCTTCTTGAAGTTGCCTTTTCTGAAATTTGGTTTTTTCTTCCAGTCACTTCTTTCTTGGTGCGATCCTTCATCACTTTTGTTCTTCTCATTAAGTGGACATTTATCTGCAAAATGCCCAATGCCTCCACAGTTGAAAAATTTAAACGGTAACTTTCCTCTGTATTTTCCTTTTCCCCTTTTTAGTTTTCAAACAAAGTTTGCTTCCATTTCATCTGATGTCTCTTCTTCCTTGGATTCTTATTTTGCTTTCATATTTTTAAGGGCTTTAAAAGCAGCTTCTCTGTTTGTGGGTTTAGATTTTCCTATTCTCATCTCATATGCAATCAAGGAACCATGCATCTCATCCATACTAAAGTAAATTAGATCTTTAGCTTCTTCTATAGTTGAGACTTTAGAATCAAATCTTTGGGAAAGAGATATTAATACCTTTTTCACAATGACAGTCTCTAGTTTCCTCGTCGAGTCCTCTAATCGCATTAATGAATTCATTAACTCTCAGCATATATGCCTCTATGTTCTCATCGTCATTCATATTTAATGCTTCGAACTGATCTTGATGTGTTTGTAACTTGGCCTCCTTGATCTTATCGTCTCCTTCATGAATACTCCTCAGTTTGTCCCATATTTTCTTTTTCATTTTCCAACTAATAATCTTTACCAGTTCACTATCCACTAATCTGCACATGATAGCATTCTTTGCTTTTGAGTTATTCTCAAACATTTTCTTACCGACAACATCGGTTGGAGTGGTGGGTATTGTGTATCCACTATCTACTGAATCCCAAATGTCGTATCCCAAAGCACAAAGAAATGTCTACATCCTGACTCTCCAAAATGCATAATTAGATCCATCAAACAATAGTGCTTTGTTTGATGAGAAGCCTTCACCACCTGCCATTGTGTCACTTCCAAGATCACCCTAGCCGATTAAGCTTGTTCAGGAACTTGGCTCTAATACCAATTGTTAGTCTCACAATGGCACTAAGAGGGGGGGTGAATCAGTGTAGTTCTTTAAACTTAAATCCACAACTCTTAAAGCTGAAACAATTAAAACTTAAAACCAAATAAAACAAGTATTACAAGAGAACATCACACAACACAAGATTTACCAAAGTTCACCAATTTGGCTACTTCTCAAAAATGACTACTTGGACTCCCATCCAAATCTAGCCTTTGTAAAGCACTAACTTTATAATCAATTTACCAACACCCAATAGAAGGAGCACCAACCCCTGATTTATCTGCTCCAACAGAAAGGAGCACCAACCCCTGATTTACCAGCACCAATTGGAAGGAGCACCAACCCCTGATTTACTAGCACCAACTGGAAGGAGCACCAACCCCTGATGCCAAGCAACAAATTGGACTTCAATTTTGAATCTAGAAGTTTGATAGAAAAATACCTTCGCTTTTACAAGACCCTGATTGGTCTATTACTTACCCAATCTCTCTCACTGTTCATGAAACACACACATCTTTTGTGCTCTTACAGCCGCACTTCACCCTCTTTCAGTCGCCTCTCTACGCACACTCTATGCACTCTCTTCGCACTCTCTGTGCACACTCTACGCACCCTTTGCGCACTCTCTTCGCACACTCTATGCCCTTACAACTACACTTAGCGCTTGTCTTTTCCATTTGCACTCTTTGCGCACTCTACTCTCTCTACGCACTCACAGCTGCACTTAGCACTTTTTCAACACAATTCAATTCACCAAGCAACACTCCTTTTATAACAATATTTTCATAATGTAATTCCTGGTCTTAGTCGGCTTTCATTGCACTCCTGGTCTTCGTCGACTTTTATAACAATATTTTCATAATGTAACTCCTTGTCTTAGTCGGCTTTCATTGCACTCCTGGTCTTCGTCGGCTTTTATAACAATATTTTCATAATGTAACTCCTTGTCTTCGTCGACTTTCATCGGTCTTCGTCGGCTTCAACTAATGAAGATGTTCGGTATATCCACCGCTTGAAGATTTCATTCTGTAACAGTCCCTGTAATCACCGTACTGACTTTTGTTCACTCTTCTTATTTTAGCTGCATGAATTCACTTTGTAATGGCCCCTGTAACTGCCGTAGTGACGTCCATCCACTGTCACACTTCTTATTTCAATTGGGTTCTTCTTCTTGCATCGTGCACATGCGACCTATCATGAAATCGTGACATTTCTGCCTCTTTGTCTTCTTTTGTTGCTTTTGGCCATGAAAATACATGTTGCGATATCGTGACATTTTTGCCTCTTTGTCCTTTTATTGACTTTAGCCCATGAAAATACAACATGTCATGATATCCCGACACTTCCGCCTCCATACTCTTTCTATTTTATTTTGTCGTGATATCATGACACTTTTGCCTCCGTACTCTTTCTCTTTGCTTTTATTGCGATATCACGATACTTTTTCTCTCTTGCTCTTTCTCTTCTCTTCTGGTCACGAAACTGCAACATGTCACGATATCACGACACTTTTTCTCTCTTGCTATTTCTCTTCTCTTTTGGTCACGAAAATGCGACATGTCACGATATCATGACACTTTTTCTCTCTTGCTCTTTCTCTTCTCTTCTGGTCATGAAAATGTGACATGTCGCGATATCGCGACACTTTTTACTTCTTACTCTTTCTCTTGTAACATGTCACGATATCGTGACACTTTTTCTTTCTTACTATATTTTACTTTTCCTTTGATCTTTAGCATATGGGCCACTTCGGTCTTCTTGGAAAATCACTGTACATACTCTGAATAGCTTCTGAACTCCTGTCCACTACATCAAACGATTTATCTGACTGTGTTGACAACAATGACAATACTTTCGCTGCACCTTGCTCAACAACATGACACCTACTATATACTCAAACACTAAAACACTCTAAAATAAACTATTTACAAGGTAATTACCTTAATATTGCAAGGTACCAAATAATGTAGTATTTCCAATAGAATCTAACATATATAAAGAGACTTTTAAAATTATTATTTGCTTGATATAAAATATATTTTCCTTTAAAAATGGTTATTTGAAAAATAAAATAAGAGGAAGTGGAAAATTCTCCAATGTTCATCTCCAGGGATCTCTCATAAGAGTTTTATTTAAGCTTCATCTTGATAAGCCACTTTCTTGGATTATTTTGTCCAAATTTCTTGGTTAGTTGAACTTCATTTCTTCAATTTTAATTTGAGCTTCTCAGTTTATCTTTACAATTTCTCAACATTTATTTTGGTGATATTAATGAAATATTTCTAGGACCCCATCCTAACATTACTATGTAATGGACCCCTTTCGAACATGGAGAACCCATCCTAATAATATTAAGTTATATTTATATTATGTATGTGCTACTTGAGGCACCTAGGCAAGTAGGGCCATTTAAAGTAACTGTTATTGTTGGAGGTATTACATTATTTGGTACCTTAAGCACCATCTAGTACTATTGCAAATATTTAGTTTAGGGAGTGTGTGTTTTATATTTTTTAAAAATATGTGTTTAAGTGAAAAGAGTATTTATGTGTCAAGTGTGCAAGTTTGAGTTGTAAGTGAAAGATATAAAGCATGCAAGAGTGATTTGTAAGTGAAAGGTGTCAAGAGTGCGAGTGAAGAGTCATGAAGTATGGAAGTGAATAGTAATATGATATGTGTCAAGATGTGAACCGGAAGGTTATGTAATCATAAGATACTTTGTGATAATGTGAGTCATGCAAAAGGTTACATCTCCTATGAGTTTGAGGAGAGAAAAAGTCATGAGTATTATTATATATTGGAGACAAAGCTCCATGCAATGTAATATTTTTTAAATATAAGAAATACTGATTTATGAATGCAATAGTGAAATTTCTATTTGCAATATTGGTGTTTTCATTGAATGTTATTTTGTGTGACTCTATGATCTGGAAAACCTAAACCCGTGAAACCTTTGGGCTCACTTGCTAATAGTGGTATCAAAGCCATTTTAGCTAGTCCTATCTAATATGGAGAGATAAATAAAGGGTGATAAGATGGAAGGAGAAAATTTATTGTTAATAGAGAGTTAAAGGAGGATGAGAAGAATATTGAGAAAAATATGATTGATAGAAAAAGAAGTGAGAATATTGGACAAAGATATTGTTGGAGTTAGAGATAATTGTTGAGGAACTTGAGGAAAGTAGAGTAAGTGAAGATTATTGGAAGAAGATATTGCTAGAATATATGGAAGATATTATTTGAAGCCATATATTGGATGTTGAAGGATGATGAATAGTGTTGTAGTGGTGTAGTGGAGTTTTCTAAAAGACATAGAGGATAAGACTTGTTATTGAGTGTTGGATGACTACTATTTTCTAGATTTAATGTGAGATGTGGAGAGAAAGCTTGCTAATGTTATTTGTTGAAGTGAATGTGAAAGAAGATGTGAAAGTATGAGTGTAGGCTAGAATATAGTAATCTAAGTGTAAATAGTGTAGAAGAAGATCTTTGGTGAAGATAAATCTTGATGGAGTGAACATAGAAATCTAAGGAAGCTTGTTAGACACCTAAAAGTACAAGTGTGAGAATTGAGCATAGACATATAGACCTAAGAATATTAAAAGAAGTTAAGCATAGAAATATGACCTGACTTAGAGAAGATGAAGACAATGTAATAGATTTGTTAAAGTGTAGAATGTTTGGTGGAAGAGAACAATATGGATAACACTTCAGATAGTGGGATGGTGTAGACAATACCCTAATTTGGTGCAAAACAAAGAAGTAGCAAGGAATAAGGTCAAATATTAAGGTTTTAAGATTATTAAAGGGTGATTTAATTTATAAGTTGTTCATAATTTTGATTTAAGAAGTTATAAGTATTTTTAGATTAATTTGGAAATATTGATAATTAAAGGTTAAAATTGGGAGAGAGAAGGAATTTAAAAGGGGAATGCATTAACTAGGGGGAATAAGTGAATCGTTTGTTTCAAATTTGATTGAGAAAAAATGAATTAATTGAGAGAAAATGAAATTTAATTAAATGAAATAAAATGAACTTGAGTTTTTGAAGATTGAAAATTAGGATTGAAATTTAAAAGGAGAATTTGTGGAATTATGAAATTAAGTTTGAGAATTAGGAAGACATAAGTGGCAATTGAAAATTCAAATTTGAATTTCAAATTTGAGGGAATAATATGAAATTAAAAAAATTGGGAGTTATAAGAAGAGAAAAATGAATTGAAATTGATTGAATATTAGAACCATTTCTATCATAGAAAATACTAAATTTTCCTCTCTAAATCACAAATTTTGAAAGGACCAAATTTTACATCATCGAAAAATAAAATGAAATCAATTATCATTGTTGAGAAACTTTGGGATATTGTAAATGGAACAAAGAACATGCTAGAATATGAAATTGGAAAATAAAAATTTAAGGATGATGATGCAAAAGCTCTTATGCTAATCACATTTGGCATAACAAATGAAATTCAGCCATATATAAGTGAAGTAGAGACTTCAAAATTTCTTGGGAAAAATTATGCAAAATATTTGAAGGAAAGAATCAAGAAACTATTTTGTAGTTGTAATCACAATTATATTCTTTGAAATTTCATAGTGGATAAAGTATAGAAATTTTCCTTTAAAGGATAGCAAAATTTAAATCTAAGTTACTAACTTTGGGAGAAAAAGGGAAAGATACGTTTCTTGTCCAAGTTACATTAAGAGATCTCCCAAAAACATTCAAAATTTTAGTCAATTCTCTTCAAGTGCTAAATAAAACCACATCCTTTGATGAATTAGTTAAATTTTTTCAATAATATGAAGTGAAAAATATAGTCAGAGATGAAATAACTAATGATGCTCTTATATAAAAGAGAAATGCATCAAAAAATATAGCAACATCATCATAGTCTCACCCAGAATGGAGAAGCAAATGTTGCCACATATGCAATATAAAAGGTCATACTACAAACTATTATAGATATAATTCTTTAAAATAAATAAATCAAATGAATAGACCATTTCAAAGGCTTCAACCCAGACATAATCACCCTCAATATACACTTGTGCAACCACAATAACCAAAATAAGAAAATAGAAAAGGAAACTTAGTTCAAGCAATTGAAAAAGTAGAAAATAAAGATGAAAATGAAATAAGATCCCTTACAGGAAGGATTATAGATAATGAAGATGAATATCAAATTGAGGATGCATGTGATAAGAATGATAATACAAATCATTTAAAAATTTCTAAAGGCATTGATATGTTAGATGCTAAAATAAAAGTTGCTAAAAAAAGACATTAAACAGGAAGGATTATAGACAATGAAGATGAAGATTAAATTGAGGATGCATATGATAAGAATGATAATATAAATAATTTAAAAATTTCTAAAGGTATTGATGTGTTAGATGTTAAAATAAAAGTTGCTAAAAAAAAGACTTTAAAAATAAATGAAATATGTGGATTAAAATCAAGATCATTTTAGAATTGTAAGATTTGTGAGAAGACTAAACCAAAAACATGTCACAAAGAAAAAATTGAAATACATTATGGATGGATCAAAAAATCAAAATGGAATAGGATTATGGACATGTTAAAATATTTTTATGGACATAAATAAATTCTAAAAAATATTGCAAGGAACATGTTAATATATCAGTGCAAGAACCAGAGCTAAAAGTTAAAGACAAGAATCAAATATTGAAGGCTAAAAGGCTTCAAAAAAATAATGTAATACGAGGGGGTGTTGGAGGTATTACATTATTTGGTACCTTAAGTACCATTGAGTATTATTGTAAATATTTAGTTTAGAGAGTGTATATTTAATATTTTTTAAAAGTATATATCAAATTGTGAAGAGTGTTTATGTGTCAAGTGTGCAAGTGTGAGTTATAAGCGAAAGGTGTCAAGACTACAAGTGAAGAGTCATGAGTGTTAGGTGTCAAGTGTGGAAGTGAAGATTCATATGAGATGTGCCAATATATGAAGTAGGATGTTATGTAATCATGAGACGCATGTGAAAGGTTGCATCTACCATGAGTTTGAGGAGAGCAAAAATCATGAGTATTATTATATATTGGAGATAAAGCTCCATGCAATGTAATGTTTTTTGAATATAAGAAATATTGATTTATGAATATAATAGTGAAGTTTTTATTGTGCAATATTGAATTTTTCATTGAATGTAATTTTGTGTGAGTAGCTCTATGATCCTAGAAATATGAACTTGTGAAATAATTGGGCTCACTTGCAATAGTTATAAAGAATGTAACTACTTGTTTGATAGAAGATTCTAGCTCGAGGGGTTACTTGCATGTGAAGCTGACCCTTGAGAATTATAGTTAGAGTTTTTAAGAGTATTTAAAAGGTAGGGGGCATAACTAAAGGTATCTCATATTTTGTTGTATCAAAGCTCTACCTCTAAGGAGGTAGATTTCCCCCTCAAAGAGGCCCATGATTTTGTAATGTGTCCTTGATTTCTACAATAAAATCTATTGCATTTCCATTTTATCTTGCAATATTATTAATTTAAATTTTATTTTATATTATTATTGCAATATTCTATTGATGTGCTTTTATTTTACTAAAAAATTCATAACAAGTGATATCATAGCACTTTCTAGGGATGCATCCTCCTATAGTGCAAACAATTTGTGTCTTGCTATTTTGACTTGTTAGGTCTAAATTTTCCTTATTTTTATTTTTCTACTTATTATTCTATAAATAAAATTGAAAAAAATAAGCCATTTTTCTCTCTTTTAATTTAATAGGTTAAAAATATGTCAAGGGTTTAAAAATATCATAGAGAAGTTGTTATTGGCTAAGATATATTATCCATAAAGTTTATAGTGAAGTGAGGGGTGATTATAATACAATACCTAGGCCTCAAAGAGCACCCAAATATGGAATTGATCTCCAACATATCTTTGGATATATCAGAAGACCCCCAGGTTTAGAAAATACCTTTAGCAATAAGAAGTTTTTTATCCATGTATCTATCCATAGTACATCAAGAATAACACTTAGGAATATTACCCTCCCATACTATCAAAGAGGTGTGTAGTATGCTTAGGGGTATGTGTGAAACCCTCATAAATTAGTGGCCTAAAATATTGGACCAATCATTATTATTTGTCATTATGGTATAATAGAGGGCTATGGACAAAGCACACCTTGGCCTAATACCACCATATTATAGTCATATGTTACACCTACAAAATACTAACCATAAATTTGAGCATACTAATTACTAAGGAGATTACAACTATCACAATTTTGACCATACTCAAAATATTTTGGATGAAGAAGAAACTATTGGGGTTAGTAATAGTCGAGAACAAAGTCAAATAGGGTAATTATCTATGATAGACAAAAAAATGTTAGATAAGGTAGTTGTCAATAACAATAAAAATATATTCTATTAAGATAGTTGTCAGTAATAATAAATAAGAGTGTTAGATAAGGCAATTATAGTGATAAACACAAAGTCTAACAATATAATTAGGGATAACAAACCAAATAGTAACCGATATGGCAATTGTTGAGAACTAGAGAATAAAGTCTTTTTTCTAGGTGAAGAAAATCCTTAGGAGGAAAACAAAGCACTTGACTACAAACATCTAGGATGCCAAAACATAATTTCAATACCAAGTCCATTGTATTTGTCTTTTAAAACTAATCAGCACCCAAACACTTTTTTGGGATCATTACTAAAAATAGTAACCCCTAGAACAACACTTCTATTTTTAGTAAGTCAGTTAGGGTGGTCTAAATCATAAGTATATGACTAAAGATACTAGAGGATATATGAGAAAGTTGAAATAAAACTAATTTATGGGACAAATAAATCAACAACTTAGTAACTTATATAACCAATTGGCACATGTTGGACACAAAGTTAAACATTTGAAAGATCACATGTAGGTCATGAAATATGACCAGATTAATGTCAAAATAAAGATTGAAGAAAAATTTCTTAAGGTTGAAGAGCACTAAAGAGACAACTATGAAATTATGCCACCAAATTAACTTTGAAGGACTAGGTGGTAGCTCAAGAAATAGAAGTAAAGAAAACCATAATGCACTTTTTGACACCAATATCCCATTAAAATTCCCAAATCAAACTTTTCCAAGTTTATTGGAAAGGACCCTAATGATTGCTTGTGTCAAGAAGATCAATTATTTAAACTCCATAATGTCCCTTGATATTTATGGGTCACCATGGGATCCTTTAACTTTGAACCAAGGCCCTATAATGGTATTAGTGGGTATAGAACATGACTCCTGAACTTTCTTGGAAATACTTTAAGTCCCAATTACACATTCATTTTAGCCCTAGTGAATATGACGACTCTATAAGAGCCTTAACGAAACTAAAATAGATCTCTACTATTTGAGAGTATCGGACTTAGTTTGAGGAGTTGGCTAATAGGACAAGGGTTTTGAATGAAGGATTTTTTTTAGAGTTTTTTTATTAGTGGGTTGAAAGATGATATCAAGGCTGACGTTAAAATGTTCAAACCACACTCTATGATGTAAGCCTTAATATTGGCTAGACTAGTGGAGGAAATATTTTTTTCTCAAAGGTAGTCATTTAAATTTCCATAGGCTAAACATTCATTTCCATCCTAGTTCACATTGATTACCAGTAGTAAATCTCCACCAATTAAGCAATTGACTAGGGAGGAAATGGATGACTACAGAGCCCAAGGCTTATGTTATAATTATGATGAGAAACATTTTTGAAGGCATAAACGTGTATGATAGAAATTATTATTTTTGGATGTGAATGACTTAGAAATGAATGAAATACTTGATAAAGAAGTAGAATTGTAGGACAAAGAGCCTTGGGATGATGGTGGAGCATAATAAGAACCACAACCAAAGACTTTTGTCCATACACTTACAAGAATATTGACTCCTCAGATGATGAAGATAGTAGGATTATTCAAATGACAAAGAACTATAATTCTTATTAATTTAGGTAGTACCCATAATTTCATTGATACTCAATTAGCTAAGCAAGCAAACTACTAGATACATACTCACAATTCTTTTGAAGTCATAGTGGCAAATGGAGGAACATTACTTTGTAAGGGTAAATGTTAAAATGTCAAGTTGAAGATAGGGGACTATAAACTCAAAACTAATATGTTCACCCTTCCACTTGGAGGATGTGATGTTGTGTTGGTGGTAAAGTGGCTTCATACTTTAAGGATGGTAGCATAGAAATTTGTCAATCTAAGGATGCAATTCTCTTAGAATGGGAGTTGTATGCTATCTATGGTTCACATGAAGGATCTCCATAGGTTATCACTTCAAGTTGGATGGAAAAAATATTAAAACAACTCAAGGGAATTTGCAACTCATTTTGACTAAACATAATGTATTTTTTTTTGAACTGATGGGATTACCTCCACATTGTTCCTATGATTATAGAATACAATTGATACTAGATATCTTACCACCTAACATCAAACTCTACAGATGCCCTTATGTGCTAAAATAAAAAATTGAGAAGTTTGTGCAAGAGTTACTAAAAATCGGGGTAATTCAACCTAGTAAATGGTCCTTATTCTTTATTGATGCTATTAGTTAAAAATAAATATGGGTCATGGCAGTTGTGTATAAAATTTTATGAGCTTAATAATATCACCATTAAGGTTAAATTTTCTATGCCTATGATTGATGAGTTATTGGATGATTACACGACATAAATATTTTCTCCAAGTTGGATCTCCACTCTAGTTATCATCAGATAAAGCTCAAGGAGGAAGACATTCCAAACTCATGAGGGATATTATGAATTTTTGATCATGCCATATGGCCTAACTAATGAACCTTCAACATGTTCAAAGCCTCATAAATAATGCCTTCAATCCATTCCTTCACAAGTTTATTCTGGTCTTCTTCAATGATATTCTCATCTACAGACACACTTGGACCAAACACCTACAATATTTGGATCAAACTTTTCAACTATTATAGGACCATAATTTATTTTTTAAATAATCTAAATATTTCTTTGGAATATAGGAGGTAGAATATTTGGGGTATATTGCTTCACAAGAGGAGTTAAGGTTGATCTAAATAAAATTGAAGCTATACAAAATTGGTCTAAGCCACAAACTCTCAAGCCACTTTGAGGATTTTGAGTCTCACGGCTACAACTGCTGATTCATAAAGGGTTATGGAAATATAGAAACTCCACTTATTTCCATGTTAAAAAATAAACTCATTTATGTGGTCAACTCCCATAGAAAAATATTTTGTAGATCTCAAGGAAGCCATGACTTCAACACTAGTGCTATCCACCCTCGATTTTTCTAAACCCTTTATAATTGAAAGTGATACCTCAAGCCATGGCATTGGTGCCATGTTAATACAATAAGGGAAACCACTAGCTTTAACTTCTAGGGTATTATCATGGAAAATTTTTGGGAAGTCTACTTATGATAAGGAAATGATGGCCATCCTCCATGATGATAATCATTGGCTATCATATCTCATTGGGAGGTATTTCTCCATCAAAATAGACCATCAAAGTTTGAAATATTTTTTGGTTGGCTTTTTATCCAGATTATCATAGCTCCCAATGTTCAAGATCAAAATATATTATTTAATATTTGAGAATTAAATATATGTGGCCAATATTAATAAAGAAACATTCATATAGAATACAAATAATGAAGTAAAATGACCAGTATCATTCATGTGATAACACAAAGAAAACTTACAATAGAATTGCTCAAATTGAATACAAGCTTCTATATTATCAATGCTTGAATGACTTCTTTGATATATTACATGGAGCTTTGTCTCTATAATACAAATAGAATCCACTCTAGCACAATAGAAATGGGTCTCAAAATAATGGGGTTACGATTATGACATTGTTTATAAGAAAAGGAAGAAAAATATTGTGGGAGATGCCCTCTCATGTCAATTTGAGGTTTAGGAAACATTGTGTACCCTTGCATCCCCACTTCCTCAGTGGGTCTCCCAGTTGTAAGGAGTAGACAAGGACCCACCATTGCAAATCATATAGGAACAACTTCAAAGGGATATCAATATTCACATAGGGTAAATATTGGATGCACAATTTTTGAGATACAAAGCTCGACTTGTGGTTCCTAAAACCTCACCACTCCATGAGGAAATCATGAAAGAAATGCATGCTTCATCCACTATAGACCCTTCAATATATTTGAAGACATGAGCAAACTAAATGATATTCCTATTGAGAGAGGATGAAAAATAATATCTAGACTTTTGTGGTGGAATGTGTGATATTCCAATAGATGAAGGAAGAAATGGTTTGTAATTTGAGCACTCTACAACCATTATCAATCCTAGAAAATGTATGGACTAATATCTCCATGGATTTTATTGAAAGACTTCCTAAGGGGGAAATTAGTCATTCTTGTGGTGGTGGATCTTCTCTCATAGTATGATCATTTTTGTTCCCTTACCCACCCTTACCATCAAGGTTGTGCATAGTGGCTAATCATTGTTAATTAATGAATATTTTAATTTTTGAAATTTGGAATTAGCTAATATTGGGGACCCTTGACTGGGGACCATTAGCAAAAAAAATTGGGTGTTAATAGTTTTTGGGTAGATTCACCCAATTTTATAATAATTGGACCATTTTAAGTTTAAATATCTAATATTATCCCTAATAATAAGGGACCTTTTCAGCTTGAAATTATAAAGAATTTATATTTCAAAATTGATTCGCCCCATTTTTATAAATACATTTTAAGGCCAACCCCTTACGCATAACCCTGATTACAATACCTCCACTATTGTTCAAAGATTTATGGATTCTATTTTTAAACTCCATGATATGCCAAAATCAATTATGTTTGACAGTGACCCCACCTTCACCAGTCAATTTTGGTTGTTTAAAATGCAAGGAACATAACTATGAATGAGCTCAGCCTACCATCATAGATTGATGGGTAAACTAAGATTTCCAATAAATTATTGGAGATCTACCTTTATTATTTTACCTCATATCATCCAACATAGTAGGCTAAGTGACTGTCATTAGCTGAATGGTGGTATAAAACTTCATTCCATACAACTTCCAAGATAATTTCTTTTGAGGTAGTTTATGGGTACCCACTCCCATCCTCCTCCTCATATGTTCCCAAGAAAATCCAAGGTTTAGGTTATGGATGCCACTCTTTAGGAGTGCATCCAAATTTTGCAACAATTGAAGGAGAATTTGGTGATGACTCAAAACTAGATGCAATAATAGGCTAACCAACACCATTCTAAGTACAAATTTAATTTAGAAAATATGGTATTTCTTTGACTCCAACCCTAAAATAAATATTTAGTGCAACTTCATTCTCATCAAAAGTTGGTATTATGATTTTATGGATTGCACTAGGTATTATAGTGGATTGGATAAGTGACCCATAAGTTTGAGTTACCACCTTCTAAGATCCATCTAGTCTTTCATATCTCTTGTATCAAGAAGGTACTTGAAAATCACATTCAAGTCCAATCGACACTTCCTGAGTTAGAATATTAATACTTAATCATCCTAGAGATGGAAAACATCTTGGATTTAAGAACCCACACTCTCTATAACAACATAATCACGAAAGTCATGGTCTACTAGCAGGGTTTATAGCTAGAAGATGCTACATGGGAGCCTCTCAAGTAGCTACAATGGTAGTTTTATCATCTCTATATTTGTTTTTTTGAAAGCGAAGGGAATTTTAGGACCTCATCCTAACAATACTATGGAATGACCCACTTTTTAACATGGTGATCCCATATTAATAATATTATGTAATATTTTATATTATGTATGTGACATTTGAGGCACCTACACAAGTGGATCCATTTAATGTAATTATAAAGAATGTAATTGATTTTTTGGTAGAAGTATCTAGCTCAAGTGGCAACTTGCATGTGAAGTCAACCCTTGAATGTTTTAGTTAGGATTTCTAAGATTATTTAAAAAGGCAAGGGTGCATAGCTAAAGGCATCTCATCTTTTATTGTATCGAAGCTTTGCTTCTAAGAGGTTTTTCCCTTGAAGAGGTCTATGATTTTGTAATGTGTTCTTGCTTTTTGTAAAATATTTTATCGCATTTACATTTTCTCTTGAAATATTATTAATTTCATCCTCACTTTCTATCATTATTACAATATTTTTTCAACATGTTTTTATTTTACTACAAGGTTCATAACAAATCTAGAATTATTGAGTCTTACTATGATATAAAAGGAAAATGTTTACTTATGGTTTACCTTGAAACTATAATTGAAGCTTTGAATTTAATTTATTTTATTTTCTTTACCTCTATATCATATAATTGTATATTTTTATGCACGTGTTTTATTTTACATTCAAAACTTATTTATTTGCTATGTTGCTTTTATGGCTAGAATAATAAACATAGTTAATGGTGTTCTCCCTTCTACTATGTATGTTTAACAATTAATTTTATTTAGGTGAATTTTAAATTTAAATGACTATATGTTCAAAGTAAATATACCCTTCTTTGTAACTAAGAATTTATTATGCTACGACACTTTTATTTAATTTGCTTCCTTGAATAAATGGAATGAATTTCACTACAAGGTCATAAAAATTTGATGGTAAACTAAATTTAAAATTATGAATGTCCAATGAACATTATGCATGTCTTGACTACTTATAATTATGACCATGAAATCAAATGACTTCTAGGTTCTAGTTTAGATTTTAAAAATATGCATAAAAATCTTGTTCTATGTATTTGTGGAAGTTAATTCCAATGTTTGTATATATATTTAAGTTGATGACCATTCAAGATGTTCATATGTTAAACAAATTCTTAGGGGTATATGTTTATTTATTGTATTGTCATTGACATGGCATAAGATTTGTGTTGGAGTTCATTGGCAAAATTTTATCAAATAAAGGATGCTCTAAATGAAGATGAATGTAATAGATAGAAGGATATATGTTGAAGACACCACTTAACAAAGATATTTTGTTTAAACATAATTGACATTGGTTGAATTCAAAATGATAATGAATATCAAAACTTGATAAATACGATAAGGATTTTATTTTGATCCTTAGAAAATTAGTATCCCCTATATCTACTAAGAAAAATTAAAACAAGTTAATCTTGTACTTGTTGGTGCAAAATATGCCTTTGGTTACGTTTGCACCCAAGACTTTGCCAACATTGAATGACCAGGTTTAAAACAAAGATTACTCGGCTCAATCTCTAGAGAAGGCTGGTTCCTTGCTTAGTTGTAGAAAAAGGGGAAAGAGTAAAGTGCATAAATAAAGGGAAATATTAGTATTTCTAGAAACATCAAAGGGGTATAGGTTACACAATAGTAAGGAAATGCATGTAGTTTTTGCTGAAAAGAATCCTTTAAACCACTAGATGGAAATAACTAGTTCTTTGGTGCATATTAAAACAATCATTAACTTTACTAAAATCATTAACTCCAGAACTACTAAAATTAAAGCACATAAATCCAGAGATAGAATCAAAGCAATTTATATTCAACATAATTTATATAGAAGTTAACATTCATACATACATGGTCGCATACCATTAAACGAAAAGCCAAAATGAAGAGCTTATTTTATTGCTTTCAGAAGTCTGTATACATTACCTTGTAAACGTCAAAGAGCTGACCCTTTATTAGAGTCACTCATCCTATATATACATCTTCTTACAATAAAAAAACTAAAGTTTGTTACAATGACATGTTAGTTGGCTCATTCTGGTAAGATGCTACGCAACACCATTGGATCAAGAAGGAATAAAGTAGTGCGGTCTTCAAAAACAAACAATTGAGATTTTTTAGTTACCACACGTTCGCATCAATCTTCTCAGAGATGTCATGGTCCAACTATATTCCACTCTATCTAGATCTCAACCAACAAAAACTATACTGGTCATGAAATCATGACTATTTTTTGCCTTCTCTTCTTTTTGGGCTCTCAACTAACAAAAACTAGATCGTGAAATTGTGACTATTTTTAGCCTTCTCTTCTTTTCAGGCTCTCAACCAACAAAAACTAGATCAGTCACGAAATCCTAAATATTTTTTACCTTCTCTTATTTTCAAGCTCTCGATCAACAAAAACTGGATGGGTCACAAAATCATGGCTATTTTCTACCTTGTCTTCTTTTCGAGCTCTCAAACAACAAAAAATGGACCGGTCATGAAATCACAACTATTTTCTATCTTCTCTTGTTTTAGGGCTCTCGACTGACAAAAACTAGACTGGTTGTGAAATCATGACTATATTCTATACTTAGCAAAATTTTGAGAAGTTTCTTCACTCCCCTAGCGTAGTCATTTTGACCTACATTATTGGTGCCTCTTGGGGAATTCTACTGGTAGAATATAAGTCCAAAACCTTCATCCATTGGGGATTGAAGTAAAAAGAATAAAAATAAAGGAGGGATATAGAGTAAAATTTTGTTTCCTCTTCACTACCACTATTATTCTAGGATGTCTTCTTCAATTGATTTCCCTACTTCAGTTTTTGCCTAATTGCTTGTTGAGGCTTTTTTAGCCTTCTTTTATTTTTCTATCTTTTAGATGACCTCATTATAAGTAGTGTAGACCTTGTTATAAGTCTCTTCATCTGGGTCAGAAGTTTCCATGAACGTCTAATATATATATTCTAACTCTTCAACTTATCATAAGACAAAACTTTAAACCTCAAGAATAGCTCGTGCAGGCAAGAGTTGATCAAGGTAAGATCTTGAGCCATCCTAAATATTTGATACTCTTGAATAGTCTCCTCCTATCTATCTATCTCAGATTTATCCTCCATAAAATCTTGTCAGGAAGCTTTAAGCCCATCTTCTCCTAATATTTTTTAGTCATCATCCCAGAAACTTGGCAAACCATAATTTTTTACTATACTTAAATGTTTAAAAATTCTCTTAGCCTCTACTGTAAGCTTGTGGATTAGCTTAGCACTTTCGATCACAAGCTTGTATCTACTAAAGAAAATTTTACCAACTATTTTGGCTTGGGACCATGCTTCATCTTGGGCTCTGCTTCTCACCTTTTCCTATGCACTTTCGACCAGGTTTTGTATCTTTGTTACTATATATAATCTTACTTGTAAGAAGGTGATGGATGCACTAAACTCATCCTCCACCCAACGTAGTTTTTCCTTGATATTTTTTAGGTATAGTAATGTAAGCCTCACTTTCAAGCCTATTTATTGTATATATTTGAACATTTACTTTTTGACTGCCCTTGCTTTTTCTTTGGACAACCCACTAGTTTTGCCCACATCTTCTTGGATTTGTTTACTGAAGATCTTCCACCTGTTTACTTCAAACCTGAATTTGTTCAAAAATATTTTTTGCTTATTATTTATACTTGGCTACTTCATTGAACCTTTCTTCCCACTTCTTAGCCTCATTATTTAGAGCCTATTCAATAGTATTTTTCTCACTCAAGGCTTGCCTCCAAATCTTTCTTGGCCTCTTCAGCTCTGAGGTATTTCTCTTTGTAATATTCTACATTTAAGTATATGGTCACCATGTGGCCTTGGGCCTTTCCACATTCATATTCCATAGGTAGCTGAGTGATGTCTTCAGTGACTATCTCAGCTTGGTAATCTTCTAGAGTCATTTCCCCTTTAGATTTCTATACCAATGGTATCATTTTCATTGTTGAGCGCTACATATTGAGGGGATCTAGAGCTACTAATTTTTTGGTATGAGCTATATTCTTGGAGAATTGACTACAATGGGATTTCCACCAGTCTGAGGTGTTCTGGTTGGTTTTTTTCATCTTCTTGAGCTTAGAGATAGTGGGGTTACTTTCAAAAGAGGAAGTAGGGATAAATTAAAATCTAGAGAAATGGGTACCATGGGGAAAGGAATGTTGACTAGGGTGGTATCCACATTTAATGGTCCTATGAGGGGATTTGTGGAAGTAGATGAGGATGGATTAGATTGGGTTTGAGATGTAGGTGGAGGTTGTGAAGGTGGAGGTTACGAAGGTGGAGGTTGCTGAAATATTATATTTAGGAGTAGAATAGGAAGGGAAATATCTTTGGTATTGAGAAGAGGAATATGTATAAGGGATAGAAATCATACCTGGTAGTTTTGATAACTTTTGTGGGTTTATGTCTTTAGTACTTGGTGGCTCTTCAGCAGGGATTGATTTGTCGGTAGGAACTAACTTCTCTGCAGGAATTGATCCTTTCGCATAGATTGATTCCTTTCAAAGAACTAGTTCATTTGGTTATGGAGCACTAACATCATGATGTTTAGGGGATTGTTCTACATTTTATTCAACAACCTTTATTTCAGAGTGTGCATTAGTTTCTTCCTACCTACTTTTCTTCTACTTCCTTACTACCACTAACTTTGATTTTCTTTGTCTAGGTGAGGATTCAATCATCATCAGACTCTATGTTGAGTGTAGAAGGGGGAATGGATTTAGGATTTGATTTCTTAGGAACTTCTTGTTGCTTGGTGCTAATTCCCTTTCCATTATCTTGATTTACCCTCTCCTTTTCAATAGTAGGAGGGTTCTTATCTAGAGTCCTCTAATAACTGAGTGGAACCTTGTCCGCTAGAGTCTCCAACCATGTGGCATAGTGCTTGTAATATTCAAGGAAAAATTCATTATCAAGCTTTATTCCCCACTTAGAAGTGCTCATATTGATTTGTACTCTCATCATCCACCACGTTAGAATTTTGGTTGATGTCCACTCTGATCCCTTTTTGGACATTCTCTTTATAACTTTTTCTTGCACCACATATTTTGGATTACCTTTAGGGTTATAATACATCACATGTTCATAGAAATTGTGCCACGATGATAATGACTGCATCTGTTCTACATGTCATTTCAACACTTCATTTTCTTCATTATTCCTGCCTTGTTTGTCAATTTCTCTATCTGATAGATGAAATTTTTTTGAAGGAGGTTTTGTTTAAAGAAGCCTGCTTTTCTACAAACATGTCGAGGGGATCATATTTTCACCTCTATGGCAGTTCTACTAACTTTAGTTTTTTTAGGGTTTGAGTGATTCACTCATGATGCCCTTTCTTAGATACAACTATTCCTTCAAACTAGAAAGACATAACGTACATATCAGTTTTACCAATCCTTATTTCGAATTTGCAATTGATATATTACGTTTACCTCACATACTCCAAGGCAAACAATCGATTAGTGATGTAGTGTAGGAGTAGGAAATATTTCCCTATGAAACCATACAGTCTAATAACCACCTCCTATGTTAAAATAAACCAGTCACCTTATTCTGCATGTGGGTGTCGTAAAACATCTCGCACTTTCTAGGGGAGTCTATGTATTTCTCCATATATAATTTTCAAAGTAGGGTCCAGGAATTTCCTATTAAAATTGTAGTATTATTCGATATTTGAAAGCATCATTGTCCATTCATATACTGGTAAAGCTTTCCCCTATTCATATTTATCAATTTTAGATATTAAAGAAAGTCACTTTGACTAAAATAAGAAGAAAATCCATACTAGATAATATGAAAACCTAAAAGTCACATAAGAACCCTTATGTATTCTAGACAAGCCTTCATGTAATTGCTGAAATAGGTAAGATGACCAATCAAAGAAAATTGGTTTTAGTGCACTCATTGGTGATGACAACATAATAGAACTTAGGGTTTGAGATGCACTAAGCTACTAAAATCTACCATCTATGCACCTTTACATCTTATTCTAGCCTCGCCACCATTGCTAACATAGAAAACAATTATTTGTTTTTGAATTTTGATAGGGGATGGGTGTTTCTGGTAGAGTCCCTCTAGTAGGAGGTTCTAGTAATTATGATTGCAGAAACAACTTGATGTTTTGGGTGGGGGTATAATATTTAGCTTACCCAATTGGGTCAAATGGTATGGGTATTAAGGCTGGATTTCTAAAGCCAGCGAAGGCCAACATAATAGCAATGGGATTTATTGAGTGGAAATTTTACCAAATTGCAAAACCACACTCACCCTTAGGATTTTGATCACAAAACCCTCTCTTGCAAAGAAGTTAAAACAAAAACAACTTCTCCAAGGTTTCGCTATATAAGCATTGCACATGTGTATTAGTAATATTTGTGAAGATGTGTAAAATAAGTGCTAGGAATACCTTAGTGATTGCAAGTAACTGTTAACAAGGGGCCTATGTTGGTTTATTTTATCATGCTATACTAATGATTGTTCATGAAACTTAAAAGAAAATATAAATGTGATTGGCCCTCATATGACCACGATGTAAAGCCTTAATTCCTTTTATCTTGAAATGTTTTAAGGTAGATTTTATCTTCTTTTGGTTAAGTAGATTTTAAACAAGTTTTATCTTGCATTAAACCCTACTTTGAACATGAAAATGAAGATTAAAATCTATCTATGAATGTGAATATGAAATGATGAATAGATTCATTAAATGTCGCTTCTATCATGAAGATAAAGATAGCCTTTGATATAATTAATAAATTATCTCTCTTTGATGAAATTAATTTTATGATGAAATTAATTTTCATAAAGAGACGACAATTTATTGCTTTAAAATAATGGCCTTAAAATGTCATTATGAATTATCCCTCTTTAATGAAATCATAATTTTCATAAAGAAGAAATAATTTAATGCTTTAAAGCAATAACCTTTGATGTAATGTATAAATTACCTATCTTTAATGAAATCAGAATTTTCATAAAAAAAAGCAAATTTATTGTTTCGAAAATGATGATCTATGGAATGCCATATAAATTAACCCCATTTAATGATATTGCAATTTAAATAAAGGGCAGTTCATTTATTGCTTGCGAATAAAGATACAAAGCTGAAAAAAATCTGATTTGCCTCAAAATGTAAAAAAAAAATAAAATTTTGAAATTATAAAAATCCTTATAAAACAGTCATTTTCAACAATTTTTATAAATTTGGATTGGCTTCGGAATGAGCTCGAAATTGTTTCGAATGAAATATTGAAGCTCATTCTTCACATCCATGTATTTATTTTTAGCATTTTATTTATTTTTAGATTCAAAGTTTAAAAAAATCTGCAAAAAGAAGAGTTGGAAAAATAAAAATAAAAATCTGAAAATAAAACAAATACTGAACTTAGAAATTCTTCACAGACTGAAAGCATAAATATTCTGCACGAAAACCAGCATTAGTGTTACCCAAATTCACGTAGTCAAACAACTAATGCGGTGCAAGCTTCTAAGAAAATGGTGCAATATATCAAAGAAAAACACTCAAATAAACCATTAAAATGCATAATTTTGATGTATCAAAAAATATCTTCAATATTAAACATGTGTACAAAAAACCTCAGCCCCAAAATAGACATCATGTGATGAAAAAGAAGAATCCAACAATATAACAAAACAATACAACCATGGCTTCCAAAATGGTCAAGTCTTTAGCCTGCAAAAATTCCAGTATCGAGCCTCCCCAAGAAGATCCAGCCCCCGATCTACCATTTCAAACTGTATTTAACATTTTCTCTTCCACTCTTCATTTTCCTTCTCTGGTTCTGAAATACTTTTCGCTTCACATTCTTCCCTGCTTGGTTTCAAAAGACAACGAAAAACGTTTCTCTTTCTTCGTTTCCATACACAGGCTTCAACGACGATTTCACTTCTTTCCTTATCGTAACATTTTCCAATGTTACTCATTTCATCTTTGTCCTTACACCCTCGACCACATTTGAACAATATACTTTCTATCATGTGCCATATGGCAACTAATGCTTTTATTTAGTTATCGTTTTTCAACCATTCTCATCACGCTATATCTTTTATTGCAATACCGTTCTCATCACGCGATATCTTTTATTGCAACAATGTCAGGATCTATTTTAATTAGCTTTCACCAATATATTCTAGGTATTCATCACCACATGGATGGTTAAAACATGCTGGTGCTTACATTTTTCCTTTATAAACAAAGATATCAATAAAAATCTTCACCCTGTCTCCATTGCTTTTATTACAGAGGTCACCTTCCAGCTAATACATAGCTACAAATGTTTCTCCGGTGATAGCCTGAAGAAATGGTGATATTGTATTATGCATGATGCTACGCCTCCACCAGTCTCTATGGGCATCTATTTTGTCTATGATATTCGATATTCTGCATACACCATCACTCTATTTATTTTGATATTCGATATTCTGCATTGTGATCCACCTCAGACATCGAACACCGAGTCTCGTCGAAGTTTCCACTACATGTTAACTGGACGTCCACATGAGGATTTGATACTGCCATCGAGACTGCCACATCAATCTAGTGCTGTGCTGGTCTTATCCATGTCTACTTCGGTGTTCGGTTTGGAAGTTTGCTCCGTTGGTGATGTGTACTTTCAACAATTCAACTACATGCCATCAACGAAAAATGAGGTTCATTAACTCAAATAACACCGAAACACCTAAAACCAGAAAACTTACCTTATCCAATAAAGTCATTCAAAGCTATTTGGCAAGGTAAAATGACTTTAATATTCATTTTAATTTTACCTTTACTCCCTTCATATTTTGCATATGTTTTAATTTGCCCTTTATATTCTTTTGCACGAATGCAATAAGAGAAAGAGAATGAAATAACAATATTTTCATTATTTTATATATATATATATATATATATAAAATTTATTTTTACTTTTTTATTTAATGTTTTCTTTTGCTTATATATATATAAACATATATAAATTTATATTATATATATATATATATATATAATTTTATTTCAAATTTAAAAGGCTTTATTTATTGGAACTCATAATAAAAGGAAAACTTTAAAGATGACATTAAGCATTCAACACAAAAAATTAAACATTAATATATCAAAATAAATGTCACAACAAATTAACAATAAAAAATCATTAGCAACAAATTAACAATAAAAATCGTCAAAAACAATTGTTAACAACAAATTAACAAAAAAAAAATCGTCAGCAACAAATTGACAATAAAAATCATCAAAAAATTGCTAACAACAAATTAACAATAAAAATCATCAGCAACAAATTGACAATAAAAATCGTCAAAAAATTGCTAACAACAAACTAACAAAAAACTACAACATAAAAACAAAGCAAACCCACTAGACACTCAAAACAAAACAAAAACACCCAAACACAAAAATTAAAATGTGGGTCCCCAATTTTGGGGCAAGTTGTGTGACAGTCACAATAGGATCTAGAGTAAAAATTACTTCCCCCTTATAATCCCTAACAATTCTTTGCTTGATGTCATAGAACTTCGACATAGCTCTAATCAAATAAGGGCAAGTGTGGACGGGAGTGCAAAAATACTAGGAAAGCAAAGAATAGTAAGAGAAGGTTCTTGGGCATAATGAAGTCACCTTTTTAGCTATTCTGGCTAGCACGTCCTTTTGAATCTTTTCTGGGTTTCTCTAGGTGATGATCACATCTGCTATCATGACATTTGGGTCTGCAAACTTGACATTCTTTTCCTTTGCCTAATGAGTTTTTGTAGTAGCTAAGGAGGATCCTGTCATGGTTGCATGTTGTAGATTTGTCGTGAAAATTCTCTAAAAGCATTTTGAGTGAAGTTGAAGTTTTGAGTGAATTTGGAGAATGCCTTTTGCTGGGAAAATCTTTGAGAAAGTAGGGGTGCGAGAAAAGGAGCTTCCATGATGTAAATAAGAGCGCATGCATGAATTAGAACACCATACAGTAATTCCAGTAGGTGGTGCATGTTTCGTGAATAATTTTGAACATTTCTAGGAGTCTTATTTCATGTGCCACCTTATTGAAACCAATCGATTCACATCACCTCTCCTTCAAACCAATAAATCACATCATCTTTTGTCAAACCAATAACTTTGCACAAAGTATTTTGAATGGAGTACATTTGAAATTTCAAAAAATGACTTCCTACTAAAGCAAAAAGTGTTGTTATCTGACTTTGACCAGGAAATACCCAAGTGTCATGAAATCGTGATCATTTTGCTTGAAGTGGCCTTTGAATGTCAAAGTGTCACGAAATCATGACTATTTTTCTTGAAGTTACCTCTGAAAGCCAAAGGATTGCAAAATTGTGACCATTTTGCTTGAAGTAACCTCTGAATGCCAAAGTGTCACGAAATCATGACTATTTTGGTTGAAGTGACCTCTGAATGTCAAAGTATCACAAAATCATGACCATTTTACTTGAAGTGGCCTCTGAATGCCAAAGTGTCACAAAATCGTGACCATTCTACTTGAAGTGGCCTCTAAATGCCAAAGTGTCATGAAATCGTGACCATTTTGCTTGAAGTGGCCTCTGAATGCCAAAGTATCATGAAATTGTGACCATTTTACTTGAAGTGGCCTTTGAGTTCCAAAGTGTCACGAAATCATGATAATTTTTCTTCTTCAATAATCTTCTTTGTTTGACCAATGAAAATTGGACGAGTCACAAAATCATGACCCTTCTTTTCAAGGTGCGACTTAAAAAAATATCATATATATAATACAAGGGGGTGGGGAAAATCTATAGCTTACTGGAAATATAGCTTCAGGTGGAAGCCATTAATAAATATAAGTTGTGCTTGACCCTGTTCATCTCTCAACTGGAAGGGATTCTATTGTTTTTCTATAGTTATCTCAAAAGGTCCTTACCAGAAAGCATCAAATTTTTGATGGTTCCTAGGTTTTACTTTTTCTCGTTCCACCTTAGAACCAAGTCTCCTAGGTTGAGGGTAGATATTTTATTGAACCATTTCTTTGTGTCTCTCATGTGTTTCTGATGATGATTATAAGCTTACTATTTTTGCTCTTCTAGCTGTAAGAGTTGTATCAACCTGTTTTCCATTGGTTCTACTTCTTCAATGCCAATTTGATTTAGCAAAGTCAGAGTAGGTATCTCTGTATGTATAGGGATGATAGCTTATTTACCATAGATCAATGAGTAAGGTGATGTGTTGATGGATTTATTTATTGTAATTCCATCAACCCATAATTTTTGATTTATCATAGAATGCCAGCTCCTCTTGTTGTCTCTCAAGGTTCACTTTAAAATTCTAAGTAGGTTCTTATTTGTTGATTTTGCTAAGCCATTTCCTTAAGGGTAGAAATTCGAATAAATATTCAATTAGATCTTGTATTTGCTGGAAAAATCAATCATATTAGTACCTATGAAGGATGAGCTATTGTTTATGACCAATACATTAGGGATATCGAACCTTGTTATTAGACTCTCAAAAAATTCTATCATAACTTCCTGATCATATTTCTTAGTAGGTACTGCTTCAGCCCACTTAGTGAAGTAATCAGTGGTAGTTAAGATATATTTATGCCCAATAGAAGAGTTGGGTTCAATTACCCCAATGAAATCCAAATGCCACTGCTAGAAAGGCTCTTCCACCTAAATAGGTTTTAAAGGTATAGAAGCGTTTCTATTTATCCCAATGTATCTTTGGCATTCTTCATAATTTCTAGTTACTTTGAATGCATATAAGAAAATACATGGCCAATAGAAACTAGTCTTGATTATTTTCAAAGCCGTAGTCTATCTCGAGTAATGTCCACTTGATGGAACTCCATGAAACTTCCAAAACCTTCTACTTTTGATCATAATTTATGCATCGAAGTAATACACCATCCAATTTTTTTTCTATAGTCCTTTAGGTAGTAAGGTATACTTCAAAGCTTGAATCTATTTTATTCTTATTTGTAAAGCATTCAAGCTTATTGGACACTTTACGGTTTAAAAATATCTGATCAATTCATCAACCTAGTCTATGCTTTCTAAAGGTTGATCATCTTATAGAATTGGTTCTTGCACTTGACAAGCTACATACTTTGTTGAGGCTTGTTTGGCAAGTTCTTGACATAAGGATCTACCTCTCACTAGCTTGGTTGGGTGAATTTCAACATCATATTCTTGTATATTTGATACCCAACCAACTCTTTTCTTGCCAAGCTCTCCTTGTATAATGAAGTTCTTGACATCAGGGTGAACCACGTACACAATGGTTCTGCTCTGTGAAAGGAAGTACCTAAACTTTTTTAATGATTTCATGATTGCGTACACTTGTTTTTCTATGAAGTTGTACTTTTCTTCATGTTCTTGCATGGTTTGTGTTAGGAAGGCTATGGTCCTATCTTCATTATCCATCCCTTTTTGAGTAAGGACTGTAGCGTAACTCTCTTGTTCACCTACAACATAGATAATGAAACATCTAGAGTAATCTAGATTCACTAGGATGGGTGCTTGGGCTATCTGTTTCTTTATACTTTTGAAAGCTTTATTTCACAAGTCTGTCCATTTGAACTCAACATATTTCTTCAACACCCAGGTCATAAGATTGATGATTTGCACAAAGTCTATGATGAACTTGCACACAAAGTTTATCTTCCCAAAGAAGGATTGTAGGCCCTTTTTATTCAGAGGTAAGGGGAGGTCTAATAGCACCTTCACTCTATTAGGGTCTATATCCAACCTAAATTTAGAAATGACATGACCAAGAAAGATCTCTTTATCAACTACGAATATGGACTTCTTGGGATTTAAAGAAATATCAAACTCTTTATATTTCTCAAAAACTCTCCTAAGGTGTTCAATGTGATCTTCTTTATGGTGGGAGAAAATTGTCATATAATCTAAGTAGATCACTATGATATTATTTATAAGCTTCCCAAAAGTCACATATGTTGCTCTATAGAAAGTTGCTCTAGCATTGGATAATTTGAAGGGCATCCTTTGGTAAGAAAATGTTCTCCATTTGGTAGTGAATGCATTTTTGACACATACCTTTGACCCATACCTAGTTGTAACTCGAAAAACTATCTAATAATTAGAAGCTCTCTACCCCTGCCTCAATATATAGAGTTTGGTCGATTTGTGGGAGTAAATAGTGATCTTTTAATGAAGCCTTATTTAGATTCCTGAAGTCCACACATAGCCTGATGTCTCCATTATTCTTCCTGATCGGAACCAGGTTAGCCACCCAAGTAGAGTGTTTGATAGGATACATATTTTTGGCCTCAAGTACCTTCAATAGTTCTTGTTTCATCAAGGCTTTAATTTTTGGGTTTACTAGCCTCTATTTCTGCCTGAAGGGTTTTGCACCCTCTTCGAGCTCAATGGTATATTGTATGGTTTCTTTCGAGTATACTTTTAGATCACCATAAGTCCAAGCTATGATATTAGGAATTCTTTGCATAGTATTTGAATTTGATTCAACTCTTCTTCTATACAGTTTACTCCTACTTTGATAAACTTCTCTGGCTCCAACTAAATTTCTTTGTATTTGTGTTTGTCGACCTTCATCTTGTGACCAATAGGTCTATCATTATTGTTGAATAAAATTTCAAGGGTAATAAATCCTTTTGGGATATGATTGTTTTTCAGTTGGATCATACCTTCATCTTCTTCATATTTTAATACTCTATCACTTGAACAGTTCATTTCATGGACCAAGAAGTCCAATATTTGATCATTACTCTCAAATACCTGCCAAAAGGTATCTTTGTCTAGAATAGAAGGCCTATATATTAGTCTAACTATCTTAAAATTTTGGATGACATTACTTATGGGGCAAAAAATTGCATCTATTGATGCCAATATATCAACATGAGTATTTATTTTTCTAAGGATTGCTTTAAGGTTCAAATCTTCAAAAGCTTCTAATAGGTCCTATAATTTATTCTATAAGCTTTGAGGTAGTGTTGCTTACTAACACATTTCTCAGTGGCTTGGTTTACTATTAGTTATGAATCTCCATAAATCTATAGTTGTTTGATCTCTAGCCTTTTAGCCTTCTTAAGGCCTAAACAAAGTGCTTCATATTTGACTGCATTGTTGGTACAACTCCAAGTTAATCGATAGGAGAGAACCTTTTCCTCACCTATTGGGGAGATTAATACTATAACTGCTTCATCTTCATTCTTGCATCTGGCACCATCAAAGAAAAGTTTCCACATTTGGTTGATAGATGGGTCTACCTCGTGTGAAGGGGTGGGATTGCTTTTCTTAGGTTTCATGATTGAATAACTTCCAAGCTCTATTTCATTCATAGCATTGAAGTATTGGAGGGAGAACTGATCTTCTTCTTGTAGTACATTCAAGACTTCTTCTATTAAGTTTAAATATTTCATCTCCTTAGTCATTATATTTACCGTAGTGGCCTATATTCCTTCCTCTTTAATTTTTGATATGGAAGGTAGATGGATTTTCGTTGAATATATTTACTCTTTTTCCCTTGAATGGGATTTCCAAGTGTGATTAATCCATAGATAAATATCCTCCTATTTTAGCTATGAATTCTCTAGAGAGACACATACCAAAATAAGGTTCCAAATCCACTACAATGACCTCTTGTATAACTGTAAGTTGGGGCATTCTATGTAGAACTATATGAATATCTTTGATCACTCCCACGGTATTGACTGGAGTATCATCAAATTGTAAAACAACAGGACTGCTTCTAGTGTATTCCATCCCCATGATATCACACACAACTTTTGGTATTATAGTAGTTGTAGCTCTTGAGTCTATCATACAGTTATGAACCACCCATCCTTCCATCTAGAGAGACAAATAGAAAGGAGGAGGTCTATTTTTTCTATAGCAAACATCAAATTGGCTTGAGTTGGAGTCTTCCTTTTGTTTTTCATGGACCTCAAAAATTCTTGTAACAAGTTTATTTGCATTGGAAATTGTAATGCATCATACATGGTTGCTTTAGGAGTATTCTTCATTTCTTCCATTATGTTGAAAGGAAGAGGATCAACAATTTATTTTTCCTTTGTGAAAGTTTCATACTTATTTCTATAACCTTGAGTGGCATTTATCCTTTGATGCTTGGTCAAAGAGGGATATCTCAATTTATCTCTTGCCTACTATTGAGTTTCCACTTCTCTCTATAGAGGGGCTTCCTTGTGCATCTTCACTTCTTTTTGAATTGGTTTTGGGGCACCTTCTCATGGGAGACTCTTCTCTCAACTTGGTTTCTCATAGGTGAAGGTAATTTTAGGGGATTAAGCTCCTGGGAATCTACTTATAGGGGTTTCTTCCTTGATCTGGTCAGAATGACTACTTGTTCTACTAAAGGCATCATGAGATTATGGTTTTCTTCTCTAATATTGTTTACTTGCCCTTCATGAGCATTTTATGCCCTCTCAATAACTACCTTGTGGACATAATGTTGATGTATCATACACAAATTTTCACCATGGGAATCGTTACATGTAGAGAACCAAAATTTTGATTCCACCAAGGGATTGGTAAGTTTAGTATAATTATTAGTATAAACCACATTTGATCTCTCTTGATTTCTACCACTTGTAGAAGCTTGATATATTGTAACTTGTGGAAATATCCTTGGTTGAAAACTTCTCTCTACTTCTCTTATTTCCATTAAGGTCATCTTATTGGTCAAAGTTTTCATGGTTGATTGCATGTCTAATAATACTATGATTTAGGGATCAGAAGTTGATAAAAATGATGACACAAAAATTATAGGAACAATGAGTAATGCTGGAGGAGAAAATGGGGTTTGCATTACTGGTATTATAGGTTGTCCTATCCACTCAGGGAGATATGTGTTGAATGTAGAAGCAGGTCTTGGTAAACTAGTATTCGATACTTGTGGAAGATATAGAAAGATAGGTATTATCATCTTAGGAGGGAACCTTCCAATAACAATGAGATATTTCTATGCTTTCTGGATGTCTTGGAAAGTTTTTGGGAAGATAAAAACTTGAGACTACCTGATAGCCATGCTTATATCTGATTTAAAAGCTCTTATATAATAATACATCGCTTGTTCATTTGTTGACCTCAACCCATCAGGTGCTCTCTACCAAGTACGATTGAATCCGATATTGAAATCAACTATTTATTCCTGAGGATGTTTTTGAATAATGGTGAACTGATTTAGTATGGAAAAAGGGTTAGCCTGTTCATTGAATTCTTCTACCAGGTTACCAACAAGCTGGACCCAGGTGGCTATGTTCTAATTAGGAAGAGATCTATACCAGTAGAGCATTTTTCCTTTCAAGGATATGACTAACATCCTTATCATCACATCTTTCTCTATGATATTATGTATTGGTGCCAATGCGGTTACATCTTGGCAGTGTTCATAAGCTATCTTTATTGTGCCATCATATTGGGACAATATTTTTAAAGTCGCTACAAGGATCTGATGCTAGGCTGCCAAATTTAGGGGACCTAAATAATTCCATGTAGGGTAAGGTAGATTTGGTTGATTTATAGACATTATAGCTATGGTGCTAGCTAATACTACAGTAGTATGGGTAGCTGGGTTTAATAGTCCACTAGTAGCAGTACTAGGGAGAGCTGATGGGGAAGGATTTATTGATCATCTAATGATGGTAGAAGAAGTTGATCAAGCCACAAGTTTAGGATTAGATTTAAGGCTATCAATGTGTAATTCAAAGAACTCAATGGGTTCCTCAATTGTTTTTACTTTAGATCTAGTTTTCATATATCTTGGTATTTAACAAGAATTATAGATAAGGATTTTCTCGGGTCTGAACCTTCAAATAGAGCCATAAGATGATTTATAAAAATACATAGGATAAAGATAACCATCAAAACTTTGGTCTATATAGATAGTGGGATTATGTCCCACCGAGAATGTCAAAAATTGTTGGTGCAAAATCTACCTATTGGTCACAAATTTACCTATTAAAGCCTATGCCTTATGCACCCTAACCCTGGCCAACATTGAAATGTTGGAGGAGAGAAATGTCCTCCAGGACAATCTCCAGAGAGGGATTGCTTTCTTCCTAATCTAATTTGGTTGAAATGTTAGGGTAACAGGAAATAAATAGGGAAATATGGCTATAAGCCAAAAATATAGGATGGGGATAGACTAACAACTAAAATTACACCAAGAAATAATTAGCAACATACAATAGAAATACAAGCATAGAATATTCTAGTAGCTGTGCAGTGACAACCTTCCAAGGGTATCTTAGTGTTCATTCCTTTACCAGCAAAATTAAATTCAGAAGTAAAATTTAAACACAACAAATAATGGGAATGAAAGCATTCAGAAATGACACACATAAACTTATCAAGTGCAATACCACTCAAAGAACTAGAAGTTGAAGCATTTCTATCGATGCAAAAAACTTGAAGTTTTTTTCTACAAAGTGTCCATCCTCCTTTCTTACATAAAAATAACTAGTATTTATAGAGGATTGCGTCTCTTTAATTTAATGAGTTTACAAAAAAATGTTGGTAGATCAAATACCGGTGAGAATAATATCCTCCTCGGCATTAGTGATGTTCTGGTCAAAATATATTCCATAGAAACTATGATCCAACTTTTGTGGGAGAATCACATAGAAAAATTAGCATGATCAAATACTAGGAAGTGGCCTTGAGCGTCGGTGTATTGGTACGCAACAAAATTGCCTGGAAATTGGGAGCTTGGTCATTGAATTCGCTTTGCTATTGCACCTTGGAAATACACTTTTGCTAGGAAATTCCACTGAGCATTAAATCTATTTCAAAAATTAGCAAGGTCGATAGGTGGTGCATTGGAAATAAACAAGAATGACATTTGATATTGCAACGTCAAAGTAGAAATATTGGAAGCATTGATTGCATTGATTTAAAAATTAAATTCGCTCTTTTCCTTACCCTTTCCCAAGAGAATCTCCAAAATCACACCTTTGGAAGCAACACACCTGAGAATTTAATGCAAAGGAATTAATTTCACCCAAAAACGAGGTGAAATAGCCTTTTTGGGACCACAATGGGTGACAATGCAACTTGCTAGCCTTCTGACTGATGTCTCAACAATTTTACCCACTAACTACTTCTTATTTTAATTATCTTCTTTGATTTAACATCAAAGGAGGGCGATAGGTACTTTCACCCCTTTGGGGAGGCGACATCACCTTTAATCATTTTAATTTTATGTAGTGCGTGTTGCAATGATTTTGCTCGAAATTAAGTTTAAAAACTCCATTTCCCTCCTAGAGAGGTGAAACCACATGACATATCTCAATAGGGGTACCTTCGATTTACTAAACTTCAAAATTGGCACTAAATGCTCTTATTTAATTTTTTCCCCAATCATGGTCTAAGACATCCAACGTATTTTCAATAGGTCCCATATCGTCAATCATCTAAAAAATTGAATCTTACTCTTTTGTCCCAAAGAGGGGCGATAATGAGTTTCACCCCTCACTTGGGATGAAAGTCCTTTTTTAAATGTTGCTTTGATTGACTCATGTCGGGCCCACGTCACTCCATTTTAAAACTTTTATTTACATTGTGTTTCACCCCAAATAGGGGTGAAAGTGAGTTTCACCCCTCACTTGGGGCAATATCACTCTTAAAAACCTTTCACTTATAACCACTTGCGATAAAAATGATTTTTTTCCCCAAAGAGGGGTGACAAGAGTTTTCACCTTTCATATGGGGAGAAAGCATTATGCTCTTCCATTTGAAATCTAGGACTTTCACCCTTCTTATTTTGGGAGACTTTACTCCTTTTAATTACTTTTTCTGTCAGAAGAATTTACTCCTTTTAATTACTTTTCACCTCCAAGAGGGGTAAAAATGATTTTTGCCCTTCAATTGGGACACAATTGATTTTCATTCCTCCCTTAAAATTATCCTTGAATTAAATCATGGTTTTCATCACTTTCTAACACAAAACGCCTTTGCAAGCGAAGTTGGGAGTGAAAGCGCTTATATTCATTACTTCTTCTTCTAATGCTATTGTCAATTCAAAACAAGCATTCTTCCATCAACCTTTGCTTCATTCTGAATGAAACTATTCTCGTGTTGTGCATCACCTCTAAAAGAGGCAAAAAGTTTTACCCCCGTATAGGGGTAAAAAAAGTAATTTTCTTTTTTTGAGGTGTTTTTACCTTTAAAATTGATCTCCTACTAGTGCTTTTGCTCCTTAAACATTTTTCAACAAAATTCTTCGTTGCATTCATGACTTCCATTTTATTTAAAATAATACAATATTATTTAAAAGAGGTAAAAATATAGTAAAATAAACAACAAAAATGTAGCACCTTCCTTTAGTAAATTTATCAAAATTTTACAATCAACATTCAACAAAATTTCAATGTGGCAAAGTGACAAAACTACCAATATTTCAGGCAGCTCACAGGGTATCCAGCTCACATGGATGTGTTGCAGGCCAAACAAGGTTAACTTCTTTCCTACTTTTGTCACATGCCCGTGCATTTAATTTATCAACCTAGGGAGCTTCGTAAAATTGTGAAGGGTCTTAAAAAATATTGCTTACAATACCACTTGAGATGAGTCTGCTAGTTCTACTGTTGGGGGGTGTTTCAAATGGTTGTCAATCATTCATACACTCAATAATTTACGTAAAAAAAAAACAATTAAATCTATAGAAAGAAAATATTCACACATTCCTGGAAATGAACCTACTGCAAATACTGGAAATAGCAATGCGATAAACAATATTATAAAAGCAGTGAACTAATATAGAAAACACAAGAAAAAAATAGGGGAAGAAATACTGGCTTGGAGTGGGCCCAGGCTCCAGCAGCTTCCTCCCAGCTGAACACGCACTTAGAAACTCTTAGAACTATATTATAATTATCAAAGTATTACAATGCTTCTTATATAAATCTCTCTTTAATTACTATAAAAATATTCTTTTTTCTCTCTATATATCCTCAGAGAGGTTTGCGTGTGTTTATATAGCACACCCGTAGAACTTCTGTTACAAAGAAGTTATAACAGTCAATTCATTCCAGACTAAACTAAGATAGTCTGGTAAATGTGATCGATGTCTACTAAAAATGGCATTTGATTCTAATGGTGGTGTGTTTGCTGATTGGTTTGTGCTTCGCCTGACATTGGTAGGATGTTCTCATATGTCGATGCGATCCCCAATTTAGCTCTACCTGACATAGAGTTGGAACTGCACCAGTCACTGTTGTCCACGTCGTTCTTGTCTGGTCAACGAGTGAAGAACAGGGGCGCCTTCCCTATGAGGAAGGTGCCTAAGTATGTCGAGCACCTTCTCTATGCGAAAGGTGCCTTACTACCATTGGTGCCTTCCTAGAAGAGGAAGGCGCTTATATTCTGTTGGCACCTTCCTATGAGAGGAAGGCACTTGCCTTCTAGTGGTGCCTTCCTGTCGGTGCCTTCCTTATGAGAGGAAGGTGCTTGCCTTCTAGTGGCACCTTCCTTATGAGAGGAAGGCACTTGCCTTCTAGTGGCACCTTCCTTATGAGAGGAAGGTGCTTGCCTTCTAGTGGTGCCTTCCTTATGAGAGGAAGGCGCTTGCCTTCTAGTGGCGCCTTCCCGTCGGTGCCTTCCTTATGAGAGGAAGGCACTTCTTTTCCTTTGGTGCCTTCCTAGAAGAGGAAGGCGCTTGTCTTTCCTTGGTGCCTTCCTGGAAGAGGAAGACGCTTAATTATGCTTGGCACATTCCTAGAAGAGGAAGGTGCCTACATTTTTTGTGTTGATTCCAAAAGAAACAAAGTGCCAGGTCCATAAAAAGACCTCGATTGATCCAAATCTAGCTAAATCAACTGCAATTCCACAAAAACACACTAAAAACACATAAATTAGATAACACGCATAATTTCATCAAATAATTATATAATAATTCATAAGCATATGCAATCCTTATTATACAGCCGCATAATAATTAAGAAATTGTATACAAAATATGAGCATTTATGATGCTCATCATCCCCCCATGCCTAACATATGCCACACCCTCATGGCATCAAAACTATAGGTAGCCCTGTTGACCCCTCATCGTTGTCATTTCTTGGTGGATCTAGCTGTACCTGCGGCCCATGTCTGCCTCTTATGCATGCTGGAATATAGAGGTGTGGCTCTTCTTTTTCTATGTGAAGCTGAGGGTGTGGTTGCAAGCTGTCCTTTCCTCATTTTGACCGCTATCGATGGTGATCTAGCCAACGTCGTATCTGCTGACTGGAATGCAGTTTCTGCAGCTTGCCCTAGGTCAGCGTGATGAGGTCCAAAAATAATTCATTATTGCATAATTTTTGACTACCATATGATAAGTTAATTGCCAAATAGTTGACTAAAATATATCTTTGTTTTTGACTATTTTTAGCATTTTGCGACTGATTTTGCTTGATTAAGTAGAAAGTAAGAAAATGCATTTGAATTAAAAAAATGTGGTATGCTGATATCCATTAACTTCTTAATGGTTTTTGAATGTTTTCCTGCCCTTCAACTTGTTTCAAATCCACATTGAAGCTAAAATTTTAGGACTGTCATAAATCTAAAAATCTGAAAAAACAACCATATAAAAATCAGCAAGCTGTCACTTTATAGGAACACCTTGAAGTTGTCAAGAAAATCATGAGGATATGGATGTAATGAGTTTAGAAGGACTATAGAAGACATCTGAACTATTTAGAAGCATTCCCACATGGTCTAAATAGGCAACAACAGGGTATAATAGAGGAGGGACAATTGTGCAGCACTGTTGCACTATTTTAACATGGTTACTTGGTGAATGGAGTGTATAAATTTAGTAGAAACTTGATGTACTCTTTCATATTGATATTTGAATAATTTTTCCATGTTCTAATTTGTTTGAATTTGCAAGAAATGCCAATATTTTACAACTATGCAGTAGAGCTGAAAAATGCAGTAATTTATCATGTAAATTCCAGCAAGCTACCAATGAATGGCAAGGCATGGAATTCACACATGGAGAGAAATGAAGGCTATTGCAATCTGATCCTGAGGGCTAATCCACCTGAGAAATACAACTAAAATAACTTGAAGAGCACACAGTTGTTTATTCTGAAGATCTTCGAAATGAACATACATCTTCGGAATGAGAAATACAATCTCTTCAAAATGAGCCACTTATCTTTGGAATGAGAACAAAAAGTGCTTTTTGACTTGTTGACTAATTTTTGACGATGGAAAAAGGGAAAGAAGGTTGAAAAGGTTAAAAAAAAATATCTCCCATCTAACTTTGTCGTCCTTGCCGTCCAAAGCCACCATTCATGGAAAAGATCAATTTTGATCCTCTTCTAGGATAAACATAGAAATAATTGTAGCATAATAGGAAGTTGTTTGCAAGATAGAAATGAAATATTATAAAGTGAAGAAATATGTGTGAGATATTTCTAGACTTCTCCCATGTACTCCCACCACTGAAGATGATTTCTAAGGGCCAATGACTACTACTGCAACACAAACTGTCTAGATTTGCATTTATTTTAGATGTAAAATTATTGGCAAATCACTGTAAAGTAGCACATAGGCTGATTTGAGCATGGAATATGTTGTAAATATTTATATAAATAACACAGCTCCATCCTTGGTTGAGCTAGTTAGGAATTAGAATAGAGGAGAGTTTTCAATAGCAACAATTAGGACTGTACAACAATTTTTTGTAACAGTTTTCAACATGTTTTGTCATCAATAAAAGTGTAGTTATTTTATCATTTTTTATTCTGAGTGTTAATTAGTTAAGGAGTGCTTTTCACCTCCTTATATATCAGGAAGTATGGGCCCACTTTCAAATCTAGAAGGAGGGATTTTTTGGCAGGTTTTAGTCTGTAATTTTGCTACAACAGAATTAATAGATTTCTTGCCAAATTTTATTTTCTTATTTTTATTTTGTATTATGTTATTGATGTTTTCTATTATGTTTGTGTACAATATTTATGTGTATTTCAGCTAAAAAATTAGATTAAACATTTATTTCTTGTTTCCTTTACTTTCCATGTTCTGTTATTTTTATGTTTCAGCAGCTTTCAATTTTCAACAGATTTCATTTTGCTATCAATTCCTATAGCAGAAGCTTGACGACCTTTTGTGGCAGGGCATTGACAGGTGTTTCATTTCCAAGCATCACTTCCATTCTACAAGAGTAAAATAGGTTTCAATTTTGCAAGTGTAATTTAGGATTTCATTTCAGCAACATTTTAATTTAGCAATTTCAATTCTATCATTTCAATTTTGCAAAAGTAGATTAGATTTCAATTTAGCAATTTCAATTCATGCAATTATAGTTAATTGTTAAATTCTGCAATTTAAATTTAGTTTTCAATTCTTGTAATTTATTTCAGTTTCCATTTTGTAGAATAGGTTTAGTGTGACACCAAAAGGCTAAACCAAAATATGCTTCACCAATAAATACTTGAAATATAAATGCCTGGATTGTACTCTGCCCTAGCCTTCAATCATAGACAACCTTGGACACCACCCTGGATTGATAAGATATTTGAGATTTAATGATGTGCTTAACGACAATGCATCATTTTGGTTTCGTTGTCGGGGAACACGGTGTTGTTAGAGGGTAAAAGTAGCCCAATAATTGTTAATTATACTAAATTGTGAACTTCAGAGTAAAATCTGGATAAATGATTGGTATTAGTAACAATTTTTGGTAATTTGCATTTTAGTCCATTTAGTAAACAAGCAACCATAGGGAGGTGATCTTCACACCTAGGGGTTAAATTGCTTATGTTTGAAATTCTTGATAAAAATTGAAAGAATTCATCATCCTCATTATCAAGAAACATAAGATCTCTTAAAATATTTAGAAGATTCATCTACTAGTACTGCCCTTTTTATATCCATATCATCAGGGTAGTATACAAAATTTGTACTAGGTGTTGGGAAAGATATCATGGTAGATATACAAGACTATCCCTTGAAAAAAATAGTCATATCAGCTACTTGTAGCATTTGTTCACAAGGACATATCACTGATGAATGCCATTTACTTCCACAACTTAGAGATGCAAATTTTTTTGCCTAGTTTGAATTCTTCTCAAAGAGAGATCCCAACAACAACAAATAGGGCAAGTAAATAAACCACCACCTTCAGCCCAATATGTGGCCAATATGAATAATATAGGACATGCAGCCCCTGTCTATGTAAGCTGAATTTATTAAAAAAAATCACAAAAAATTTTGCATAATCAAAATAGGAGTTTACAACTTAATGGTGATCTTAGAGTTTTCCATTATTACTTAAATATTGTTAGGATTTTATCGCTCTAAGCCGCAACCTAGCAATTCTTAGCCTACACAAACAATAGTGGATCTCATTAGAGGTGATCCTACCTGAAAAGTAGTTGATCTGCTAAAGTTGTACACTTCTTGTCTTATCGTGCAAACCAAAAATACATCTTTTTCAGCCCAACTTGTGATCAATATAAATAATACAGGATAGGCAACCCCTGTCTATGTAGCTGAATTTGGTAAAAAAAAAACTTGTAGGAAATGTTATTGACTGCAGCAACATACAACTGTGCTTAAACAAGAACTTACCTAAGTTTGAAGAGACAAAAATCAATGGAGATAAATAGAAAACCTTTAGTCCAAACACACAGAAATTAGCCTTGGATAAAGGAGAAAAACTAGAAAAACTCTACATAGAAAATTTACTTCCATTGAACTCCTTAGTAAGAAATTACAAAGAGGTAAATTTTGTCCTCCTAGGAATGAAACAAATTGAAGTGCAGCCAAGAAAATTCTTGAACATTATTAGTTGGCTGACTTATAAACAGAAAACAAAATTATTACTATTTTGAAACAATATTTCAATCTCTTTACATGGAATTACAAGGGTATATCAAGATTTTATCTTGATGTAAGCACTTAACATATTTTCGAAATTGGTATTTAATTGTTTCAAGTACAGATTGACAAGATTTTGCAGACTAGGACGCATGGACAACACTTGATTGAAGAAGTTTTCAGATATGGAGTAGTGCTTCTTTTTCCCATTGGTAATTTATGGAGGATGTTAGTGGTGAATGGACATTGCCTTCGGGTATACCATGCACCATTAACTAAGGAGGAGTTATTGAAGGAGATTTCATTGGATGTACACATAATGGAAGAGAATTTCTCTTCAATATCAGATTCAGAGTGATGATAAAAAGTTTGACAAAAAGAAAAAAAAAATACAAGAAACGCAATAAGAAGAATAGTCTTGTTTGTGAACTTCCTTCTTGGGTACAAGCAAGACAAGAAAAAATGAAAAAAAAGAGAAAAAAAAAAATTGTAGCAAAAGCATGTACCACAAAATGAGGATACATGAGGACAAACATCAATTTAATCAAGGAGATCCAATACTTCATTCCCAGCAATAAGGAGGAAATTATGATGTAAGAAGATTCTTACTACTTATCTAGAAAGGAAGGTTGCATCAATGTTATAGGTTTCAACAGAAAGAGATGGTATTTTCATACAACAATTGACATGTTTTTGCAGAATAAGGATTGGTATTATCCAAATAAGAGTGAGAGATGTTCTATCTCATTGAAGCACTTGAAAAAAAAAAGGGACAGAAGTTGGTTGAAAACAAAAAATGGCAGCCTCTTTTGATGAAAAAAATTGAAAAAAAAATGAAAAAAATGAAAAAAAAGGAGAGAAAAAAAAATGATTAAAAAAATGAATAATTCAGTAGTGAAAACCTTCTTGGAGGTGCTACTGAGTTGGCTTGCATGAAAACCAATTTTTTGGCATGCATTGCCTTGTTGATCTACCCATTATTGTTCCACCATTGTACAAATATCACACTGCACATGTGTTATGTTTATTTTCAGATAGCCTGCTAACAATCATCAAAAGCAGCTTGTAAGGTGCATGACCAATTTTTAGGATAGTAAGGTATGTGTTTCTTGCATTTAATTCATTGTAAATATTTAGCATTTAGTGTATGATAATCGGTATTTGGCATAAACTATTCATACAATATTGACAAGTTGAAAATGGAACATGTTCAAGATGTCAAGAAACACCTCCTTATGCCCTTAATTGCATGGAAATTCCAAAACTATGCAAAAACTTGATTTTGGGACAGACATGGCAGCAATTCTATTTCAATTTGTAAGGCAAATTTTAGAACAACAAGTTTATATCTCACAATTGTCTAATAAATTGAAGGAGGATAATCAACAAAATGCACCCGAAGGTTCTATATTAGTACTACTAGAATAAAATAACAACATACAAAACAAAGAATAACATCTAAACAAAAATATGAAAAAGAGATTTTTGATGTTATGGAAGGCTTATACACTCTAGAGATGGGCCTACAATAGAATCTGTAGCTAAATTTTGCATAGGAGGTCATTTATGCATTTTTTTGAATATCTTCAAAATGAACAAACATCTTCGAAATGAGAAATACAGTCTCTTCGAAATGAGCGGACATCTTCGAAATGAGAAATACAGTCTCTTTGTAATGAGCAGGATATCTTTGGAATGAGCAAAAACTGTACTAGAATTGCTGAAAATGCTACAAAATAGCAAAAAGAGTAGGGTACATCAAATATTGAGGTTTATAAGGCTCTACCACAAGTAAGTACATCCCTCAAACATTTCAAATCCAATTTTTTTTATCAATTTTGTTCAAAAGGTGCAAACAAAAAAAATAAGCATTCAGGCTAAAATGTTGTTAAGAACAAAAAATTCCATCAGTAGTAGTGCATTTGCCAAATACGGTTCCACAATAAGACTATTGCAAGATGAATCACATGATATCAAACCTCTAAGAGGCACCTTGCAAAACTAAAACTTATAGAAACACAAAAAAAAATCATACATGTGCAAAATACTTGATATAGTGCAACAAGGAGGAATTTCTAAGTTAGCAGATAGCAAATGATGTTGTTTACAAGAATAAAACCTACATATTACTATGGCCTACTAAGATGCATGAGGGCATGCATCAGTTCAAGTTGGGGGGGATGATGAGGCCCAAAAAAACCTCATTATTGCATAATTTTTGACTACCATACGATAAGTTAATTGCCAAATAGATGACTAAATATACTATTTGTTAAGTGTTTGCATGATTTTATGTTAGGAATACTATATCTCTGTTTTTAACTATTTTTAGCATTTTGTGACTGATTTTGCTTGATTAAGTAGCAAGTAAGAACATGCATTTCAATTAAAAAAATGTGGTATGCTGATATCCATTAACTTATCAATGGTTTTTGAATGTTTTTCTACCCTTCAACTTGTTTCAAATCCACATTGAAGCTAAAATTTTAGGACTATCATAAATCTGAAAATCTGAAAAAATAGCCATATAAAAATCAGCAAGCTGTCACTTTATAGGAACACCTTGAAGTTGTCAAGCAAAGCATGAGGATATAAATGGAATGAGTTCAGAATGACTACGGAAGACATATGACCTATTTAGAAGCATTCCCACATGGTATAAATAGGTAGCAATAGGGTATAACAGAGGAGAGACAATTGTGCAGCACTGTTGCACTATTTCAGCATGGTTACTTGGTGAATGAAGTGTATAAATTCAGTAGCAACTTGATGTACTCCTTCATGTTGATATTTGAATACTTTTTCCATGTTCTAATTTGTTTGAATTTGTAAGAAATGCCAATATTTTACAACTATGCAGTAGAGCTGGAAAATGCAGTAATTTACCATGTAAATTCCAGCAAGCTACCAATGAATGGCAAGGCATGGAATTCACATATGGAGAGGAATGAAGGCTATTGCAATTTTATCCTAAGGGCTAATCCACCTGAGAAATATAGCTAAAATAACTTGAAGAGCACACAGTTGTTCATTTCGAAGATCTTCAAAATGAATAGACATCTTCAGAATGAGAAATATAGTCTCTTCGAAATGAGCCACTTATCTTCGAAATGAGAACAAAAAGTGCTTTTTGATTTGTTTACTAATTTATGATGATGGAAAAAGGGAAAGAAGGTTGAAAAGGTTAAAAAAAATATATTCCATCTGAATTTGCCGTCCTTGCCGTCAAAAGCCACCATTCATGGAAAAGATCAATTTTGATCCTCTTTTAGGATAAACACAGAAATAATTGTAGCATAATAGAAAGTTGTTTGCAAGATAGAAATGGCATATTCTAAAGTGAAGAAATATGTGTGAGATATTTTTAGACTTCTCCCATGTACTTCCACCACTGAAGATGCTTTCTAAGGTCCAATGACTACTACTGCAACACAAACTGACCAGATTTGCATTTATTTCAGATGTAGAATTATTGGCAAATCACTATAAAGTAGCACATAGGCTGATTTGAGCATGGGATATGTTGTAAATATTTATATAAATAACATAGATCCCTCCTTGGTTGATCTAGTTAGGAATTATAATAGAGGAGAGTTTTCAATAGCAACAATTAGGACTGTACAATAATTTTCTGTAACAGTTTTCAATATATTTTGTCATCAATAAAAGTGCAATTTTTTTTATCATTTTTTGTTCTGAGTGTTAATTAGTTAAGGAGTGCTTTTCACCTCCTTCTAGATCAAGAAGTATGGGCCCACTTTCAGATCTAGAAGAAGGGACTTTTTGGCAGGTTTTAATCTATAATTTTGTTAGTAGAGTAATTAATAGATTGCTTGCCAGATTTCATTTTCTTGTTTTTATTTTGTATTATGTGATTGATGTTTTCTATTATGTTTGTGTATAATATTTATGTGTGTGTCAGCTGAAAAATTAGATTAAACATTTAGTTCTTGTTTCCTTTGCTTTTCATGTTCTGTTATTTTTATGTTTCAACAGCTTTCAATTTCTAGCAGATTTCATTTTGCTGTCAATTCCTATAGCAGAAGCTTGACGACCTTTTGTGGTAGGTCATTGACAGGTGTTTCATTTCCAAGCATCACTTCCATTCTACAAGAGTAAAATAGGTTTAAATTTTGCAAGTGTAATTTAGGATTTCATTTCACCAACATTTCAATTTAGCAATTTCAATTATGTAAAAGTAGATTAGATTTCAATTCAACAATTTTAATTCATGCAATTGTAGTTAATTGTTAAATTTTATAATTTAGATTTAGTTTTCAATTCTTGTAATTTATTTTAGTTTCCATTCTGTAGACTAGGTTTAGTGTGACACCAAAAGGCTAAACCAAAATTTGCTTCACTAATAAATGCTTGAAATCTGAATGCCTGAATTGTACTCTGCCCTAGCCTTCTATCGTAGACAGCCTTGGACACCACCCCATATTGATAAGATCTTTGAGATTTAATGATGTGCTTAATGACAATGCATCATAGCATCTGAAGGTCTGACCGTTGCAAGAGGGATATCTGAATTATCCCTCTTGGAATGAACTACTTGGGCTTTATACAATTGGGCTTCTTTAGGAGTAAGCCCTACGTTCTCCCTTGCAATGGTAGCGATCTCCAATTCGGGGCCATAAACCCCCCACCATTCAAAATACCTTCTTATCATGGAGGGCCATCCTCGGGATGACCCGTAAATATCTCAAAACTAGCTGTCCTCTATCGGATTGACGCAGATACCAGATTCCCCCTACATCCTCAAGGTTGCCTTCTTGGTATCCTTAGTTGCTGTCATCTCTTTGAGTAGCCATTCAAACTATTTTTTCCTCTCCATGAATGGCTACATATCCCACTTGTCTTCTTCTAGCTCAATGAAGGTTACCTTCGCCTTATTTTGAGCCGTCCTGGGCCATTCTCATCTGGCCTCTACAGAAAATGGGGTGACTTGAATAGGGGTTTTCCCTTTCTCCTTGGTGGACATCTTCTCACTCTAAGGGGCCTAATCTATGGTCCCTGGAGTGTTCTATTCACTCTATACTATCATCCCTAGGGGTGCTTCTTCGTCCCCCTATTTTTCTTATGTAGACCCCTCAGGTTCTTCTCTTCCTTCCTCAGGTCCAGGGAGTGGCTCCTTATCCTCTGGTCCTGTCTACTGTTGCTAACCCTTGTCCTGCTTTGTATCACTGAGGACGATGATAGGGGGTGTTGTGGAACTTATTTCCCCTTCACTCCCAAAAACATAGGAGTTCTCCCCTACCTCTGGGCCGCTCTATTGAGCATTCGATCGAATTTCTCCAAAAGAAAATATTCATTCTATAGATGTGGGAGAATTCATCAGGACTTCTATTGCTTAGTTGGTTTGGGTCAATGCGTCCCTTCTTTATATTCCCCTGTCTTGGAGTAGCTAGTTCTCCTCCCGTAACTACCAAACCAACTTCTCAATCTAGGTGATTCGTTCTTCTCATTCTTTCAACTCCCCTTTATGCTTGTTCTGGAAGTATTCAAAAATTTTTTGGGCCATCCAACAATTGGTTTTCCACTCCAACGCTTCTTCTAAGGCCACATCGACCTGATCATTGCTCTTGAAAGTCCCTGCATCTTGTGGGCTCTGATTTGTCAATTCCTAAAGGGTTTGGGCTGCAACATCGACTTTTGGGTCACTCTATTCTTCTTCTACTAAGAGGAGGAGTCACCGTAGGCATTTCCTCCTGGGTACTGGCAGTCGAAACTCGACCTCACTGCTGATAAGCGATGCTCCTTCCTCTTCATATTAGGGCACTAGGTAATTCTCCCTTTTCTCTATGCATTCATGCACTAGATAATGCCCTATTTCTTATGTGCATTCGGGCACTGGTGAATGCCCTCTTTCTTCTATGGAATAGGGCAATACCAATTTCCCAATACTCACCATTTCCTCTACAGGGCTTCCCTCTTCTTGCCCTATTTTGGTAATAGCATCTTGTTGCCTTTCTTGGCTACCATATCCCTCTACGTCGAGGTTTTGCCTCTGCGCTTCTGCATGGCGGATCAATGCTGATATCAGCCCATGGTGGGCCAAGCCAGACGATGCTACCTTCTAGTACCTAGTCACTTTGTCCCTCAAAGAATTTTTTAGGTAGAAGGGCACATTCAACTTTCTTCCATGCACCAGGTGATTGAGAAACTACACATGGTTAGCGTGCAGATGGGTATACTTCCCAGTGCATGTGAAGAATTGAGCAACCTACTCAAATATTTTTCATAGATTCATGGGAAGGTTGCTTTTGGGTAGCCCTTCCTTTTCTATCTACACATTTTCTCTTGGTAGTAGCTCTTAGCAGTCCACCTTTGTATATGCATTCCCCTGTGAGAGGCAATCTAGTCGCCTACGAGATGTATTCGGGGGTGACTAGAATTTTTACCCCTCGCACCTGAGCTATGTCACCCCTCAAGGAGGCAATGAATTCCTTGGCTGCATCCATATCCTAGCCCTGACTGACCAGGGTACAGTATTCAAGCCATCCTTTGGCCTTGAACTATGTTTTTCCTGCTCCCCTGATTCCTTCCATATCACTCGGCTCATTCTTCTTTACTACATGATTCTTCGACCTTCCTCCCATGGTGCCTTCCTTCACTACTATGTTTTTTTTGTCCTTACTTCTTCAGGAAGGTGCCTTCTTATAGGGAATGTGCCTAACCTTAGCATTTATTTCTAGGGTACACCTTTTGAGCCATATCATTGGCACACGATTCTAGCTATGGGGGGATATGATTTTTATGACGACGATATTTTTTTTGGTACTGCATAATTTATAAATAATTATATAAAAATTTGAGTTAGTATGCACGTACCTAATTTGGTGTTTCATGCATTGTGAAGAGCATTGATTCACTGATTTATGACATGGGGGAGGGGTATGGTCATCTGATGCCGCTCATTCGTGTGGTGGTTTCGTTCCGATCTAGGCATCTAGGAGACTTGTGCTAGCTGTACGCAAAAGATGCTCTTTGGTACCTTCCTAATGTGGAAGGTGCTTATGTGGCACCTTCTCGATGTGGAAGGTGCTTATATGATGCATTTTCAATGTGGAAGGTGCTTATATGGTGCCTTCTCGATGTTGTCGATGCTCTCTGATTGGATGCGTCTTCCGATGGTGGAAGGCATTTCTGATTGGATGCGCCTTTCGATGGTGGAAGGCTCCTCTAATTGGATGCGCATTTTGATGGTGGAAGGCACCTTTTTGATGATGGCACCTTCTTGCTATGAAAGGTGCTTCTGAATGGGTGCACCTTCCCGATGTGGAAGGTGCCTTGGTATGTATGCGCCTTCTCGATGTGGAAGGTGCCTCGGGATGTATTTGCCTTTCGATGTGGAAGGCGCCTCGGGCTATATGCGCCTTCCCAATGTGGAAGGCACCTTGGGCTTTTTTTTTTTTGTGTGGCACCTTCCAGCCACGGAAGGTGCCTATATATATATATTTTTGTGTGCCTTCTCTATAAGGAAGGCACCTTCTTCTGGGGGGCACCTTCTCTATAAGGAAGGCACCTTCTTCTGGTGGGGTGCCTTCTTTATAAGGAAGGCGCCTTATTTTTGCGGGGCACATTCTCTATACGAAAGATGCCTTCTTTTGGTGGGGCACCTTCTCTATACGAAAGGTGCCTTCTTCTGGAGAGGTGCCTTCTTTATAAGGAAGGCACCTTCTTCTAGCGGGGCACCTTCTTTATAAGGAAGGTGCCCTCTTCTGGCTAGGTGCCTTCTTTATAAGGAAGGTGCCTTCTTTTGGTGGGGCACCTTATTTATAAGGAAGGTTCCTTCTTCTGTGCCTTATTGATGTGGAAGGTGCCTTATTCTCAGTAATCATGCTGCAATTGACTAGGAAAGGGTGATCAAGCCTTCTCAGTCTCGCTTTATGCTACCTCAGCTTCTACCTACAAGTTTTGGTGTCGGAATGCTAAGCCAAATTGGGCCTGGTTTCTCAGATACCTATTCCTCATGCTTTCAGGTCCTCCACCTACAAAAAGCAAACAAAAAGAAAGAAAAATAAAGATAGTTAGATGTATTCCATGCCTGTTAGGCCTTGGGTTAGGATGCCTGGAGCTTGCATGTGGGCGTTGTCCCTACAAAACACATTGTAAGAAAAAAAACTAAATTAATTGATTTTGGTGAGCACCTCCATGCCCACCATTCTACTTGTTAAGAGTTTGGTCTGGATCTAACAAGATGGGGTCTCTCCCACATATATTATGGATTCCACCTATAAGGTTTCAGATGTGTTATAGGGGCGCAGTCGGTGGCCATTGACCGTTAACATGGTGTTGCTATCATCAATTATTCTAATGTGCACTGCCCCATTCTTTATGAGCTCTACCAACTCATACGGTCCCATCCATATTTGCATTAATTTACCTTTTCTTTACTAGAACTGAGAATCGTACAACAACACTCATTCTTCTTCTTGGAACTGCTTTAGTTTAATGTGGCGATCATGCCACCGCTTTCTTTGCTTTTGTATGATTTTTTTTCTCTATAAAGCATCTATTCAAAATTTTTCTAGCTGATCTAGCTATCAAATTCTTTCTTCTTGAGCATCATCCAAGCTCAAGTTCAATTCTAAAGCCATCCTCAATGTCTTGATTTCAAATTCAATGGGCATCATCGCACTCTTCCCATAGACCAGTTGGAAGGGTGTGAAGCCTATGGTGGATTTCCATGTGGTATTATATGCCCAGACTTCCATCGACAACCATGTAGCCCAATCCTTTCTGTGTTGCTGCACGATCATTTTTAGGATCTCTATTTCTCTGTTTGTTACTTCCACTTACCCATTTTCTTGCGGATGGTAGGGTGTAGTTTTATTGTGCCGAACTCTGTATTGCTCCATCAACTCCTTGATCAACCTAGAGGTAAATTGAGGCCCCTAGTCTATTGTTATCTCTCTAGGGACCCCAAATCATGTAAAAATGTGGGAAAATAAGAAATTGACAATTGTTCTTTCTTTTGAATCTCTCAACGCTTGAACTTCAACCCATTCGGTGACATAATCTGTATAGACCAAAATAAACCTCCTCCCTATTGAAGGTGGATTAATTGGTCCCATGAAGTCCATGCCCCACTTATCAAAGGGTTACAGGTGTACCTGAGGTTGGAGGGGCATTTCATATCGATGGGTTGGTCTTCCTATTCTTTGGCATTCATCGCACTTGCTGGCGTACACAGCCGCATCCTTGAACAGAGTGGGCCAAAAGTACCTAGCCTGTAGGATTTTGTAGGCAGTTCATTTCCCTAAAAAGTGTCCTCTGGATGGTTTGTCATGACACGCTTTGAGTACTTTTGAGAACTCCTGCTCTTCTATGCATCTCCTTATAATCTGGTCACATCCTTTTTTGAATAGGAGGCCATCAATCCATAGGAATGATGCACTTTTCTCTATGACTGCCTACTTTTCTCGAAAAGAGAGAGCAGGTGAGGTTATTTCGGTGGCCAAGTAATTGGCTATATCTACGTACCACGGGATTTGCTCACTAATGGTGAACAAATTTTCATCCGGAAACTAGTCTTCCACTACTGTATGGTCTGTCGATATCAATCTGGATAGAAAATTTGTTATGACATTGTCCTTGCCTAGTTTTTTGACTATTGTGATGTCGAATTCTTGTAGTAACAAGAGCCACATGATAATTCTTTCACCAATGACCGGCTTGCTCATCAAGTATCTGATAGTCGTGTGGTTCGTGTGGACAAATACCTTATACCCTATGATATAATGGCAAAATTTTTTTATGGCATGCACAACTGTAAGGAAATCCTTATCCATCACCGTGTAGTTGAGCTCTGCTCCTGCCAAGTTTTTACAGACATAGTAAATGACATAAAATTCTTCACCATCCTTCTGTCCGAGGACTGCTCCAATAAAATTGTTGGATGCATCACAATAGATATGGAATGGTATGGCCCAATTTGGTCCTCTTAGAACCAGTGTGGATATCAGTTTCACTTTGATAAACTAAAATGCTTCCTTGTAGTCTTTCATCCAATTGAACTCCACATAATTAGATAATAGAGTGTGCAGTGGTTTTGCAATTTTGTTGAATTTAGTGAAAAATCACTGGTAGTACCTAGCTAATCCAAGAAAACTCCTCACCTCTCTCTGCATTCTAGGGTTGGGTAGGTATCTAATGACCTCAATTTTCCTTTTATCAACCTTTATTCCTTCGACGGAGAGGTGGTGTCCCATTACGATGCTTTCTTGCATCATCATAAAGCATTTCTTGTTGCTCAAGGACAACTTGTTTTCCTTGCTTCTTTTGAGCACTATTTCCAAGTTTGTCATTGCTTCATTAAAGGTTTGTCCATAGACGGTGAAGTCATCCATGTATACTTCGATCGCGTCTCCCATCATGTCTAAAAATATGCTAAGCACCGCCCTTTGAAAGGTGGCAGGTGCGTTGCACAATCCGAAAGGTAATACCCGATAGGCAAACTTTCCCCATGGGCAGGTGAACGTTGTATTATCCTGATCTTCTTATCCTATCTAGATCTAGTTGTATCCACTGAATCTGTCCAGGAAAGAGAAATACTTCCTCCCTAAGAGTGTATCTAAGACTTGATCAATGAATGGGAGTGGGAAGTGGTCCTTCTTGGTCACTTTGTTTAATGCTCTATAGTCCACACAGATTTGCCACTTCCCATTCTTTTTAGGGACTACCACTAACGGTGATACCCACTCGCTATCAAAAATTAGATAGATGAATTCGACAGTCAAGAGTTTTTGTAGTTCTTCCTTGACAATGTCTTTCATTGCTGGATTCATTCTTCTTTGTGGTTTCCTGCTTGGAGTTGCTTGATCATCTAGGTATATATGATGGGTACAGATCTCTGGGTTGATACCCTGCATATCTAAGTAATCCCATGTAAATGCCTGTTGGTGTCTAACCAGGAGCTCTTCTACTTTTGTCAAGTGTGTGGGAGTCAACCCACTGCTGACATTCAACATTCTTCCTAGCCCAACGTGTATTTGCTAAATGTGGTGATCTTGGGTGCCAGCCAACGGTGATCCAGGTGCAGATATGGGGGACTCCTCATGGAGGAACTCCACAATAGCACCATATTCATCTTATTCTGCTAAATCATCCAACGTCATCACCGGTTGGATCATGGATAGCTCAGGATTTTCATGCTCGATCAACATGGGTTCTCCTACTGAGTCGATGGACTGCACTGGGGGTGAAATAGTCAACCTTTTAATGTTTTGTCCATCGAAGATGGTCATCAACCCATCCCGACAGCTGATGTAAGCATTAGCTATTGCTAGCCATGGCCTTCCCAAGATGAGTGGGTAACCTCCCAGCCTAGTTTTAGATTGTAAGACTAAAAAGTTGGCTGGGTATTCCCATGCACTGACTGTCACTATTATGTCTTCCAACATTCCTTCTGGTGCCATGGTCGATCGATTGACTAGCTACAACACTGTCGTAGTGGGTTTTAGGTTCATGAGCTATAGCCTCTTCATGGTATCCTAAGGCATTATGTTGATGGCTGCTTCAAGATCGACCAACATATTGGATAGGGAATGTCCCTTGATTTTTATAGTCAACACCGGGCTACCTGGATCTGCATACTTCGAATGGCACATTTTTCCCATCATCAAATATGCTAGTTTACCTATAACATTGATAGTTTCGATTGCTCTTCGTCCTAGATTATTTAGGCACATCTCTCTTATCGCCTTGGTATATATCAAAACATCTCGGATGGCTTGAAATAATAGAATTGTCACAGTGAGGTTCTTCAAGCTAGACACAATATCGAACTCTGGTTGTGTTACTTTCCTCTGTTATTACAACCGATTGGGAAATGGAGCCTTTTCTCTCTCAGGAATTTCTTCTATTACCTCTTCTACAAGAGGTATTTCTCCTACATCTTCCTCCTCTTCTACCAGTGGAGGCATTCCTACTCCTAGCTATCTACCAGACCTAAGCTGAATATGGTACATCGAATACATCTCACCCTCCATGTTGCATGCTGGCTGGTTCACCCTATTATTTGGATTTGTCGTCGGTTGTACGGGTAGCTATGTAGGTCTCACTACTGGAAATGCTAATAAATTATGTTGGGGGTGAGCTGGTGCTACATTCTGTGGAGCCTGATTCCATGCAGTGTGACCTCTCTATTGCTACCCAGGATATGGATATGGCATCCACGGATGTTGGTTCAGGAATGCTGCTAGGGGTACATTAGACCAGGGTGATTGTCCCCACCACCCCATGTTAGGTGGTTGAGGCGAACCTTGGTGCATGTATGGTCCTCCCCCATATGATGACATTTCAGTTGGCATATTCCCTATAGGGGGTTGTGGCCAACTCTTTCGATTGCCTATGAAATAGGCATACATGCTTTCAGCATCCTCCTGATTACTGGGCAGTTGTGGGCATAATCAAGTTTTATGGTTCAACCTGTAAACTACGCATACTCTAACTTTGTTCTTCGGGCATGCATTATTTGCATGCTTCCCTCTACATTTTTGATAGAAATAAGCCAATGTTGCTTTGTTTTCTTGCTTATTTTTCTCTAACAATAGTGTATCCATCTGTAATGCTAGAGATGAGAGCATTTTGCTCTTTAAATCTTCTAGCATGTTACCTATTTCTGTCTTCATGACTGAAGTAGTCGCTTTCATGGTTCTAGAAGTGGTCTTGCCTCTCCTTCTTGAGTAGTTTTGGCATAGTTTTCGGATGTCTTCCATAGCGTGCTGGTAGACATCACCTCCAGAGATCATGTTAAGATTCTCTAGTGATTCATTGGTAAGTCCTCTCAAAAATATGCTTTTGAGGGACTTATCAGATAGTTTCATGTGAGGAGATCATTGAAGATTGAAGTTGAATCTCTCCTAGTATTCCTCAAGAGACTCATATTATTTTTGCATCATGCTCAGGACCTCTTCTCTAGAGTCTCTTGCTCTCCCAAAATATTGGTATTGCTCTAAAAAGAGCTTCTTCATTTGATCCAAAGTGGCAATGTGTTTGTATCCCAGACCGATGAACCACCGTAGAGATGCATTGTCCAACATGGAAGGAAAGAGTTTCAACTTCTACGTATTAGATTTGTAGTCCAAAGACCTACATAAGACATCAAAATTAAATAAAAATAGGTTAGGGTCCTTAGTTGGGTATCCCCTAAAGGTCGGAAGGTGAGCAAGGGATATTTTTATACTTTTGGTATCTCCTACTCCATCAATCGAGAAACTAAATCCAGATGATACTTCTTCATTGTCAACCATTTTTTCAGGAAATGTGGTCTCTAATGCAGTATTTATGGCCTTATAGTTGTTTAAGACTTTCTGAGTCAAGGCTCTAAGGTTGTCTGGTGTTATCGTCCGATCTTCTATAGCTTTCCACAACAGGGCTTCCTGTAAGGGTGTCCTATTAAACATGGGATTTATGATGATTCATTCTTCCCCACATTGATGGGATGAGGAGGCACTTTGCACAGAGTGCGGCTCCTCACTCCAATGGATTTATGGAGGCGGTTCGAGCGAGTCTAATTCAAATTTAGAATGCTCGACTGACTCAGGTTTTGATGGATTGGTTTTTATAAACCGACCGTCAGGTCCTCTTCTTCTTGAAGAACTCATACAAGGTCAGATGGAAGGTTTCCAGGTATTGTAAATAATCTAGTTGAGACACTTCCCCAGTATGACACAAAAATGTTGTGGGCCAAACAAGGTTAACTTCTTTCCTACTTTTGTCACATGCCCGTGCATTTAATTTATCAACCCAGGGAGCTTCGTAAACTTGCGAAGGGTCTTGAACAAGATTGCTTACAATACCACTTGAGATGAGTCTCCTAGTTCTACTATTGGGGTGTGTTTCAAATGGTTGTCAATCATTCATACACTCCTCAATAATTTACATAAAAAAAAAACAATTAAATCTACAGAAAGGAAATATTCACACATTCCTAGAAATGAACCTACTACAAATACTGGAAATAGCAATGTGATAAACAATATTATAAAAGCGGTGAACTAATCTAGAAAACATAGGAAAAAAATAGGGGAAGAAATACTGGCTTGGAGTGGGCCCAGGCTCCAGCAGCTTCCTCCCAACTGAACATGCACTTAGAAACTCTTAGAACTATATTATAATTATCAAAGTATTACAATGCTTCTTCTATAAATCTCTCTATAATTACTATCAAAATATTCTATCTTCTCTATATATCCTCAGAGAGGTCTGCGTGTGTTTATATAGCACACCCGTAGAACTTCTGTTACAAAGAAGTTATAATAGTCGATTCATTCCAGACTAAACTAAGACAATTTGGTAAATATGATCGACATATACTAAAAATGGCATTCAGTTCTAATGATGGCATGTTCACTGATTGGTTTGTGCTTTGCCTGGCATTGGTAGGACGTTCTCATACATTAGTGCGATCCCCAATTTTGCTCTACCTGACGTAGAGTTGGAACTGCACCAGTCATTGTCCACGTCATGCTTGTCTAGTCAACGGGTGAAGAACAGGGGTGCCTTATCTATGAGGAAGGTGCCTAAGTATGTCAGGCACCTTTCCTATGCGGAAGGTGCCTTACTGTCGTTGGCACCTTCCTAGAAGAGGAAGGTTCTTATCTTTTATTGGTGCCTTATTGTGAGAGGAAAGCTGTTAGGATCTCATCCTAACCCTTAATGTAATAACTCCCCTTTTGTAATAATTCCTAGTGAACGTGGGTAGTACCCATGATTAATATTTTGTAATGTTCTAAGTTTTAGCTTAGGTAGTGCCTATGACAAATGGCACCCTTTTTATGTAACACATGGTAGATAGGTGGCATTGTGCATGTAATTCGTGTGGATTGTGCATGTAATTCGAGTGGCATTGTGCATGTAATTCGAGTGGCATTGTGCATGTAATTCAAAGTGGCACTATGCATGTAATTCGGGTGGCATTATGCATGTAATCCAGGTGGCATTTTGCATGTAATCCAACCTTGGAATGAAACTCCTTAAATACCCGAAAAGGCACCAATGTAACCATCTTTTTTTTGGCAAAATTAATGAAGTATTGAATGAGGTTGCCCCCTCGAAGAGGCCTGCGATTCAGTTCTATTGTGAGATTGTTCTTTATGCAAATTTTTGTTATATTAATGTGATGTTTATGTGAGTTATTTCCAAGCAATTGTGTGAGAGTGTGTTATTTGAGTTTATTTTATAGCAGGATCTTAACAAGTGGTATCAGAGCGCTTTCCAGGGCCAAGTTCTCACGCAACCGCAACGATTCTTGCCATCCAATCCGCCCGTTAGGTATAAATTCCGTGTGTTTTTTCCATTCTCGTTTTTCCTTATTAAAAAAATTCAAAAAAAAATACGCTTTTTTTTTTCCAGACCAAAAACAAAAAAATATATTATTAGTTGAGTAGGTAGAAACCCTGTACCGGGGGTTTTAAAATATCACGAAGGATCTGTCGTTATTGGCTAAGCTAGATAGCCCATAAAGCGTCTAGTGAAGTGAAGGGCGATCAGGCTCCAATACCCAGGCCTCAGACAGAACTCGCACACGAACTTGAGCTCCCACGTATCTTCGGGTATATCGGGAGACCATCTAGGATTAAACAAACTTTTAGCCATTAGGAAGCTCTTCGGCCTTGTATTACTCATAGTCTACGGGACACAGCATCCTGGACGATTACCCTCCCGTATTGTCAGAGAGGCAGGTAGTGTGCTCAAGGGTATGTGTGGAATCCTCCTTGAGTAGTGGCCTAAAATATTGGTCCGAGCACTATTGTTCGTCACTGTCGATATATTAGAGGGCCTATGGGTGGTACATACTCCTATACTTAGCATTCCCTGGTTCTGTTAAAACTGCAACCTGTAAAAAATGCAAAAATAAAAATCAAAATAAGAATCCAAACACCCCCGTTCGTAAACCTGCATTTCAAAAGTGAGCATATGAGAAAGGAGTCCTCTACCAAAAAAATAACAGAAGGGACATGCATTCGGGATAAGCCATGAGGGTGACACTTAAATTGAAAGTATGGAGAGTAACAGTCAAATTTACAGTGGCAGATCCACAATCAAGTCGATCAAGTCGAGAGGTCAGCACAATCGGAGCGGAACTCACGATCTTCGAGTCGAACGAATCGTCATATCAGTCACCTGCAAAATACAGAGAATCTTGAGTGTGAAACACGACCAGTTTTAGATAGTGCTCCAGTACCCAACTTTTTCTCAGTAGCTCAGAATCAGAATCTGTAAACACCGTTAGACTCAGCAAAATAGGAGATAAAAAAAAAAAAAGTCTGGGGTGCCAAAAAGTAGTGTTAAGAGATATAGCTCATTGTGACCACCTCCTCCTGCTGATCATTTTGATATATAGCACCCAAGCACTTTTTTGGGCACTTACTAAAAATAGTAAGTCAAAAAAATTCAATTCTATTTTTAGTAACTGGTCACAAAAGGTCAAAAAATGGCCCAGGGTACTCGTGGACACCAGAAAGAACTAGAACACTTGGATTCCCTAACAAAAGCCATTGAGAACTTGAACTCGGCTTTTCACTCCATAAGGGAAGAAGTCCAAGGTCTTCGCCTAGAGCATGAGGCCACTAGCAATCGCTTAGAAGAAGCATTGATCGAAGTAGACAAAGAACCGAGAAGAGAACCACCCAAATCGAAATACCAAGCTGAGAGTTCTACAAGGAATCGTGACCATGATACACCCTTCAGAATGCCCAAGTTGGACTTTCCCAAATTCAGTGGGAAGGATGTTGATGGGTGGCTATGTCGGGTTGACCAATTCTTTCGACTTCATAATGTACCAGTATTTCATCGAGTCCAGATGGCTTCCTTTAACTTGGAATCTGAGGCTCTACACTGGTTTCAATGGTTGCGTCTTACCTACCCAAATCTCTCTTGGGAGGATTTTGAATCCCAAATACTCACTCGATTTGGTCCTAGTGAGTTTGAGGACTTCACAGGAGCCTTATCCAAAATACAACAAACATGGTCAGTTTGAGAGTACCAAGCTCAATTTAAAAAATTTGCCAATCGAACAAGAGGATTGAGTGAAGGGTTCTTCCAGAGTTGTTATATCAGTGGGTTGAAGATGGAACTCCAAGCAGAAGTCAAAATGTTGAAACCACGAACTATGATGGAAGCTATCATTTTGGCCCGTCTGGCCGAATCTAAACTCTCTGCCCAAATACGCCCATCAAAGTTTTTGCAAAATAGACCTTCATTTCCTCCTAGAGCCCAAAACCCAGTTGATAATAAACCCGCTCGCACCAAAGCGCCTCACCACCGAAAAGATGGATGCACGTCGTGCCCAAGGATTATGCTATAATTGTGATGAAAAGTTTTTCAAAGGGCATAAGTGTGCACACAAAAAATTGTTCCCGATCGATGTTGAAGAACCTGATACCTCTGATGAGAGTGATAAGGATGAGGACCCTCCAGAAACACCTCCTCCACAAGAAGAATTGAAACAGGAACCTAAAACAGCAATTACAGTCCATGCCCTTGCAGGCATTACTACCCCTCAAACCATGAAGGTTACAAGATTTTTCAAGGGCCAACGTCTTTCCATCCTTTTGGACTCGGGAAGCACACACAACTTTATTGACCCTAGAGTTGCTCAACGGGCAAATTGCTATATCCACACTTGTAACTCCTTTGAGGTCATGGTAGCCAACGGGGGAACCTTACCTTGTAAGGGAAAGTGTCGCAATGTTAAAATCCAGATAGGGGACTATGCACTCAAGCAGGACATGTTTGCCCTCCAGTTGGGTGGATGTGATATTGTTTTGGGATCTCAATGGTTGAGTACACTAGGCACTATCAGTTGGAACTTTGTCGAACTTTGGATGCAGTTCTCCCAGAATGGCCAAACACACATCATCAAGGGCTCCCCAGCAGGAACACCTCAAATTATTAGTTCAAACGGAATGGAGAAATTGCTAAAGAAATCATCACGCGGGGTCATTGCACAACTATTCTCCATCCAACCATCCACATCCCCAATGGGTGAAATTCCACCAGACATGCAACAGGTTCTCCACAAACATGAGGCCATATTTTCAGAACCAATCACACTACCACCGCATCGCTCTCATGACCATGCCATTCCATTATTGCCAGATAGTACACCTCCCAATATCCGCCCGTACAGATACCCCCATGCCATGAAGTCAGAGATTGAGAAGATGATACAGGAATTACTCAAGGCGGGTGTCATTCGGCCTAGTACTAGTCCCTACTCGGCACTAGTCTTACTGGTCCTCAAGAAGGATGGCTCTTGGCGATTGTGTATTGACTATCGAGAGCTCAACAAGATAATGGTCAAGGATAAATTTCCTATCCCTGTGGTTGATGAATTACTAGATGAATTACATGGGACCATGTACTTCACCAAGCTAGACCTTCGCTCTGGGTACCATCAGATCCGGCTTAGGGATGAAGATATTCCTAAAACTGCTTTTCGCACTCATGAAGGTCATTATGAATTCTTGGTAATGCCATTTGGTCTAACAAATGCTCCTTCCACATTCCAAATCCTGATGAACAATATCTTTCGCCCCTTCTTGCGGAAGTTCATCCTTGTGTTCTTCGATGACATCTTGATTTACAGTCACACATGGGAAGAGCATCTCAATCATGTAGATCAAACTCTCCAACTATTGGCCGACCATAAATTGTTTGCAAAAAGGTCCAAGTGCTCCTTTGGTTTGACTGAAGTAGAATATCTGGGACACATTGTCTCAAAGGATGGTGTCAAGGTTGACCCTAAGAAGATCCAAGCAGTCCAAGAATGGCCAAAACCTCGCACACTCAAGGGACTTCGAGGATTTTTAGGGCTTACAGGATATTACCGTAAATTTGTCTGCAATTATGGAAAGATAGCCGCCCCCCTCACCTCCATGTTGAAGAAGGATTCTTTTATGTGGACAAGGCCGGCTGAGCAAGCATTCCTGGACCTCAAACATGCCATGACCACCACTCCGATTTTAGCCATGCCAGACTTCTCAAAAAAAATTGTCATTGAAAGTGACGCTTCTGGTCGTGGTATTGGAGCAGTATTGATGCAAGGACGCCCTTTGGCTTTTACCAGCAAAGCCCTATCTGATCGCAATCTGGGAAAATCCACATATGCTAAGGAAATGTTGGCAATATTGCATGCAGTCCTACATTGGCGGCCTTACCTCATTGGGCGCCATTTCTCCATCAAAACTGACCACCAGAGCCTTAAATACTTTCTAGAACAACGAGTTGCCACTCCCAAGCAACAAAAGTGGGTATCAAAACTCATGGGCTATGATTATGACATCACGTACAAAAAAGGGAAGGAAAATATTGTGGCAGATGCTCTCTCTTGCCAATTTGAGGCCCTTAGTATGCTGTGTGCCATCTCTGCACCATTGCCCCAATGGATTGAGCCCTTACGTCAGGAAATACTTCAGGATGCAGATTTGAAAGACCTGGTTGCTTCACTTAGGGATGATCCAGAGTCTACACTAGGATATAGTTGGGATGGCCAAGATCTGCGTTACCATCAATGTCTGGTTCTTCCTCCTACGTCCCCACTTCGAGAGCTCCTCATGAAGGAATCACATGCTACTCCATCTGCTAGCCATTCAGGGTTCCTAAAAACTTATGAACGACTCAAGCGCACCTTCTTTTGGAAAGGCATGAAACAGGACATTCGCTCTTTTGTAGCGGATTGTGACACTTGTCAACGGATGAAAGGAGAAACAGTGCGCTCCCCAGGCACTCTTCAACCATTTCCGATACCAGATCAGGTGTGGACTGACATCTCCATGGACTTCATAGAAGGGCTACCTAAATCTGGAGGCAAGTCTCGTTATTTTTGTGGTAGTGGACCGCCTTTCAAAGTATGCTCACTTTTGTGCCCTAACCCATCCTTACACAGCATCCACTATTGCCCAAACTTTTCTTGACTCCATATTTCGCCTTCATGGCATGCCCGCCTCCATTGTATCTGATCGTGATCCCACCTTTACTAGCAATTTTTGGCAAGAGTTTTTTAAGTTGCGGGGGACTCGACTAAAAATGAGTTCAGCCTACCATCCGCAAACGGATGGTCAAACAGAGGTTGTTAATAAATGCTTGGAAACCTACCTTCGCTGCTTTGCCTCTGATCATCCTACTCATTGGGCAAAATGGCTTTCTTTGGCTGAATGGTGGTACAACACTTCCTATCATACCGCCACCAAACTCACACCATTTGAGGCAATTTACGGGTGCCCTCCACTCACGCCTTCCTCCTACATTTCGGGCAGCTCCAAGGTCTAGGCCGTCGACAATGCTCTGAGTCAACACACCGAGGTCCTCCGCAAACTCAAGCAAAATTTGAACATGGCCCAGAATCGGATGCGCCAACAAGCTGATCAGCATCGTTCTGAGCATAGTTTTGATGTGGGTGATATGGTCTTCCTTCGCTTGCAGCCATACAAACAATCATCCCTACAACTCCGCAGGTGTCAGAAGCTTGCTCCAAAATTCTATGGTCCTTATCAGGGTTCTGCAACGGATTGGTCCAACAACTTACAAATTGGATCTTCCCCCAACTTCCAAGATCCAACTTGTTTTTCATGTTTCCCTTCTCAAGAAAGTTATGGGCACAAAGGTACAGGTTCAATCAACACTCCCTGAATTGGATGAAGAAGGCTCCATCTTACTTGCACCGAACAACTACTGGATCATCGAACTCACACTCTGCGCAACCGTACCATCACAGAGGTCCTGGTTCAGTGGCATGGACTTCAACCTGAGGATGCTACATGGGAGTCTCTCCATCAACTCCAAGCAACAGTTTCCTCATTTTCAGCTTTGAGGACAAAGCTCCTTTAAGGAGAAGGGCATGTTAGGATCTCATCCTAACCCTTAATGTAATAACTCCCCTTTTGTAATAATTCCTAGTGAACATGGGTAGTACCCATGATTAATATTTTGTAATGTTCTAAGTTTTAGCTTAGGTAGTTCCTATGACAAATGGCACCCTTTTTATGTAACACATGGTAGATAGGTGGCATTGTGCATGTAATTCGTGTGGCATTGTGCATGTAATTCGAGTGGCATTGTGCATGTAATTCGAGTGGCATTGTGCATGTAATTCAAAGTGGCACTATGCATGTAATTCGGGTGGCATTATGCATGTAATCCAGGTGGCATTTTGCATGTAAGCCAACCTTGGAAGGAAACTTCTTAAATACCCGAAAAGGCACCAATGTAACCATCTTTTTTTTGGCAAAATTAATGAAGTATTGAAGGAGGTTGCCCCATCGAAGAGGCCTGCGATTCAGTTCTATTGTGAGATTGTTATTTATACAAATTTTTGTTATATTAATGTGATGTTTATGTGAGTTATTTCCAAGCAATTGTGTGAGAGTGTGTTATTTGAGTTTATTTTATAGCAGGATCATAACAAAAGCGCTTGCCTTCTAGTGGTGCCTTCCTATTGGCACCTTCCTTATGAGAGGAAGGTGCTTGCCTTCTAGTGGCACCTTCCTTATGAGAGGAAGGTGCTTGCCTTCTAGTGGCACCTTCCTTATGAGAGGAAGGTGCTTGCCTTCTAGTGGCACCTTCCTTATGAGAGGAAGGCACTTGCCTTCTAGTGGCGCCTTCCTGTCGGTGCCTTCCTTATGAGAGGAAGGCGCTTCTTTTCCTTTGGTGCCTTCCTAGAAGAGGAAGGTGCTTGTCTTTCCTTGGTGCCTTCCTAGAAGAGGAAGGCATCTACTTATGCTTGGCACCTTCTAGGAAGAGGAAGGCACCTACTTTTTTTGCATTGATTCCAAAAGAAACAAAGTGCCAGGTCCATAAAAAGACCTTGACTGATCCAAATCTAACTAAATCAACTGCAATTCCAAAAAACATACTAAAAACACATAAATTAGATAGCACGTATAATTTCATCAAATAATTATATAATCATTCATAAACATTTGCAATCCTTATTATACAACCACATAATAATCAAGAAATTATATACAAAATATGAGCATTTCTAATGCTCATCAGGATGCAATCAACTCCAAGCCTTCATCCATTGGGCTCAAGAGTTAGCTCCACTTGGTGCATCAAGTTGTTTACTGCTTGCTCCAATATTCTGCCCCTTAGCCTCATTTACTGTAGCTTATTCCTCTGAAAGATGCATGATTGTAGCTTCAAACACTACAACGGCTTCAGACCAAGCATCTTCACTAATCAAATTTAGGCTATTAAGCGAATCTACAAGGTACCTAAAGATCTCCACTCTTTCCATATCAATGTAATTCACCTACTGACTGATATCCAACAAACCAAATTTGATGTTTCAGTTTTCTCATTAGGGGAAGCACATGATCTTTAGTGAGAGGCTCATCCCAATCATCAATTTTAGAGGCATCATCAACGAAAATTATCTAAACTGCTTCTAGGTCTTCCTTTGATAGAATGTTCCCCTGATCATCAATGAAACTTGGGAAACCATTCTAAGATATTTATTAAATACATCAAGTAGCTTGCGAGCCTCCTTAAAATTATCCAACTTAGAAAAATATTGGCATAGTATAACCTTAGCGCTTGCCAAAGCTAGAGCCATGTTGCTCATGGGATGAAATTTGAAATCTAATCTAGCCAGCACCTATATTTGTGTTGCCTTTACTAGGAAGGGCTCTAGGTGATATTCACCATGCTTTACTACATGCCGATAATATGAGACAACTATCTATATCTCATAAAGGTACATAAGGACTTGTGTTGCCTTCGTCACCATAGTCTTACAATCAATCAAAAACTGACTACGCACCTCCTTGACATTTTCTTTTGCCAGAATAATCGCTTGTGTTGCTTTCATGACCAGTTGATCCTATAAATTATGGAGTTGACCCTTCAATGCCTCAACCTACTGTTCTGCTCCTCCCTTGACCTCCTGGTGCTTCTGAATCATCTTCTCCAACTCTTCCACCCTTTTCTACCAACGAGTCACCTCTGACTGTGTGGATTGCAACTGTGCTCGACTTTTTGCCAAAGACTCCTCCAAATCGGTGATCTTAGCCTCAGGCTTGAAAACAAACTTCTTATAATGCTCGCCATGCAGGTACAAGGAGCTCGTATCTACCTGAATATTCCCCATCATATCTGTAGTATCGAGCTTTGTAAGGTCCTTGGTGATGATCTCATAAGTATAGTCACTCAAGGTCATCTCTCCTTGAGGCTTCTGAACCTGGGGAAATATTTTCACTGTATGGGCCTCCATGGCGTTGGGATCAAAAGAAACCTTCTTCAATGGCTTTGCTAGTGCTTGGCTAATATTTGTTAAAATGGAATATTTCGATACAACTTCCATATTTAACTTGGGCAACACTTGCAACTCCGAAATTGGGGTGAAAGAGAAATGAGCCAGATGTGGATTCGACTCAAGGAAAGTGGAAACTGACATAGTGGAAATGATTGATGGAATGGGGATGGTGGTGGGAATGAAAGCTAGGGGTTTGACCATGGTCACACTCACTCAAGTAAGAGCTTATATTCTTACAACCATAGTAGAGGTTACTAAAACAAAAGATACATGAAGTGAAAATGGGTTCAGGGTGGATGCAAAAGAACTCAAAGAAAGGGAAGTAGAAGAAGCAGGAAAAGAAGAAGAGGGAGCATTGGTGATCAGTGGCTAGGAAATATGAAGTAAAATAAAAGTGGAGGGTATGAAAAATGAATGTGATACAAAAGTGGAAACTAGATGAGGGAAAACAATCATCACCAACTGCTCAAGATTAGGAGAAGGGGAAGAAAATGTACCTTTGGATTCTGACATCATTTGAGCCGATGAGGATGAAGGTGGTTATGACACTAGCTCCTTCTCCACTTGGTCCTTTGGCTCTACTGCAATATCCTCCTCAAGATCTATAAGTTTAGCACTTTGGACCAACGACTCTATCTGGACCAAGGGAATAGCTTCTAACACTTCTATCCATTGAGCTAAAACTGTAGGAGGAGGGTTTGATGAAACTACACTAGTTCTCCGCTTCTTTGAGATCTTTATAATAGGTAACTTTTCCCATTTGCTTTTTGCCTTATGCTATAATGGCTCCTCTAGCACTTGTCCTTCTTCCTCTTCTACAAGTGGTGCTTCCTGGGTCACGGGGTGCTCTTCTTCGGCCACGCTCTCCTCACTACTAGATTTTTGCAAACTTTGAGGTACAATACCAATGAAAGTGATCGACTGATAACTGGTGTAGAACTCATCATAAGTGGCCAAAAATGCTTCATCCATCACCAAGCCATATGGCGACCTAGTTTTTCCTCGATGAGCCCTCATAATCCACCAGTTTGTAATCTTTTCTTCGGACCAACCCGAAAGTTGCTCCTTCATTTGACTAAATAACCCTGGTGGAGGAATCTGATGCTTATGTACAATAGGGTTATACTCGGCTTCCATTTCATAAAAGTCATGCCATGGTGGGAGTGACATCATATTCTCCACATGCCATTCCAAGTCATGCCCCTTCCGGATTGTTTTGATGCTTCTCAATATCTAGCCTTGAACAACAATGAAAACTCTTGGCCTTGATTTGCTCCATGAAGTGACCCAAAGGGTCATACTTCCAGCACTACAGCAACTCCACCATTCCGATGTCATAGAAAGTCTCAGTTATTAACTGATTTTGGCCCACCTGACTCACCTCAATACCTCCAAAGTGAAAAGGTATAGCGCACATGGTTCTTTTTCCTCATCCTACCCCATACACATCATTAATAAAATCATGCTATCGAACAACCTCCAAAGCAAATAGGTGACCTATGGCAAAATATGGGAGGAGAACTAGCTTACTAGTATAGCCAAAAATGCATAGAACAATTATTTGCATCAACAAAAATATATCACCTCTCTCCTTTGAGATAATTTCTTCTCTCATTGCCCTCGGTACCCTCTCACTTTTGTAAAAAATTAACTCCAGGGTAGGACCCACAAACATATGATTAAAGTTATAAAAATACTCCTTCCTTGACAAGCTAGAGGTCCATAAATATACTAGCAATTTCCTATTCTCTCTATCAACCTACCTAACTGCAATGAAAGAAAATTTCTTGTACAGGTGAAAGAAGAAATACTAGATTAAAAAGGATGTGTGCTTAAATACCATGGTTCCTTCACTCTACATTTTCTCCAGTTGGGAATGCATTCTTCTAGCAATGTGGTCAGCCCAATCAAATAAAATGGGGTTCATCCTTCTCATCATTGTAGTGGGGGCGTAGAATTCTACCTAGGAGATGCACTGCACCAATGCTACCTACCACTTGTGCACTATCGAATCCATTGGAAGACCCACAACCCAAGCCACCATAGAAAACAAATCTGGGCTCTTAAAATCTGTCAATGGCTTTGGTAAATTTGGTAGTTCACCATGTTGGGGTATTTTTATCAACTGGGTCTCCATAAACCAATGTAGTATCATCATCGACTGATATCTTTCCTCCTATTCACCAATGTGCAATTTCTTAAAAACAAAGTTCGAAGGAGGTGCAATTCCACAAGTGAACGCCTCCCGGACATCTTCAGATGAGATAGTGAACAACACGTCCCCTTTTGCATTCTCAACTACCCTGGTGTTAGGATTATAAAACTTTAAAATAGCTTCCACCAACTTTGGGCAATAGTGAACTGGTGTGCACAAAAACCAAAAAATATGAGCATGATATGCAATGGTGAGAGGACTTTCCGGTGTCAACCCTTATCGGACTGCAACGTCTACATCTTGGCACAATTTCTCAATGCCCTTATTTGTAATAACGTAGTCTCCCACTTGAGCTAGCGTATCAGAATACGGATCCAAGTCGACATTTTCATGGTGCCTAGCTTTCTTGGATTTCTTGCCTCCCTTGATCTTCTTTTGTACCTTCTTCGACTCTTCGATGCCTTTTGATTCAACAACTCTTTTACCCATCTTCAACAATGCTCAAGCGCCCTGTAATTTTTACACTCAATTTAACCAGATGCAACAATACTTCAAAAAATATAAAACTTTTACCTCCTCTTCATGGGTGCACCAAATTTATAATTGCACCTTCATCAACTGGATTAAATGCATATGCTGATTTTCGAAGAAGTTGGGTGAACGTGCATTTCAATCTTTGCATCAAGCATGATTTTTAATAATTTATTTAACTGTCTTCAACCTCCTTTCACCCAAAATCTTCCTCGATTCTTGTGCTTTGGCCACCTCCAATCTTGAAAAGCACTCCACGAATATCAACGGGTAGCTCCGAGAATGAAAACTACCAAGTGTCGATGAAGGGCATGCCTCGGGATGAAAATGAATTAATTCCTGCCACTTTAAATCTTCACAATGTCAATCTAGGGTGAAATGGGCGAATTTTAAATTTTTTTGGGCACACTATATTCCTAAGGATGTCAAGGGACACTCCAAAATTATTCTTTGTTGGAAAATTTTTTCAAGGGGTGTACTTCCTTCTTCTTTGGGCGAAAACACCTTTCGTAAATCACTTCTCTTCTCAACTTGCATTCAAAAATTACTCCTCTTGTTCGCTTGATGAATTGAAAATCTTGGTTGTCATTTTTAAAGTAATTTTCTTCCCTGATTTCACCTTAAAAAAGTGCCCTTCTAAAAAAAACAGCTTTTATCTACCACTGCTTTCACTGAAAAAGTGAAATAAATCAGTTTCACCCTGCTTTTCTTGAAATAAATCCTTAAACTAAAGCTTTTCAAATGCATGAGATTTTTATTTTCTCTTTTTGCTTCCTCTAGGAGTTTTTATTTACAATAGACTTTCGTCCCCTCCAAATAGAAATGCATGCTAAAATAGACTTGGGCGAATTATTTTTTAAGATTTTGTTCCCTCTTTTTTTTTTTTAATTCCCTTTCACCTTAAAAGGGGGCGAACATGAATTTCACCCCTTTCTTGGGGAAAAAGTCATTTTTTTATATATTTTAATATATCTATGTCTATTTTTCCCCTTCCTTTATTATTAAACAAATTTTCTGAATTTGCCTTTTCCCCAAAGTCACTTTATCAAAAACCTTTTAAATGATTTTCGCCTGAAATTTAAAAGAATGTCTTGAAAAACTATTTCAGGGAAAAATTAATTTTTATCACTGAAGATGTGCTTTTGGGCAAATCTACTTGCTTGGGGATAAAATAAGACCATTTTTTTTAATTTTTATTTTTAATTTTTTTATATAAGTATAACATACTTGAAAAATAAAAAAGAAAATTTGTACATATATACATACTTGTGCCCAAAAATTTTAGTGATAGTAGGCCTTCAGATGAAGACCATTTACCGAAATCGGTAGCTCTCGGCCATCCATGTCCCGAAGATAATAAGCATTAACTGAATTCACTCCTGAAATCTGGAATGGGCCTTCCCAAATAACCTCAAATTTATGGTGCTTGCCAGGTTTTGCTTTATTCGAGTTCCACTTAAACACAAAGTCTCTAACTTTAAATACCCTTTCGGATGTCTTTTTTCTGAACCATTTTTTGTATTGTTTTGGCATGTTCCATGAAAGCGTCATATGCCTTCTCTCTTTCTTCTTCAAGCTGCAAGAGTTGGGCTAGCCTTGCGCTCATGGGGTTAGATTCATCATCCTCATCACTAAGCATCTGCAAAGTCTAGAGAACTGGAAGTTCAATGTGGGTAGGAAAAACCACTTCCTTGCCATACACCAGGGAGTAGGGAGAAGTTTTAATGGACTTCTTGATTGATATGTGATCCACCCATAGAGCTTGGTCTAGTAGTAGATGCCAACTCCTTTTATTGCTCCCGAGTGTTCTCTTCAAAATCTGAAGCAAGTTCTTGTTTGTGGACTCAGCTAAACCATTTCCCTATGGGTAATAATTAGAAGATGCTTTGAGGTAAATTCCATACCTACTTGTAAACTCAGTAATATTTGCTCCAATGAAGGGAGTCCCATTATTAGTCACAATGGCATCTAGTACACCAAAATGGGTAATCAGCCCCTCGAGGAAAGAGATGACTATCGCTTGATCTACTTTCTTTGTTGGGATGGCCTCCGCCCATCGAGTAAAGTAGTCAATTATTGTCAAAATATATTTATGTTCAGTAGAAGAATGAGGATCAATGACCCCAATAAAGTCTAAGCCCCACTATTGAAATGGAGCTTCTACCTAGATTAGATGTAGAGGTAAAGATGCCTTCTTACTCTTGCTAACATATCATTGATAATTATCACAACTTTGACTCACTTTGTGTGTATCTATAAAAAGAGTGGGCCAAAAATATCCAACCCGGATGATTTTCAAGGCCATAGGCCTCCCTGCATAGTGTCCACCAGACAAGCCAGAGTGGAACTCCTCCAAAATATTCTATTTTTTAGACTCTTTAACGCACTTGAGGAGTACTCCATCTATGTTCTTGTGGAATAAACCACTCGGTAGCAAGACATATCTGAGGGCCTATAGCCTAAACCTTCACCTCTGTGAGGAGTTGAGGTGAGGTGGACACCTTCTAGATGTGAAAAATTTGACAAGGTCCTCTGTCCAGTCATGATCACCTGTTGCTTGGTTAGCAAGATTACTCTCACTGATAACCTCATCATGTAATGGTACTAGCAATTGAGAAGCTATGCTCTTAGCCAACTCTTGATAGAGTGCCCGACCATGAACCAATTTGGTCGATCGAATCTCTACATCATACTCTTGGATCTTGGAGATCCAACCTGCTCTTTTGTCACCAAGCTCTCCTTGAATGATAAAATTCCTGACATCTAGATGAATAACATAGACAATTATCTTGCTTTGTGAGATGAAATATCAGAATTTCTTTAGAGACTTCATAACCGCATAAACCTGCTTTTCAATGAAATTGTATTTCTCCTAGTGTGGCTGAATAACTTGGCTTAGAAAAGTGATTGGTTGTTCATCCCCATCATCTCACTTTTGTGTAAGGACGATGACATAAATTTCCTACTCGCCCACTATGTAAAGGATAAAATCCTTAGAATAGTCTAGATTGATCAACACTAGTGCTTGAACTATTCTCTCTTTAATTTCCTAGAATGCCTACCTCCTTTTCTCTATCCATTTGAAATCTATATTTTCTTTAGGAGTTCAGTCATCGACTTCACCACTTGAGCAAAGTCGGCGATGAATTTCTGGATAAAATTGATTTGGCCAAAAAATGACTGCAGGTCCTTCTTATTGGTTGGCAATGGTAATTTTAAGAGAGCTTCAACTCTCGCAAGATCAATGGCTAACCCTTCCTTTGAAATCACATGTCCCAAGAGCTTTCCCTCCTTGACAACAAAGATAGATTTCTTTAGAGTTGATGGAGATACCAAACTCCCGACACTTTTCAAACACCTATCTTAGATGAGATCCATGCTCTTCCCTGTGATGTAAAAAAATAGTCATATCATCAAGGTATATCACAATGATTTGGTTCAGAAACTCACCAAAGGTGACATCCATTGCTCTTTGAAAAGTGGCACCAACATTTGAAAGACCGAAAGGTATTCTTTGATAGGCGAAAGTGCCCCACTTGGTAGTAAATATTATTTTATGTTGGTCCTCATCCTTTACCCAGATATGATTATAGCCGAAGAAACCATCAAGTAATAAAAATATTTGTGCTCCAGCAACAATGTGGAGGATCTGGTCAATCTGTGGCAAGGGATAATGATCTTTCAAAGATGCCTAGTTCAGATTACGAAAATCTATGCATAGGAAAATATCTCCATTCTTATTTCATACTAGAACCAAATTCACCATCCAAGTTGAGTGTTTGATGGGGTAAATGATTTTCACCTCTAACATCTTTAGCAATTTTGCTTTCATCAGTACTTCAATTTTTGGATTAACAGGTTGTTGCTTCTATCGAAAAGGTTTTACCCCTTCCTGCAATTTGATGGTGTGCTGAATCACATTTTTGTCATACCCTTTCAAATCGTGATAACTCCATGCAACAATTTCAAGGAATTCATAACATAACTCCTTAATTTCCTTGAGCTCTTCTAGAGAGCAATCTATCCCAACTTTGATTATCTTGTTAGGTTCCAACTTCAGCTCAGTATACTCTTTTTCATCCACCTTGATCCTATGCTTTTCTACTCTATCATTCTGATCAAAGAGGTTCTCTAATGTAATCAATCCTTTTAAGATGTGATTATTCCTGAGTTAGATTAAACCTTCAACTTCATCTTCATCCAGTGTCCTTCCCTCCACACTACCGACTTCTTTAATAAAAAAGTTTACAATCTGTTCATCATTGTCAAAAACTTGCCAGTATATATTCTTGTCGAGGACTGAAGGTCTATAAATTAACCTTACAATCTTGGGCTTTTGCACCACATTCTCAATAAGAGAGAAGTTTGCACCAAGGGATGCTAGGATATTTGCATGCTTATTTCATTCTCATGAAATTGCTTGAACATTTAATGCATCAAATGACTCAAACAAATCCCATACCTTGTTGTGGTACACCTTCAGGTAGTGCTACTTTGAAATGCACTTGTTGGTCACCTGGTTGACAATCAACTCAAAATATCCAAAAATCTATAACTGTTTGATTCCAAGATTTTTTGCTTTCTTCAAGCCCAAGCACAATGCTTCGTACTCGGTGACATTATTCGTACAACTCTAGGTCAACCGGTACGAGTATGTTTTCTGGATTCCTGAAGGAGAGATGAATACTACTCCAACTTCGACACCATTCTTGCATCTGGCACAGTCGAAGTACATTCTCCATAATTGGTTAGGGGATGAAACTAGATCATCAGACACCTTCGCTTCAACCTTCTCAGGCTTAGTGATGGTGTAACAACCAATCTCGATCTCCATCATTGCATTGAAATCAAGCATTGAGAATTCATCCTCTAACCAAAGCTCATCCAAAGCTTCCTCCATCAGATCCATATCCTCCAGCTCTTTAGTCACCATGTTGATTGAGTCTATAGCCTTTTCTTCCTCTTCAATCTTTTCAATATGATACGTAGAGGGCTTCTCATTGTAAATGTGTATTCTCCTCCCTTTGAATGGAATCTCCAGGTGAGAATAGTCTAGAGACAAGTAGCCTCCTAACTTGGCTATGAACTCCCTTGATAGGCACATGCTGAAGTATGGCTCCAAATCTACTACAAAAACTTCTTGAATGATAGTTATCTAGGGCATACTGTGTAAGACAATTAGGATATCCTTGATCACCCCCACCATTTTGATAGGAGTGTCATCCAACTACAAGATGCCTAGGCTGCTTCTTGTATATTCCATACCCATGATTTCACATATTGCCTTTGGCATGACAGTTGTCACTACACCAGAGTCAATCATACAATTGTGTATGATCCAACCCTCCATCCTGAGAGATAGATAGAATGGGGGAGGTCTATTTTTTCCTATGGTAGAAGTGGGTAGTGTTTGAGCTAGCACTATCTGTATGGGATTTTTCTTCTTATCCTTCACAAATTTCAATGATTCCTACAATAGATCCACTTGTCCAAGCAGTTGTAGCACATCATAGAGGCTCACCTTGGTGGGAATCCTCTTCAGTTCTTCGACAATATTATATGATTACATGTTGGGCTCCCTTGATTCACCAAAAACTTCATATTTGCTTTGGTACTGCTGTGTAGCTTCTACCCTCTGATGCTTGGTCAAGGATGGGTATTTGAGCCTCTCCTTCACTTGTTCTCTTGTTTCTATTTATGCTTGTGTAGCCAGAGGTTGCGAAGTTGATGCTTTTGCTTGCATTCTATCCTTCACTGAGGTAGGCAAAATATCCTTCAATAAGATAGGCTCATCTGCTTTAGATGCTAGTGCAGGCACTTTCACTTGAGATTACCTCTTTTCATTCTGCACCTTCTGCTTGGTAGGTACCTTCAATGGCTCCATTTCAGCTAGATCTATAGTGACAGGTTTTTTCCAGATCTTATGAGAACTAAAACTTGCTCAACAGATGGAACCATGAAGTTATGATCTATTTTCATGATCATGTTAACTTGACCACCAGAAGAGCTATCTGCCAATGTCTGCACATAGTTCAAATGAACCATGCAGGTATCTTCACTATGTGGATCATTACAAGTAGAACACCAAAATGTTCTCTCTGATGGGCTAGCCTCTTCATTTGTGAGCATGGTAGTACCCCTTTCGAGAGCTTTGCTAGGAGTAGCTACTTGTTCTCTGGTGATTGGTAGTGATTGAAATCTCCTTGGTCTAAAATCATTTTTAGCCTACTTTATTTTTATCACCATGATTTTGTTACCCATCACTCTTATAGCAGAATTTATGGATTGCAACTCCTTTAGCACCTTGTCTTGTAGATCAGGATTTGAGGGCTGTAGTGGAGCTGGTAGAACAAAGGAAGGGATTGGGACTGGTAACTATGGAATAGCTAGAGCAGGGAGTTGAGGGATAGAAACTATCATCATGGTTTAGGATGTACTTGGATTCCATGAAGGAATTGGATACATGGGTGACATGGGCAAGGGTTGAGAAGATGCATTGGCATACAAATACTATGGAAGGTCAAGGAAAATAGGCATGGCCATTTTTGGTGGAAGCTTACCGATAGCAATCAGATCAGCTTTAGCCTTTTGTGCCATGGTATATAGATCAAGGAATGTATTGGCATTGGACTGTCGGATGGCCATACTGATATCGGAGTTGAAATCTCAGAGGTAGTAAAAGGTAGCTTGTTCGGGAGTCGATCGAAGACCATCGGGAACCCTATGCCAAGTTCGGGTGAACCTGACATTAAAGTCCATGATTTCCTCCTATGGATGCCTTTGAATAGTAGTGAACTGATGCAACAAGGAGAATGGATCTGCTTGTTCATTGAACCCTTTGATTAGTAGTTCAGCTAACTGGTCCCAGGTAGTGATGGTTGCAGGTTGTAATGATCGGTACCAGTAAAGCAATTTCTCTCAAAGAGAGAACAAGTAATCTTACCATTATGTCTTCTTCTGTGATGCCATGAATTATCGCCAAAGTAGCTACATCTTGAACATGCTCATAGGTTGTATTTCTCATACCATTGTAAGTTGGTAAAGCCTTCATCATCGCTTGCGGGATCGGGTTTTGAGCTTGCAGATTTAGAGGTCCAGAATGGTTCCATGTTGGAAACTACCTTGGTGGTGGCTATTGTGGTGGTGTATTTTGAGCCATGTGGACTGGTGTGTGTGGTTGGGGAGGTGGAAAACTAGTAGTTGTACTAGCAAGACTCGAAGGAATGAAAAACACACTAGCTAACTAAGAAGATGTTGTACTTGATGGGACAGCTGGAGTAACTAACCTAGGGTGTTCTCCTAGCTCTTGGATGTCAAGTGCATAAAACTCAACGGGCTCTTTAGAATTTTTGGCCTTCGATCTTGTGATCATGAAGAAATATTTTGCTCACTTCACGTTCGGAGGCTTTTGGGTAGAGATGAGTCGCCAGATGTTCTAATCATACAGTACAAAGGTGAACATCAAACCTCAATACTATTGAAAGTGGAACCTTTTGAGAGTCCCACCGGGTGTGCCAAAAATTGTTGGTCACGAATCTACCTAGTTACAAAGTCTATGCCTTGTGTGCCCTAGACCCAACCAACATTGAAAGGCCAGAGGAGAGAAATATCCTCCGGGCCAATCTCTAGAGAGGGTTGGCTCCCTTCCTAATCTACTTTGGTTGAAAGCTTAGGGTAACAGGAAAGAAATAGGGAAATATGGCTATAAGTCGACAATATAGGATGGGGATAGACTAACAACCAAAATTCCACCAAGCAATAATTAGCAACATACAACAAAAATACAAGCACATAAACTTCTAGCAGTTATGCAGTGACAACCTCCAAAGAGCATCTCAGTGTTCACTCCCTTACCAACAAAAATTAAATTTAGAAGCAGAATTTAAACACAACAAATAATGGGAATGAAAGCATTCAAAAATGACACACAAAAACTTATCAAGTGCAAGACCACTCAAAGAACCAGAAGTCGAAGCATTTCTATTGATGCAAAAAACTTGGAGTGTTTTTCTACAGAGTGTCCATCCTCCTTTCTTACATAAAAATGACTAGTATTTATAGAGGGTTGCACCTCTTTCATTTAATGAGTTTACAACAAAATGTTGGTAGATCAAAGACCAACGAGAATAATTTCCTCCTCGGCATCAGTGATGTTCTAGTCAAAATATATTCCATGGAAACCATGATCTAGCTTTGGTGGGAGAATCACATGGAGAAATCAACATGATTAAATGGTAGGAAGTGGCCTTGAGCATCGATGCATTGGGATGCAGCAAAATCACCTAAAAATCAGGAGCTTGGTCATTGAATTTGCTTCTCCCTTGTGCCTTGGAAATCCACATTCACCAGGAAAGTCCACTAAGCATTAAATATGTTTTGAAAATCAGCAAGGTCGATAGGCGGTGCATTGGAAATGAATAAGAATGGCCTCTGATCTTGCAACGTTGAAGCAAAAATCCTAGAAGCACTGCTTGCATTGCTTCAAAAATTAAATTCTATCTTTTCCTTGCCCCTTCCCAAGAGAATCTACAAAATCATACCTTTGGAAGCAACGCACTTGAGAATTTAATGCAAAGGAATTGATTTCACCCAAGAACAGGGTGAAACAACCTTTTCAGGGCCACAATGGGTGACAACGCAACTTGCTGGTCTTTTGAATGATGTCTTGGTGATTTCACCCATTAACTGCTTCTTCTTTTAATTATCTTCTTTGATTTCACCTCAGAGGAGGGCGATAGGGATTTTCACCCCTTTGGGGAGGCGACATCACCTTTAATTATTTTACTTTGACGTAGCGTGCATTGCAATGCTTTCACTCGAAATTGAGTTTAAAAACTCCATTCACCCCTTGGAGAGGTGAAACCACATGGCACCTCTCAACAGGGGTGACTTTGATTTACTACACTTCAAACTTGGTACCAAGCGCTCTTATTTTATTTCTGTCCCAGTCATGTGTGAAGACACCCAACATATTTGTAATAGGCCCCACATCGTCAATTATCTAAAATATTTAATATTACTCTTTCGCCCCAAAGAGGGGTGACAATGAGTTTCACCCCTCACTTGGGGAAAAAGTCCTTTTTAAAATGTTTCTTTGATTTACCCATGTCGAGCCCACACCATGCCATTTAAAAACTTTTCTTTAAACTATGTTTTTCCCCAAAGAGGGGCAACAATGAGTTTCACCCCTCACTTGGGGCAAAAGCACTCTTAAAAATCTTTCACTTATAACCACTTGCACTAAAAATGATTTTCACCCCAAAGAGGGGCGATGAGCGTTTTCATACCTCAATTGGAACGAAAGCATTATGCTCTTCCATTTGAAATCCAGGACTTTCACCCTTCTACTTTTGTTGGGTGAATTTACTCCTTTTAATTACATTTCACCTCCAAGAGGGGCGAAAGTGATTTTTGCCCCTCAATTGGGGTGAAACTCATTTTATTCCTCCCTTCAACTTACCCTTGAATTAAATCATGATTTTCATCACTTTCTGAGGTGAAACTCCTTTGCAAATGAAACTTGGGGTGAAAGCACCTAAATTCATTGCTCTTCCTTATAATGCTGCTACCAATTCAAAACCAAGAATTCTTTCATCAACCTTTGCTTCATTCTGAGTGAAACCATTCTTGTGTTGTGCTTCACCTCTAAAAGAGGCGAAAAGGACTTTTACCCCTGACTAGGGGTGAAACAAGTCATTTTATTTTTTCTGAGGCGCTTCTCCCTTTAAAATTGATCTCTTGTCAACGCTTTTGCTCCTTAAACATTTTTCAACAAAATTATTTGTTGCATTCATGACTTCCATTTTATTTACAATAATGCAATATTATTTAAAAGAGGTAAAAATACAGTAAAATAAACAACAAAACTGTAGTGCCTTCCTTTAATAAATTTATCAAAATTTTACAATCAACATTCAATAAAATTTCAATGTGGCAAAGTGAAAAAACTGCCCACACTACCTTTGGTTACGTGTGCACCCAAGACTTTGCCAACATTGAATGACCAGGTTTAAAACATAGATTATCCAGCTCAATCTCCATAGAAGGTTGGTTCCTTGCTTAGTTGTATAAAAAGAGGAAAGAGTAAAGTGCATAAAGAAAGGGAAATATAGCTACTGCTAGAAACGTCAAAGGGCTATAGGTTAGAAAATAGTAAGGAAATACACACAGTTTTTGCAGACAAGCATTCTTTAAACCACTAGATAGAAACAACTAGTTCTCTAGTGTAGATTGAAACAATAATTAACTTCACTAAAACTATTAAATCTGGAACTACTAAAATTAAAGTGCAAAAATGAATCAAAGTGATTTATATTCAACTAACTTATATAGAAGTTAACATTCATGCATACATAGTCGTACACCATTGAACCATAAGCCAAAATGAAGAGATTATTTTATTGCTTTTGGAAGTATGTATACATTGCCTTGTAAACATCCAAGAGGCGACCCTTTATTTGAGTCACTCATCCCATATATACATCTTATTACAATAGAAAAACTAAAGTTTGTTACAATGACATGTCAGTTGGCTCATTCTAGTAAGATGTTGCACAACACCATCAGATCAAGAAGGAATAGAGTAGTAGGGTCTTCAATAGTAAACAATTGAGATTTTTTTGTTACTGCACATTCATATCAATATTCTTAGAGATGTCATGGCCCAACTGTCTTCCACTCCATCTGGCTCTCGACCAATGAAAACTAGACCGATCGTGAAATAATGACTATTTTCTACCTTCTTTTATTTTTAGGCTCTTGACCAGCAAAAATTTGACCGATTACGAAATCACAACTATTTTTTGCCTTCTCTTATTTTTGGGCTTTTGACTAGCAAAAATTGGACCGATCGCAAAATCGTGGCTATTTTCTACCTTCTCTTATTTTCGGGCTCTCGACCAATGAAAACTAGACTGATCGCAAAATCGTGACTATTTTCTACCTTCTCTTCTTTTTGAGCTCTTGACCAGCAAAAACTAGACTGATCGTAAAATCACGACTATTTTCTGCCTTCTCTTCTTTTCAGGCTCTCGACCAACAAAAACTAGACCGATCGCGAAATCGTGACTATCTTCTATACTTAGAAAATTTTTGAGAAGTTTCTTCACTCCCTCTAGTGTAGTCATTTTGACCTACAGTACCATGAAGATAAATAACATCTAAGAATCGTAATTAATTTTCATGGTGTATTAATAAATAAACAATTGATAAATGTTGTCTTATTGCCTTGCTTTGTTGTGTATAGGATTAACATGATTATTCTACATTAACTTATGCTTATGAAATTTATAAAGCAAAATACATGGTAGGCTATTCCATTACTTTTATGGTTGTGACTAAATACCAGCTATTTTATACAATTTTTTACTTGAGCATATTCTAATTTTAAATCCATAATAGTTATGATTCATAAAATCTCTTAATTATGAGATGCAATTTAAACAAGAGGAATAAGCTTGTTGGAATTTGTCTTATTAAATGAAATATGTCAATATATTCTACAAGTGAGTAAGTACTTAAGTTGTTGCATATTTATTTAGATTATTTTTGTACTACATTGTTTTGTATATTGGATAGTAAATTATACATATCTATTGAAAATTATAAGGAAGATGGTTATTTTATAACTAATCAATCAATAAACTTTCATTTTAACATTTTTATTATTTTTTCTTTTGATTATGAGTATTTGGGACTATGAGTTAGTGGTAAAATTATAATGATCCTTTAAAAATACTTGATATTTTAGCCATGCCAAAAAAACTTAATTACTTAGAAGTGTTTTATAGAAAGTAAATTTACTATATTATCTTTTTGCAAAACTTGGATCCAAAGCTTGATTATTTGTTAAATAAATTTGAAGCACTATGCAAATTTTAAATAAATTTGTATAAGTTTATCTCTATTTATTTATTTATATATCATTTTTTATTTATATATTTCCATAATATATAGTGCGAATTGAACTTTATGACGAAAAATATCTCACTAATACTATTTTAACTTTTAAAAACTAACTATTTTTCTATACAATCCATTGAAAGACCATGGGCTTAGTTAGAAATGCTCAATAGCCCATGATTTTATTTAATATTTAGTACTCTTAATGCTTATAAAAAATGTATTTTATTAAATTGTTTATGTGGATTAAGAAGAAGAAGGAAGACTTGCAGGTCAATGTTAGCCTCTCCAAATATTAGTTAGCTGTTCTGCTCCCCTGTTCTCTTTGTAGTCTTTTATTGCTAGCTTCTTGTGTTGGTTTTTCATGTTGTTCTTTGATCTGATATTTTTAGTTGGTTGTTCCATTTTTTCCTTTGGCCTTTGTTCCTACTGGAAGTTTTATTGGCCTATGTAAAAGGGTTGGGGCCCTTCCAAAAACCCATGTTTTCACCATTAAGAAAACAAAACACTGTAATATGTTTTTAAAAGTATGTAAAATTATAAATACTTTTTATAATTCTATCTTAGCATGGATTTTGTTAATCCTCTCAGCCATTTCTAATATTGATATATTTATTTACACCTAAAAATACCATATTTTATGCACCCAAATTTATCTAGAGGTAATTATCATTCACATGGTTTAATAATTTAATATGGAAAAATCATTGTCAAATACCAAAATATTCATTTTGGACCTTGAAAATAAGAAATGGTAGTGACTTGAGTAAAAACATCAATAAAAAGAGTTATAATATGAAACACAAAAATCAAATGGCACTAGCCCAATTGGCTAAATTCCTCAACTTTTAGCGAGACCAAGTTTAAATCTTACTAAGTAACGCATACATAATTATCAAGTTGTAATATCATATGGTCATGATGCAATACAAGTGGGGCATATTTCAATCCAACATAACTACATTAAAAAAATGAAACACAAAAATAACACATGAAAAACAAGAGGAAGCAATCAAAGAGAATGTTAAATCTCTATGCTCTTGAAGTTCATTTATTTGATACAAAACATAAAATTTGAAAAAAGTTATAATGAATTTATATCAAAAAAAACTTTTAAGGGACTAGCTTATATATTACTTCTATGTATATTGCAAAGAATATGCGAGCATGGGGTTTCAATGTTATTAAACATATATTTGTTAATCAAAAAGTCTAAGGAATTATAGAGCAATAGTAAATAAGTTGCATTAGTATGACATTGAATCAAGTTCAAGACCTTGCATTGTGATTCCTATAAAATGACATTATGATTCCTTGGAATAGATGTAATATAGGTGAAATCAGTTTAATCCTCATATAATCAAATCTATGAAATAAATAATGAAAAGAACATTGATTATAAATTTAGAGTGATTAATCTTAATATTTACTAAATTTGTTCATCTTTATCGTATTTAGAATCCTTTGAAATATTATTATTTATAATTATAGTTAAGTTTAAAATTTAAACCATAAATGTCAAATCCATTTAAAAGAAAACATTTTTCATTTCATTCTTCTTCACTTTTTCAATTTATTTATTCTTCACCTTTGTATATCTCTCAAATGTAAATTAATCCATTTTTATTTAAATAACAATTCTTCCTCAAATAAAATGGCACCCGAATATTCAAATATTTCAAAGGTTAAAATATACCTTTAATAAATGGTGTTTGCTTAACCTCTACATTTAGATGCCTTGTCAGCACAAATAAATGCTACTTATCCTTTGCATTAGTGTGACTCATTCATATAGTTAACCTTCCAAGTTTATCTCCACCTTGAGCATTACTACACATTTGGTTATGACTCTGTTGCATTCTTTTGAGGTATTACTCTACATGTTAAGTTCTTTGTGTCCTTCTCAATTAAACTCATATCTATTCTTGGTGCTCTACCTTGGTGCTCTCCAATTTTATTGATGTCTTCTTCAAATTCAACCTACTCCTCTGTATGGGTCTCTTCAATCTATTTGTGCCATTCCTCTCATAGATCATTCTAGCACTCTCATCCAATAATCCTTTTCACAATTCCTTAGACAAACTCACGTTCTTTTGTCTACAATCCTATGTGGTTGATTGCTTTGTCTACTTGTAAAAATATACACTTGTCTACATTCCTTCTATTGAATTTATGACTACGTTAAATATTTACTTAAAAATTCCTCTCTAATATGCTCATACTTTTCACACTATGAATATTTGTCTAGTTGGTATGCTCATCCAAACTATCTCGTGTATCTAACCTGCTTCAAGCCTTCATGTCAAATTAGTCTTATTTTATTGGATCTTCAAAATTCCTTCAATATTGTCCTGTCTAATTTCCATCTCAACTTATGTTGGACATTTTGAGTAGATGAGTTATCATTGATGTCAAGAGTAAGTGGTCATTGATGTCAAGCTTTCAGCACCAGTCAGTGGTAGTTTTAGTGGGCAACATCAATTTTAGGTTCTCCAATAAGTGCAAAAGGATAGTCCATTTTTAGTTGATCAAGACCCAATTCTAGGAAGTCAAATAAGAAGCCCAAGTGAATAATATTATAATATTTATTTATAATATTATATAGGAAATTTTAAATAAATTTATAAATTAATTAATATAATTTTTATTATAGATTAATTTAGTAATTGATTTACTTAACTTACCAAGTTATTTAAATTAATTATTAATTAATTTTAATATTAATTATAGGTTAATTTATGTTAATTTTAAATAACCCTAAGGTGGGTTATTAAGTCAAAATTCAAAAAATTGAATTCGACATCGAGCGCCAACGTGGGGAGCAAATTAACCAAGTGTGTATAAAAGGGGGACTTCCCCACCTTAGCCAAACTCTATCATGCCTTAGAATTAAATTTAATGCTATGCGAGCTTAGTGCGAATCGTGTCGTGCAACAAGAGGATTTCATTTTTATTAAAGTGCGTAAAGGAGGCAAAAGGATTTCACCTACCAAGGAGAGAGCCTTGGTCACCAAGCACTGGTATACAGTTGGCAACCGCAGGGAAATCAAGATGTGAGAATAGCAATTGGTATAGGTTCAAATCCATGAGAGGACTATTTTTGTTTTGTGTTGAAATCGATGGTGGACGAAGGTTGAAAAGGAAGGAAATATTCCTTCACGTGGGCGTCTATAGTCCATGCGGTGGGCACCAAAGCGCTAAGGCGCTTGGCTCTTGGGGAGATGGCAGTTTGAATCATGCTGAAATCCTTTTAGGGAGAAGACAAAGGTATGCATTAGTTAAGCACCAAAAGTTTTAGAGGAATTAGTTGAGCTATTAAAAAATTAATTTTTGCATAATTTATTTGGCTTGTAAGGTTTTAAGGGGAGTTATAAGGTTGATGCAAAATAATTTTTTTGGTGTTATTAGCTTTAGTGTTTGAAAAGGGTAATAAGGTGTTCTAGGAAGATTGCTTGAGGTTTTGTGGTGTTGGATATTATTTTAAGTTGGAGATTATAAGGTGTATCCAAATAATTATTTTTCATGTATGATTTGACGAATGTTAATTCCAAGAAGGAGAAATAAGGAGTATTTGAGATTTGATTATTTTTGTGTCTAAGGAATATTTGAGAAAGTGTTAAGAGTGATATTTTGTCATCTAACCATTGAAATTTGAAAGAAGGAAATTGTGATTGAGACAGGTTTTCTAAGGCCACTTCTACATAAAACAAAAAGGTATGGGCACATATTCCTAGTGAGTGATTTTTGAATTTTGTAAATACAAAGTTGGAGTGAAAAGGATTGTTTGATAAGCATTGTTGAGTGTATTTTGAATTAATACTTCAAGGTTTTTTGGAATAAATATTTATTGATAAAACCTTGTTTAATAAACATTATTGTTGAAGTGATTAGTTGAGTGAACTTGAACTAGAGTTTGCAAAGATCATGAGAATCATTGTTATGTGAATATTATTTGATAAGCATTGTTATTGAAGTGAGTGAAGAAATTAAACTAGGATTTGCAAAAATCATGAGTATCATTGTTATGTGAGATTGATTGATAAGCATTTTTGAAAATATTTGAGTGAGTGTTCTTATGCTTAGACTAGGGTTTGTGAGTAAGGATTAATTCATTGAGTGATTGGTTGAGTAGAGTTGGTTAAGCCTAGTCAAGTGGATGTGTTGAAGTGATAGTTCAAGGTCTGTGAAACAAATTTTTCTACATTCTAAATTGATTTGAGAAAGAGGTTGAGTATTTGTGAGTGTGAAACATATTGAGTCTCTAACAATTCTCTATATGTTTATGTGGTAAAAAAAGTGATTGAAAGTGATTGAGCATTATGGTGAATGTGAAGCATATTGAGTCTCTAAAAATTCTCTATATGTTTATGTGGTAAAAAAAGTAATTAAAAGTGATTGATAATTGTGGTGAATGTGAAGCATATTGAGTCTATAATAATTCTATTTATGTTTCTATGAGATTGGCTAATTTCTAGTGTGGAATTATTGAGTAGATTTAAGGTAAGTCTTAGAGAATACTTGTGGATAGATTTGTGTGAGATTTTATGGAAGCTTACAATACAATTTGAGAATAGATATTGAGAGCAGATTTGGATAAGTTATAGTGAGGACTTATTGACCAGATTTAGACAAGTTCTAGTGAGGACTTGTTGAGTAGATTTGGACAAGTTCTAGAGAGGACTTGTGGACTAAATTAGTGTGAGCTTTTGTGGAAGCTTACAAGGAAGATTTGAGACAAGTCTTTGAGAAGACTTGAGAGTAGAGTTGATTTATTTATTTGTCAAACCTTGGGTTAAGGTTTGGGATAGATATAGAAAATTTGATTTGAGATTAAGTCAAGATTTGTGTTAAGCCTTAAGGACATAGATTGAGGATATATTTGTGCTAGATCAAAGGATTGTGTTTAGTGCAGATCAGAGGAAAAATAGTGAGGATATATTTGTGCTAGATTGAAGGACTATGTTTAGTACATATTTGAGGATAGAGTTTGGTGCAAATTTGAGGATAGGTTTATGCCAGACTAGAGACAAAGATTGAATAGACTTGTGCTAGACTGAAGGATTGTGTTTAGTGCAAATTTGAGATAGAGCTTTGAAGGTGATAGAGTATAGAGCATGAAAGTCTCTAATAGATAGATATTCATTAGTCAAGGCAGTGAGGATAGATGTATTCAGTGGATAGAAATCCATTAGCCAGAGTAGTGGAGATAACAGTTCTTCTAGAAGATCACCAGTCAGAGCTAAGAAGAAAGAGTTCTCCTATAGATAGATATCCATGAACTTGATTAGGGTATTAATGTCTCCTTTGGATAGAGGTCCATAAACATTGTAATAGTGAAAGGATTCCCAAGAGATTTATTAAGAAAAATTTAGTGAAAAATTTTCTCCGTGGAGTAGCCCATATTGGGTGAACCATGTTAAATTGGTGTCTCTATTATGTGTGGTGATTTGTGTATTGCTTTAATTACTGATTTTATTGATTGGGAAAGAAAAAAAATGGTCTTATACTATTCATCCCTCTATCATTATAAGCTTGTGTTATTCAATTGGTATCAGAGCGGGTTCCTTCGAAAGAGTTTAACAGTTTGAAGAAAAAGTTTACAAGAACACAATGAATTCTAAGAATGTTTCCTTAGATAATTCAACACCAGTATTTTATGAAAGTGATTATGTGTTTTGGAGTATGAGAATGAAGATTCACCTGATGGCACTTGGCAATGAAATTTGAGAAGAAGTTGCAAATGGATACATACCACCAGTTGATCCACATACAAATAAGGAAGGCAAGCTTCTACAACATTACAATTGAAAATAAATGAATGCAATTTTGAGAGGTTTGCATATAACAAAATTCATAAAAGTTATGCATTGTAAAGATACAAAAGAAATTTGGGATAAGTTACAAAACATATATGAAGGAGATAAAAGTGTCAAAAAGGCAAAGATACAAAATCTCAAAGGATAATTTGAAGAATTAAGAATTAAAGATGAGGAAAACATTAGTGCTTATCTACTTTGAGTGGATGAGTTTTTTAACGCCATGCAAGGACTTGGAATTAAGATTGAAGAATAAGATTTTTGTGATAAGATCTTAAGATCTCTCTCAAAAATATTTAGTGAAAATGTTTCTACTAGAGAAGAATTAGAAGATGTTGATTCTTTGACAAGAGATATGTTACTTGGTACTCTTACAAATTTTGAGATTAAGTCAAGCTTTGTGTTAAGGATTGAGGACATAGATTGAGGATATATTTGTGCTAGATCAAAGGATTGTGTTTAGTGCAGATTAGAGGACAAAGATTGAGGATAGATTTGTGCTAGACCGAAGGACTATGTTTAGTACATATTTGAGGATAGAGTTTGGTGCAAATTTGAGGATAGGTTTATGCCAGACTAGAGACAGAGATTGGATAGATTTGTGCTAGACTAAAGGATTATGTTTAGTGCAGATTTGACATAGAGCTTTGAAGGTGATAGAGTATAGAGCACGCAAGTCTCCAGTAGATAGATATCCATTAGTCAGGGTAGTGAGGATAGATGTATTTAGTGGATAGAAATCCATTAGCCAGAGTAGTGGGGATAACAGTTCTTCTAGAAGATCACCAGTCAGAGCTAAGAAGAAAGAGTTCTCCTACGGATAGATATCCATGAACTTGATCAGGGTATTAATGTCTCCTTTGGATAGAGGTCCATAAACATTATAATAGTGAAAGGATTCCCAAGAGATTTATTGAGAAAAATTTAGTGAAATATTTTCTCCGTGGAGTAGCCCATATTGGGTGAACCACGTTAAATTGGTGTCTCTATTGTGTGTGGTGATTTGTGTATTGCTTTACTTACTTCTTTTATTGATTGGGAAAGAAAAAAAGTGGTCTTATACTATTCATCCCCCTATCATTATAAGCTTGTGTTATTCAATTGGTATCAGAGCAGGTTCCTTCGAAAGAGTTTAATAGTTTGAAGAAAAAGTTTACAAGAACACAATGAATTCTAAGAATGGGTCCTTAGATAATTCAACACCAGTATTTTATGGAAGTGATTATGTGTTTTGGAGTATGAGAATGAAGGTTCACCTGATGGAACTTGACAATGAAATTTGAGAAGCAGTTGCAAATGGATACATACCACTAGTTGATCCACATACAAATAAGGAAGGCAAGCTTCTACAACATTACAATTGAAAATAAATGAATGCAATTTTGAGAGGTTTGCATATAACAAAATTCATAAAAGTTATGCATTGTAAAGATATAAAAGGAATTTGGGATAAGTTGCAAAACATATATGAAGGACATAAAAGTGTCAAAAAGGCAAAGATACGAAATCTCAAAGGATAATTTGAAGAATTAAGAATTAAATATGAGGAAAACATTAGTGCTTATCTACTTTGAGTGGATGAGGTTTTTAACGCCATGCAAGGAATTGGAATTAAGATTGAAGAATAAGATGTTTGTGATAAGATCTTAAGATCTCTCCCAAAAATATTTAGTGAAAATATTTCTACTATAGAAGAATTAAAATATGTTGATTCTTTGACAAGAGATATGTTACTTGGTACTCTTACAAAATTTGAGATTAAGTCAAGCTTTGTGTTAAGGCTTGAGGACATATATTTGTGCTAGATCAAAGGATTATGTTTAGTGTAGATCAGAGGACAAATATTGAGGATAGATTTGTGCTAGATCAAAGGACTATGTTTAGTACATATTTGAGGATAGAGTTTGGTGCAAATTTGAGGATAGGTTTATGCCAGACTATAGACATAGATTGGATATATTTGTGCTAGACTGAAGGATTATGTTTAGTGTAGATTTGAGATAGAGCTTTGAATGTGATAGAGTATAGAGCATGGAAGTATCCAGTAGATAGATATCCATTAGCCAAGGCAGTGAGGATAGATGTATTCAGTGGATAGAAATCCATTAGCCAGAGCAGTGGGGATAACAGTTCTTCTAGAAGATCACCAATCAGAGCTAAGAAGAAAGAGTTCTCCTATGGATAGATATCCATGAACTTGATTAGGTTATTAATGTCTCATTTAGATAGAGGTCCATAAATATTGTAATAGTGAAAGGATTCCCAAGATATTTATTGAGAAAAATTTAGTGAAATAATTTCTCCGTGGAGTAGCCCATATTGGGTGAACCATGTTAAATTGGTGTCTCTATTGTGTGTGGTGATTTGTGTATTGCTTTAATTACTGCTTTTATTGATTGGAAAATAAAAAAAGTGGTCTTATACTATTCATCCCCATATCATTATAAGCTTGTGTTATTTAATTGGTATCAGAATGGGTTCCTTCGAAAGAGTTTAACAGTTTGAAGAAAAAGTTTACAAGAAAACAATGAATTCTAAGAATGGATCCTCATATAATCCAACACTAGTATTTTATGGAAGTGATTGTGTTTTGGAGTATGAGAATGAAGATTCACCTGATGGCACTTGGCAATGAAATTTGAGAAGCAGTTGCAAATGGATACATACCATCAGTTGATCCACGTACAAATAAGGAAGACAAGCTTCTACAACATTACAATTGAAAATAAATGAATGCAATTTTGAGAGGTTTGCATAGAACAAAATTCATAAAATTTATGCATTGTAAAGATACAAAAGAAATTTGGGATAAGTTGCAAAACATATATGAAGGAGATAAAAATGTCAAAAAGGCAAAGATACGAAATCTCAAAGGATAATTTGAAGAATTAAGAATTAAATATGAGGAAAACATTAGTGCTTATCTACTTTGAGTGGATGAGGTTTTTAACGCCATGCAAGGACTTGGACTTAAGATTGAAGAATAAGATGTTTGTGATAATATCTTAAGATCTCTCCCAAAAATATTTAGTGAAAATATTTCTACTATAGAAGAATTAAAAGATGTTGATTATTTGACAAGAGATATGTTACTTGGTACTCTTACAAATTTTGAGATAAGAACAAAAGAGGAACCTAATATTTGAAAGGAAGTAGCCTTCAAAGCTACTAGGAAGACAAAGGACAATAATTCAGATTCAAGCAATGAGTCATCCAGTGATGAAGAAGCAAATTATGAAAAAAAGAACAAGGATTCAAGAAGATTTAAAGATGCAAAATCTATTAGATGTTTCAATTGTGAAAATTATGGTCACTATGCAACTGATTTTCAATAAGCTAGAAATAGCAACGATGAAGAAAAACATGATCATAAGAATAGGGAATCAAAAAAATACAGGTACCAAAAGAAAGGTAAGGATGGACAAGGCGGACAATAAAATAAGTTATTTCAAAGATAAAAGAGGATCTACTATGCAGACACGGTAAGTAAGTACTCAAGTGATAGTGATAATAGTTTCTTAGATAATGATAAAGATGAAGTTCTATTTCTGATAGAAGAAAAAGAATAAGTTAAGAAAAGGTCACGAATAATTCTCAAATGTTTTAGATGTGGTAATTTTGGACATATTGAAGATAGTTGTACAAGGAATGGTTTCAGTTTCAGTGATGATGAATATGAATATACACTTGAAGGACCAGAAAAGAATATTCTACTGGCACTAGAAGAAGGAGGTGATCCTATAGAAGAAAATTCAGAAAATAATGAATATGTTTTCAAAGGAAAACAAATAGAGGAAGAATCAGAAAAAGGAGAAGTTGATCTTGAGGGAGAGCTTATTTATGCTCTTAAAACTTTAAATAAGGCAAGAAAGTAAAACTCCCAACTTGAGTTTGAGTTTCAAGAATGTGATGAAGAGAGAGGAAAGCTTATATAGGATTTTAATAATTCAATAGCTAAGACAAAGAAGTTCAAGGATAAGTTAGAAGAAAAGTTCTTAGAATGTGAGAGATTAGAACAAGAAGTAGCTCTACTAAGGGAAGAAGTAAACAAATCTAAGGATAAGCTACACAAGTTTGGAAAGAGCTCAAAGATCATAGATAAGATGATCAAGGTATAAAGATGGTCAACAAACAAAATGGGTCTTAGTTTTGAATAGGCTCAACAAAATCAAGAAAAAGAGTCAACCTCAAGTTCTGAAGAAGAAGAAACTTTAGAAGAAGATAGTGTAAGAAAAAGTGAGACTTCTGAGGATGAGTTGGACAATAGAAATTTCAACAAGTAAAGGAACAATGCACAAAGAAGAAACAGATAGAACAAGAACCAATACAAAGAAAAAGAGACGAAGAGGCCAATGAGGTCAAGGTAAGAAAATTTCAATGGAAAATGTTTCTCATAGCGCAAATTTGAGCACACGGATTCACAGTGTAGGACACATAAAAGACAAAAGTATGGGAACTTCAGGAACATACAACTTTTCCATGGGTATTGCTACTCATGTAATCAGTTTGGTCACAAGGCAATGAATTGTAGGGTTCATGACAAGAACAAATATGGATTCACCAGGAGAAATCCCAAGATATTTGCACCTCCAAGGAATAATAACATTAAGTGTTATAAGTGCAATAATGATGGACATACAACAAAGTGGTGTAGAGCAGACATTTCAGAATCAAGCATGAATAGGAACAGGAACAAGAATATGAAAAATAATAGGAATAGGAATATGGACATAAATAAGAACGAGAATATGGACAAGAATAGGAACATGGACATGAACAGGAACAGTCAAAGAAATTAGAAGGATCAGATGAGAAGGAAAGATGACAAAGGTAAAGACTAGTGCTTTCTGGGAGTAAAAATACTCCCACCTTAGAATTAACCACCTCAAGAGGAGGTGGGGGATGGGCTAAGCTAAGAGACTCATTCTTAGCCATGATCCACAAAGGTGACCCTTTTCCATTGATGTCAAAGGGGGAGATATTTGAGTAAGGGGGAGAGATTTGGTTTAAAGAGAGAGCATTGACTCAGGGGGAGAAATTTCCCAAGGGGAGCAAAATAGGAAAAATGTCAAGTTTTGGTAAAACGTATTTGGGTTTCCATAAATGACAAAGGGGGATAATGTTGGAAATTTTGAGTAGATGAGTTGTCATTGATGTCAAGAGTGAGTGGTCATTGATGTCAAGCTTTCAACACCAATCAATGGCAGTTTTAGTGGGCAACATCAGTTTCAGGTTCTCCAATAAGTGCAAAAGGATAGTCCATTTTCAATTGATCAAGACCTGGTTCCAGGAAGTCAGATGTGGTCCAAAGTGCAAAGAAGAAGCCCAAGTGAATAATATTATAATATTTCTTTATAATATTATACAGGGAAGTTTAAATTAATTATAAATTAATTAATATAATTTTTATTATAAATTAATTTATTAATTAATTTACTTAACTTATAAGTTATTTAAATTAATTATTAATTAATTTTAATATTAATTATAAGTTAATTTATGTTAATTTTAAATAACCCTAAGGTGGGTTATTAAGTTGAAATTCAAAAATTTGAATTCGACATCGAGCGTCGACATGGGGAGCAAATTAACCAAGTGTGTATAAAAGGGGGACTTCCCCACCTTAGCCAAAGTCTCTTATGCCTTCGAATTAAATTTAATGCTATGCGAGCTTGTGTGAATCGTGTTGTGCAACAAGAGGATTTCATTTTTATTAAAGTGCTTAGAGGAGGCAAAAGGATTTCACCCACCAAGGAGGGAGCCTTGGTCACCAAGCGTTGGTAGCGCAGTTGGCAACCGCAGCGTGAGCAAGACGTGAGGGCAGCGATTGGCATAGGTTTGAATCCATGGGAGGATTATTTTTATTTTGTGTTGAAATCGATGGTGGACGAAGGTTGAAAAGGAAGGAAGTCTTCCTTCCTTCATGTGGGCATCTATAGCCCACGCGGTGGGCACCAAAGTGCTAAGGCACTTGGCGCTTGGGGAGACGATGGTTCGAATCACATCGAAACCCTTTTGGGGAGAAGACAAAGGTATGCATTAGTTGAGCACCAAAATTTTTGGAGGAATTAGTTGAGCTATTAAAAAATTAATTTTTGCATAATTTATTTGGTTTGTAAGGTTTTAAGGGGAGTTATAAGGTTGATGCAAAATAATTTTTTTGGTGTTATTTGCTTTAGTGTTTGAAAAGGGTAATAAGGTGTTTTAGGAAGATTGTTTGAGGTTTTGTGGTGTTGGATATTATTTTAAGTTGGATATTATAAGGTGTATCCAAATAATTATTTTTCATGTATGATTTGATGAATGTTAATTCCAAGAAGGAGCAATAAGGTGTATTTGAGCTTTGATTATTTTTGTGTCTAAGGAATATTTGAGAAAGTGTTAAGAGTGATATTTTGTCATCTAACCATTGAAATTGGAAAGAAGGAAATTGTGATTGAGATAGGTTTTCTAAGGCCACTTCTACATCAAACAAAAAGGTATGGGCACATCTTCCTAGTGAGTGATTGTTGAATGTTGTGAATGCAAATTTGGAGTGAAAAGGATTGTTTGGTAAGCATTGTTGAGTGTGTTTTGAATTAATGCTTCAAGGTTTTTTGGAATAAAGAGTTGTTGATAAAACCTTGTTTGATAAGCATTGTTGTTGAAGTGATTAGTTGAGTGAACTTGAACTAGGGTTTGCAAAGATCATGAGTATCATTGTTATGTGAATATTATTTGATAAGCATTGTTGTTGAAGTAAGTGAGTGAAGAACTTGAACTAGGGTTTGCAAAATCATGAGTATCATTGTTATGTGAGATTGATTGATAAGCATTGTTGGAAACATTTGAGTGAGTGTTCTTATGCTTGGACTAGGGTTTGTAAGCAAGGATTAATTCATTGAGTGATTGGTTGAGTAGAGTTGGTTGAGCCTAGTCAAGTGGATGTGTTGAAGTGATAGTTCAAGTTCTATGAAACAAATTGTTCTATATTCTAAATTGATTTGAGAAAGAGATTGAGTGTTGATGAATGTGAAACATATTGAGTCTCTAACAATTCTCTATATGTTTTTGTGATAAAAAGAGAGATTGAAAGTGATTGAGCATTTTGTGAGTGTGAAGCATATTGAGTCTCTAACAATTCTCTATATGTTTCTATGGTAAAAAGAGTGATTGAAAGTGATTGAGCATTGTGGTGAATGTGAAGCATATTGAGTCTCTAACAATTATCTTTATGTTTCTATGAGATTGGACAAGTTCTAGTGTGGACTTGTTGAGTAGATTTGAGGCAAGTCTTAGAGAAGACTTGTGGATAGATTTGTGTGAGCTTTTGTGGAAGCTTACAATATAGTTTGAGAACAGAGATTGAGAGCAGATTTGGATAAGTTCTAGTGAGGACTTATTGAGCAAATTTGGACAAGTTCTAGTGAGGACTTGTTGAGTAGAATTGGACAAGTTCTAGAGAGGACTTGTAGACTAAATTAGTGTGAGCTTTTGTGGAAGCTTACAAGGTAGATTTGAGACAAGTCTTTGAGAAGACTTGAGAGCAGAGTTGATTGATTAATTTTTTCAGACCTTGGGTTAAGGTTTGGGGCAGATCTAGTAGAGTTTATTTGAGATTAAGTCAACATTTGTGTTAAGGCTTGAGGATAGATATTGAGGATAAATTTGTGCTAGACCGAAGGACTGTGTTTAGTGCATATCAGAGGACAGATATTGAGGATAGATTTGTGCTAGACCGAAGGACTGTGTTTAGTATAGATTTGAGGACAGAGTTTGGTGCATATTTGAGGATAGGTTTGTGCCAGAATAGAGACAAAGATTGAGCATATTTGTGCTAGATCGAAGGATTGTGTTTAGTGTAGATTTGAGATAGATATTTGAAGGTGATAGAGTATAGAGGACAAAAGTCTCCAATGGATAGAGATCCATTAGCCAAGGCAGTGAGGACATGTGTCTTTAGTGGATAGAGATCCATTAGCCAGAGTAGTGGGGGCAGCAGTTCTTCTAGAAGATCACCAGTCAGAGCTAAGGAGAAAGAGTTATCCTATGGATAGAGATCCATGAACTTGATTAGGGTATTGGTGTCTCCTTTGGACAGAGGTCCATAAAAATTGTAATAGGGAAAGGATTCCCAAGAGATTGATTGAGAAAATTTTAGTGAAATATTTTCTTCATGGAGTAGCCCACATTGGGTGAACCACGTTAAATTGGTGTCTCTATTGTGTGTGGTGATTTGTGCATTGCTTTGATTAGTTTTGTTGATATTGCTATCTATACATTGCATAATATTTATTGGGAAAGAAAAGTAAAAAGTGGTCTTATACTGTTCACCCCCCTCTTAGTATAAGCTTGTGTTCTTCAACTTAGTCATCTCTTCACCTCAATTCTACTCTTTGCTCTATGCTCTTCTTCTCCTTTCAATGATACTCTATACTACTATTCTCCTTTATCCTTAAATGTTGCTCTTCACTGCTCTTCACCTTCTTTTAACACTACTCTTCTCTCTATCATGGATGTCTAACATGACCCTCACTAAGAACCAATGTGGCTTCATATAAGAACACATAAAATATTAGTAAATTAGCATTATTATCACAGGATAATAATCTCCAAGATAAAATAATATCTCACAATCTCAAACAATAATTCAACAATAAAATTACACAATAAAAAAATAAAATCTTTATTGAAAATACATATACTATAAGTAATCCATACATGCAATGCTTCTTTGATACATGCTACCGAGATTTATCTTCAATATATACTTACATAATATTCTTCATATGCACATGACTCTTGAATTACATAAAATATTCATATATTAATTTTACATAATAATAAATACCACACATGCTATAAATCCAGAGACAGATCATAAGAGCATTGAAATGGGTTATTACTGTTAATGAAGAATATCGTAGTTTTTTGTATGGTGATTGAAGATATGTCTCTAGATTTACATCAACATATTATATAAAGACAATGTCTCTCATGATTGCACATAACTCATGACATCTGAATATGACACATCACTCACATAACTCACACTTACTAACAAGGCACCTCATACACTTGTTTACATGGCACATACTTCCACTTAAGAACTTGACATGTACTATAGACTCAAAAATTAAAGACATAATCTAATCTAAATATTTACAAGGTAACAAATATTGTAATATCTCCAACAAAATAAGAATATAACATGTTTTAAAAAGTATGCAAACTTAAAAATACTTTTTGTAGCTCTATCTTAGCATGGATTTGTTAATCCTCTTAGTCCTTTCTAGTATTGATAAATTTATATGCATCTAAAAATACCATGTTTTATGCACCCAAATTTATCTAGTGGTAATTATCATTCTCATGGTTTAATAATTTAGTGAGGTAACACTATTATCAAATGAAAAATTCTTCATGTTGGCCCTTGAAAATAAGAAATTATTTTAGTTCTTATTTATTAATAAAGTCATCCTAGTGGTGTTATCTTTTGACTATTTTAAAATTAAAATGACATCTACAAGGTTAACCTACAAATGAATGTTTTATGTCGCATCAGTGAATTTATAAAATACCATCTCGTATTGAAAACTAAGTTCATGTAGTAATACAAATTTAAAAATAAAAATTAAACTAAAATGTTAAACTAATAAAATCTCCATTCTTATATATATTGAATGATATTTTCATTATTTAGGTCTTAAAATTTCTAGACATATATTCCTTTAAAGGAACACTTTTCTTGCCTCATTAAAGTTACAATTACCATGCAAAGGAAATTTAAAAATAATAAAAATAAAAAGAGATCAATCTTATGTTACCTTAACCATTTTTGGATAGATAGAACTATGAAAAGGTCATGCCTTTCTAAGTATTATTTGTAAAAACCTTATTATATGTAGTATTTGAGCATAATTTTATGCAACTTAAAATGAATGAAGATTGCAAATAGAATGAGGAAGATCCTTCCTATGTTTATTGATGTTTGTCAAGGCAGTTCAGTCCTCGGAAGGTCCATCCTTGATGGTGTCATAACAGTTCATGAAGCCCTCCATTCGGTAGTCCAGACTAAAAAACCTGCTTTTGCTCTCAAGCTGGATATGAACAAGGCTTATGACCGCATAAACTGGAGTTTTGTCTCTGCCATTCTTCAAAAATTTGGTTTTCATCATGAATGGATCAAGCTTTTGGAAGGATGTTTTATGAAACCTTGGTTTTCAGTCCTTGTTAATGGTGCTCCTGTTGGATACTTTCAAAGTAAAAGGGGCATAAGGCAAGGTGACCCTATCTCTCCCATGTTGTTTATCATTGTGGCTGAAGCCCTTGGGAGGACAATCAAAGCTGCCTATAATATTGGTCTTATTTCAAGAATTAAAGCATCATCACAAACACAGCAGTTACACATGAACAGTTTGTGGATGATACTTTGTTGTTAACTCTTGCATCAGTTTTTGAGGCTAAGGTCATAAAACATATTCTAGAGCTATATGAGGATACTGCGGGGAAAAAGGTAAATTTTTCAAAGAGTAAAATTTATTTCTTTAACACTCCCATTCGGAGGCGGATTAAGATTGCTAGGATTCTTGGATGCTCGAGTGTCGACTCTTCCATCCACATACTTAGGCCTTCCTTTATTTACAGTCAGAGCTACTGATTCCATGTGGACTAATGTAATTGAAAGAATTCAGAGGAAGTCTGGTCGGATGGAAAGGGAATTTGTTATCTCAAGCTGGCAAGGCAGTTCTCACTAGGTTTTCCATTCAAAGCATCCCTGTCTACTTTCTCTCTGTTTTTAAAGCTCCTACAAGTGTCTACACTAAAATTGAACAGATCCAAAAGAGGTTCCTATGGACTGGTCTGAATCTAAGCAGCGCTTTCACTTGGTGTCCTGGGATAGGGTTTGCAAACCAAGGGAGTTTGGAGGTATTGGGCTAAGGAGAATACAACATTTAAACATGGCCCTCTTGGCCAAACAAGCATGGCGTCTTTTGACAAATGCAAATGCAAAATGGATTACTATAATCAGAAGAAAGTACTTGCAAGAAACTGAATTCTTAAGCTATTCCTTTCCTCCCAGGGGATCAATTTTTTGGAAATCAATCCTTCAAACTAAAAACCTGCTAAGCAAAGGGCTACGTTGGAAACTGGGAAATGGAAGAAACATTGATTTCTGGGACCACAAATGGTTAAAGGACTATCCCCTCTCTGCAGACCCCATCCTTTCAACCCTTAGAGCTTGGACAATTGAAGTTTTTGGTACCAAAGTTGCAAATTTTATTACTTTGTCAAACAATAGAAGGGTATGGAAGCCAATAATGAACAATGATCTACCAGGGGCATCAATAATACTGGAGAATGAATTAAGACAGTATTTACTCCCTTCTGGCATTCTTGAGGACCAGCTTATCTGGGAAGCTTCATACAATGGGGAATTTTCTGTCAAGACTACTTATCTGATGCTTATTGATAATGATGAACCTACTTTCCCTCACTTGGAAGTTTGGCCCAAAAGCATTGTTCCAAAGGTTGGGTTTTTTGCATGGCTGGCCATCCAAAATAAGATCCTCACCATGGATAACTTAATAAAAAGAGGTGTGATTGTTGTTAATAGGTGTTATCTCTCGTATGTCTGAGTGGGAGTCTATTGATCATTTGTTTCTGTATTGTAATTTTTCTGTCTCAATCTTGTTAGGTCTGTTACAAGTGTTTCATATTTATTGGGTCCATCCTCAGTCCATTTTTGACTTATTTTTCCAGTGGCCTTCTCCCTTTTTGAATAGGCGTCTTAGGTATATGTGGAATATCTGCCTTCATCACTACTTGTGGCAGATATGGTTGGAAAGGAATCGTCGGGCCTTCTTGGATAAGGTTTCTCAGTCATCCTCTGTCCTGTCAAAAATTTTAGTATATGCTAATGAGAATGCTTGTTTAGTGCCTGCAGCATCTAGACCTCCAAATCCTTTTGAAGCTTCATTAGGCCAGCCATTAAACTTACCTCTCACTGATGGCCTCAATCATCCTCAAGTCTGTCCTAGAACCATGATCACATGGACCCCACCCCCCCTAGGGTGGATTAAGTTAAATTTTGATGGGGCATCTAGGGGCAACCCAGGTGAAGTAAGGGCTGGATGCTTACTCAGAGACCACAAGGGTGAGGTGCTAATAGCTTTTTTTGAACATCTTGGAGCTCAAACTAATAATGTGGCTGAAGCGAGGGCGGTTTGGAGGAGCCTCAAGGTGGCAGAGAATTATCCAGGGAAACTGTTGGTGGAAGGTGATTCTCTTATTATTATAAATCTTCTAAAGAACACTAAGAGAGCTCCTTGGAGATTTTATGACTACATCCACGAAGCAAGGGCTCTAATTCATGATCGACCTGAGGCCATAATTTTGCATACCTTTCGGGAAGCAAACATGGCAATTGATAGGTCGGCAAATGAAGGCATTGTAGCAAACAAATTTGATCACGTGGACTGAAAATCTTCCTCATGCAGCCTCAATGGTGATAGATAATGAAAAATTTTAGATTGGAAGGCTCAAAGTGGATCAATGACAGAAAATGGGGGCATTTTTAAAAATATTTTTTTGAACCTTATAATGGCTTTTGTCATATTTGTTTTTTTTGTTCATGTGACTAGTGTTTTTTGCACTGGTGGGGCACTGATATAGGTTTTTTATCTACAAATTCATGCATGGGAAACATCCGCTTTGGCCTCAAGTATTTCCCAAGGTGTGTTTGGATTCGATGTCGCAAAAAGGCCCTAGCAAGAAATAACAAAGTGTTGGAGATCCCTGACAATGAGGTACCAGGACCCCACCATAATAGTCTTGGAGAAGATGATAATTTCATCAGCATCCAACAGTATCAACCAGTTGAAGAGTCTGTCTGGCCTCATCAGTGCAACTGTTGATTTGTGTGATTCTCTAAATCTTCTGTTTTATAGCCAGCAGTTCCAGGGGAACAAGGAGTCGAAGGCAAAATCTAAAGATGATGGCAAGGAGGATGATAAGAAGTTAGATGAGGACTACAAGGAAGACTGCTTGGCCTCTTGGCTGTCCATTCTATGGGATGTTTTTTTTTACCATATTCTATTATTTTATATGGGCACAAGCTACTCTGCATGGTGCTTGCATGATTAGTTTTTGTCTTTGTTAGTTCTATTTTGCGTCTTTCTTTTCTGATGGCCATAATATTAGGCTTCCATAGTTTAGTTTGGTTGTATTCTGATGGAAGAGTAGGTCTTGGCCCTTTTTGTTGTCAGTTTAAACTTTTAGGGCTTGGCCTTTGTCCAGTTGGTCAGTGGACCCTATTTTGTAAAATGGTTTTGGGTCAACCAGTTAAAACCCGATGTTAATTATAATATTCTCTTACTTACCAAAAAAAAAATAAATGAAGTTTTATAGAAAAATATATATTTCATAGAAAGTACAAGTAGTACCATCTTAAAAAGTAGATAATTGTACATTGACAATCAATTAGAGTCCATAATCAATGTGTTGAATAAATATGAAATGAATAAACCCAAATTGAATAATAATGAAAATCAATTATAAAATAGATTGAAATCAATAGGATAGATACTTCATAGCATCTACAAGAAAAATAAAAAATTAAATAGTAATAACAAACTTAAGAGTTAATCAATAATAGAAAAAACTTACTTTCTTACTCTATGACTTGAAAATATAGATCAATACGTTTTATAAAGTTAATTTAATAGTGGCTCGAGTAAAAATATCAACAATAAGAGTTATAAGATGAAACATAAAAATCAAATGACATTAGCTCAATTGGCTTAATTCCTTAACTTTTGAGGAGACCATGTTCAAATATTACAAAGCAATACATGCATAATTTCTAGGTTGTTGTAATACCATATGGTTATGATGCAATATAGGTGGGGCCTAGTTCAATCCAACATAACTACATTAAAAAAATGAAACACAAAAATAACACATGAAAAATAAGAAAAAGCAACCAAAGAGCATTTTAAATCTCTATTCTCTTGAATTTCATTTATTTTATGCAAAAAATAAAATTTGATGAAAGTTGGAATGAATTTATGTATAAAAAAACAAACCTTTTAAAATACTAGCTTATATATTACTTCTACATATATTACAAAGAATATGTGAGCATGGATTTTCAATCTACTTAAACATAAATTTATTAACCAGAAGTCTGAGAAATTATGAAGCAAAAGTAAATAAGTTGCAATAGTATAAGCATGAATCAAGTTCAAGTCCTTGCACTATTATGAAAACTCATATGATAATGGAACCCATAAAACAACATTATGATTCCTTGAAATAGACATAATAGAGATGAAATCAATTTTATCCCTATATAACCAAATCAATGAAATAAGTAATGAAAAGAATATTGATTATAAGTTTAGAGCAACTAATATTAATATTTACTAAATTTATTCATATTTATCATATTTAGAGTCCTTTGAAATTTTATTATTTATAATTATAGTTAAGTTTCAAAGAAAAACCATAAACCTCCATTCCATTTAAAAGAAGATATTTTTCTAGTTAAAATCACTCAAATTGAGAAACTTAAATAAAATATTGATTGATTATAAAGTATACTAAAAATTTTATATGTTGGTGTGAGAGGCCCTTGATAGAGGATTATTTTTATAAAAATAAATAAAAATTCATTAGTTTATTTTATATAATATTGAATATCATTAATGTTATGAAAATGCTCAAACCCCCACTTGGAACATCCTAGATTTTTTAGAAGAGGTCAAACAAAAATTAAACCTCCTAGAAATTTTTTAGTTCAAGCATGTTTACCATGAAGGAAATAAAGTGGTTGATTCTATGGCAAATTTGGGACTCCATCAAGATTCCCTTACTATTTGGAGAAATAATTTTCCTCAAGAAATGATTCAAGCTTCTAAAGTTGCTATAGAAGCCAATTCTATGCAATGAATTTCTCATTTTTTTTGTTTCTCAAGAAAAAATTGGTTTTAGTGAACCCGTGTTTAATTCTTCCCATAAGGTTTTGTTGTCTCTTCCATCTATTAGTTCTTTTTCATGTTATCAAGTGTAGTGGAAAAAGGTTTGTTCTTGGGAAACCTTTTAATCTGTATTTTTATTTTATTTTGCCAAGGTCCTCCTTTGGAATAGACTAGGATGACTGGAAAGAATGATGTTTAGTGGGTTTGCATTGTAGCCCTATTGCCCTTGTTGGATTTTTTAGTTGTTATCTATTATGTAGTTATATTTTCTTTTGTTTCTCTATAGTTCTTCATCTAGTTTTCCATTTTAAGGTTGAATTTGGATGGTTCTCAGATTGGCTCTTTTCTGTGCTTCTGTTATCTTTCTCATGGTTGTAACGTAAAAGGTTTAGGGACCCTTTCAAAACCCCTTCTTCCAACTTATCAAAAAAATATATCATTTTTATTGGCTCACAAGATTTAGAACAAGTGGTTGGAAGTGGATTTTCACATCATTAATAATATTCAAATCCCATAGGTGAACCTCAACACCTAATTTTTTTTTTTTGGGTGGTGGCCACAAGGGGTAAACAGAGTGTGACCATGAGGGAACCATTATATAACATATCCGCAACATGTGAGGCGAGAGATTTGAACCTGGGCCTCTCAGCAACTAGAGAGGTTTAACTACCCACTTGCACTCCAACTCCTCTACATGGGCGGATAACCTCAACACCTAATTTAATGGCATAATATTAACTAGTTAAATATGTTGACTTTCAAGGCAAAGAAAAAAGATCAAATCTTGTTAGGCAATATATTCCTAATTGCCAAAAATGTTATTGTAATACCACTATGTTGTTTATTATAATATCATGATAACAGGATAATGGTATTCATTGTAAATTTATAACTAAAATTAATTGGATTGAAATCCATATTCCATCATGTAATTAGATATTTACTATAAATTTTATTTATATTTTACAAAATGTAACTTAGTCAAGTTGAAAGAATTTTGACATTTCTTGTACTAAACTATGACCTTGTTTGTTTTTTAATGCAATCAAATTTTTATGTGAAAAGCACTGATATCACATAAGCCATGTTAAATTTAAAATAATCTCATGTATGATGTACAAGCATCCACTAGGTCTAGTCTATCTTCTTTTATAGACACTTGTACATTAGGAAAGAGATGCTTAGTAGAAGGATATTGAACAATGATGATTGCTTTTATCTTTCTTGTTACACTTACTCCTACAATGAACTAAATTACATTATTTTCATGAAAATGTTAATCAAATTTAAATTTAATGCACTTCACCTACTTGATTAAGTTATTTAATAATTAAAAATTCTTTAGATGTTCTCAATAGAATATTAATTTGATTTTAATTGTAGAGTATTTGAGGACTTAATATACAATTGTAAGAATATTTTACAAATATATTCTCGATACAAATTTAAAAATTGTACTAGATAACAAACAAAAATTAAACTCACAATCAAGTTAGCATGGTCATTGATTATATAAGAGCCCCTTTTGTAAGAATGAAAAGTCTTCACTTTATATCATTACTTTAATTGTATATCTCTTTGTGTTTCAACACTTTGATCTAGCTTATGGTAAATTGAGTTTTGCCTAGTTATCTAATTCTAAGGCATATCGATAGATCTAATACATCATAAGTTACCTTATTTGTTAAATATAGAAGGATTAAAAATTTGCATACAGTGCATTAGAATTTTTATGCCCTTATTACTCAATTGCATTATGGTAAAACTTCATTGGAATTATTTTCCTAGTGTTAGGAATTGATAATACCATTTACAAAAATATGGATAGTTTAATAAATATCATTCTAATGGAGATAATTTTAAGTAAAACAAGTTAAATAGAAATCATAAATCTCTTTTTTAAAACATTCAACTATAAAACCAAACCAAAACAAAAAAATTATTTGCTCATGCTTAGTTGTCAATTTTTAATTTCATAAAAAAATTATTTTTAGATTTAAAACCCTATTGCATAATCCTTATTTGGGGTAATCAACATTTGGCATGGTGTAATTGATGACATCAAATGCTTTTCTTGTTTTTTATAGTTTTCTCTAGATTCCATAAAAATATTATAATATAATTATTGTTTATGTACTTCAATGATAAATTCAACCTTGATGTTAGACATTGTTACATATTTAATAATATAATAAGCAACATATAAAAATTTAACCTCAATTCAAAAATGCTTTAACAATTATAGGTCAAAATTAGTAAAATTTCTACATTGAAAGATATTTGGATTGACTTGCACACATGGTTCTTATAAATAAATACTTGAAACTTGTTTTGTTGTCCATGATGAAAGTTTTAAAACTACAAAATATAGAAGATAAGCTTATAATAAATTATAGATAAATAGAGTTGAAAGTAAAGAACTCACAAACTATGATTTATAATAAACCCAATAAAAGTATTAATATTTATTTGCATACATTATTTTTTTATGACGTCTACATACATATACATTTAACTGAGCAAACTATGTTGTATTAACTTCATATTTTGAGATGATATGTTACAACTAATTTTAAGTTGTACAATCATATTCATGTTGTATAGAGTTCTACTAAAGATATTTTCAAATATCCTATGATAATATTAGTTATAATAATTAACATACTATATATTTTTTATTACTCTCACTTATGTTTGTGGATGATAGGTTTTCATGTTATTAGAATGAGGTATTTTAAATGGTCCTTTAAAAGAAAAATATTTATGCAAAATATTTGTAACCAGTTGGATGATAAAAATAAGCAATTGAAGGAATTTGAGGTATTTATATCCTAAGTATTTATTTATACATTATTTTTTAATGGACTTGTTATCCCAAATATTTATTGTCTCATATATAACTTGAAAATGAATTTGATACAATATAAGATGATTAGCACTATGTGTCAAATTCATAAACTTATATGGTTATGGTTGTAGGTGCTTAATTTAAACTTGAATTATATGAGCTTGAAAATTATTAACTTTACAAGTTTTTCATTCCCAATACCTTGTAAATTGATTTTATAGGATTATGAAGAATTAAATCTCTAAATGTTTTTTGATACAAAGAGGAATCGACAACTACCTTTCCTTTTTGAATTGGTCACAGGGTCAAGTTACATTGTCTAGGATCGTAGCGTCAAATCATGGTGCTACCATTATAACCCCTACCTCACCTCAAAAAACATGGCTTGGAGTGAGGGAGACCCCCGGTGGCCATTATTAAGTTGGTGCACACTCAACAAACTTAGGTTAGACTACTACCTTTACCCTAGATTAGGCATGTCAGTAAGGTTTGAACCTAGGTCCAACTTCTTACCAATCCACCTAGTCCTCACAAATAATTAAAGCTCTAAATTAATAAATATTAATAGAATGGTGTAAAATTAAGTCAAACTCATAATGTTTGTTATATCCGTAATCAAAATTTTGAGTAAAGGCTTTTCAAGGTATCCACTTGCCTTGAGACACATCCAATAATAAGTTATTAATAGATATTTTATTATGTAATAATGTAAATTAAAATATAGTAGGTATTAAATTCTTCAAACAAATATACTCTTTGGATGACAAATATATTGAAGGACATAAATTTTACATGAAAAACATCAAAATAAGATTATTGTTAGAATTAATGTGCATTTTGCCTATGTCTTATGCATATTTTTTTTGGGATGTATAAAGCACGCTTTCTCTCCTTATCATATGCATATCATATGCATAAGACATAGGCGAAGTGCACATTAATTCTAACATCTATTACTTTCCAAAGATGTATTTTTAAATTAATCATTTATAATGACCAAACTCAATTTATAATTTACAATGAGGGAAAGAACTCTCTTAAATTATCATTACAATTAATGTATTGATATATTAAAAAAAAAAAAAATTAATATTTATATATTATTTATGATGTGAGATAGAATATAATAATTTTTAACGTACTTGAAGGGTAGTTCGAATTTTTAAAGTAATAATATTATAAAACATTACAAAAATATTAATTTTTACATTATCTATCATATAACTCAACATTTATAAAATATATTTTAAAATAAAAAATATATCTAATATACACTTCTTAATCCATTTGTTTTAATATATATATAAAATTACATTTATATCATTTTTATAAATTTATTTTATAAGTTTTTTTTAATGTAAAGGCGTAACTTTTAATTAATTTAAAATTACAAGTTTTTACAACAAATGGATAAACACACCTCAATAGGTAGTCACACTAACTTAGGTTGAGCTAGTTAGGAAACGATTATTAAAAACAACAAAACAAAATTAAAACCCATCACCAACCACAACACCAAAAAATACATGCATTAAATCATGTAAATTATGGAGTATGCTCGCTAGGTGAATGTCCCTCACCCTCCATATTCTGCCAAAAATGAGCTACCCATCTTCCCATGAGTGCAACATTATCACAAACATTATTACTTATCACATCAATATCATCAAATACACTCCAGCTTATACAACAAAAAAATTATGGATAAAAATAAAAGCTTTTGACCATACAATATATAATTTTAAAAAATATTTAATAAAAATAAAATCTTTTGAATATAGAATATATAATTAAAAAAAATAATTGATTTAAAATTCTTTTACAATTAACAAAATAAAAAGGTTTAATAGGTTTAATATTTTTCATAAAATAAAAGGAATCAAAACTAGGATTATCAATGCTGACCTGGGGATTATTAGCTTTGAGTTTTCTCCACTCTTGCCCGCCTTCTTCCAGAATTTCAACACCTTTAGACTTTTTAACCGCTCCAATCCTTGGAGAACATTCTTTATTTTAGGACAGTCGTGTATAGTTAGTCTCACCAGGCCTGCCATCGCTCCCTCCTCCAACTCCTCCCAAAACTCCTCCGGTAAATCGAAGCAACCAATCTGGAGATAGCGGAGCTTGGGAAAGGCCCCCGACTTTCCAAACCCCTTCGGCAATTCTCTGCACCTTTTATTACCTATCCATTGCAGGTAAATTAAGTTAGGCATTCTTTCAAGTGACAGTGCTGAATAGTCACTGCAATCGCGATTATTTAAATAAAGATAATTGAGATTTGCAAAACCATGGTATCCAACTTGGCAAAGCGAAGTTGTACAGGAGGAGTTCTTCGAGGTGCTCCATAACTTTGATAGTCTCCGGTAAAGGGAAAGGCTTTTGCTCCGCTACGTTGGCAGTCTCCAAGTTATTCTTGATTTCGAGAATCCGCATATGCACCAAATGCGCAAGAATGCCCTCTTCCAACATCCTCATTTCCACTTGATGCTTCACTTTCATCCGTAATTCTTGGAGCTCAGTCAAATTGGCGATATCCTCCAGCTTTAACAATTCATTCTCATTTTCTTTAATTGACAGGTTCAAACAATCTGATCTGAGTGTCTGCAACGAGAGGAGCTTCGATATTCCCTTTGGGTGAATATGATTCTTCAATTTTATGCCACCACGTATATTGAGATGCTCCAGGCACCTAAGTTCGTCTATCCATGCAGGTACCTCAACTAGCAATAGGCACGTATAAACATCTAGAAAGCGGACGCTCTTCAGCTTGGCAACACATTCTGGTACCTGCAGAATTGTGTAAGATAAATTTAAAACCCTAATGAGTTTTAAATTTCCAACACTTTCTGGCAACGAGGAGAGGGAAGTATGGCTCAAATCTAGCACCCGCAGCACGCTGAGTTGGCTAAACAATTTTGCTGAAATATTCTTTAGACTCGAATTCTTAAACAATGAAAGAGTGCAGACAAATGAAGGTGGAGAGAAATTGCTATATGCAATGACATCATCATAGAGGCCTTGCTTGCCTAACAAAACACGGAGGCAGCCACTGTATCTTCCGAAAGCTTCCTCTATTGTAAATAGACATCTATTTTCTTTAGATATAGAAACCACAAGATCAAGACCAAATCATGTAGTTTACACCTTTCACTCCACATAATTCAACAAGGCATAGATTTGCAAATTGACGCAAATAATCCCATCCCACATCTGCATGAGGGATGAATCCTTCCGCCATCCAGAGATATACCAGATATTCACAATCTATCTCTTCGTCTTCAGGAAAGAAAGAAAAATAGGCAAAACAAGGCTTCAAAGATGTAGGCAACTTATCATAACTCAACTTTTTGATTTGCGTAATTGGATCGTAGGGATTACCTTCTGGCTTCTATTGCCATTTGTAACTCACGTAACTTTACCTTCCAACATTGTTAAGCCAACCATGGATGATGCCACAGTTTTGACGGCAAGCGGCAACCTAGCACATTCTTTTGTAATCTCCCGAGCGATCTGCTCTAGGTGCGCCGGTGGAGTATTTTGCTGTCCATCAAAGAAGGCATATGCACAAAACAATTCCCAACTATCTTCTGTGACAAATCCTCCATCTCGTACACGCGGGCATTCATGGAGAGGCAAACTTCTCTTCTCCGCGTGGTAACCACAACTTTATATTCGTTGTTGTTTCCAACAGGAAGACCAAGGCCTTCTATCAAGTTATGGAACTGACTTGCCCTTCTATCAAGGTCTGTACATAGACTCAACATCATTTTCTTGGAGGATATCCTCAGCCTGAAAGGCAATATCCCTGACATCTTGGATAAATTGTTTTGCGGAATCATTGTGGGAACTCTGTGTATCTGCATCTTGTAGATATCTCCTCACATGTGTAAGCTGCTTCTGCAACCATTCAAAGTACCGTGTGAAGTTGCATACCAGCGATGCCTCGTTGGCTATTTGTCGAACAACCATTTCACCAACTTTTTCAAGAGCAACACCTGCAAATTCAGTCCCAATGGCTGCAATGGCTGCCATAGCTAATAATATCAGACTTTTATGAAAGAGTAGGAATGGAATTGGAAGGCAGAAAATGCAATGGCTCTCGCAAGAAAACTATCTGAGATTGTTACTAATGCTGGTTTACGTAAGTCACAACACTAAAGACTTATAGCACTCCACAACAATTGCTTTTTCACAGATTGATTTCAAATTTCTTTATAGACGAGCTATACTTTTGCCTTTACTTTCTTTTCATAGCACTAAATGCTCGTTGAGCTTTATTCACTAAAGATAAGATGCTCACTGTCGGAGGACAATATTGTCGACCATTTTGTTACTTTACCCTTTTTGCGTAAAGGTTATGTTATAGTTGATCCAAATTACATAGGTAGGTTATGTTATGTTGTTAATTTTTTTTTATTTTTGAGATTAAGATATATTAATAATTTAGATGTTATTTTTTTGGATGGTGAGTTGTAATTTTTATGAATGGTAAGCTGTAGAGGAAAGGACAACAGAGATAGGGACTAAGATATAATTTTGTAGCAGTCAAGCTAATAATTGAGACATTTACGTCATTTTTGTTGAGATGTCATTTTTGTGGATGGTAAGTTGTAAAGGAAAAGACAATAGAGATAGGGATTAAGATACAATTTATAACAGTCAAGTCAATAATTGAGATGTCATTTTTGTGAATGGTGAGTTGTAATTTTTGTGGATGGTAAGCTGTAAAAGAAAAAGACAACATAGATGGGCACTAAGGTACAATTTGTAATAATCAAGTCAATAATTAAGATGTCATTTCTATGGATGGTGAGCTATAATTTTTATGAATGGTAAGCTGTAAAAGAAAAAACAACATAGATGGAAACTAAGGTACAAATTGTAACTATCAAGTAAATAATTGAAATATTACTTTTATAGATGGTATCAAGTCAATAATTAAGATGTCATTTTTATAGACGGTGAGCTCTAATTTCTGTGGATGGTAAGCTGTAAAAAGACAAAAATTAAAAAATAAAATAATATAAAGAAAAAACAACAGAAATTAAAAAATAAAATGATGAATGTTGAACTGTGCAACAACTATTAAAAATACCATTTTAATGGATGGTGACTTGCAAGAACTTTTAACTTGTAATTTTTTACTATGCATTATCATCTCTAGTATAATAAGGTAAAGTTTTTTAAATTTAAAGTCACCCGTGAGGTTAGATGAAAGGAATTTTATTTATCGATGTCTTTCATAGTTCATAATTTATTAAAGGAATGATGTTATATGAGAAAAAGTGCATCCCAGCATTACTTGATAATAAAGGTAGGGATAATTTATGTTTTTACACCATGCAATGCAACCTTAATCTAAAATTTTTCGTTGCATTTATTTATGATAACAATTTATAATGAGACACAAACCATTAAATAAAAAACAAATTAAGTTAATATTTTCAATAATATAATAAAATTTAATTTTTGTTTAGTACTTATTTTATATAAAATTTATTATATAAATATCAAATAACTTTGTTTTTTTTGTGAGAGTGGTGTTTTCTTTTTTTCATGAAAGCTTCTTCAAGGGTCTATCACCTCTCTTTTTTCGAGATGTGGTGTAAAACAGAGGTACTAAAGGAGAAAGTGAGACCTTTGTGAGAGGTATTAAGCATGCAATTATTAAAGAGGGAAAAATATAGATCACACAACCCTTAGCCCTCAATAAATACCTAGAAACAACTACAAAGTTATCATGATTCAATGTAAGTCCGGCGAGCCTGACCCTATTGAACAAGAGGTCCACGGTTCGAACCTCTACGATACAAAGGGGGACATAAAGGTTGTGTGTTAAATTATCTAATGATAATCATAGCTCTCAACTTTACAAGGGATCATGGTTGAGAGGAGACTGCCCAACCCTGTGCGTTGGTCATAGGGGTTTCTCACACTAACCTAAAATTTAAGACCAAATAAAAAAAATCTTGATTCAATGTAAAACTAGAATCCTTTAAACAATGAATTTCTTATTTATCCAAGTGGGCATTAATATATCATTTTATAAGCGAAGTCTCAAAACTGAAGGGAGAAATAGAACTTAAACTTTGCCCTAAAGGCTTATTTATTATCATTTTTGCTTAGAGGATAAGGAGAGAAGCCAATATTGGGGGCCTTATTTTATGGTAAGGGCTAGTCTTTTTATGTGAAACTGGACCATAGAATTTGATCCCAATAAAGAAAATCCAACCAAAGCACTATATGCTCTCCCTTGGAATTTTGGAATGAGGAAACCTTGAAAGGAATTGGAAATACTGTTGGAGAATATATAGGAATTTCCAAAGTAACTAAAGAGGCTCGTGTAACTACCTTTGCTTAAATTTATCTCCATGTAAACCTATCGAGCCCTCTTCTAGAGGCAATTATTCTAAGTGTAAGGGATTAAGAGCGAACCCAAGACCTAAATTATGAGAATGTGCCATTTCAATGTAGATTTTGCCATGCTTATGACCATACACTATGGAATTGTCCTACCCTTAAGAAAAAAGTGAGGATATAAAGCAAAAGAAGGATCCATTAGGGAAGAAGGAAGAGTGTCAATATCCAGAATTGATAAACAAAAAGGATAAATAGCTGTGGCAAAATAAAAGAGAACAAAAAGTCAACAAATAAATAAATTTGTGGTTCTACAAGAGACAAATCAAGAGAGAGAGGAATCCATGCGTATCCCCCGAAGGGAACATGAACAACCAAACAAGGAAGTAAGGGGGAAGATGCAATAGAAATTCTTATCGAGCAGTCAATGAAAGATCTTGAAAACCCATAGGAAGGTGATTTAATCCAGAGGAATCCCTAACTTAGGTTATATTGTGAAGATACTATCATGGATGCTAATGATCCTATTCAACATGCTAAGATTTTGGGTGGGAGAACCTCAAACCCTCACTTGAAAGGGTCTTGCCAACTAGAAAATGAGGAGATTGGCCAAACTCTTCTGCAACAAATATCTATTCCTAAAAATGTGGTAATATCTACCTCAAACCCTCCCTTAATTCCTAATGTATGTGATTTTTCTATTGTCTATCAATTTCAGCATCTTGGAGACCTTGAATCTTGAAGGAAACAAAAAAGAACTGAAGAAGTGAAGAGGAGGAAAAAATCAAAAGATTTTAGGAACCTCTCCCTGAGTGCTCTATGTTTGGTACTAAAGTCTACCTCATATACCAATATAAATATAAAAAAATTAATTCAATTAAGGAGAGGAAGGAAACATTTGATAAAGCTTCTGAAAGATACATGGAAAACCCTTGTGGACTCTAGATTGGTGGTTCCCTTTAGTACAAAATATTTGGTAGGAAAACCCTTCACCAGTAGTTCACAATGAAGATCCTCTCCTAGAATATACGTGGATATTATAGTCTGAATAATATCCCTTAACATTTAGTTAGAGAGTACTTTCATGTGTGAATATTTGCAAACAAGGTGGCTAATGCTATTGCTAATTAGGGAGTAGATAGAGAGATCACTTGGGTCAACTAGTTTGCTGACATAGATGTTCCTGAGGGAATCAAGCATAGAATTATTTCTCTAATAAATAAATATAAGGAGGGTGTTGCTAGCACTAGTCATGGTGAAAGTAGGATGAAAAAATCCTTATGACTACTACAATCTACATGAGCCTTGAGTAATTGATTTTTGTTGTCCTATCTAGCCATCATAAATCAAGGATGTTTTTCTTTCTATCCTTTATTTGAATGGCTCTAGTACTAGAGGTACCTAGTTCCTTTTTTATGTATTAGCTTATCTTTGGTTCAATTAAGGTTTTCAGTTCCTAGATCAGAAAGATATTTCTTACATTTCTTCTATTGAATCTTTGGTTAAAAGGCCTATGGGATTGATTTTGTTAAAGATGTAATATGTTTTTTCCTTCTTTTAAATTTTTGGGATGTGTGTGTGTTTTTATGTTGTTTTTGTCATATTTTGTTATTGTGTTTGGTGTTATTGTTTTTCTTATTATTTTCATGTTTTTTTTTGTTGTGTTTGGTGTTTTTATTTTTTTCTTATTGTTTATATGTTTTTTTTGTGTTTTGTTGTTGTTTGTTATTTGTGTTTTGTATGTAGCATTATATTTGAATGTTTCAAAGAGGGCAAGCTTGGTGCAAGCCCTCACTGTCTTTTAGATAAATAAATACCTCCACCTTCTTAAGTCTTACCCGAAAATGACACTCGCAATTTTTTTTTTTCATAAACAAAATAAATAAATAATATAAAAAAACCTTATAAATTATTTTAATTATATTTAATATAATTATATAAAAATATAAGCTATACTAATATACTTAACAAGAAATTAATGTAGACTTCATTTGAGTATACTGAAGTCAAATATTGAAGTGTATACAATGCAGTTTCTCGGAAGAGCAAAGACCATCGGATGATAGACTCCAAATGCTCATGGTTGTGTCACATAAACTTTGGTCCCACATTGCCTATTGCATTGTTCCCGAGGAAAAAATATAAATCTAAAATTAGTAGCGACCAACAATTGAGATGAGATGATATTTCATAAGCAAAATAAATTTAGATTTTTTTTGAGTTTATAATTATTAGAAATTAATAATTGAGGTGAGATGACATTTGATAAGTAACATGGTTTTATTATTTATTTACTATATAGGGAATTGGAAATAATTTTCATCCTATTTCTCTCAACTTGGAAAGCTACCACTATAATTCAATGGTTCAAATCTAGAAAGTTGCCATTATAATCCTTATCTTACAAATCTTAGAAAGCTACCATTATAACCTCATCCCACCTCAGTAAAATTTTATTCTATGTGAAGGAACCTCGCAAGGGCTCAAGATTGAAACCGTGGACCTCAAGCTAACATACACTCAACAAAAACTGTTCGGTCTACTACCTCTTTCTCGTCCCCTCCTATTTTTTTTAATCTTAGAATACATATATTTTTAAGTCTACAATTAGTAGTGACCAATAATTGAAATGAGATTACATTTCATAGGTAAGTTTGAAGACTCAAACTTGCGCACATTTTTATTTTATTATAAATAGATTTAGAATATTTATTTATTTATTTTTGATATATAGGAAAATTAATAATATTATTGAATTTTGTCTCTAATAAAGACAGATATTTTTATTAATTTTATTTCTGTAAATTATTTTTACATGTATATTCAAATTTTATAATGATTTATTAAGAAAAAAATATTATTCCTTTAAAGTTATGAATGCTAAAAAATTATGATTAGACAAAATTTTCACAATATTTAGTATTTAGTTTTTAAATAATCTATCTAACATTCAAACAATTCTTTTATTGTATTCTTATTATATAAGTTTTAATTTAATAAAATAAGAACATATGTATATGATTTTTTTTTAATAAATATGGAAATCTAGTAACACAATTTGATGTTGCCCCTATAGATCCTAACCCATTGCATAAGACAAAGTCAATAGTTTTTGACCTTCCAAGACCTTTTAGGGACAATCGACCACTACCATCTAGATGTTCTAGTTTGAACTCTGGACCTCTCCAAAGAGAGGCCAAAACCCTAACCACCATCCATAATGAGTTTTGTTTTGTCATTTCTATTTTATTGATTTGCATTGTACTCAACTCAAATACAATAGGAGATAGCATTAATAATCAACTTGACTAATATAAATTTGTATAAAATAAAATGTTTATTTTAATGAATTTTGTAAATATTATTTTTTTAATGTTATATAAAAAATTGTTAGATTATATAAAATTGTTAATTCTAAAAATTTAATTAATTACTATGATTATCAATTAATATTTAGTTAATTGAGAGTCTTAATCTTTTCTTACCTTTAAGTGATCAAGTCACCAAAACCACAGTTACAAGTTTTTTTGGAGCCCTTGAGCCCGCAATATCCCTACTGAAGACTCAGACCAAATTTGTGATGCCTCTCAATCCCTTGAGCCCCCAATATCCCTATTGAAGACTCAGACTAAATTTGTGATGCCCCTCCATCCCCCATCAGATCTGGTCCCTCATGTCCCCAATCCAACACTAGGAGTCAGGAAAAATCTGAGACTGATGTGGGTAGCAATAAAAAGAAAGACCGACCCTCCCATGGCCAGGGACATATTTTGAATAGTCCAAAAGCTTCCACTAATCCTAATCAAGTCTCTTGTCTTGTGAATGAGGAGTCTCTTCCTCTTGAGGATTTATCCCCTATTGTTCCATTGCTATCCAAGAATTTGGATTCTGAGCCGCTTCAGAAGAAATGCTTAGCTATCCTGGCAGTGTTAATAAGAATGGACGCTTACCCAAAAAGGGTTTGAGTTCTAAAGGATCTGAGTGGCAGACCCTGTTTGAAAGATGGTTGGAGCTAGGATGCAAATGCCCAAATTACAAGGTATCAACTCATCAGGTGGAGGCGATGATGGTGAGTGGGTGTTCTAAAAAATTTGATGATGAACCCTCCCTAGATTGTGAACTCCTTGCTTCGATGAAGAAAAATTTAATATGAGGCAAAAAGTCATAAAGTGAGTTGCTTGTTCCTTTATTCTGTTGTTTAGGAAAATTGCTTCTTGAGGCTTGTTGTGTTGGTTTCTTGAAACTTGTTGTTTTTCGATTTTGGGTCTGTGTACCCTTTCCTTTTAGAGTCTATGATGTTTTTGGCTTCGGGTCTACCCTATATTTCTCTTGCTCTTCCTGGTTGGTGTCTCTTGTTTAGTTCGGTGTTGCTCTCCATATGTTGTTGAGCACTATCTTTTATTTTTATTTTTGGCTTTGTAATGTTAGAATAATAAATTATATCCTAAGTTGTTACTAGGATAATTTTTATGGTTGAGATTAACTCAGTTAGTTATGATCCAATGGATCAGATTGTAAACATTTGCTATTTAAAAAAGGTCTATTTTATTCAATAATATCAAGTATTCTACTTTTCTAACATGGTATCAGAGCGGGCTTTCCCTGCCCTATGAGCTTGAGGAGTTTTTCCTCATGGGGGATTTCCCTCATTGAAATTCCCCCCTCATGGAGATGCATGTGACCATATTTAGTAGGCACATGCACTTGAAAAACCATCATGATTACCATTTGGTTGCGATAAATCATCGAAATATGAGCTTTTTTGATGTTCTAAAGAGAGTGCAATGTTCTGGCAGGCTGTGAGCCACTTGTGACTACCTTTTTTTTTGTAGGCATACACACTTGATAAGCCATATTTTTTAGAGGAAGATCAATTCTGTTTGGTCTGTCTCAGAATTACTATTGATGGTATATTCTGAGGAATTTTGACTTTGAATCTGAGTGTCCCTCAAGCCTTTTTTTTGTTCTATAGAGAAGAATTGTGAGAGCTCATTATTTTATTGTAATATTCCTTTGTCCTCTTCTTGGACTCCTCTTTGGATACGCAATGGCAAACATGAATCTCTTCATTCCCTTTACCGTTGTAATTTTGGATCCACTACTCCGAGATCTGTACCTGCTCTACTTTTCTAACATGGGTTGGATGATGTTAGAGTTGGAAACGCCCAAACAATTTTTGTTTCTCCCATTGCTGCCTAGAGATAGACTTCGACCTCTACTATTGAAAAAAGAAATGCTACTGCCCCTGTAATTGATGCCAACATTATGTATTGTTTTTTGGCTAACGATGCTATCCGTCGGAGCAAAATGGAGGATTTTTTCTATGATGTTGGGCCATTGTACATGATTTCCAAAAAATACCTCAAGTGTCTATGTGTCTGCCTATTTTCATGCACGTTGTATGTGGGTCGTGGGTGTGTTTTAAATATTGCCATTTTTTTTATAATACCATGATAAATTTAGAAAGCCCATATGAAATGGGTGGGGTATTTAAGACACTTTATAATTTTCAAATGTATAGGGGCATGAAAGTGATCCAAACATGTAGGTCCATGTAATTCCCTTGTGAGGGAAATTTGAATCCTCTTTTTAGATCTGTTTCGGAGTGATGCTGTCATTGAGTGTTATTTTCTGTCAATAAAGATTGCTATTTTTTTCAGCAAATGAAGATCCATTGATCCTCAAACATAGGGGTATTTATAGTCGTCGAAAATATTTTTTCGAGACAAAAACATTGGTGGTGTCCATTTCCCATTGTGATGTAGTTTAACTTGTGTTTTTTGCTTCAAAATATTGTATCATGGAGTGCATTCTCAATGGAACCCGACACTCCCAGACATTTGCTAGAGTGATCCTAGTATCTAGTCATCTCCTCTATATCACCTAGCGGTTGCAGTGGTTGGTTACCCATGCATTCTAGTAGGATGAGGAGGTCACCATAAGGACACGTTAAATAGCTACTTTGGTGCTTTTTCATTTTATGATTCCCTTGAAGTTAGTTGTTTGTCCACTCAGTTTGGACCTTGTTATCAGTCCTAAGTTTTCATATAGGTGGAAACCACTACTTATGCTTGTGGAGTCAATTTTGACATCCCTTACGATCTTTGTGATTATTTTTCCACACTATATTCACACTCTCCTTTTATGAAATACTTTGGTTTCAAGGGGTTCTTCTTTAGTGACCTTTCTTCATGGTTCATAGCCTTGATCTGTGTCACAAGCACCAGTTTGGGAGTAAGATTTCATTCAGTTCGATGATGAGGCTCTACCTTTTTTTGAGACATCTGATGGATCCTTTGCAGACTTCTTGATGGAAGTTGTCCTAAGGGGGGTTGAAGAGGACATCTTCCTTCCTCTCCATTATCCATGCACATCTTCCTTCTTCTTCTTCTATTATGGCAGGTGGTTTTCTCCCTTGAATTTTTTCATCATTCCCTTGTTTTGTTGTATGTCCACAATTTTTGGGCCTTGTTATTAGCCAAATGTGTTCATATAGGTGGAAACCACTACTTAAGCTTGTGGAGTCATTTTGGACCACCCTTGCATTTTTTGTGGTTCTTTCTCCATCTTCACACTCATTTTTGTGAGACACTTTGGTTTTAGGGGAGTTTTCTTTAGTGATATTTCTTCTTTTTGATCACATATTGTACATGAGTACCTTATCAGGCCTTGTTGTCAAGACTCATACTTGTGGATATGCCACTTGTTTTAGTTTTATTGTTTTTCACTACCTTCTAGTATCACTTAAGTGGGGTGTTAGTATATCCTAGTAAAAGGGGGTGTTAGAATAATAAATTATATCCTAAGTTGTTACTAGGATAATTTGTATGGATGATATTAGCTTAATTAGTTATGATCCAATAGATCAGATTGTACACCTTTGCAATTTAAGCAAAGTTTGTTTCATTCAATAATATCAAGTATTCTACTTTTCTAACATATAAAATGTTCGGGGACCCTTTCAAAACCTCTTCCACCAATAAAAAAAAATTAATTAATTTTGATTTTATATATAAAATAGACAAACTTGTAAATTTTCTCCATGTGTTGATAAGTTACCTTTAAAAAACAAAAGAGGAAAGATATTGTCTACAAAAAAAATAAAGAAAAAGAAGTAATAGATTTAAAAAGAAGTAATCAACCCATATAAACCTCACACCACCTTTTTTTTTTTTTTTAATTTACATGGTGGAATCGGTAGCCGCCACGAATCCAAGCAGGTTGTCCAGATTTTTATGGCCGCCACAGTATTCTACGTTGTCCGCCCCAGAAGCTGCCACACAGATCTTCGCGCAATACGCCCCTATAACCACCATGCCACAATCATTTTAAACCTTTTACGTTGCTGAAAGCACCACGAAAGGGACAAGCGTTCAGTCCGACGAGGCCCGAGATTTGAACCTTGGACCTCTGGCCCCCTTGTGGGGTTTGGATGAACCAATTGGTCTACACCTCGGACCTTAATTTTTTTTATTTGTAACCACTTATGTACATAGCATATCCATAGCATGTGAGGGGAGAGATTTGAACCTAGGGCCTCTCAATTTCAACCGGAGAGTTTTAACTACCCACTTGCTCTCCAACTCCTCCACATGAGTGAATAACCTCACAGCACTTACACATGCTTGAAAATAATTTATATATATATCATAAATTACATATATTTTAAAAGTTGGATAACAAAATCTACTAAAATGCATTAAGTAATTTTTTTTTTTTAAATGAAATGAAATTTATTTTTATAAATACATAAATTTATCCTTACAAATAAAATGATTTGATATTTAAAATAAACTAATTATATTTAAAATATTTTTATATAAATTAGACCTTGTTTGAGGAAAATAGTTTAGCAATTCCTCAAAAACTTCACACTCTCCATGTTAAACCTTTTCTGTGGTAAACATTCTAAAATTTAATTGAAAAATTCAGCTGACTAAAGAAATTAATAAAGGATAAAAAAAATCTTTAAAGCAAACACATAACTCAATGAATATAGTTGGCAACAATGCTGAATAATGCTCAATGGTGAATGGAGGACTCGACTGCCACTTCTTCCATGTCCTCCGTCGCCTTCCCCTTAATATAATCGCTACTCTGGTTGAAAGAACCCTCCGACCACACATCACTGCCGCTCCTGCCGTAGCAATCATTGTTGTGGGCTGATTCAGAGAAAACATAGAGCCGCGATAAGCCACATGAATTGCATTCTGCCTGCTTAACTAGTCACCAAGTCAAAGCAACGGTGCACGATTATTCTCTGTCCGAGGGCATGGGTTCGAAACCCCGAAATGGAGGAGTCTTCTTAAATATTGTGTAATGGTAATTAATTCCAAACTTAGAAAAGTGGAAAGAAAAAACCCATTCTACAAGTACTCTTCTAAGGTTAAACTTTTTATTAAAAGAAAACATACAATAGAATCATACTTGTTAAAGAATTGGACGCCTCTGCCCAAAGATGTATATAGTTGTTTGTTAAAGTTTTATATGATTTTCAGTAGATGAAGGGAGTTTTTTCTTTTTTCTTTTTTTTAATATTTTTTATATATAAGTATCATGGGGATTGAACTCGGGTCACATCATCGATAATGAAATCGGCATCCTTACCGTAGACCACACTCACAGAGATTATTAGATGAAAGGAGTTTTACTTTGATTATCCAATAAATATTATTTTTGACAAAAAAAAATTAAAGTTTTTTTTAAGAGGTACCATCAAAATTGAATTTAGTGAATAAAATTTTTGTTTTTTTTAAATTATGAATTTATAAATATTATTTTTTAATTCCATCTTATAGATCACCTTTACATGTATCTTCCAATCTTATGACCAAGTAACTATCGCATATTTTTCCACACTTGGGATATCTCATATGAAAAACATCATGCATATAAACATTCTACAAGAAAAGTAATAATTTATTTTTGAAAAGTATATTATTCTTTTTAAGACGCAAATTCTAACAAATAATTATAGGACCAAGTCTCCATGAAATGTCCAATGCTTTAACTTTAAAATAATTTAGCTAGCATTTCACCAACTCTTTTAATGTGTTAGTGGAGCAACCTAAAATATTTTCATGTTTTTTGAAAAAGTATGCAAATGGTAGAAGAAAACGAACATTAAAGAAGTAGATGTTTTAAAAATTTTAACTCCATTAATGCAACCTAAAAGGTTTATGAAATTCTATTTTGTAATTTATCACCTATAAAATTTTCCTTCAGATTACTAACCAAAAGAATATTGAGACTATAAGGAGGACCTCAAATGACTAGACACTCTTCTAAGAAAAATTCTGTGAAATAGGAAATTTGATTGCTCTAAAGCCTTATATCCAAATTTGATAGAGTAATTGCCATCTTTTGATATATTCCAAATAAAAACATTCTTTTATTGGAAAAGTGAACATTTTAGATTTTTTTAAGCATCTTCTCCAGTGAACATTTTAGATTTTTCTAAGCATCTTCTAAAGTAATTTCCATATTTTGATATATTCCAAATAAAAACATTATTTTTTTGGAAAAGTGAACATTTTAATTTTTTTTAACTGAACATTTTAGATACCAACCCTTGACCAAATTGATAATAGAAATTCAAAATGTGGAATTATTTTTTACATTCATATAATTTTTATTTTTGAATCTCTATAAGTCAAATAAACACAAGCCAATAGTTATCAGTTTTATAAAAAATAAGATCATAAGGATGCAACCTTGAGTTAGAATAAAATTTCATAGAATCCTCCTAAATGGTTGACCATATTATGTGGTCGTTTTTATATTTAAAAATTATGAACTCTTTGATATGAAGTTCCATGTTCTCAAAACCCTAGGCAAGGTTCAACTCTTGAACAATTTAATGTGGGTTTTGAAAGGGATCCCAAAACCCTGTTACAAAAGGATCAGCATTGCGAGAACAAAAACAAAATAGCTTGAAGGCTTACAAACCAAGTAAAGATGATAAACCCAAATAAATGAAACAAAAGAAATAGAAGGCACTGACCAGCTATTGTTCAAACCACTCCATAAAATGAACTGAACTAAATTTAACATCATCGAAGTAGCTCCCTTGGGTCAAGCAGGCCAGTAATAGAGATTGAAGAGATCTTCATGGTTACCACCAGTGGTTTCGAAGGCCTTAAAAACCTGATTCATATAAAAATGAAGGTCCTCCATAATAGCAAATATGAGGGAACCAAACCCCAAAGATGAGTAAGAAAACAATGGGGAACTTGGAAACCAAAATTCACAGAAAACAAGGGAGAAACCATAGGACGAAGCTCTACTGAAACCCCAGCCAAGGCGAATAAAATGAGGGCCAACTAGATTCAAAAATATTACATGTCATTGGGAAATTCATGGGAAGCAATAGTAGAGAGGTCCTGGGGAAAATTGATGTTCCAGATTGAAAGGTTTTTCACAATAGTCCCAGATTGGCGAGAAAGTCTGTTGCTTTGTTGCCCTCTCTAAAGTGCTGGATGTTGGATTCAGGGAGCTTATGGATAAGCCTATTGGCTTCTAAAATTATATTTTTGAATTTCCACGTAGGAATTCGCTCCTTATTTAGATAATTGATCACATTTAGTGAGTCTCCTATGGTGATTCTACACTGGAAATGTTGGATGATTATTAGACCTCAAAGGAGGGCTTTAACTTCATCTACATGGTTGGACTAAGTGCTCAAGTTCTCTATGCAAGCAACTATCAATATACCATTATGATCAGGAGGAGGGCTCCACCTAATGTCAGCTCTGGTGTTGGTTTGGATGGGGTGAAAAGTGTGATAGGAAATTAGGTTGAGGGAGGTAGTGATGGTTACCTCAACTCCAAGGCTAGGGACCTTGATACAAGGGATAAGTTGAGAATTTTTAGTGGTGAGACACAAGAATTTGATGCCAAAAGAAGTGATGTCCTTGGATAAGCTAGAGAAGACCTTGTTATTGCGTTCAAGCCAAACCTACCACAAAAAATGGTGAAGGCACATGGTCCACATGGATTTGATCTTGTCATTATAGAAAGGGTTAGGCCATTGGGTGAAAAAATTGATGGAGTTAGGACGAATCCACGATAAGTTGAAGGTGCTTAAAAGTAAATTGAGGACGCCTGAAGAGAAACTACACTCAGTAAATAGGTGTTTGGTTAGCTCCCAAGTAGAAAGAAAAAGGTAGCAACAATCAAGGATGATGAGATCACGTTTCACAAGATTTTTGATCATGAGAATTTTATCTTGGAGGGCAAGCCAAGAAAAGAATCCTACTTTAGGTATGAGCTTCTCCTACCATATGAGATTAACAAAAATAGGGCTTTGGCTAGGAGGATCTTGCAGCAGGTAGGTGGTTTTGATAGTAAAGAGGTTGCTATCACATTATTTCCATATGAGTTTATCAGGAGGATGGTTGAAAAGAATGATACAGGCATTGAGCACTCGGGCCAGGGAAACAATAGCTTGGACAAACTCTAAATTAGTTATTTAATAAGGGAAATATATCCAGGAAAGGGAACCATGAGCATAAGAGGTGAAGTTGGAAAATTTACTTCCAAAGAACCCATTAGTAAGATGTTTGATGCTGGTGAGGATAGGATCATCGATGAGGGGATGATCATAGGTCCAAGTGTCCTAGAAGTTGATAGCTTGACCATCACCAAGTTGCCATCTGTAACCCTACTTAATGATATATCTGGATTGGATGATAGAGTTCTAGAAGGTAGATTAGGGTCGAGGAATTTCTTCATCCATGAAGCTATGGTGGTGCAAGTATTTCCTTTTTGTTATGGACACCCATTCCATGTCAGCATTTGTAAATATTTTCTAGACCTTCTTAGCAATAAAGACCATGTTCATCATCTAAACACATTTGAAGCTAAGGCCTCATTGTGATTTTGTGGTGCAAAATTTATCCCATGCAATGAGATAGAATCTGTTGGTGTTTTTAGAGTCTAACAAAAGAATTTTTTTTGAAGCTACTCTCTTTTAGAACAAACAGATGTTGGTGCTTTGAAAATGGATAGAAAGTACACCAAAATTCTCTGGAGGTAGGCTGAGACTAAGGTGGGTTTGGCTGCTTGGTTGAGGAGAGCACCTTTCCAACCGGTAAGCTTTTTTTGGAGTCTTTAAAGGACATTGTTCCACAAGGAAGCTTTGGGGTTGCCCACAAAGAGGGAAAGACCAAGATATGTGAAGGGGAAATCAACAATGGTGCATTGAAGGACACTAGAAATCTTAGCTTGGTGGGGCAGAGGAGTGTTCAAGAAATAGATCTTTATTTTAATGTAGTTGATTTTCTAACCTGCAACATATTCATACAAGTTGAGGATGCATTTAATGCTTTTTTCATTAGCCATAGAGGTACAGGTAGCAATAATGGTATCATCAATGAACTATTGGTGGGTGACTAGACTTAGAGTGGAGGTAGCATGAATTATAGAAATGACACCATGGGTACATGCTACTTTGAGGTAATATCCTAGAGATTTAGCAAGGATAATGAAAAACATGGGGGAAATGGGATCACCTTGTCTTAGGCCTCTGGAACTAGGGAAATAACCAATAACATATTCATTAACTAGAATAGAGAACTAGGCAAAAATGATGCAGGCCTTGATGAGGTTAATCCAAACTTGGTGGAAGCTAAATTTATTGAGTATAGCAAATAAGAAATTCTAGGAAACTCTATCAAATGCTTTATTCAAGTCCAAATTTAGGAAAAAACTAGCTTTTTTGCTCCAGTAAGCCGAGTGCATGGTTTCATGAATGCTTATGACCCCATTAGTAATGAATCTCCCTAGAATAGTACTGCCATGACAAGAGTCAATAATGGATGGGAGGATTCCTTTTAGCTTGTTGGTAAGGGATTTGGTTAGGATTTTGTAGAGCACATTATAGAGGCTGATGGGCCAGAAGTCATGCATTGATCTACATATAGAAATTTTGGTAACTAGGGTAAGAAAAGTAGAGTTCAGATCCCGAGGAATGAATTTGGATTATTGGACTGTTGAGCAAGGTGCAGCAATAGTATTGTCATTTTTTTCAACACAGTCAGATAGATCTGTTGATGCAGTGGATAGGAAGTTCAAAAGCTATTCAGATGCAGAAGATAGGAGTTCAAAGGTTATTCAGAGTATGTACAATGATTTTCCAAGAAGACCGAAGTGGCCCATATGCAAAAGATCAAAGAAAAAGACAAGTAAGAAAAGTGTCGCGATATCGTGACATATACAACAGGCAAGAAAAACTGTCGCGATTTCGTGACATGTTGGAAGAGAGAGAAAAAGCAGGAAAACTATCGCGATTTCGCGACATGTTGGAAGAGAGAAAAAGCAGGAAAAACTGTCACGATTTCGCGACATGTTGGAAGAGAGAGAAAAAGTAGGAAAAAGCGTCGCGATTTCACGACATGTTGGAAGAGAGAAAAAAGGCAGGAAAAGCATCCGATTTCGCGACATGTTGGAAGAGAGAGAAAAGTAGGAAAAAGTCACGATTTCGCGACATGTTGGAAGAGAAAAAGGCAAGTGGAAAAAGCGTCACGATTTCGCGACATGTTGGAAGAGAAAAAGCAGAAAAAACGATTTTCGTGACATGTTGGAAGAGAAAAGGCAAGTGGAAAAAGTGTCGTGATTTCGCGACATGTTGGAAGAGAAAGAGAAAGTAGTAAAAGTGTCACGATTTCATGACAAGTTCGAAAGAAAAAGAACAAGTAAGAAAAGTGTCGCGATTTCGTGACAGAAATAGGAGAGAGAAGAAGGAAAGCAAAAAGAGAGAGAAGAAAAAGGAGAGAAATAAGTTGGAAAAGTGTCACGATTTCGCGACATGTCGCATTTTCGTGACTAAAATAGGAGAGAGAAAGTAAGTTTGAAAAGTGTCACGATATCGCGACATGTCGCATTTTCATGACAAAAGAAAGAGAGGAAGCGTACGGAAGAGAAGGCACGATTTCGCGACAAGAAGCAAAAGCTTTGTCGATTTCGGAGAAAAAGAGAAGAAGACTTCGAAAGGAGAAGTGTCATGATTTTGAGACAAAAGCAAAGAAGTAAAGTACGAAAGAAGAAGTGTCACGATTTCACGACAAAAGCAGAGAAGAAGACTTCGAAGGTAGAAGTGTCATGATTTCATGACAAAAGCAAAGAAGCTAAGTACGAAAGTAGAAGTGTCACGATTTCATGACAAAAGCTAAGTTGAAGACTACGGAGGCAGAAGTGTCGCGATATCGCGACAAAAGCAAAGTCGAAGTCTATGGAAGTAGAAGTGTCGCGATATCACGACAAAAGCAAAGATGAAGTATACGGAGGCAAAAATGTCATGATATCGCGACAAAAGAAAAGATGAAGTCTATGGAGGCAAAAATGTCATGATATCACGACAAAAGAATAGAGAAAGCGTACGAAGGTGAAAGTGTCATGATATCGTGACATTGTATTTTCATGGCAACAACAAAAAAGAAGCTAAGAGGTAGAAATGTCATGATTTCATGATAGGTCGTAAATGCGCAAGTCAAGAAGGAGAACCCGACTAAAATGAGAAGGATGACAACCGACTAAAATTAGGGTTTACAGTTGTTATGAAAGCTGACTAAGATTAGGATTTACAGTCGACTAAGATTAGGGTTTTCATCATAAAAAATATTGTTATAAAAGGAGGGCTATTTGGAGAATTGAGAAATGGTGGAATGTGTGTGAAATACGATCGTTGTGTGCAAAGAGCAAGTCATGTCGAATCGTGCTAAGTGCAAAATTCACAAAGAGAGCAGAGTGCACAAAAGGGAGAAGACGATCATGAAGTTTGACTGTAACGAAGCAGAGTGTGTGAAGTGATTGTGTAGAGAGAGCAGAGTGCATAGAGAACGCAAAGGTGAAGAAGACCAGTCAGGGTCTTGCAAAAGCAAAGGTATCTTACTATCAAACTTCTAGATTCAATATTGAAGTCCAAGTTGGTGCTTGGCATCAGGGGTTGGTGCTCCTTCAGTTGGTGCTAGTAAATCGGGGTTGGTGCTCCTTCTAGTTGGTGTAGATAAATCAGGGGTTGGTGCTCCTTCTAGTTGGTGTTGGTAAATCGGGGGTTGGTGCTCCTTTCTATTGGTGCAGATAAATCGGGGGTTGGTGCTCCTTTCGATTGGTGCTGGTAAATCAGGGGTTGGTGCTCCTTTCGTTAGTATAGATAAATCAGGGGTTGGTGCTCCTTCTAGTTGGTGCTGGTAAATTGATTGTAAAGTTGGTGCTTTGCAAAGGCTGGATTTGGATGGTAGTCCAAGCAGTCAATTTTTGAGGAGTAGCCACATTGGTGAACCTCATTAAATCTTGTGTTGTGTGATGCTCTTTTGTTATACTTGTTGTATCTAGTAATAAGTTTTAATTGCTACGGTATTAAGAGCTATAAATTCAAGTTTAAAGAGCTACACTGATTCACCCCCCTCTCAGTGTCATTGTAAGACTAACAATTGGTATCAGAGCTAAGTTCCTGTACAAGCTTAACCGGCTAGGGTGATCTTGGAAGTAACACAATGGCAGGTGGTGAAGGCTTCTCATCAAACAAAGCACCATTGTTTGATGGATCTAATTACGCATTCTAGAGAATCAGGATGCAGACATATCTCTGTGCTTTGGGATACAACATCTGGGATTCAGTAGTTAGTGGATACACAATACCCATCACTCCTCCAAAAGAGGCTGACGAAAAGAAACTATTTGAAAATAACTCAAAAGCAAAGAATGCTATCATGTGCGGATTAGCAGACAGTGAACTAGTAAAGATCATGAGCTATAAAATGACAAAAGAAATATGGGACAAACTGAGGAGTATTCATGAAGGAGACGATAAGATCAAGGAGGCCAAGTTACTAGACACATCGAGCTCGGTTCGAAGCATTAAAGATGAATGACGATGAAAACATTGAGGCATATATGCTTGAGAGTTAATGGAATCATTAATGCGATCAGAGGACTCGGTGAGGATATCGAAGACTCTACCATCGTGAAAAAGGTATTAAGATCTCTTCCTCAAAGGTTTGATTCTAAAGTCTCAGTGATAGAAGAAGCTAAAAATCTAAATTATTTTAGTATAGATGAGATGTATGGTTCTTTGACTGCATATGAGATGAGGATAGGAAGATCTAAACCCACAGACAGAGAAGCGGCTTTTAAAGCCCTTAAAAATAAAAATGCAAAACAAGAGTTCGAGGAAGAAGAGACATCAGATGAAATGGAAGCAAACTTTGTTAGAAAACTAAAAAGGGGAAAAGGAAAATACAGAGGAAAGCTACCGTTTAAATGTTTCAACTGTGGAGGCATTGGGCATTTTGCGACTAAATGTCCACTTAATGAGAAGAACAAAAATGATGAAGGATCGCACCAAGAAAGAAGTGACTGGAAGAAGAAAACGAATTTTAGAAAAGGCAACTTCAAGAAGAAAAGTTTCATCTCCAGGAATGCCAGTTCAACAGAAGACAGCTCCGGTGAGGATTCTGAAGAGGAAATAGGTGAAGCTCTTTTCATGGCATTTGAAGAAGTAAAATCAGAAAAGGAAGAAGGAGTGAACTCTGAAGTATGTGGTGAAAACCCTGAGGCTGAAGTAGATCTAGAAGGTGAGTTGATCTCTGCACTTGAAGAGTGGAAAATAGAGAGGAAAAAGAATAAGAAAATTTCAAAAAAGCTTGAGGATGCAAACGAAATCATAACCAGTCTGAAAGTACAGACAGAAGAATACAAGAAAATATTTGAAGATCTCGAAGTACAAATTACCATGAAAATAGATTATTGCTGCAAACTAGAAGAAGAGAATGTTGGTTTACGGACGCAGATAGAAGAGATGAATCACAAAATTAGTTGCTATCACAAACGCGAAGAAAGTTCTATGAAGCTGGATAAGATTATAAATGACCAAAGGCCTGCAGGCATCAAATTTGGTCTGGGTTTCATCGAAGGAGAATCATCAAATGGATCAAAGGCCAAAAATGTAGAATCCATAAAGAATGAAGATAAGAAATAGGTTGATCAAGGAAAAATGTCTCATGCAAAAGAAAGCAATAATGCCAGGCACGAAAGGAGAATTGACAATGATGGATTCACCAATGTCACACATCAAAGAAGAAGAAGACCTATGGCTCCTACGACAACATGGCAAAGACCATCACCCGGGTTCAATTATCCCTTTTCTGGTTTCTATTTTAAATGCAATGGCTATGGACATAAAATCTCGAGTCTGCAAATATAATGTAAGACCAAGGAATTTCACCAGTAGAAATGCTTTTTCTCCTCTGATGAATTATACGGTAGAATGTTATAACTATCATAATTTTGGGCACATTGCAAGAAACTGTAGAAGTACACTTGCATCAAATCAATTTCAGGGAAGAAAATTTCAACCAAATAGGATGAGACAAAATAGAAAACTTCTCGAAAAACATGCACAAGCTATTGATAAGGGAAAGGCAAAACAAGAGCCCAAAACGGTAATCAAACCAGAGTGGAGAAAGAAAGAAGAAAGGAAATCGTGTCTCCTTGGACTGAAGGAGACTACTCCTCTATTGCACTAAGCAACTCCGGGTAGCACATCCTCAGGGGGAGCAATCTTAAAGTTTTATTTTAATGCTCCTATGTATTTGTTTGGTTATCTGAGGATGAAAGGCAAGTAGTCAGGGGGAGTTGTCGTATAGTTGTCAAAGTGTGTTTCAGTTCATGTAGTTGTTTGTGGAGGTACCATGAAGGGTGGTGATTAAATTGAGAGTTGTCACCATTGGTAGTATTGCTATATGTCAGTGTTGTACTTTTTGATGGTTCTTACTGCCATTGTTCAAAGTTATGGATTATAACAGTTTTGATAATTTGGTTTAGTGAAAGAGATGTTAAAAAAGTTCACAATGGAGGATTGTAAGCCAGCTAGCACTCCCATGACGACAAGGTTGCAAGTTGAGCAAGGATGACAAATCTCCACCTATTGATCAAACCATGTATAGATCTATGTTTGGGAGCTTACTATGCACTGACAGCTACTAGACCGGATATTTTGCAGGCGGTATGCATGGTAGCATGATTTTCAGGCTAATCCCAAGGAGACTCATGTGACAACGGTGAAGAGGATTCTTCGATACCTCAAGGGTACTATGGAGTATGGGTTATGGTATCCGAAAGGTAAAGACTTCACCCTTATTTCGTATTCAGATGCAGATTGGGCAGGAGGTGTCGATGACAGAAAGAGTACCAGTGGAGGTGCATTCTATCTTGGAGACAGATTGGTCGCGTGGCACAGTAAGAAACAAGAGTCGGTTTCTTTATCGACAGTAGAGGCAGAATATATTGTAGTGACAACATGTTGTATGCAGGTATTGTGGATGAAACAAACCCTGAAAGATCTTGGTATTAGCTTCAGTGAGCCAATATCAATTAAGTGTGATAACACCAATGCCATTAACATCTCCAAGAATATGGTTATGCATTCACGCACAAAACACATTGCTATTAGGTATCACTTTTTGAAGGAGAAAGTTGCGGAAGGTGAGGTTAAGTTGGATTTTGTTCCAACTACAGAGCAAGTAGTGAGATATCTTCACAAAACCATTGCCCAAGGAATTTTTTGAGTACCTTCGCAATAAATTGGGAGTGGTCACACTTCCCAAGAATTGACTAGCTACAGGGATCACATTCTCAGGGGGAGCATTTAAGTATTTGATTATCTTTTTGCTCATGTTCATGATTTTTGCTAAGTGTAATAAATTTTGCCTGAGAATGTTGTGCATGGACTCAGGGGGAGTCTGTAGTAGCCCTTTGGTATTATTGTCAAAGGGGGAGAAGAGTTACAGGAAATTGCACATGTGTTGCCAACAATTCCAAAGGGGGAGATTGTTGAGCAAGGTGCAACAACAATATTGTCATTGTTGTCAACACAGTCAGATAGATCTATTGATGCAGTGGACAGGAAGTTCAAAAGCTATTCAGATGCAGAAGACAGGAGTTCAAAGGTTATTCGGAGTATGTACAGTGATTTTCCAAGAAGACCGAAGTGGCCCATATGCAAAAGATCAAAGGAAAAAGACAAGTAAGAAAAGTGTCGCGATATCGCGACATATACAACAGGCAAGAAAAACTGTCACGATTTCGTGACATGTTGGAAGAGAGAGAAAAAGCAGGAAAAACTATCGCGATTTCGCGACATGTTGGAAGAGAGAGAAAAAGTAGGAAAAACTGTCACGATTTCGCGACATGTTGGAAGAGAGAGAAAAAGTAGGAAAAACTATCACGATTTCGCGACATGTTGGAAGAGAGAGAAAAAGTAGGAAAAACTGTCACGATTTCACGACATGTTGGAAGAGAAAAAGGCAAGTGGAAAAACTGTCGCGATTTCACGACATGTTGGAAGAGAGAGAAAAAGCAGGAAAAACTGTCGTGATTTCGTGACATGTTGGAAGAGAAAAAGGCAAGTGGAAAAAATGTCATGATTTCGTGACATGTTGGAAGAGAAAGAGAAAGCAGGAAAAAGTGTCACGATTTCACGACAAGTTTGAAGAAAGAGAACAAGTAAGAAAAGTGTCGCGATTTCGTGACATGTCGCATTTTCGCGACTAAAATAGGAGAGAGAAGAAGGAAAGGCAAAAGAAATAGGCACGTCACAGCTAAATAGGAGAGAGAAAGTAAGTTGGAAAAGTGTCACGATTTCACGACATGTCGCATTTTCATGACTAAAATAGGAGAGAGAAAGTAAGTTGGAAAAGTGTCACGATTTCGTGACATGTCGCATTTTCACGACTAAAATAGGAGAGAGAAAGTAAGTTTGAAAAGTGTCGCGATATCGCGACATGTCGCATTTTCGTGACAAAAGAAAGAGAGGAAGCGTACGAAAGCAGAACTATCATGATTTCGCGAAAAAAGTAGAAAGCAAGATGAAAAAGCAGAAGAAGAAGTGTCACGATTTCATGACAAAAGAGAAGAAGACTTCGAAGGAGAAGTGTCACGATTTCATGACAAAAGAAAGAAGTAAAGTAAAAGAAGTGTCATGATTTCATGACAAAAGAGAAGAAGACTTCGAAGGCAGAAGTGTCACGATTTCATGACAAAAGCAAAGAAGCTAAGTAGAGGAAGCAGAAGTGTCATGATTTCGTGACAAAAGCTAAGTTGAAGACTACGGAGGCAGAAGTGTCATGATATCGCGACAAAAGCAAAGTCAAAGTCTATGGAAGTAGAAGTGTCGCGATATCGTGACAAAAGCAAAGATGAAGTATACGGAGGCAAAAATGTCGTGATATCGACAAAAAAAAAGACGAAGTCTATGGAGGCAGAAATGTCACGATATCACGACAAAAGAATAGAGAAAGCGTACGGAGGTGAAAGTGTCGCGATATCGCGACATGTATTTTCAGGCAACAACAACAAAAGAAGCTACAGAGGCAGAAATGTCACAATTTTGCGATAGTTCATAAATATGCAAGTTAAGAAGGATAACCCGATTGAAATGAGAAGGATGACAACCGACTAAAATTAGGGTTTACAATTTTTATGAAAGTCAACTAAGATTAGGATTTACAACCGACTAAGATTAGGGTTTTCATCATAAAAAATATTGTTATAAAAGGAGGGCTGTTTGGAGAATTGAGAAATGGTTGAAGGTGTGTGAAATACGGTCGTTGTGCGCAGAGAGCAAGTCGTGTCGAATCATGCTAAGTGCAAAATTTGCAAAGAGAGCAAAGTGCGCAAAAGGGAGAAGATGATCATGAAGTTCAACTGTAATGAAGCAGAGTGTGCGAAGTGATTGTGTAGAGAGAGCAGAGTGCGTAGAGAACGCAAAGGTGAAGAAGACCAGTCAGGGTCTTGCAAAAGCAAAGGTATCTTACTGTCAAACTTCTAGTTTCAAATTGAAGTCCAAGTTGGTGCTTGGCATCAAGGGTTGGTGCTCCTTCTATCGGGGTTGGTGCTCCTTCCATTGGTGTAGATAAATCAAGGGTTGGTGCTCCTTCCAAGTTGTGCTAGTAAATCGGGGTTGGTGCTCCTTTCGTTGGTGCGGATAAATTCAGGGGTTGGTGCTCCTTCCAGTTGGTGCTGGTAAATCAGGGTGGTGCTCCTTTCTATTGGTGCAGATAAATTAGGGGTTGGTGCTCCTTTCTGTTAGTACAAATAAATCAGGGGTTGGTGCTCCTTCTAGTTGGTGTTGGTAAATTGATTGTAAAGTTGGTGCTTTGCAAAGGCTGGATTTGGATGGTAGTCCAAGCAGTCAATTTTTGAGGAGTAGCCACATTGGTGAACCTCGTTAAATCTTGTGTTGTGTGATGCTCTTTTGTTATACTTGTTGTATCTAGTAATAAGTTTTAATTGTTGCGGTATTAAGAGTTGTAAATTCAAGTTTAAAGAGCTACACTGATTCACCCCCCTCTCAGTGTCATTGTAAGACTAACATGGACATCCTTGATGGCACTACACACATCATTACTGATAATGTCCCAAAAAGTTTGAAAGAATTTGGGTGAGAAGCCATCAGGTCCAGGGGTATTATCAAGTTGCATGGAGAAGAGAGTCTGATTGATTCACTATTATAGAATACTTTAGTGAGATGAATGTTCATATCAGGGCTGGCAAGATTAGGAATATGGTTAAGTAAGGCTTTAGAGGAATGAACTGATTGAGGGATTTTAGAGCCAAGGAGGGATTCAAAGTGACCAACAACCTCATTTCTAATTTCATGTATGCAAGAAGTGATACAATTATCATTTTTGATGAGATATTTAATTCTATTAGAGATTTTGTGCTTCATGGTAGAGGCATGAAAGAATTTGGTATTCACATATCTAGCCTTGAGCCATAGTGCTCTCGATTTTTACCTCTAGAACACTTCCTATTTTGTGAGAATGTTATGGAAATTTGACAATAATATTTGTTCTTCAAGTCTAGTCTAGGAATTATAATGTCCTTGTTGAATTTGACTTTCAATGATTTGGAGCTTTTCTTTGATTTCCTGCTTATTTTAAAAAATGTTGCCAAAAGCTTATGCATTCCACACCTTGAGATTGTTCTTGATGAGTCAAATTTTCTTTGCAAATTGGGCCATAAGAGGTCCTAAAAAAACTTGGCCCCACCATTCTACAATTTTATCCCTAAAATCTGGATGCTGAATCCACATGGCTTCGAACCGAAAGGGGGTTTTAAATATAGGGGAATTGAAGTCTTCAAATATTAGTGGATTGTGGTTCGATCAAATTCTGGGGAGAGCTTTAAGAGAAGCATCTACCAAGATTGGAACAACCTCCTTAGACAATAAAAACTGATCAAGCCAGAGTTAAATGTGTTACCCTCCTATTCTCCTATTGCTCCAAGTGTACCTGGTGCCAATTAGTTGAACATCCATTAGTTTTTTGCTATCAACAAAGTTGCTGAAATCTTCATAGTTTCGGGGTAAAATGGCAGTTCCTCCACTTTTTTTATATGGGTATAGGGGTGATTTGAAGTCACCTTCTAGAATCCATGGGTGATTAGAAAATATGGTCCTCATTTTAATTAACGTATTCCACAGGTTGCTTCTTCCTTGAGGGCTATTGGATGTGTAAATATTTGATAGAATCCAGTTTGCATTGGTATCTTTGCTAAGGAACAAAAAATTGATGATTCTGTATGATGCCAAAACAAATATTCCTTCCAGTTTGGATGGATCCCACAGACATAGGAGCCCACCTGATGATCCCTGTGTTGGGCTTACAATGAATTCATAATCCTTCCATATGGTTTTGGTTGTTTTTCTATGGTATTGCTATCAATTTTGGTTTCCTGCATAATAAAAATGGTTGGTTTTAATTCTTTCCTCATGGTAGCTACCAGTCTCTACTTGGCATGACCATTGAGGCCTCTCATGTTCCATGAGAGGTTTATTACATCTATTTAACATATTTTTCAAGTAACATTTATACCCAAATTTATCCTTGATGTTTGAATAATATCAATCTATTTTTTTCTAAATCTAAACTTATAAATCTACAATTTTGCAAGCTTATAGCTTCAATATTATTTCCTCTATGAAAATTATTCAATTTAAAAATATGAAACATAGATTTCTTCTCACATCCTTTCCAAAGAAACATCTTTGAATTTATTAACCTTAGATGCTATGCCTACCAATAATCTTGAAATTTACCTCATATACATAGGGATATATTACAATGTGGTCTTTATGAGTTGAAGTTTTCTATCCATTTCTTAGAGCTTAACTTTTTGATCAACTAGGCAATATTTCATTCTATCTAAAATTGGGTCCTAAAGTTCCTCCTCCTTTCCTTTATTAGAAAAGGAAAAACAAAAATATGTTGATGGAATATTTCCAACTTTAAATGCTAAAATATTTACACTAATTAGTTGTAAATCAAGGGTAATGTTAATAAAAAACTATCTTAGAATTTGACATATTAACCAAATTTTCAACAACCTATTAAACTCAATGCCCTTATTTACTGTAGGATGAACAATAAGAAAATTATCAATAAATTGGATGAAAGTATCATTTATTGCAACATGAGTACCTTTGATTTTTCCTTTAAGAAAGCTGATCCTAATACCTCAACAAGAATAATGGATAGATAAGAAGAAAGAAGGTTTCCATAGTGGATTTAATGATATGATTCAAAGTATCCAACAAGGGATCCATTAAAGAAAATATGATAGTTTAGATTTCTATAACAACATTTAATCCATGCATAGCAACTTTGATCAAAATTTAATATTTTGAGAATATCATATAAAATTCTATTGTATCCTAGCATATGCTTTGCTCATATCTAATTTTGCAAGCATACCTAGCTTTTCATGGAATGCAAACAATATATGACCTCCTATATAATTATTATACCATCAACAATTTTTATACCATATAATAATCTAGAATGTTTTGCAATCTATTTGTCATAATTTTTAAATTATCTTATAAATCATATAAAAAAGACTTATAAAAGAAACTATTAAAATATTTTCTCACCTTATTGTGAACCAACAAAGTTAAATTTTACAATATTTTCAAAAAATAATTGGACTTAACACATTAGCCGATATTGTTAAAAAGAAACTACATGTAAAGCAATGTGCATAGTACATGGGATGGTTTGTGGACACAAAAAAATCTCACTATTAAAGAGTAGAAATACAATCCAAATAATATCAAAATGGTTGGTATGGTACAATATTTATAACCAAATACAATTTACCTTTATATCAAGGTTATGCAATCAACCTTTAGGTTTAAAATAATAAACAAAAATATATTTTTCAAGTGTTACAAGGTCCCAAAGCACTTATAGGTACAATAAAATACAAAAGTTTATCATAGCTTAAAGAGCATCTTAAACACCATATATTCCAATGTACCCTCTTAAGCTAAATAGGTGACATAAAAATAAACTCTTATTTTTAATCAACCCTTAAGGGGACACTTTGTTAGCTTTTGATATAGCAAGTACTAGAAGATAACAATCACAAGATGCATAATAATATGATATAAAGTAAATCTATGAGATTACTAAAAATATACTATAAATAGAAATGATAGAAATGTATACAAAGTAGCTATGGAGGAAATGAACACTCCATGAATAAATCTACTTCTCAAGAATGAGCTTTGAGCATATCACACTCCATCACATTACATCACACTCTGTTACATCACACCACATTGTTCTACACTACTTCCTATTGCTATATCATGCTCTATGTCTATGGCCCTTTATATAGGAAAATAGGTTCCTTGGCCAACACTCTACCTAGCTATGCAAGGGACAACTTGCACATATACAACTTGCACATTGACACTCATGCATTTATTACATTGCATGAAATAACTAGATAACTTCCCCCCAAAGTAATCTAAAGTCCTACGTATGTACCAAGAAAAATATATTTACATGATCCAAATGATTTAATATAATCTATTTATAACACCCCCTATATTACATTATTTGGATATTGAAGAGTTTAGTCTTCAATGTTGATCTTCTTCTTGTCCTTGGAATTTTGAATCTTCTTCTCTGTTTCCTATAACCTATTCAAGCAAGTGATTAGTGTCTTTATAATATGTCATTCTTGCTAAAAGAAATTTGATTTCATAATCATCTATCGATTCTTCTAGTTCTTCAATTTATTCTATCCTCTGAGCTAAATGTCTCTTTTGATTTATTTTTTGATACTTCAATTGGGGATAATTGGTTGGACGTTGGAATTATTGCTAATGAGAGTTTTGATATTGTTGTACCTAAAATTGGTTCCCATTGTTTATTTGATTTCCTTGATTCTGATTTTTGAAATTGAAGCTATAATAGCTGGTGCTATGGTATTTTCTCTTTATATGCGAATGCAGTGTTAGGAATTTCTTATTTAATTGTATTTTCCACTTTATATTCCTATAGAACATTGACTAAGTAATCAAAATAAGTATCTTTACTTAGAACTTGTAAAGATGTTACCAAATGTTTGTAGTTGTCTAGAAGTGCTCTCATATTTACTTGAGTAAGAAGTTCATCCTTAACTATTTCTCCTACGGTAAATAATTTCCCTTTAATATCTGCTAATTTTCCTACGAAAAGTTCTATGCTTTCTTCGTTATTCATACTTAACAAATGAGGTTGATACTGAAGATGAAGAATGGTTGCCTTATTATTTCCCTCAAATATTTTCTCTAGGATTGTCCATGCCTCTGAAGATGTTTTTTGTTGAAATGATATAGGGTTGTATTTCATCACTGATAGCCAAGGTTATTATAATTAGAGCCTTTGAATCATTTTCTATGAATTTTTGGATTTCAATATCATTTGTTGTTTTGAAAATATCCCAAAAAAATTTATATACCAAGAAGGCTTTCACTTTATTATTCCAAGAAAAATAATTAGGCCCCTTGAGTAGTTGAGATTCTTATGGGAAGAATTTGTTTGAAGCCATTTAAATTCCCTAATATAAATCCTTATATTTTGTATAATGCCTTATGACTCCCTAGTATGCTTTGGATAAGATATAGTGCTTTTGTAAATTATTGTAAGAACCCTGATGTTCTTGTGTAAATTTGATAAATAATTTAATATAAAATGTAATCATAGGCCACTTAAAGGGGGCTCCCTTGTAATCACTTTGCCGCTATAGGGGGATCCCTTGTAATCACTTTGCCGCTATAGGGGGCTCCCTCTTTAGAATCTATGCTTCTTATTCTTCTTCTTGGATGATTTGTGTGAATAGCCAACCTAATATATATATCTACCCTAAAGCTATGTTGGTGAAGAGACGTGATGGTTCACATATGAAGAGATGTGATGGTTCACTTTATGGGTTAATAATATAATAATTAAATGATTAATAATACTAACTACTACTAACTAATAATGTTAGGATGGAGGATCCTAACATGCAACCCTCCTTAAAAATAGCTTTGTCCTCAAAGCTCAAAGTAAGGAGCTTTATCCTTTATTTTCCAAGAAGGATTTGTGTAAGTTATTAGATTCTTTTAATGTCATCCTTTCGTAGGCAGGGATATCGAGAAGGATGAAGTGTTAGCATGGGGTTTCCAAAAAAATTAGTAAATGTATGATGATGAGGGAAGGGCAACCCTTGGGGTTCTTCAAATGCCTTAAAATGATGCATAAAAAAGGTGGTAAAACTTCTACATTATCCTGTTGTTCCCTAGGAGAGGCAATGGAGGAGTGTGCATATACCTTTTTGCATTGATTTTGAATAGGTTTGACCCTATGGTGATAACTCACTATTGGAGAGTAAATTGAGTGTAGTTCTTGTAGAGTGCATGTTTGGCCATAATGAGTCACTTCAGGAATGTCTACCTCATCCTTACCTGATGCATCGATCACTTCTGGCATATCGACCTCATTGTCTTTATTGTTGTGAGTAGGTGCGCCAGGAACTTTGAACACAACTACCTCATATTTTCCTTTTAGGGATTGACAAGGATTAACTACCTTCAATAAATAAAATGTTAGTGTAGCGCATTTATGATGGGGTCCAAATTGCTCATCACAAGTGTTGCAGAGACCTTTCGCTCGTCGTTCCTTCATCTCCTCAAAGCTGAGATGTTTAATTGGTAAAGTTCATTTAGGTTTGGGTGTGGTGTAAGTGGTTTGTGATTTCCCCATAGGTGTTTTTCCTAATGGACGTTGAGTATTGAATTTGTTTTCGGCTAATTTGGCCAATCCATAGGTCTGCATCATGGTATAGGGATTGAACCTTGTCACCTCCATTCTAATTTCCTCTTTCAATCCACTAATGAAGCTATTGATGACAATTGATTCATCCAACCCTATGTTGTGTTTGGTGATATCCTCAAACCGAGTTTGATACTCATGCACGGAAGTGATTTGACGAAGATATTTGAGAAATTACCACATGACTGGGTCCCACATGGCTCTGATACAAAATGCAAGAACCTTGATGTTCTCGTGTAAATTTGATAAATAATTTAATATAAACTGTAATCATAGGCCACTTAAATGGGGCTCCCTTGTAATCGTTTTGGCACTATAAGAGGCTCCCTCCTTGCCTCTTATAGGGGGCTCCCTCTTTAGATTCTATGTTTCTTATTATTCTTCTTGGATGATTTGTGTGAACAACCAACCTAATATATATATCTACCCTAAATCTATGTTGGTGAAGAGACGTGATGGTTCACGTATGAAGAGATGCGATGGTTCACTTTATGGGTTAATAATATAATAATTAAATGATTAATAATTCTAACTAATACTAACTAATAATGTTAGGATGGAGGATCCTAACAATTATAGTTCAATATTTGGTTTATTTTGTGAAGTTTTGTAAAAAGTCAATTTCTATTATCCCTTATTACTCCTATTAAACTAAGCACTATTCCCAAATTTTAAAGAGGTTATAATGTTGGATCTTTTGTCTCCTTTTGATAAGTTTGAGACAATAATTTTATAAATTTCCAACCTTTGAAATACTATGATAATCCTCTCTTTTCAATAATCCTTTCGGAATTAATTGAAGTGTATGTAATTTCCAACAAATTAATTTGATGTAGTAATCCTTATGACTCCCTAATTTTTGGAAAAATTAGATCACAATAATATTTTCAAATATTTAATTTTTATTCCAATATAAACTCTTATTACTCCTAGGTTTTATATTGCAAATACTATTTATCTTGGTAAGTTTTTGTTGTGGAGTTTCCACAACCACCCCAAACTTCTTGGGGACCCACTTGTCATGTTTTGGTATTAAAGGTTTTTGGTTTTCTTTGGCTTATAAGAATAGTGATGTTTGACTGTTTTATTTTAATGATTTTAATTGCTTTGGTTATTTGATATTTAAATGATTAATTAATCACCTAGGTGGTGTAGGTGAGTTGGAGAAGAGAGGGCAATCCTCCAAGGGAGGTCCCAAGTTCAAATATCCACCCTACCAAAAAGCTGAATTGGGTATCCAAAATCAAACTGATAATGTTGGTGCGGGTAGGGTCGGGTGCGACCCCCGGGTGACTTTGACGGTGTAAAATCCCTTGTTCGTGGTCTCTCAAACCAAGGCGGCCCTACAAAGGATTTTTCGCTTAAAAAAATAATAATTAATTAATCTAGGCATTAATGCTTCTAGATTAATTACCCAGGTGTTGTAGGTGAGTTGGAGAGGAGAGGGCAATCCTCCAAGGGAGGTCCTAGGTTCAAATCTCCACCCTACAAAAAAGCTGAATTGGGTATCCAAAATCCAATTGATAATGTTGGTGTGGGCAGGGTCGGGTGCGACTCTCGGGTGACTTTTACGGTGTATAACCCCCCGTTCATGGTCTCTCAGACCAAGAAATCCCCGCAAGGGGTTTTTCGCAAAAAAAAAATTCTTCTAGATTAATTAAAATCTATTTTGATAAATAGAGTTTAATGTTCTTCATACTGTCTAATGTGATGGAATGTATTTAACAAAGCAAGGCCTAACCAAAACATTACCTAAAATAATAAGAGAATGCAAAAGGTACAAAGAAATTGAGATAGAAAATGATATGCTATTATCTACCTAATATAATTGCATTCATTATATTAGGTACATAATAATAATATTATTATGATTATATTATAATGTTCTAAAATGTTATTATTATATTGTATATAATAATATTATTCTAATATACTTTACAAAGTATGTGATAATGATATTTAGGGTAAGGTAATGTTTAATCATATTGCGTTTGATTGCAGGAGAAGGCGATGGTGGCTATTCCAAAAATGTTCGATGCTATGGCAGAGTGAGACTTCGTGGAGTAACGCCGACAAGGAAGAAGTGGTTCAAAGACAATGTTAGGGTTTCAGGAGGACAACACATAAGGCAAAACCTAATTTGACATCGAAATAGCATGTCAGACGTCGAATTTGATAGTGAAATGGTTGAAATACAAAGGCATGCCATCGAGAAAGGATAGAGAAACATTATTAGGGCAACCCGTAACCCTAATCAATGGATTTTAATGCCTGCCTTGAAAGCATGGAGAATTTTTTGTGTTGCGTCTATTTCATTATGTTGGTGTAATTGCAATGTGAGTGCGAGAGTAAGGAGCTCGAAAACATAATAGCAGTTTTAATAGGAGAGTAAAGAGCTCGACAGAGTAACAACGCCATGTCTACATAGATCGATGGCAACACCATGGCGATGTGAGATTGAAAATGCCATGGCTGCATCGATGGCAGCACCATGATGGCATAAGTTTGACAGTGCTATGGCTACATAGGTAGCATGATGGCATCACTTAGTTATATGGAAACCAAAGTGCCCAGGATGGGGGATGCCATCCCAATCCTTGGGCACATTGGTATGTCTTTGGAAAGATACCACCAGGTCTTGGTTTCGAAGAGCAACAACAAAATTTCACTGAATAAGTTTGCTCTGCCTTATTTTAATCTATGTGAATGTGGTTTGATTACATTCAATATTTTAAAGGAGGTTTCAAAATCGTAGGGGTTATAAGGTATAGTTAAATGTTTTTATCATTTGTTTTTGATGGATGCAAAGGGGCGTTCTTGGGTAGAATGCTTATGTGATAAGAGAAAGGAGATACATAAGGAGTCATGCAAGGCTATGTTTTTTGGGTTTTATTATTGTTTAAAAATAAATAATGTTTAGAAGTGTTATTTTTATTGTATTAAATCACAAAAAATGATGATGGATTATTTTATTATATCCATTCATTATTTTTATTGTGAAAGAAGCTAAAGTGAAATGACTTCTAAGCATTATTTATACCTTGCTATCCTAGCTTTTTAGAAAGAGGGGTTGGAAATTATGTAACATTCCAAAAAGCAATACGAAAGAGCATTTTTTTTCAAATTTTGAAAGAGTAGCAAAATTTTGTGAGCAAAATCAAAAGGAGGGTTTTTATCATAAAACTAACATTTTTAGTGTCTTATCATTTCTGCATTTTAGTGACTTCTAGCCATTGTCTTATGCCACGAAATGGGTTGCAATAGGCGAAGGTCAGGATGATGCAGTTTCTCTATGTTTCCTTTGAGTCTCACACTTGATTTAATGGTATTGTGATTATGTTGCAGGTCCATTAATTCAGGTTGTTTTATGATTACCTCATAACTTGAGATTTTGCAGGGAGGATCTTGCTAAACTAATTCAGAATTTGACATTTTTAGCTAATCAAATTTGTATTTTTATTTTTTATTTTTTAAGTTCATTTTATTTCAAGCACTCAATCATTCCATTCTGGTCCATCCTGAATTTCATTTTCTTTTATTTCCATTCTAGTCCTTTTCCAAATTTTTTGCTAATTTCCTTTTAGTTTCATTTCTATTCTGGTCCATTTCCAGAATTGTTAAGCTTTCAATTTGTTTCCATTCTGGTCATTTTTCAGAATTGTTGCACCTCCAAACTTCATTAATCTAAAATTTTAGATAAAACACATGGTTTGGGAGGGATACTAACCTATAATTTCATATTAAGTTAAGATAAGAAATGAAAACTAACTTTGCTAACATTGCTAACATGCTAACTTCTACTAACCACTATTAGGGTAGTGGCATCAACACAAGGAAGATAAAATGAACCCACTATATAAAATTTACTTCATCTTAAAGGCACGGGCATTAAAATGAGGTTGAAAATTCCACATTTTATCATTTGAAACCTTTTAAATGAAGATAAAATACCTTACTAATAGGGATTCAGGGTAGCACTAAATTAAAAACACCCTAAAAATAACTGCTTTTATTTTACATTTGCTTTTTAGGTAGATCTTTCAATCACTAAGCATTGGTTAGAACTAGCAAAGGCCCCTTGTTCATGTTCACATGCATTATTGAATTATTTTTGGCATTATTGTAATCTTTTAGATATTTTACCATAACCTTGGAGAAGTTGAATGTTTGTCATTTGGTTTCTTTTCAAGAGAGATTTTTCTATTCAATACTCTACATGTGGTGGTATTTTGCAATTGGGTAAAATATACACTCAACATATTTGGCACTAGAAGGAGGGCCTTCTTTTATGATTTGTGATTTAGTTTCTTGCTAATGCTAATGTGGTCAGTTTTGGTTCAACAATATTGTGTTTGCAGGTACAACATGTTACTATTGACTAGTTTGTGAGAAGCCTTAATAGAATAGATTTAATTTTTCCAAGATGGACCCACCTAGAGGTATTGCTACTAGGTCTAAAACCACTGAGGAAACCATTTTTCAAAGTCTTTCTCCCAAACCTAGGAAATCGAGATACAAAATGTAGGAGATTGAAATCTCGTATGAGCCTTCTAATACATTAGGTTTACAGACGCTTTGCCAATATTTGGAAAGGCTAGCTCTCATACCTCTAAATCTGAATACCTTTAGTGGGTGTGCACCCATTAGTTCCACCGTAAGAGCTGCATCAAGTGTACCTATATTTTTCATCCCGAGTGTGTCAACTACTTTAGTAGGGTCATTACCTTTGGTTAATATGGCCCAACAATAGTAGCAACAATAATCGGCTCCCTGGTTTGGTGCCCAAAGTTCTCCGTTAAGTATACCTAGGGATGTCCGTGACATACCTAAGCACCTTGATAGGTCTATCCCTAAGTTTGTCCATGATTTTCCCATTTCAGCTAAAGAGCACGTTCAAATTTGCAAGGACCATATGATTAGGCAGGGAGTCATTCATGAAGATGTCGCTTGTTGACTCTTCCATAATAGCTTTGACCAAATGGCTCATGAATTGTATAGAAATATTCTTGTAGGGTCCATTACATATTGGGCCTAGTTGGAAGCTACCTTTGTTAATCAATTTAGGTCATTTCTAGATCCTACCATCAATTATAACTAATTCATGTCATGCAAGAGGTATCTTAATGAACCTATCAAAATATTTAATGTTATATTCCAAAAGCTTTACACAAACGTGACTCGTCATTTTGTAATAGACACTACTGTGGTGTTGCAATTATACCTCGTAGCCTTAGAATTGATGACAACCATGTTTACTAGTAGAAATCCTCAAGTTACAACGCTAGCCTTAGCCTATACTGAAGCCATGACTATTGAGAAACAAATGACATCGCAAGGTGGCACTATGCCTCAATTTTCCATGTTAGGGAAATATGGCCCTTAAAATCAATTTTCCATGATGAATCAAGTTGTGACACCTCAGATACCCATGATGAATGCTTTTCCATATCATAATTCATACCCATGCATGCCCACACCTCCATATTTTTTGACATACCCTAGTGCTGCCATTCCACCCACTCCGCAAATGATGACTACTAATTAAATAACCTTACCATGATTTGAGGTGAGTAGTACTCAAGCCTCAAATGCATATCCCATGGTTGTGCCTCTTCAAGCCAAGGGTCCATGGTGGACCCAAAACACCTAGAGTCAAACCTTAGTGCCTAATCCAAAGGTTTCTAATGTCAAAAATGTTAGTGGATCTAGGGTTGTCATGCCTCAGCCACAAGGATTCAATTATGAGCTGGAAGAGATCAAGAGAATGACCATCAAATAGAGCAATGAAATCATCAGTTACAGATAAAAGTTACCCAAAATCACATGCCCAATCAAAACCATGACCATAGGAGAATAGGACTGTAAATACGTAGCCTAACAATGGGTGCATATCCAATACAGTAGCCAATCAGGCCGATGCGTTAGGGGATTATGATGAGTTAGAGTCATGTGATGAGGAAATGTATCACTGTTGCCATAGAAAGTCAGACACTTTGGTGTCTAAAGTCATTCATTATTTAGAAAATGATGAGATGGAGGAAGATATGAATGTGTTAGGAGAGAAAGAGGATGAAGCCTTGGAAGCCCATGCTGCTAGACATTTTGGGGAATCTAATCACAATTATTTTACTAGGAGTTCTAAGGATCCCAAAACCTCCTCTACTCCCCCAAACAACTCTTTAGTTCCTCCTGATACAAAAGGTGATGTGAGTCCACCTGTATCGCTCCAAATTTTTCACACCCTTACCTTCAGGCTATAGGATCCGCGCCCGGAAGGGGGATGTGAAAAGGATGGGACAATACCTCGGACTGAGAGGCCTTGCGAAGGTCCCGCCTCTCGGGGGAGGTGTATTATGGTGATTTTTTGACGGATGGTGGGGTTCACCAGGAAACGTTTAGTGGCAGTTTCCACGCCTAGGTTGGGAATGTGTTTTATGTGTTCAATTTTATCTTTAAACATTCAAATCCTAGGTTTGGCCAAATGAATCTAAGTTGTTCTATATGAAATGCAGTTTTAAATACAGAAAACAGAATTAACAGAAAACACAGAGAATATGCTAAATGAGGAAAACCATACCTGATCCGGATGTCTGATGGAGGTTCTAATTTTTGAAGCAGTCTAGAATCGTCTGGAATTTGACAGGATCGTCTCCTATCTGACAGGATCGTCTGAGATCTGATGAATTCGTCTGACGAATTCGTTAGAGACCTGCAAACAGAGAAATAGATACAAAATACCAAAATTGCAACTATTCTGATAAAGGAAAATGATATAAAATAATGATAAGGAGTTAATAAGATAATCCTGAATGGAAATGCAAGTGAATTGCAACACTTTAATAGCTAATCATGATTTGATTATGCAATTAAACTACATGGGTGAACTCCAAGATGCAAGATAACAAGAAATAATAATAAAATTGACTAAATGCAGAATAAAATGACATCAAGGTATAGGAAAAGCGCAAACTCTGGGCACTGATTGCCCCAATGCAGACTGCAATCGAAATCATCTCGGATTGGTACGAAATCATCTCGAATTGGACAGGATCGTCTGCGATGATCTGAGCTTGCTTCGGCTGAAGAATGACAAGGTTCCTGCAACAAAATTTGGATAGCACAAGTGCAGATGATAATCCAGGGTTTTCTAATGCATGTAAAAGTCAGGTTACAGGAAAATTCAGCCAGCCAGCCAGGGGATGTCAAAGGGGGGGTCCTAAGGTTTAAATGGGCTTAGGAGGGAGGTTAGGAGGTTGGAGATCATCCTAATTTGGAAGATCTCCAACGGGGGAGGTCTCTAACGGTGCAGACACGCTTCTGCCCAACTTAGAGACGTCGTTGAAACAGAGGCTAATTATGAAAAATTAGTTTTGGGACAAGATCGTCTGGACGTCCTAGCCTAGACGAAATCGTCCGATCTGAGGCGATATCGTCTGATCGGCGACGATATCGTCAAACGGTCACAACAAACTCTAAAAATGGCATGGAGAAATGAGGAAACGGGTTAAACGACGGTTTTGGAGCGGTTTTGGGGTTGAATTTGAATTTGAATTATTACTAAGGTAATTTTAATTATTGCTAAGTTTTATTGTGCCAATTTTAGGGTGCTACATTTTGCCCCCTCTTTAGCGAATTTTTCGAAGAAAATGCGTTAAAGATGAGTTCTTCTCGATCTACGAGAAAGCAAAAATTATTCCCATTTTTAGGCGACGATTCTTGGTCGAATCGTACGACAGCTTACTATGGTGCCCCCTCCGTGTTTTTACCCAAATCGAACGTTTGAGGTAAAAACACGAAAAAGCAAAATTTTAAAAATGTTGTTAAGTGTTTTTGAATAAAATTAAGAAAAATAGGGTAAAACCCTAATTCATTGTTACTGTTCATTTTTACTGGTTTTTAGAGCTCTGGAGACAAGATGGTTGAGACAGCGCACAGATCGACAGAGGTCCGACGCGGGCTACGGGTAAGGGTCTAAACTTAGTTTAGAATGCTTTAATTTAGAATTTCATGCTTTTTAGATTAGATTTGACTGATTTTTGAGCATCATGGCCGTTTTTGGGCCGTCGACGTCATCGGGACGAAATCGTCTCGATTTCGTCGAAATCGTCTCGATATCGTCGATTTCGTCCAAGGGCGAAATCGGCGATAGGGGGACGATTTCGTCCAATAAGGGACGATTCCCTCATGCGAAATCGGAGACGAATTTGCTCAAATTTGGGACGATATCGTCCAATTGTGGGCGATATCATCATTTGTATGAAATTGCACTTGCTTTACTTGAATTTTTAATTAATGTTTGATTAATGATTGTTATTGATGATTTTTGATTGTTTTGTTGTTTATGTTGCAGAGAGGATTACTAAAGAGCCGAGAATGGAAATACGATGGACTAAGGGATGACTTGGCCACCCTGTCTCAGGCAGAGCGAGATCAGTTGGCATAGGTCGGCTTGCAGCACGTGGCAGATATGCCACAAGTGTCTACAGACATGGGGCTATTGACAGCCCTAGCAGAGAGGTGGTATCCGGGTTCTTCATGTTTCCGGTTACCGACAAGGGAGATGACTCCCACACTAGAGGATGTATGGAGGATTTTGAGGATCCCCATACAAGGATGGCTAATCACTCCCACGGCCAATCAGGGCCACGCGATGATGAGACTATGCGGAGATCCGAGCTTCGCCCTGGAGAAGGGCGGAGTGAACATCGAGTCTCTATGCCAGATGCCTGGGGCATCTAGGCTGACACAGGTTTTGGCTGGGGTGGTAGGTGGTCTGCTGCTATGCCATCAGAGTGGATGCAGGCTGCCATGGCTACTGACAGATGTGGTCTACGACATGAGAGACCATGGATACAGGTTTGCTTGGGGGAGCTTTGTACTCTATCGGTTGTATAGGATCCTTCATGGGGTCGTATACAAGGGCGGCCGATGTCTGGTCATGACATCACTACTACAGGTTTGGTGCTAGGAGCACATCATGGTGCGGAGGCCGGTAGGGCTCCCACTGATAGGGATTGATGGGGAGAGACCCCGAGTTTTCTACTGGTGGCTCCAAAGAGGGTCACAATGGCGGGTAGATTTGCCAGTGTCCCGGAGACTACTTGATGACCTTGTCTCCGACCAGATCACCTGGAGGCCTTGGAGAGATCATCCAAGGTGGGCCGAGGATGGACAAGAGCTGGCTCACGTCAGGCGAGTCTGCTGGTTGAGGATGGAGAGGGGAGAGGTGGAGCTCCACCGGTACGACCGAGTTTTGAGGCAGTTCGGTCTACAATAGGGGATCCCATCTCTTAGAGACTATGAGTTTTCTCGGACTATTCGGGATAACACTACAGTTAGTGGGGCTCCAGATATGCAATGATTCTAGAGTCAGGACACAGATGATGCCCCCATCCAGCCAGTGGATGGGGATGACGCTGGGGTAGCCGATGGCTATGATGCCTGGTACACAGGCATCCACCCTCCTCGGATGATGAGGGCTCAGGGTCCGATTCATGTAGTTGTGCATCGGATGGGGAGGCGATACCAGGCAACCATTGAGGCAGCACAGGGTCATGACGGGGGAGAGCAGAGGAGGCCACAGGCTCAGTAGAGGCCACGACAGTGGGAGAGGAGGGAGGAGAGGCCCCCTTCTCCATAGAGAGAGAGACCACCATCGCTCGATAAGGGCAAGGGTGTGGACACAGGAGAGAGTAGTGAGATGGCTACTCTTCGGGTGGAGACTGTCCGTCTCTAGGCATAGGTGCAGACTTTACAGGATGAGGCTACACGACATCGAGCGGAGGCTACACAGCTCAGAGATGAGGTTGCATGCCTTAGAGCATGGAGCGGAGGAGTGAGCACTCAGGAGCTGGCATGGTCGATTGCTCAGACCATGTTCTATCAGGGTATCTACTTCCAGCTGGTGCCAGAGGGCCAAAGGGTACAATTGCCAGCCGACATTGTGGATCCGATCAAGATTGGGTCATCGAGGACTTCATCTCGATCGATGACTAGGATGTGCAGTACCACACATACTATGATGGGGCCACCTCATCCACCTCAGGGCGGGGGAGGAGATGAGGCTGAGAGCTCGAGGGGTTCTCGAGGCTAGGCTACTGCACTGCATAGACTGGATATATGATTGAGAGGATTGAGTATGCCAAGATGTAGATTGTGGCATACCAATCCAGTTTTGATATGATGTACATACATTGTTGAGATATATATATGATATTTTTGATCATATGACTTGTCTTATGTATGATGCTTTAATGTTTTTGATGTGATTGATTTGATGATTCATGTAATTATGTTGTTTGAAAAATATTATAGTTGGAATGTCATGCTTTAAAATTTAAATGAAATAATCTGATGTAAACAAATTGGTTGTTGTGATGATAATTTGATAAAAATAAAATAAAAGGGACTTTTAACAATAATTTCAAAGGATATTGTCACTATTATAGACCATTTCATGGAGTCGCTGCTCACTCGGTCGTCAAGCTAATCCCAGTATAGAAATATTGTTAAAAGTAAAAAGAGTGCTTAAGAGACTGTCTTAAGACTTTGTTGTGATGATGCAAATGATGATGATGATGGTGATTTGTTTTCAGATTTCCATAAAAATATTAGGCATAAAAATGATTTTTGCTAGGCATAAATTCCTAAGTGTGATAAAATTTTGAATAATTCCTTAGAAATTATACCATGGTTGCAATATTGAATTTGAACATAATGTCATGAAATAGAATAAGTTGCATTCTTTGAAAGCATAATTGTGTAACATAATGATTTAAGTCATATGTTTTTATGATGTGAAATAGATGGGAAATAAAATTAGTTCGATGGTTTGCGCTAGGCATAGAATATTTAGGTATAGACTTATACCATCATCGTGAAATCCGAAGAAGAAAATAAATAGTTTTATTGCATGATTGATTTTTAATTTTTGAAAATAAACAAAAAATATGAAGATGAGGACTTGTGCTAGGCATAAAATTCCACTTTTGGTTTTGGAATTATACCATCGTCGTGAAAGTCAAAAGTTATATGTAACTTTATTGCATTTTTTGAAAAATGATTTTGATTTGTTGGTAATGCATGTGGTTGTCTTTATACTAAACAATTGTTCTCAGAGAAGAAAATGAAATTATTCCAGACAATTTGTAAAAATATTTCAAAGTATCTTAAAGACAAAAGTTAGATTTATAAGGAATCCCATGTGCGTATGTGAGTTCATTTCCAATCTTGATTTATCATAATGATACACAAAATCTCTCAAATACAAATGTGTGTGCGATTGTAGTATTCATTTACCAGGTTTGAGCAAGATACTATGATACAAGTGATTTGAATTAACCAAATAAGTGTTCATTAACCATGATTGAGATGCATATAACCATACCAGACTACTATGTAAGTCGGATTATCAAGAGCTAGCTAATCCATAAGCAGACATAGGTCTGTACAAAAGAAGGTCGCTAATGTGACAGACATATCACCATGCTAGGGATTACCCAAGGCCAAGCGGGTTGGGCACAAACCACCTGTTATGGGGCTTACCTCACAGTTTTTGAATAATTGAGAATTCCAAGGATTCAAGCTCATCAACCCTTCTTTTCTTTTCAAAGGGTAGGGAAAGGGATTTTATTGCTTTTGCTTTTGCTCATTTTGCTTTCTTTTCTTTCTCTCTTTTTTTTTTTGTATCTTTTGCTTTGATATTTGAGATAATGCTGAAATAGTGCTAAATGATTTTGCTTGATTTCTCTTTTTCTTTTGCTTCCTATTCTAGGGATACTTGCTCGGATTAGCTGTAGAGCAAGGGATTTTTATTTCGGGTAGGGGTGAGCTTGTCCTTTTGCCAATTCTCAAAGATTCTAGACCATGTGCATGATAGGATAGCAGGGGAAACTTTTCGCTCAAGAAACCACTTCTACTATGTAGGATAGCATGGACATTACAAATATAATCATTTTATTGTGAAAGGATATGCTTGGTTTAAGTAAATAACAAGATCAATTCTCTATGCTCAAACTTTATTTAATTGAATTTTGTGGACTTTGATATAAGAGAGATTAGTAATCATGCCAGATAAAATCAAGATATTTATTCATGTGAATGTGAAAGTGCGGGATTCCAAATAAATGCTAATTTATCCAAAATAATTTGAAAATATAACTGCAAATATGTCACAATTTGAGAAGTACAAAAAATAAAAGATGGTTTTGAAGATTTTGATGATTTTGAATGTTTTTGGTATTTTTATAAATTGAAAGAAATACAAGATAGTGATTTTTTTTTTTTATGTTAAACAAATATATACAATGACGAAATGACCAATTTTTTATGCATAGTAACGTTTAAGATGCATAATATTCATAGGTTCTTTAAGTTCTTTACCATCTAAGGTAGATAATTTGTATGCTCCCGATTCAAATTTAGCAGTGATAATATATGGTCCAAGCCAGTTGGGCTCAAATTTACCTTTAAGGTCTTTAGTTGCATTAGTATTCTTTTGATTTTCTTTTAAAACAAGATCGCCGACCTCAAAGGATCGATGACGAACTTTCTTAGCATATGATCTTTTAAGCTTGTTTTGGTAAGCACGAAGATGCTCCAAAGCATTGATGCGCTTTTCATCTAGGAGTTCCAGCTGACTGAGTCTGCCAGCTCGATATTCATCTCCTACTTCGGTATCTTGAAGTAGTAGAGCCAAAGAAGGAACTTCTAATTCAAAGGGAAAAATGGCTTCAGTGCCATAAACCAAAACAAAAGGTGAAGTTCCAGTGGGGGTTCGAACACTAGTTCGATAGGCCCACAAAGCTGGATATAATTGAATGTGCCGATCGCGGCCGGATTTATTGACCAATCTTTTGAGAATTTTGATTAAGGTTTTGTTTGAAGCTTCTGCTTGGCCATTACCCTGAGGATAATAGGGAGTGGACCAACGATGTTGAATCTTATATTTTTGGCATAATTTCTTAACATCTTTATTTTTGAAACAAGTTCCATTGTCTGAGATGAGATTTGCAGGAATTTCGAACCTACAAATGATTTGATTAAAAATAAATTTAGAGACTTGTGTTCCAGTGCAGGAAGCTAAAGGCATAGCTTCAACCCACTTCGTGAAATACTCAGTGGCGGTTATGATGAATTTGTGTCCATCAGATGACACAGGATTAATTTTGCCAATAATGTCTAAGCCCCATTTTGAAAAGGGCCAAGGAGATGAAATAGCCTGCAGTTCTTGTGCAGGGGCATGGACAAGGTCGGCATGTTTTTGGCACTTGTCGCAATGGCGCACATAATCATGTGCATCATTCTCCATGGTAGGCCAAAAGTATCCTATCCTAAGGAGCTTTTTAGCAATGACACTACCACTGAAGTGTCCTCCACAAGATCCATCGTGGGCTTCACTCAAAGCGGATCTGGATTCTTCTAAATTCAAACATCTCAATAGGATACCTTCAAAAGATCTCCTATATAAAGTATTGCCAATTATTACAAATCGACTTGCTCGTCTACGTAATAACCGATGCTGGTTTCTATTAGAATTGGCAGGGAAAGTCCCATTTTGAAGAAAATCAAATATATCCTTATACCAAGGTTCAGGAGTAGTTTCATTGATTAGAAACACATCCAAAGGTTCTAAGCATGACTTATTTGAAGCGGGTTCCTGGAGTCGATGAATAATGATGGTGGCATATTCATCATCTAACTCCAAGGGCAGAAGAGATGCAGCTGCGGCCATAGCGTCAACCGCACGGTTGCTAGTTCGAGGAATAGCTTCCAAGGTAACTTGATCAAATAGAGATATTAATTGTAAAACATAGGCTTTATATGGGCGGAGTTTATCATCTCTGGTCTGATAAACTTCATTAATTTGGTTTATAACAAGTTGAGAATCACCAAAAACTAACAGATGTTTAATTTTTAGAGCCAAGGCGGCTCGTAATCCAAGGATTAGAGCTTCATACTCAGCAGTATTATTAGTGCAAGCAAATGTTAATTTAAAGGACAAAGGTATAATGTGCTTTTGTGGAGATATTAAAATAATACCTGCACCAGCCCCACTCATGCATCGGGCTCCATCAAAGTATAAGGACCATTGTTCAACATGGTCTGCCTCTGATTGAAGGCATTCATCAGGAAACTCAATGATGAGGGGATGGGTAGACTCTAAGGGTGCAGCAGCTAATTGATCTGCTATGATTTGACCCTTAACAGACTTTTGTCCTATAAACGTGAGTTCAAACTCGCTTAGAGCAAGAACCCACTTGGCTGTGCGACCCGATAAATAAGGTCGACTCATGAGATACCGCAAGGGATCATATTTAGCAATGACATACGTTTTATGGCTAAGCATATAATGGCATAATTTTTGCATAGAAAATATGACCGCTAGACATAGTTTTTCTAATGTTGTGTAGCGGGTTTCATAACTAATTAGGGTTCTGCTAATGTAATAATTAGCACGTTCTCTTTTCTCATCATCAAGCTGAGCTAACATAGCTCCTAAAGCAAAATCTGAAGCTGAAATATACAGGATAAATGGACGATCAAGTCTAGGCGGTGAAAGCACAGGTGGGTTAAGGAGGTATTGTTTAAGAAGTTCAAAAGCTTCCTTACATTCGTCATCCCAATTAAAAGGGACATCCTTCTTAAGGAGCTTAAGAAAGGGACCGGTTTTGTCCGCCAACTTATCGATGAAGCGACGGATAGCTTGAAGCTTACCTTGTAAACTTCGTAATTCAGATATATTGGTAGGTGCGGGCATATCAGTGATAGCCGCAATCTTAAGAGGGTCAATTTTGATGCCACGTAAAGAAACTATAACCCCTAATAGTTTATCGGACTTAACTCCAAATATGCATTTGGCTGGATTTAATCGAATAAGATATTCTCTTAACCGATTAAAAACTTTTCTCAAATCATCTAAATGATTATCTTCATTAATAGAGCGAGCTATAATATCATCTACATAATCATGTAGGATATCATGCATCATATCATGAAAAATATAAGTCATAGCTCGTTGATAGGTTGCACCTGCGTTCTTTAGGCCGAATGGCATCACTTTCCAACAAAAGGTACCCCAAGGGGTAATAAAGGTTGTTTTAGCCTGATCTTCAGGAGCTATCCTGATCTGATTATAGCCAGAGAATCCATCCATTAGGGACATCATCCCACTCCCAGCAGTAAAATCAATGATTTGATCCATGTTTGGAAGAGGAAAATCATCTTTAGGGCATGCAGCGTTAATATCTCTAAAATCTGTGCAAACCCTAACTTTGGTAGCTTCTTTCTTGGTGACTGGAACTACATTCGAAATCCATTCAGCATAATCAATAGCTTGTATAAAAACAACATTCAGGAGTTTTTCTAACTCCCCTTTGACTAGTAAGGCCACTTTGGGATGCATTTTTCTAAGTTTCTGTTTAACAAGTTTAGCATCCGGATGGACTACTAGGTGATGCATGACTACGGAAGGGTCTAAACCTGGCATATCTTCATATGTCCAAGCGAAGACATCTTCATATTCTTTAAGGAATGCAATGTATTGCTCTTGTTTTTCTTGACTTAATTCTGATCCAATATTGATTATGTGGGGACTATCCTCAGTTCCAATGTTGATTTTAATGACGTTTTCTACTTCCATGTGTAGATCTCTTTCAAAATTAGGTGGGGCGGGTGAGACACCCAATTCTTGTAATTCTTTTAAGGTTAACTTGGATAATTCATCTTGAGGAGTAGTGGCCTCAAGCTGAGCTATAGTTGGTATAGAACCATCAAAATAAAACCCATTGTGTAACATCTCTTCAACGGAGACATCATGGAAAATATCTCCTTCCAACTCATCATCGGATTCAACAATCATTTCAGGATAAGCTATGGATAGCATATTACATGTAAATGGCTGATTTTTTAGAGGCAAATCATCACGCCCATCCAAATAATCTTGATAACATATGAGTTGATCATCATCTTCAAAAGGAAAGGGTTGACCCTTACTAGGAAATAGGCCCACACCACAGCGGGCAGGCCACGGTTCTACCTCGAAAGGTTCTTTCATACCATTTTGGAAAGGTCCCAAGCCTTTCCCTTTATATCCCATTTTAAGCATTATAGGTTTAGCTTTAATATACTCATTAGTAAAATAACATCGAGCATATCCATCATGATGAGTTTTGATATTCCGAGGTATTCTTCCCCAGTCATATCCTTTATAAATGAAGGCACAACTCCCGACTTGGTAAGTACTTCCCATAGGTTGTGGGAGGCCCAAAGTACGAGGAGATGGTGGCAAATTACTTAAGATAATGGAATTTTGCATAGAAGCATTTGTTTTTTCTGATATAAGAATTTTAGATAAATCAGGTAAGAGTTCATCAGAAAGAGCATAAGATGTAGAAGGATCATTCCCTATATCTTTAGATGTGGAAGGTATGATAGATGTAGATAATGTGGAGGTGTTAATAGATGGGTCTATAGGTTTTGAAATTATAGGGATGGAACATGAAGGATTGGTTGTGGATTGAAGATCTTTTTGAGGTTCTAGAGTAATTTGTTTAGAAGATTGTTGATCTATATATGAGGGTGAAATTAATGGAGGAGAAATAGATGAAGTTATGGGTGTGTGTTTCACAGTTTTAGATGAAAAATAAGAATTAGGATGTGTGGATGACAGAGCAGGGCAAAATTGAACTCCAACAGGTTATGCCAAAGCACACATATCAAAGGGTCTAGGATCACCATGGATAGTGACCAACTGATTTTTAAATTCGAATTTAACACATTGGTGTAAAGTTGATGGGACAGCCCGCATTGCATTGATCCAAGGATGACCCAAGAGTATATTGTATGATGCGGGGCAATGTACAATAAACACGGTCGTATCTAAGGTTCTCGGACCAACTTGCAATGGGATGGTAATAACTCCACACGTTTCTTGTGTTTCGTCATTGAAAGCTTTTATGATCATGTCAGTTTTCTTCATTTCATCACTTCTAAACCCAAATCTCTGGTAGAAGTCAAAAGTGCAAATATTTAGAGATGAACCATTATCAATCAAAACTCTTTTGACTGCTACATCTCCTATTAGGGCAGTAATGTATAAGGGGTTATCCTTATGTAAACTATGTTGTGGTATATCTTTATCTCGAAAGTCAATACAATCGACTTCTCTAGTGATGATAGTATTGGCCATGGCTTCAGGTTGAATGTTTTGTGGTACCATCATTTGGCTTAATGTAAGCATTAATTCATCTCTATGGGTAGGAGAAGATCTTAATAAATCCAAAAGGGAAATTTTGGTTGTAGTATTGGATAATTGCTCATTAATATTATAAGGGGGTTTAGGTTGAACATTAGGAGCATGATTCCCTTTATTGGGATTTTTCAAAACAAATGGGGCTGATCCATCATTTTGAACTTGATCTTGTTGAGAATTTTGAGCTTGTTGTCTGGTAATGGCTCCAATGGTACCTACAATGTTATATTGAGGATGCTGAATAGGTCTAGGTCTAGCATTTATAGCTTGTTCATTAGAAAGGAACTGATTAGAAGAGGGTCGAGTAGTAACTCTTCTAGGAAATGGTTCTTCTGGAACCATAGCATCTGTGATAGGTTGAATAGGATCTGATTCATTTTCAGAACTATTCGATTGGTTTGAGGTGATGTCTATTTCACTTTCAGTATCCGATTCTACATCACCGAGATCCGGTGTTTGAATATTATGTAGGGGCACTGGTCGTGACCATGGATAAAGTTGTGTCAAATTTTTGTAAATCATGATTACGTAAATGTCCGCTAATAGTTCCTACATATCGGGTAGGAGGAGGGACATTATGATGCTCAATTTGATTGGCCACCTCTTTACCATGTCTTGGTAAAGGATGTTGAAATATGTCTAATGATTGATTAGCATTTTGATTTTGATTTTGGGGAATGTTCTTTTGAGCATTATTAGGAGCATTTTGTTTAGGTTGGAAGGCTTGCACCTCCATCTCATTATTATCAATCAGATCTTGTATTTTATGTTTTAACCTTTTACAAGCGTTGGTAGAGTGTCCAGGCCCTCTATGGAAATCACAGTGTAAATCTGCTCTGTATCCGGGTATGGTTGGATCAGGTTCCCGGATAGCTGGTAATTGAATCAAACCTCTTTCGAGTAATTGAGGTAAAATAGTTGATAATGGTTGATTCAATCTAGTAAACTCTCGAGGAGGTTTATCAAGAGGTTTCAATATAAATTTTTTTGTTGTCTTCGTTGCATTGATATTAGCAACATTTTCTTTGTCGATGACTCCGTCACCTACGACTTGTTTGTTTTTATATTGATTTCTGGATGTTTTCTCATCATATTTCTTCCTAAGTTGGCCTCTCCTAATGAGGGCATCTTCTACTCTTCGAGCTAAATCTATAGCCTGATCGAAGGTAGTTAAGGTAGCAGTTGATAACTCATAAGATATTTGTTCTTGCAAATTATTAATAAAAATGTCCAACATTTCCCTATAAGGTAGCACAAAGTGCAGTTTTCCTGTCAACTGCCTCCATCTAGCTAAGAAATCCGCAAAACATTCATCTTTGTCTTGTTTTAAGTTGTACAAATCTTTAATGGTTACATGCCTCTCGATATAGGCACTAAATTGATGCACAAAATATTCAGCGGTTTCTTCAAAATTTCTCAAAGAATGAGTGGGCAATTGATAGTACCACTCTAATGCCATTCCTCCTAAACTTTTTGGGAACATTTTTAGTAATAACAAGTCATCATGTGATATATCATGACATGCTATCCTAAACATGCGAAGATGCTCTATGGGATCTTCAGTTCCTTTATATATAGGCAGGACGGGCATAGGAAAATGTTTAGGGTATGGTTGTGCTACAACTATAGGATCTAGAGGTTGACTACACATCTCTCGATAATTGTACGAGGGACGGTAGGGATCCATCTGGTCCATGCGGGAAGCTAACTGTTTCACCATGGCTTCCAGATTACTGGTTTGCCCACCATATTGGTTCGGTAGGGCATTAATATGAGATTGGTGAGCATATGATGGAGGGACATGCATATTAGATGCTATATTACTATTGTGTAAATTGTTGGTAGGAAGGGTGTTATGAAGAAGTTTTGAAGTTGTATTATGATGTATCCCAGATTGTTGAAAATTGGTGTTTGGCTTCATTTTAGGTTTTTGTCGATTTGAAGCATATTGGTTAATAGTTTGGCGAAATAAAGCAGTGAATGAAGGTCTCTTTTGTGTGGGCATGATTTTAGGCTCAATAACAGGTTCCTTAGGAGGTTGGGTAACCTGTTGTTTTTGCATATTCTGAATTATAGCGGCCATATCCATATTGGATGGCCCAACTTTATCACTTTCTTGATCAATGAAAGACAAGGGATTAGTGTGTATGTCAAACATATGTTCCATGGCTGCTTGAGTGTCACTAATTTGTCCCCTATCAATATGAACTGCCATATTAAGAGCACCAATATTATTATTGAAGAATTTCTAGAAATGATCTAAGTTATCAAAAGCAATAGTTCCATCTGAAGCCATTCTAGGGGATGAGGATCCTTCCTCTCTAACATTTTCTTGTTGTTCATTTTCTTTAGCCAAGTCATCTTCTGGCTGTTCTAGAGTTTCTTCTTCTGGAATTGGATCTTTAGGAAGGGTATTTAATTTTTTGTTTTTCTTGCCTAACCAATCTTCTTCTTCTTCTTCGTCAGTTTGTTTACCATTCCTAAGTTTAGTCATTGTGCTTAAACTTAGATTTCAGCAAATATATATATTATATATATATATATATATATATATATATATATATATATGCAACAAGGTTAAGAGGTATATATTTTAATTATATACCTACTATAATATTTAAAATGAAATGTTTTGGTTTTTGTTATGTTTTTTAGTTTTTCTTGTTTTTTGGTTTTAATAACAATATTATAAAGATAACAAACAACACACAAAATGCAAGAAATAATAATAATGAAAGCAATGATCTAGTTTTCTATAAACAATTTATAAATATCATTAATGGGCTCAAGTTCTTCAGGAGTCATGAAATGTTCTTCTTCAAATTGAAAATTTTCTTTCAAAAATTTGACAAAAAGTGCTATAGTGATATTATCTGTCTCAGACTCTGGTAGGTAGAAATAAAGCTCGTGGCAATACTCTCGATATAACATAGCTCTAGGAACTCTATTCCATATTTCCCTATCCATAAGAACGACCTCTTGGTCTTCTACATGACCTAGGAATTGGTGTATAATGGCTGCGTTCTCGAGGTATTCCTCGAAGGTGAACAATTCTGAAGACACAAGAGCTCTCCTATAAGCTAACCACCTATGGCAGGCTCTCTGAAGTTCATGATAAAAAATGAGTTGATGAGGATCCAGGATTCTATCTAGGACAAGCCTCTTGATTTGTTTAAGTTCTGTTGACCTAGATGAAATGACACCTAGTCTTCTATCAAGTTCGTCCCACAAAAGTTGGTTTCTATCTGTTTCAGGCACACTAAGCACATAATTGATTTCTATGGCTGCTAATTGGTTTTCAACATTTATAATAACTGCTAGTCTTTTCTTAGGAGCTACCATCTAAACATGATATGCAACTCAGTAGTTTTCTAATGATTTTAAATGCATCTATTTTTTTTTTTTTTTGTTTTTGTTTTCAAAAGGTTTTAAATGCATTCACGTCGGGTTCACCAAAATGTATCGCTCCAAATTTTTCACACCCTTACCTTCAGGCTATAGGATCCGTGCCCGAAAGGGGGATGTGAAAAGGATGGGACAATACCTCGAACTGAGAGGCCTTGCGAAGGTCCCGCCTCTCGGGGAGGTGTATTATGGTGATTTTTCGACGGATGGTGGGGTTCACCAGGAAACGTTTAGTGGCAGTTTCCACGCCTAGGTTGGGAATGTGTTTTATGTGTTCAATTTTATCTTTAAACATTCAAATCCTAGGTTTGGCCAAATGAATCTAAGTTGTTCTATATGAAATGCAGTTTTAAATACAGAAAATAGAATTAACAGAAAACACAGAGAATATGCTAAATGAGGAAAACCATACCTGATCCGGATGTCTGATGGAGGTTCTAATTTTTGAAGCAGTCCAGAATCGTCTGGAATTTGACAGGATCGTCTCCTATCTGACAGGATCGTCTGAGATCTGATGAATTCATCAGACGAATTCGTCAGAGACCTACAAACAGAGAAATAGATACAAAATACCAAAATTGCAACTATTATGATAAAGGAAAATGATATAAAATAATGATAAGGAGTTAATAAGATAATCCTGAATGGAAATGCAAGTGAATTGCAACACTTTAATAGCTAATCATGATTTGATTATGCAATTAAACTACATGGGTGAACTCCAAGATGCAAGATAACAAGAAATAATAATAAAATTGACTAAATGCAGAATAAAATGACATCAAGGTATAGGAAAAGCGCAAACTCTGGGCACTGATTGCCCCAATGCAGACTGTAGTCGAAATCATCTCGGATTGGTACGAAATCATCTCGAATTGGACAGGATCGTCTACGACGATCTGAGCTTGCTCCGGCTGAAGAATGACAAGGTTCCTGCAACAAAATTTGGATAGCACAAGTGCAGATGATAATCCAGGGTTTTCTAATGCATGTAAAAGTCAGGTTACAGGAAAATTCAGCCAGCCAGCCAGGGGATGTCAAAGGGGGGGTCCTAAGGTTTAAATGGGCTTAGGAGGGAGGTTAGGAGGTTGGAGATCATCCTAATTTGGAAGATCTCCAATGGGGGAGGTCTCTAACGATGCAGACACGCTTCTGCCCAACTTAGAGACGTCGTTGAAACAGAGGCTAATTATGAAAAATTAGTTTTGGGACAAGATCGTCTGGACGTCCTAGCCCAGACGAAATCATCCGATCTGAGGCGATATCGTCTGATCGATGACGATATCGTCAAACGGTCACAACAAACTCTAAAAATGGCATGGGAAACGAGGAAACGGGTTAAACGATGGTTTTGGAGCAGTTTTGGGGTTGAATTTGAATTTGAATTATTACTAAGGTAATTTTAATTATTGCTAAGTTTTACTGCGCCAATTTTAGGGTGCTACACCACCACCTCCATTTTTGGAAGCACCTAGGACAATGCCAAAAGTGTCAAATCCTGGAACATCCACTTATGACTTGGAAGAAGACATGAAAAGGACCAAGGCCAATATCTCAATGTATGAGGTCTCTCAATTTTTGGGGTAGGATAAAATCATGGGGAAGAGATTGAATTCCTCGAGTCAAATTCATGAGGTTAAATCTATAGAACCCCAACTTGCTATGAGGAAAGAGAAACCAGAGGTACCCCCTTTTCTCATAACTATTAGGATTGCAGGCAAGAATTTACACAACTATTTGATTGATTCTGGTGCCTCGACCAACATCATACCTCTTGAGATAAGCCAAAAGCTAGGACTTAAGCCTGTTCATTCGAATAGCAAAGTGGTCCAATTGGACAGATCTATGGTGGATGTAGTAGGTGTTGTAAAATATGTCCTAGTTTAGATCAACTTAGAGCCTAGGGTCCAACATTACACGGATATCCTTGTGCTAAATATTGCTACCAAGTATGGCATGGTTTTGGGCAGGGATTGGAGCAGAAATCTCAATGGTTATGTGGTGACTGATTCCTCCCATATGTGGTTGCCATGGAGAGGAGTTGTAAACCAAATATGGGTAGACAGAGAGCCCAGACTTAGGGAGATGATTATAGAGTATAATAAACCCAATGAGATTTAATTTACTGAAAGAAAATTAGGGGTTTACAATTTTGACATAGAGGACATAGCCGAAGGGTCCCAAAACGATGATCTTTACCATTGTACTTTGGAAGAAAACAAGAGGGTGTGGACCCTAAATTTTGATGGGTCCAAATAAAAACAAGGTGCGTGAGCTAGGGTAGAGCTCACATGTCCTGGTAGTAAGCCTTTGAATGCTGCGTATAGATTACAATTCTTGGCCACCAATAATGTGGCGGAGTATGAAGCCCTAATTTTTGGACTTCATTTGGCCCTAAGAGAAAAGGTAAAATGCCTTAAGGCATCGGGAGACTTAGAGTTAGTAGTCAAAAAGGTCAAGGAGCAGTATACATGTAGAGACAAGAGGTTGAACCTCTATAAAACCAAAGTGAGGGAATTAATTAATGAGTTTGATGCTTTCAATATTTCCCTCATCTCAAGAAAAAATAATAAAATGGTTGATTCGTTAGCCATAGCGGCCAACATGCTTTCGTCTGTTGACCATAAAAAATGTAAAAAATTTTCCATAGAGTTAGTGCCTTGCCCCTCCATACCAGACAATGTCACTAATTTATAGATCTTTGATAGTGACAGACACATTTTTAGTTTTGTCACTAATTCTGGTATATTTGAAAATCAGGTTATAGACGAAGAAGAGAGGAGGCAAGTAGAAGTAGGAACAATCGGAGTATGGAACGAGATGCCAAGTGATAGGGCCTCTCTAGAAAATTTGTTTGATATTGGATATCAAAAGAAAAAAGAAAGAAAAATACCATCCCCCAAGGAATCATGCAATTCAGTCAATTTGGGGAGTGCAGTAGATCCATGTGAAGTGTTCATTGCAAAGGCATGCACACAACGAGAGAAGGAGTCAATAGCTCAGGTTTTAGGAGAATACATTGATTGCATAGCTTGGAGCTATGAAGAGCTAAAAACTTATGACCAAAATGTAATCATGCATACTATTCCTCTGAAGCCTGATTCCAAGCCTTTTAGACAGAGGTAAAGAACGGTTAACCCAATCCTAGAGCCCTTGATAGAGAAGGAAGTGAAGAGGCTACTGGAAGCCAAAATCATCTTCCTTGTTAGGCATTCCACATGGGTGGCTAATCTTGTCCCTGTTAGGAAGAAGAGTGGAGAGATTCGGTTGTGCATAGATTTTAGAAATCTAAACAAAACTTGCCAAAAATATAATTACCCATTACCCACCATTGACGAGATACTCCAAAAGGTAAATGGGTCTGAAATGATGTCATTCTTGGATGGATACTCAGGATATAATCAAATTCTCATACATCCAAATGACAGGATGAAGACGACCTTCACCACGAAGTGGGGAACATTTGCCTATCGGAGGATGTCATTTGGTTTGTTGAACGTTGGAGCCACTTTCCAAAGAGCCATGGATTTTGCATTCAAGGGGCTCATTGGTAAGTGCATTATTGTCTATGTGGATGATATTCTTGTCTTCTCCAAGAAGAGGGAAGATCATGTTAGAGACTTGAGGAAAGTGCTCCAAAGGTGCAGGGAACATGGAATTTCCCTAAATCCAAAAAAGTGCATCTTTGGGGTAACAGAGGGTAAGTTGTTAGGACATGTCATTTCAAAATATGGGATTGCTATAGACCCAGAGTGGATAGCCGCTATCCGGGATATTCCTCATCCCAATAGCAAAAAGGAGCTTAGGTCCTTTTTTGATAAGATTAACTTTGTGAGAAAATTCATTTCAGGTTTTGCCAAGATCGCCAAGCCCCTAAATGATATGCTGAAAAAATATGTTCAGATAAAGTGGACCAGTGAGAATAGGGATGCCTTCACAAGCATCAAGGATGCTATTTCCAAAGCCCCTATTCTCATTAGTCCAGACTATGCTAAACCATTTTATGTTTACACATTTGCTTCAGATCATTCTTTTGCAAGTGTGTTAACTCAGAAAAGTGAAGACAACATTGAAAATCCTATAGCCTTTTTGAGTTCTCCTTTGAAGGACGTGAAACTGAGGTATTCTATCCTAGACAAGCAAATGTATGCCTTGTTTAAAACTGTTAAAAAATTCAGGCATTACATTGTGCATAGTAAAGTTTTTGCTATAGTTCCTGACCCTGTAGTAAAGTCCATGTTCTTGTAGAGTGAGCTAGGTGAAAGAAGGGGGAAATGGATTTCCACCCTTCAAGAATTTGACTTAGAGATAAATCCCATGAAGATAGTGCGTGGACAAGGTTTGGTCAAGGCTATCGCAGAAATTGACCCTTCAATAACGTGCCAAAACTATGAGGTTAATGATATCACTACAGAGGAATGGTACGTAGATATTGTATATTTTTTGTTGCATGGTAAGTGCCCTTCTCATTTGAATTCCACTCAGTGTAGGGCACTGCGTTTAAAATCAGCTAGATTTCTGATTAAATCTGGTGTGTTGTACAGGAAGAATCACGAAGGAATTTTCCTTCGTTGCATTACTCAAGAGGAAGCAACCCAAGTACTCAAAGACTTCCATGGTAAGTATGGAACTGGACATGGGTCAGCAAACGTGACAGCACACCAGATTCTTAGAGCTGGGTATTATTGGCCCCACTTGTTTAAAGATGCACATGCACATGTAAGAACATGTCACATATGCCAAGTGGCAGCCAACAGAGAGAGGAATGCAGCAATGTCCATTGCAGTCAGTGGTAGAGACGAGACCATTTGCACAATGGGGATTAGACTTTGTTGGGGTGATAAATCCTAACTCGTCTGATTCCCATAAGTTCATCCTCATCGCTACTGATTACTACACAAGGTGGACAGAGGCTATACCTACTAAGAATGCCACCTCCGAGGTTGTGATTAGATTTCTAGAGGAAAACATAGTCACTCATTTTGGAATGCCTAACTCCATAGTAAGTGACAACGGTTCTGCATTTTCCTCTTTAGAATTTGCAAATTGGGCATACGACAATAAGGTGAGTCTAAAATTCTCTTCCAATTATTACCCCCAAGGCAATGGTTTGGCAGAATCATCAAATAAAAATTTATTATGCATAATCAAAAAATTACTTGAAAAGAACCCTAGAGATTGGCATAGTAAGTTAAAATTTGCCCTTTGGGTAGATAGGACCAGAAGCAAGGAGTCAATTGGGACATCTCCTTATCACTTAGTCTATGGGCAAGACCCTATTTTTCCCACTAATCTGAAGTTGCAAACTTTACATTTTATAAAAGACTATATTGGGACTGATAATAAACTTGAAACCAGATTAACCCAATTAATGCATCTTGATGAGAAGAGGGAGGAAGCCATGCTTCATTTCAGCAAACATCAAGACATAATCAAAAGGTGGTTTGATAAACGGTCCAAAATTAAGGTCTTTAAAGTTTTATATTTAGTTTTGTTGTGGGATAAAAGGCATGAGAAAAAAGGAGAACATGAAAAGTTTGATTGCTTGTGGCTGGGACCCTATCTAATATCCGAAGTCCTAGGTGAAAATAGTTTTAGATTAAAAACCTTGGATGGAAAATATTTGGCCTTACCCATCAATGGCCTTCATTTAAAGCATTATTTTTAGGCCTAAGGGTAGAGTCATTGTATTATATGTACACTAATCAACTTGTTTGATTGTTTGTCTTGTCAGTTTTATTTCCTGTTTATTTGATCTTGTTTCTTTGATTTTAGGAGTTTTTAGTGTGTCAAGGTTGTCCAGTTTTGGATTTGATTGTAGGAGTAAGAGGTCAGCCTATGTGTATACGAATGTCAACCAAGACTAAAAGGATGTGAAACATTGGAATCATATGGCAAAAAGGCTTGAACATGTGAATATTGGTTGCAACTCATGAAGCATGAAGTCTTTGATTTTGCATATCATCCACCCATGTCTCAAAGGCACATTCTTATTACATAAACATCATGACCAATCCACCTCCATATGCTAAACCCAAACACCGAAAGTGATGTCCAATTATCTTGGGATCAAAGGCACAAAGAACACTAAGAAGATCTTAGGTTTGGAAGTTGTTGCCGAAGTTGCCTTGGGTCTATCACATTTCTGTCCATGTCCAACATCTTGGGTAAAATAATATGAAACCATACTTGGATGGGGATGTGAGGCAAAAAGGTAATTCTGGTCTATCCCACCCTGCACATAGTCCATGAATAGTGGTTTTTATCACTACAATATTTATGCTCATAAAACAGTGGTTATCACCACTAGCATGATTTACAAATCAGAGTAGTAAGGATAGGGTCAAATTCTCATCACACCTTGGTTGAGAATCCGATTCTCCAAAACTCTAAACTGAATTGTAAGGATCATACTACTTGCCCCCTCAGAAGGATGGGTAGTCATCCCCAAAATTCTTTTAAAAAATATATAGAGCAAAGCCAAGCAAAGAGGACTGGACTATGGGGTTAACCTCCACCGGGGCTATAGATGCTTGAATGGCAGTGGAGTACACTCATGCCTGGTGACATGACTCCCGTAAGGTTGAGATTTATGTCCACCATGAGGATAGATTAGTCTGATGACCTCATCCATAACCGGTTTAATTATTTTGGTCAAAGATGAGAGCAGTAAAGGATAGGGTTATATTCTCATCACACCTTGGTTGAGAATCCAATTCCCCAAAGCTCTAAGGTCCACTTGCACACACTGGTCCTTGATGATGACGACTCATAACCAAGCCCTAGATCTGGTCAATGAATTCATCGCACACACATTTGATCCTAAGATGGTTAGACATTTTTGAGGTGTTTGCTCAAGCCACCATAGAATGTGTTGCCCATGCTATAAAAATTTTTACCCTCAAAGCCCTCCATATTCATTGCAATAATTCTAGTCAGGTAAAATTGGTGATGCAATGCGGAAAAGTTGCAAACAATAAGGTGTGGAGTGCTTCACACACACAGAGCTAATATTGCATGATTCTAATATTTTGTTGTTCTTATGAGTCTATTGACATTATTCATGCATTTGTTGACGCTTGCTGCTTTCTGGTTTGGAGTGTGTTTTCAGATTTTCTTTTTGGGTTCTCATCGAAATGCTCAGGAGCATTTCCTAGCAGAGTCGCCATTTGTTGTGGAGTTTCCACAACCACCCCAAACTTCTTGGGGACCCACTTGTCATGTTTTGGTATTAAAGGTTTTTGGTTTTCTTTGGCTTATAAGAATAGTGATGTTTGACCATTTTATTTTAATGATTTTAATTGCTTTGGTTATTTGATATTTAAATGATTAATTAATCTAGGCATTAATGCTTCTAGATTAATTAAAATCCATTTTGATAAATAGAGTTTAATGTTCTTCATACTGTCTAATGTGATGGAATGTGTTTAACAAAGCAAGGCCTGACCAAAACATTACCTAAAACAATAAGAGAATGCAAAAGGTACAAAGAAATTGAGATAGAAAATAATATGCTATTATCTACCTAATATAATTGCATTAATTATATTAGGTACATAATAGTAATATTATTATGATTATATTATAATGTTCTAAAATGTTATTATTATAATAATATTATTATATTGTATATAATAATATTATTATAATATACTTTACAAAGGATGTGATAATAATATTTAGGGTAAGGTAATGTTTAATCATATTGCGTTTGATTGCAGGAGAAGGCGATGGTGGCTATTTCGAAAACGTTCGATGCTATGGCAGCGTGAGACTTCGTGGAGTAACATCGACAAGGAAGAAGCGGTCCAAAGACAACGTTAGGGTTTCAGGAGGACAACACATAAGGCAAACCCTAATTTGACATCGAAACAACATGTAAGATGCCGGATTTGATAGTGAAACGGTTGAAAGACAGAGGCATGTCGTCGAGCAAGGATAGAGAAGCGTTATTAGGGCAACCCGTAACCCTAATCAATGGAGTTAAATGCCTACCTCGAAAGCGTGGAGAGTTTTTTGTGTTGCATCTGTTTCATTACGCTGGTGTAATTGTAGCGTGAGTGCGAGAGTAAGGAGCTCGACAACATAATGGCAGTTTTAATAGGAGAGTAAAGAGCTCGATAGAGTAACAACGCCATGGCTGCATAGATCGATGGTAGCACCATGGCAACGTGAGATTGATAGTGCCATGGCTGCATCGATGGCAGCACCATGACGACGTAAGTTTGACAGCGCTATGGCTGCGTAGGTAGCATGATGGCATCGCTTGGTTATATGGAAACCAAAGTGCCCAGGATGGGGGATGCCATCCCAATCCTTGGGCACGTTGGTATGGCTTTGGAAAGATACCATCGGGTCTTGGTTTCGAAGAGCAACAATGAAATTTTGTTGAATAAGATTGGCCTGCCTTATTTTAATCTATGTGAATGTGGTTTGATTACATTCAATGTTTTAAAGGAGGTTTAAAAATCGTAGGGGTTATAAGGTATAGTTAAATGTTTTTATCATTCATTTTTGATGGATGCAAAGGGGTGTTCTTGGGTAGAATGCTTATGTGATAAGAGAAAGGGGAGACATAAGGAGTCATGCAAGGCTATGTTTTTTTGGTTTTATTATTGTTTAAAAAAAATAATGTTTAGAAGTGTTATTTTTATTGTATTAAATCACAAAAAATGATGATGGATTATTTTCTTATATCCATTCATTATTTTGATTGTGAAAGAAGCTGAAGCGAAAGGACTTCTAAGCATTATTTATACCTTGCTATCCTACCTTTTTAGAGAGGGGGGCTGGAAATGATGTAACATTCCGAAAAGCAATAAGAAAGAGCATTTTTTTCAAATTTTGAAAGAGTAGCAAACTTTTGTGAGCAAAATCAAAAGGAGGGTTTTTATCATAAAACTAACATTTTTAGTGTCTTATCATTTCTGCATTTTAGTGACTTCTAGCCATTGTCTTATGCCATGAAATGGGTTGCAATAGGTGAAGGTCAAGATGATGCAGTTTCTCTATGTTTCCTTTGAGTCTCGCACTTGATTTAATGGTATTGTGCTTATGTTGCAGGTCCATTAATTCAGGTTGTTTTATGATTACCTCATAACTTGGGATTTTGTAGGGAGGAGCTTGCTAAACTAATTCAGAATTTGACTTTTTCAGCTAACCAAATTTGCATTTTTATTTATTTTTTTTAAGTTCATTTTATTTCAAGCACTCAATCATTCCATTTTGGTCCATCCAGAATTTCATTTTCTTTTATTTCCATTCTGGTCCTTTTCCATAATTTTTGCTAATTTCCTTTTAGTTTCATTTCTATTCTGGTCCATTTCCAGAATTGTTAAGCTTTCAAGTTGTTTCCATTCTGGTCATTTTCCAGAATTGCTGCACCTCCAAACTTCATTAATCTAAACTTTCAGATAAAACACATGGTTTAGGAGGGATACTAACCTACAATTTCACATTAAGTTAAGATAAGAAATGAAAGCTAACTTTGCTAACATTGCTAACATGCTAACTTCTACTAACCACTATTAGGGTAGTGGCATCAACACAAGGAAGATAAAATGAACCCACTATCTAAAATTTACTTCATCTTAAAGGCACGAGCATTAAAATGAGGTGGACAATTCCACATTTTATCATTTGAAACCTTTTAAATGAAGATAAAATACTTTACTAATAGGGATTCAGGGTAGCACCAATTTAAAAAAAACCCTAAAAATAATTGCTTTTATTTTACATTTGCTTTTTAGTTAGATCTTTCAATCACTAAGCATTGTTTAGAACCAGCAAAGGCCCCTTGTTTATGGTCACATGCATTATTGAATTATTTCTGGCATTATTGTAATCTTTTAGATATTTTACCAAAACCTTGGAGAAGTTGAATGTTTGTCATTTGGTTTCTTTTCAAGAGAGAGTTTTCTATTCAATACTCTGCATGTGGTGGTATTTTGCAATTGGGCAAAATATACACTCAACGAGTTATCTCCTATGTCTTTTACTTTCATACAATTAAAATTTATCCTTGATTTTAAACCTTATATCTCCTTTATTTCAAAGCAATATTAAAAGAGAAAAATTACTTACCTTAGATCCTTTATCACCACACTTGATGGCTCTGATTTTGACTGGATATAATAGCTGTAGTATGTAACTTTTGGTGCTTGAGATGATGAGTGTGGATTGGTCCGACCTTGTCTTCAATGCTGGAGTGAATAGCACTATATACTTGAGAAGGGTTCACCTTCTTTTCAAGGAGCATTTAATGCTCCTCCTTCCTTTCTTCCATACTATGCTTCGAACATGTTTCACTGCAATATTCTCTCCTAGATTACTTTGACTATGTTATTATATATTCTTCACCCTATACCACTTTGTGTTTAGATGCATTTTAAGGTGGTGAAGGCTTTGACAAGTGTCACTGAGCATTACATATGAGCTCTCTCCTTTGTAACATAACAATCCTTTAGTAACACTCTGCTAGCTTCTTGGTTGCCTTGTAACACATGAACACTTGTGTGAGTGCTTGTAACTCCTTTGTGAGTTTTCTTGGACATTAAGAAATGGTATGGCACCTTAGAGAATTCATTCCAAGTGGATTTCAACCTTTCTACATGGAGTTCTTTAGCCATAATGCTTCCAAGGAGAGTATAACTCCTTTTTGTATGCATCTTATTTGCTTGCTATGTTTCTTGGAGTGTAAGAAACTTCTTCTCTTGTTGGTCGATCATTGAGATGATTTTAGAGCTTAGAATGACATTGTAGGTGATTCTTTTGATGGACAATCTTCACCAAGATAGCAACATCTAAATATATTACTTGTTCTCCTTATTCCTCATTCCATTCAATGTGCTCCTTTTACGTTGTTCATCCACGTTGATTGAGGTAGAATCTATCACTTTTTTTCTTATAAAAGAGATCTCCATTTCTATCTACATAAATGTAGATTGATGATCGATTGATATGTGCATTGCATTTTGTATGTTTATCCATCCAAGATGTGAAGTGTGAGACTGTTCAAATGGCTCCTTGTGTCGTAGATGAGGAGTGCTTGACATTCGGCCTTTCTTCCTTGATGTTCGATATTTCTTGGTTGGATTTCCTTATAATTTTTGTGCCTTTAGTGGCACCTTCAATATACCCTTTTATTTCAAGCAATGTAGTGAAATACCCTGTAATATTCTATGATAATAATATGTTCTTATTGCACCCTTTTTGCACTCCTTGCTAGTCTTGTAGTAGGATTTTGTAGCAGATTTTGAATGCAAATATGAGGGTTTTGAGGACGTCCCTTTGGATAGACTCCTTGCCCTCTTTACTTGGATATTTAATTATGATCCAAGATTTTCAAATTCTATAAATAATTTTTTTTTTCTACTGCACTTAACCTTGTAGTGCTTTGGATTTGAGACACACCAAATTTCAATATTTGAAGCTTCTTTTGCTAAATTTTTATTCATTTGTACTAACCAATTTTGGTGGCTTATATTGGCCACTATGAGTTGCAAATTTCTATTCTTCAAGAGTGTCTGTAGACACTTGATGCAAACTAGATTTTATATCCTTATCAAAAGGACAAAATTAATTTCTTTTAACAGTAATAATAGTGCAAATGAATCTAACAATATTTTACTTTTAATGCACTAATAATTTTACCTTATCATTCCAATAAAATCTAAAAAATAATGCACTTAATTAGTTTACTGCAACTAATCAAGAATAATCTGAAATGAATCTTCTAGAATTATTTTACAATTCTCTTATAAGCAAGGTAGTAGGAGCTAGTCTTCTTTTGATTTCCAAAGTATATGATAGGTAGTTGATAGATAGTTTAAAATTCTAAAATATAATCAACTCCTAAAGTGCAAATGAAACTTAAATAAACCTCTCTTTTTGCATTTTTGAAGACTATAATTAAATATTCCATATTGCAACTTTAATCTAAATTAAGGTGCTTAAACAAATCTGATAAGTATTCCACTTTAATGAATCTACTTGCACCAATAGTCACTTATATTTTTCTAATATCCCTTTTCACCACTTTTGTATAGGATGCAGATCTTGGTGTCTAAGATCACCAATTTGCTACCTTGAGTAAGATCTTACATCTCTTTGTAGGTTGCCATGAACAACTTCGTCTTCACCAAAAGATGGTCTCAAACTCTCTTTCGTGAGCCTAGAATTTTGGTGGCTTGTTATCCTCTTGTAGTCTCCTACTTTTGTTATATATTTGAAGAGATATTTATTTCTAAAGAAATGCCTTCTTGCTATGAGAGGTAATCTCCAAATATCCTAAATTTGGTAGGCTTATTCTATTTAAATCTTCCTTCAAGATTCTTGTCAAATTATGACTTCAAACAAGATCTTCATCTCAAGATTCTAAATGTCTTGAGGTCTTCTGAGATTTAGCACTCCTTGCAAAATTTATCTTCTTGGGCTTGTTGTCGGATGACAATAATTATCCCAAATTTTGTACTATCTCCAATAGTGAATTTCTCTAATGAGTTCTTGGAACTCCTTTGATGATATCTTCAGTAAGGCTCTCCAAGAATTTTACTAGATGCTCATGGAGATCTCTCCAAGGCCTTTGATCTTGCATCTTATTCCGGTCTTCCTTATCTTCAACCTTCTACTTTTGGAAGTGTTGGTGGGGAGATCTTCTCCTAGATATTTATTGCTTCAGGTGCTGGATTGATTCTAAAGAAGATACTCTTTCTAACTTACTTGTAGGAAGCTTTCCCAACTTACTGAATCTCTCTGTTATTGCAATAAAGTATTAGTATTGAATTTTGCTTCTAAATTAGATACTCTCTTCTAAAATATTCTTCAGGATTAAGGTTTTTGTGGCATTTTTCAGTATCAAGGTGTTTGTGGCCTTTTTTAGTATTAAGGATTCTATGGTATTTTCTTCTGGATCAAGGCTACTATGGCCTTTTCTTCTAGATCAAGGCTTATATAGCCTTTTTTTATGATTAAGGCTTCTATGGCCTTTTTCCTTGTGCAGTTTACAATCTAGCAATGAAGATCTCTTGTCTTCCAACTTCACCATAATTCTTCTCCAAAAGTCTCTTCCATAGTATTCCTTTCTTGTAGCAACTAATCTTTGCACTATGAAGGCACTCTAATATTTTGGCAACGAAATTGAAATCTCCTAGATTTATATTGTAGGAGGTGTCTCAATCATCTAAGAATTAATTCCTTGTAATAAAATAAACTTTAGGTAAAGTTGTATAGATATCTGAGATAGATGAGATTCACTAGTTGATTCATCAAACTAGTGGATCAAATATTGAGTCCTAGCCTTCATGAGTTTTCCCTTGTAACTTTGTGGAAATATTCTAGCCGTATGCAATCTCAGTATTTTAAAATTTGATATTTTTTTAGTCCTTACTTGTGGCTCTTCCTAATTCCACCACCTAGACTCTTTTGAGAATTTTTAACAGTGACTGGTCCAATGGTGTGTCATGTTGACAAAAACTTAGGATCAATGATAATGGTGGTTTTCCTATTGATCTATAATAGCTCTAATACCACTTTTAGATTTTTATGTAGTACGTAATGGGAGATAGTAATCACAAGATGCAAAATAATATGACATAAAGTAAATATGTGAGATGACTAAAAATGTACTATAAATAGAAATTATGGAAATGTATACAAAGTATCTATGGAGTAAATGGACACTCCATGAATAAATCTACCACTCAATAATGATATTTAAGAATATCACACTCCATCACATTACATCACACTCTACTACATCACACCACACTATTCTACACTACTTCCTACTTCTATATCATGCTCTATGTCTATGGCCCTTTATATAGGAAAATAAGTTCCATGGCCAACACTACCTAGCTGTGCAAGGAATAGCTTGCACATATATAGCTTGCACATTGAAACTTATTCATTTATTACATTGCATGAAGTAACTAGATAAATTCCCCCTAAAGTAATATAATTTCCTAAGTATGTACCAAGAAAGGTACATTTACATGATCCAAATGATGTAATATAATCTATTTCTAACACACTTTCCCACACAAAATAGATCCTATATGCATAAAAAAGGAACTTTGGGCATGATATTGATTAGGGTATCCATTACTTGCTTTATTTATGATAATAAGATATGATCAAGCATCATATGGACATGAATTCAATTCAAAAAATGCATCCAAATCTTAATGTGCTTAATCTACTAATGAAACATTAGATTTTGAACAAGCTAGATGAAGCTTTAATTATCACACTCATGAGTGACTAGATATTTCTAAGGAATCCTAATATCCTCTAAAATCATGAGCATCTATGAAATATGCTTAGCTATCTTATTCATAGTATAATATTAAGCTTTTGTAGAAGACTAATATATGGTAGACTAGCAATAGGAACACTATGAAATAGGGTTAGATGCAAAATAAAACACAAATCCTATGGTGGAATTCCACTCATTGAATTCACCAACCCATTAGACACCTAAAAACTTATCAAAAATAGAAATGGACCAACTGAATAATAAATGTCCATCTAATAAGTCCCTCTAATGTATTTGAGAATCTTCTTGAACCTAGTCCAATAACTCTCTTCATGGACTTGCATGTTCCTAAAGCAATAGCTAAAAGGAAATACTATATCATGTAGTGTTTGACTAAGGTAAATAAGACATCCTATAAGAGACCAATATAGAGTAGAATCACTAAAGACACTTTACAATTAGCCCAAATATTCATTCCTTAAGCTAAAGGAGTCTAAGAAAACTTATAATTTTCCATGTTGAAACACTCAACAAGGTCTAGTGTATACTTGGACTATGAAATGGTGATGTCAAAACCTATATAATAAATTTTAATATCCAAAAAGTAGTGAAAAATACCTAAATCTATCATCTCAAAGGTAGAACAAAGCCATGACTTCATGTTCTACATCAAAGTAGAAGATTTATTTATAATTAGAATATCATCAATATAGATAACAAACAATAAAGTTTTCACATCCTAATGTTTGATTTAAACATCATGTTTGACCTCACATCATCAAAATTCACAACTAAGAAAAAAAGAGTGTGACCTCCTATACCAAGCACGAGGTGTCTACTTAAGTCTATGTAAGAACCTAGTCAATCGATAAAACTAGGAAGTGGGGTCATCAAGCTCTAAACTAGGTGGTTGCTACATATAGATTTCCTCTTGAATTTCATCATGTGCACTCTTCATATCTTGATAAGTATACTATAGAAAAAAAATATCTTGATAGAACCAATCCTGAAGATTTTTCTAACTCTTTTGAGATTTGCATCTTAATAGGATTTGCATCCTTTTTCTTATTCTTTTCTATCTCATTAAAGAGTTAGAAAAATTTTCTATAAAATTCTCAACTAGAGTACTAGAAGGAGCACCTAAAAGAATATCATAAGAAGTGGTATGTCTTCAAATAAGGATCTTATGCCTATGAGGGTCATAAAGGTGGTATTCTTTTGAGGTATCTAATAACCTCACAAATAAGTATTTTTGACTCTTTTATACCTTTTTATTTTAGATATCCTTGGGTATGAGAGCCCATGATAAATATCCAAATATATAGAATTTAAACATCATGCTTTTCATCTATCAACCTCTTAATAGGTGTCATACACTGAACTACTCTAGTGGGGACCCTATTGATGATGTATGATGTGCAACTGATAGCTCCACCCTATAGTTTGTGCTCGTTGCATGAATCATACAATATTTTCTCAATTATTATCATGTTATTTCATATAACCACACCATTTTTCTTAGGAGTACAATGGACAATCCTCTAATATATTTTTCCATGAAGAGTCAAAAAATCATGAAATTCAATTATCAATGTACTCACCTCACCTATTAGACCTTAGAAACTTGATTTTCCTATCCAATTAATTATGTACAAGATCTTTAAAATATTTGAATCTCTCTAAGACTCTATCCTTAATATGAATAGTATACAATTGCACATATCTAGAGAAATTCATCATTAAAAAGAAGGAAATACTTATTTTTAGAAAGGGATGGTGTACCCATAGATCCATAAACAACACTATGCATGATATCCAAAGGATGAGTAGCCCACATCATTGTCCTTTTTAGCAAAGTCTTTATATTATGATTTCTAAGAATACATCCATCACATGCATCACTTGGAGGGAATTTTTTTTGCAAGTCCAATGGTTATCTAGTGGTAACTCATGCATTCCAAGGATCCATAGCTAATATGCCCAACCCTATGGTTCCATGTATAACTCTCATCATATGGATGTGCAACCATAGACACAAAGTATTTATTCCTATAGGAAAAAATAAAAGGAATTGACCTTTCTTCCAACTTGTAAATTTAGTTTGACTAATCATGATAAGTATTGTACTTTAATAAACATCTCTCAATTTTCTCATTGTTAGACCCAATTGGTCTTCTTTATCATAATTGATATGTTGAGGCACAAAATCTATCATTAATACTATATAAAAATAATATAATCCTTTCATATATACATCATTGTTAGATTCTATACTCGCATGTGTCCACCAGTTTAGAACTATTTCAATAATATTAATATTATCCAAATAATGGATTGATTGCAAATACTTGTAATGGTTTATCTAGATAGTAATAATTTATTTTGGATTCACCAAATTATCAATATCTAACAAAAAAGCTCCATTTTTTATTTTAAATGTTTCAAATATTTGCTTGTTGCTTTCTCCTTTGAAAACTATTCTAAACATTTTTGCTTCAGGACCTTTAACAATTTTCCTAATTGTTTCTAATTTTTTTGGAAGGTAATTGGGAAAATGTTCATAATTTTTCCCATGTTTCCTAAATTTATTTACTTTTGTTCCTTTTTAACCTCTTTAGCTTGTTCTCGTTTTTCTTTCTACTATGTTTCCATGTACTGTTTTACTGCTTCTAGATTTTCATTTATATTTTTCATTTCAGTATTAATTTCTTATAGGCATGTCTCTATATTGTCAATGTGAGATCTAACATACCTAGTTCAATTGTTTATGTAATTCATTTATATGATTTCTTACTTTTCATCTTGTGAATCAAACAATTCATGTTCTATAATATAGCTAGCATCTGCCTTAGAATCAATTTTGGCTTCATCATATTCAAGAGAAACATGATGTTTTTATTGTGGTGGCCAAGAACCACCTAGGATGAAGGCTTTTACCTATTTGGAAAAGATCACAAATTTTTTAATCTAGGTTGAGGCATAGAAGATGAACCTATTTTGAACATTCTAATTTGAGGTTTTTGTTGGATATCAACCAAAGGCCTAGGATCCTTAGTCTGAATAATGATACTAGAAACATCAGAAGGTAACTACATTTCTTTTTCTTTATTTATAGAATATTTAGGATGTACAAAATACTAAGATGATTGAGAAAAATTTACAAAAATTGATCTCTACAAAGAAGATACCAATGGTAATGGCTTGGGAATCACAAGATTCCTCATGGAATTTATTCTATTTAAATCAGGAAATTGTAATCTAACTGGACTAGATCCATCCTCTATTATTTTGATATTTGTATCTGTATTTGGTAATTTGTTATGTATTGCCAATTCCCATTCTTGTGGTAATTCAAAATTTTCAAAATCAACTAGATAAGCTTTATCTCTAGTAGATATTGGGCCAACAAGGACCATTACTTTTGATTTATCAGTAGGGAATTTAATGGGGACCAGGGTATTGCAGATTTGGTAAATAAAATTTATTGTGATGGAAAGTTCAAAACTGCCTAGTTTTAGATCCAGATCTTTTGTTTCTACCAAAAGTTACCATAATTTTCCAAAATCTCCTTTCTCCAATGGATAAGAGAAGTTAAGAAAAAATGTGGATTTCAAATATTTAGTTAATGATATGCTTGAGAATATTCTGACTAATCAAACATATTTTCCCAATGTTTATACTATTGTATTTGACTTATAAGATTATTTTGTTCCATGGTAACATACCTCTATGAATTTTAATTTTAATAGATTGACATGTTCTATATTTTTTTACTTTATGAATAGATAACATCTCATCAAGTTTTAAATGACACATATTTATAATAAATAATTACCTTTTCATTTGACTTATGTTTTATGTTGTTTTTCTCACTTCTTACCTTGTAATGAATGAACAAATAATCATAGAGGAAGTTATTTTCTTGGCAATGTCCTACTAAGATGCTTCATAATCGTAGTAAGAAAATACCAAAATTATGCATTTTAAACTTGAACTAGAGTGGTATTTCAAATATGTGTTTAGCTACATGGATAATATGAAGTCATGAATCATTTATTCAATTCATTGATACATGTGTTCATACTATTATTGTCCTTATTATGTATCAATCTATTAAACATGTACAACTATCTATGTAATTATTGAGTTTAATAAACAAGAGAATGAGTATGTTCCATTATAGCACAATGTTGTAAACATGTCTCATACCCATATATTTTTCCTTTTAACTCGCTCTATAGAAGGTCCTAAAATATTTACATATCAAACTTGTTATGAACATGGATTTGAGTTAGAAAAAGATTCAAGGCAACTCTATGAGATTCAAGGAATTGAATTTGACCTTGTGTAAAGACATGCCAATTGGGAGTTTTATTGTTTAATATTTTTTTGATAACTACATTCTCCTAAATATTCTTAAATTTATGAGATAAATATATATAAATTTTAATTTGTTTAATATATTTTTATTTAAGCAAGTGTGGAAGAGAATTAGGAAAAAAAGGAAGACATTGTTGTTTCAAAACATGTTCATAGTGGCATAGGAAAATAAATATATTTTATGATTTATTTGAGTGTTGGATTTTTACTCAATCTAAGTTGTAATAAATCAATAACTTTGTACTTATGCTAAAGATGATAATTTTCTATATTAATGGCTATGTATTTATGCTTGAAATAAACTAAATAATATTGGATATGTTATGTTTCTAGTTTATTTATGCATTTATAGAAATCCAAAATAGGGAAGTATTTATTTCTAAGATATAAACAAAACGTTTAGGTTTAAGCAACATTATTATGTATGAGCTCCTTAGTACATGTATATGTATCGCTTGAGAGGGCCTAATGATGAAGACTTTGGAAATATGAATAGGAGGTGCAAGGTTTGAATACCAAGATGAGTAGGGTTGCATACCATGCTTTAATAACTATAGTATGATCAGATAACTATATAATGGGTAAACAATGTCCTCCATGAGGATTGTCCCATATGTCCTATGACCTCATGGATGTTAGAAACTACTTCACCTTTACCTTCAATGCAAAGTTCAACATGTTAGGAGTAAATAAAACATTATCATGGGTTGTTTATCATTTTATTTTGAATAGGTTGTATGTGTATTCTATTGGGGGCCACTCCCTTAAAATGCAAGAATATTACATTTATTGTAGCAAACATTTGTATCACTATTTTTTCTTTTCATTTTTCTCTTAAATATATTATTCAACTTTCTCAAAGTGCTATGTTTCCACAATCAAATCCTTGACATCATTTTTATTAAGACATAAAATCTCACTTGGCCGATTGTCTTCTAAAATTTGAATTTCATGGGGATGTAGATCAACACCATAATTTGCTAATTTATTTGCTACTCAATTTCCTTCTCTATAAATATGCTCACACTGCTAGGATATTGCCTCTAGTAATAGATGACGAAGATCAACAATAATATTATTAATTATCCAGTCTCCACATCCATTTTGGTTAATAGCATTGATGATAATTTGTGAGTCCTCCTCAATTGAAATATATTTCCATCATTTTTTTGCTACAATTTTAATTCCAATAAGAAGTGCCCTAGCCTCTGCATAGTTGTTAGTTTAAGTTCCATGTAATTATGAATAAGTTAGAATAATTTTTCCTTCACTATTTCTAAAAACACTACCTCCACCATCTTTTCTTGGATTTCTTTTAGAAGCACCATCAAAATTAATTTTGATAAACCCAATTTTTGGACATTTCCATTTTACCATAGATTGAAGTAGATCCTTTGTTTTAATTTTGTTGTCATAGATGACTCTTCCATGTATGTTCAAATCCTATAGCTAAATTATTAGCATTTTTATTTCTGTTTTAGAGACTTCCCATGATGAGCACCCTATTTGTAGACATTCTGCAAGAGAGGCACTGATACGGTTCCAACTTGGGCAAGATTTTGATATTTATTATTAAAAATTCTATTATTCCTTTCAAGCCATAAATTCAAATAAATAATGGCAAGGCCAATCCTCCAAAGAATACATAATGCTTTAGCTTTGAAATAATTTATCCAACATTCTATAAACTCTTTCAATGTTGATGGAGATACCCAATATAATTTCATATTTTTTAAAAAGTAACCCCAAATGGTGTGAGAAAATGGACAATGAAGGAGTAAATGGTCTGATGTTTCTAAATCCTTCTCACACAAGGCACACATGAATGGTCCATAATACCCTTTTCTTTTTAGAATCTCTCCTGAAAGAATATTACTTTGAACTTCTAACCAAAGAAATGTTGAGGCCTTAGGAAGAGCCTCTAATGACCAAACATTCTTCCAAGGAAAATATTTGGGAGAAGGAAATTTTGATTTTTCTAAATTCTCATATCCCAAATTTACTGAGTATCCACCATCCTTTGATAAGTTCCAAACCAACTCATATTTTCGTGTAAAACTTGGTAAATAAAACTCTAGAAGCATATTTTATATTTTTTTTGTTCCTCTCCTTCAACTAGGTCACTAAAATAAATCCATGATATGGATTTCTTGTTCATATAATATAATCTTGGACCTTTGGACCTTTACATGCTAGGCATGCTTGGGCCAATGGTTTCCATTTTGAGTCTAATATGAGAGGATAAGGCTTCAACCAAGCATCAGACCAAAAATTGGCATAACTCCCCTCATTGAATGCCAATCTAATATGTTTCTTTATCAATTGAAAAATCTCTAATATTAAGTTTCATGTTGATGATCCTTTGGGTAGATTTATTTTTCTAAACAATTTCATTGCATCAAGAGAACTTATATATTTTTGAAGAAATATTTTTGCCCAATTCTTTCCTTGATCTCTGAATAATCTCCACCCAAGATTTTCTCCTAATGCCAAATTCATAAGTTTACAATTTCGCAAGCCTTCTCCTCCAATATTCTTTCCTTAACAAACCCTTTCCCACATACATAGAGGAAACCTAAATTTTTCCTCACAACCTTTCCATAAAAATTCTCTTTGAATTTTATCAAATTTTGATGCAATACCTATTGGCAGTCTTGAAACTAACATCATATAAATAGGAATGGATTTCAAAGTAGTCTTTACGAGTTGTAGCCTTCCTGCTATGGTTAAGAACTTACCTTTCCAACCTGCTAAGCAATATTTCATTCTATAAAAAAAAGAGATCCAAAGCTCATTTTTATTTCCTTTATCAGAAAAAGGAATACCAACGTAGATTGATGGAAATTTTTCAATTTTAAACCCCAAAATTTTCACAATAATTTGTTGTAAATATAGGTTAGTATTAATGAAAAAAATCCTAGATTTTGAAGTATTTAGCAACTGTCCAATAGCCTTCTCATAACATGACAATATTGATTTAAAATCCATGGCCTCATTGACTGACAGATGACCCAAAAGAAAAGTATCATCAAAAAATTAGAGATGAGATTCAAAGGGACCATTTTTTGCAACTTGAATACCCTTGATTTTCCTTCCATTTTTTCCTTTGAAAATGCTCTCCTTAATGCTTCCGCCAGAATGACAGTTTTTTTATCATTTAACTTATTACTTGTTGTCTATTATAGAGTGTTTTCATTGTAATTTCATTATTTTTAGCTCTAATTTATAAAATTAGAGATATAATGAAGCTCTAAACTTTAATTTACATCATATACTAATAATGATAATTTATGAGAGTTGCAATGTTAGGAATCATTTGCAAGTATTTTATCTTCATTTTCAAGTGCATGGGTATAACTCTTTATAAAATATATATCAAATATTTTACTATTTAATGTATTAATTTGATTTTAAGTATGATATATGCAACACTTGTTATTTTTTTTTGTGGTATTAATAAAGGAGAGGGTTTTAAAGGGATACCACAACCACTACATTCAAAATGCCACCCAGGCAAGAAAGACCAAAACTAAACCCCACCAGACACCATGGGGCAAACCAGAAAAAGACTGCACAAAACTAAAAACCCAAGGACACATAAGAAGATAAGAACTGAGATAGTTCTACCCCAACCTACCCATCTCTTGAGAAAAAAAAGTAGTTAGAAATAATGTTACATTCCAATTATGAATGAAGATCCGTCGACTTTTGCATTACAAAGCTTTCCAATTTCATTATTTGTTAGTTTAGTTATCCAAGAGTCTTATTATCTGTTCATCTTCATTCATTTGCGTATTCGCTATTAATTTCCCATTCGAGGTGGGGACCTACCCTCATGAAGAGGCAAATGATTTAATTATTATTTATTCCAGTTCTCACTTCTTATTCAATTTACTGTTCACTTTATATTGTGTAAATTTGTATGTTTGAGTATAAACTATAACTGTCATAGAGGACTAGTGAAGGCATCACCTTCCAAGTGGTATTAGGATCATATGATCTCTTGGCCCTATGGTAGTCTCTTCTACATTCATCATCACATATCCTTTCAGGTGCTACACCTCTTGACCCGTCCTTACTAACATTCGTGATAAAATGACAGGAAGTCTCCCAGTGGAAACGTCGAGCGAATGAAGCATCATCGGCGACCATACTCACATGAAAGGTGGACGATAGGATTAAATTAAAATGTGGGAGTCATCTTCAAAAAATGTTGTAGATCGATTAAATATTCACCGAATCGCCTAGAACACGATAGCGTGAACTCCCGACGTCACCGACCAATCATATGGGAGAATTAAAATTATTTTGTGTAAAAAAAAATAAGGTACAAAATTTTTCAATTATTACGTGAGAACAATTATCCCACATACATTGTGGGATAGAAGTAGCACTCTTTAAAAGCTCCTTTGGTGCACCTATTTAAATGTGACCTAGGTCATAGGCTAGCTCATCCTTCGCATAAACTGTGAGCCCAGGTTATTCCATGTATCCTGCCCTCCTTTGCAACGTGTCTTGCCTTTCACGCCACATTTGATTCATGTTCTTCACATGTATTGTGGTCCCTGTTCGATCTCTGCCTTTCGTACCACTTGTGATTTCAGTTAGTTACACGTGTTCGGTGTTGTCCTGATCTATGTTTGTCTCCTGTGTCCTCTCATCGTGGGTCTTTTCTCAATGTCATGTAGTCTTGGTCTCTATTTTCCATGCTATCCTTAGTAGCACTTAGTCCCACACATAATCCAAAATCTTGTGTCCATTGCATTCATTCACACTGTCGTGGCTTGGTCCATTTGCACTATCATATCTTTGGTCCATCCCCGCATCATCTAGAATCTTATGTCCATTTTCATTCGCACTATCATGGCTTGGTCCAGTCGCACTATCATGTCTTGGTCCATTCACACATCATCTATAATCTTGTGTCCATTGCATTCATTCACACTGTCTTGTCTTGGTCCATTTACACTGTCGTGTCTTGGTCCATTCACGCATCATCTAGAATCTTGTGTACATTGCATTCATTCGCACTGTCGTGTCTTGGTCCATTTACAATTTTGTGTCTTGATCCATTCATGCTATTGTATCTTGGTCTTAGCACCTCATGTGTCCATTACATAGGGTCTATGTCGCATCAAATCAAGTTGATATCGTTTCTAGGTCTGGTCTACTCGTCTGGTCAAGCGTCTGCATTGTGTCTAGTGGTTTCGTACGTCTTGGTAGTTAGTGTCGAGTTAATCGTTGTCTTCATCAGTTGGGTTGTAGTGTGTGTCGCATCAAATCAAGTTGATGTCATTTCTAGGTCTGGTCTACTTGTTTGGTCAAGCGTCCACATTGTGTCTAGTGGTTTCGTACATCTTTGTAGTCGGTGTCGAGTTAATCGTTGTCTTCGTCAGTTGGGTTGTAGTGTGTTGCATCATTCTTAGTAACTCTTCAAATCATCAAACAAATTGCCAATAGTCCCATTAATTGTCAAAGTTGTCAAAAATTTGAACTTTTCAATAAATTGTCAAAAGTTGTCAACCAATAAGGCAAGCTAAAATTCAAATTTCAAACTGTCGAAGTTGGAGCGATAATTGAAGTTGACCACAAATTTTGCCAAAGTTAACAAATTATTTTTTGCAGAAATCAAAACTCAAACGTTGCTAAGCTAGATATTTTGGAAGATGCATGAGAAGAAGTTGGATCAAAGGTTCTGACGGTCGTCTATCAGGCTCAAAAACTCCCAATAACAACACAAGAAGAGATCGACTAAGCTAAGGTACAAAAAATTCTTCTTCTCCTTCCAAAATTGGTAGTTTTAATCCAAGTCATCTAGTAGTTATCCCAATGGCATCCAATACCTCTCCAGATTTTGCACAAGACAATGTTACCCAAGTAGAAAGTAATCATCCATTGATCACTGATGATGTGTTAAGAGAGTTAGTATTAAATCTTCAGATGATGACTGTAAGCTTCAACATCTCTAGGAAACTGCCCCAACTAAATTCTTCTACTTCCAATCACTAGAGTACGGAGGTCTACTATGACGATTATACACACCATAGAGGTCAAAATAGTCAATCCCTGAATCATAAGGGTCACCAAAATATTGAGGATGGAGGTAATGAAGAAAATAGGGGGCAACAAAAAGGTTTTTATAGACCTTATCAAAATAACAACCAAAGACAGAGAAGTAATGAGGAACAATATATAAACAATGTTCACTCTCAACCAATAGGTCCAACTGGAGTCAACATCCACACATTGACATGCCTACATTTGAAGGCCAGGATCCACGTGGGTGGATTGCAAAAATGGAAGGCATATTGGAATTCTATAAATTTTAGGAAGGGGACAAAGTCTCTTTTGCAACCACCAAATTTGGCACTGAAGCTTATCAGTGGTTTACATGGTATAAACGTGAGGATCCCCAGTATGCACTATATTGGGATACTTTCAAAAAATCATTTCTTCACAGATTTGACAAAGGTCCCCAAAGTTCATACATAGTACGATTGTTGTCACTTAAGAAAAAAGGATCAGTATGGGACTATATTTCAAAATTCACCAGTATGATTCACTATGCACAAGACCTACAACAAGACATGGTAGTAGCGGATTTTCAAAATGGATTAAAAGCACATATTAAAGTTGAAGTAGACCTACACAATCCATCCAAGTTGGATGAGTGTATAAGGATTGCTGATTTGGTAGAGACAAAAGCACACGTAGGCCCATCCACATAATGTGATTCATATGGATGATCTCCATTCTACAACAACTCTTTCCACAAAAATGATCAACCGTCACGATAATTTCACTACAAATGTCATACTCATCATAAAAAATATAAAGCATGTACACCACGATAAAAAATTTAGATTGAATATGCTGATAAGGAAGAAGAAGAAATAGAGGAGTACGATGCACCTGAGGATGTCCCAGTTGAGTACAAAAATGAACACAACGAAGTTATCGCTGAGGAGGATACCATGACTATTTTAGTACATGCTCTTATAGGGTTATCCTCTCACCATACAATCAAGGTGGTAGGTTTCATTCAAAAATAATGGGTGATACTATTAATTGATTCTGAAATTACTCACAACTTCATTGATGCAAAACTTGCAAGGACATTGGGATTGTACGTCTTCTCTTCTAGTCAAGATCGGTTTCAAGTCAAAACTACAAGCAGGTAAATTTCTCAATGTCTAGGTAAGACATCTTCAGTTTCATTACAAATGGGTACGTATACTTGGAAAAGTCCTCTTTTTATTATGGAATTATGAAATTCAGAAGTTATTTTAGGCATTGCATGGATGGAACAATTGGAAACCACAGTGGGTTTTAACCACAAACATCACTTTGTCGAATGGCAAGCCAATGGGAGGACTATTCATCTTCAAGGACTACCCACATCTCCATCAAAAGTTGTAAGTTCACACAACATGGAAAATATATTAAGAAAATATGGTGGGAAATTCATAGCTTGAATCAACTACATAGAGAAATTAGACCAAGATATACCTAAAATCAAATAAGACGATCTTCAAATCATTATGGCTAACTATGAGGAGTTTTTTCAATAACCAAAAGGACTACCTTCTGAAATGTCTCATGACCATGCCATACATCTAGTGCCTGGTAGTATTCCACCCAATGGTCGCCCGTATCGATATACCCAACCCCAGAAAATAGAAATTGATAAGATTGTCCAAGAGCTATTAGACCATGGTGTCATCCATCATAGTACTAGCCCTTGCTCCTCACCAGTAGTCTTAGCTCATCGCAAAGATAATTCTTGGTGTATGTGTCATGATTTTTGTGCTCTCAACAAAATCACGATCAAAGATAAATTTCCTATCCTTGTCATTGATGATTTACTTGATGAACTACATGGTGCCAAATTAGTTACCAAATTAGACTTACATTCAGGGTTTCACCAAATCTGAGTTAGGGAAGAAGATATTCCTAAAATAACTTTTCGAACTCATGAAGGTCATTATGAATTCTTAGTCATGCCCTTTGGTCTCACTAATGCACCATCTACATTCCAGAGTCTCATGAACCAAGTGTTTCGTCCATTCCTCAAAAAATTTGTTCAAGTATTCTTTGATGATATACTCATATATAGTAAATCATGGAAATATCACTTAGTACATGTGGACAGAGTTCTCCATATCCTACACAAGTAAAAGTTGTTTGTCAAAAGATCTAAATGCTCTTTTGGTATTCAATAATTTGAGTACCTAGGTCATATAGTATCTCAGGAAGGTGTTAAGGTGGATCCCAATAATATTAAGGCAATACAAGAATAGCCTTTGCCTAAAACCATCAAGAAAATTTAAGGTTTTTTGGGTCTCACTAGCTATTACCATAAATTTTTGTGTAACTATGGTAAAATTGCGGGTCCTCTCACAGCCCTCACCAAGAAGGAAGCTTTTCACTGGTCAAAATGAGCTACCAAAGCCTTCGAGGCTCTCAAGGAAGCAATATGTACGACATTTTTGCCACTCCAAATTTTCAAAAACTATTTGTCATTGAATGCGATGCCTCAGGAATAGGTATTGGTGCAGTACTAATGCAGGAGGGTCATCCTTTGACATTTGAAAGTAAACAAATTTTAGGGATAATTTTGGGTAAATCCACCTATGAAAAAGAAATGTTGGCTATTTTACATGCAGTGGAAAAATGAAGGTATTACTTAATCAATAGTCATTTTATTATTAAAATCGATCACAACAATCTCAAACATTTTGTAGAACAAAGGTTTTCATATCCCGAACAAAATAAGTGGTTGACTAAATTATTGGGATATGATTTTGTGATTGAATATAAGAAAGGGAAATAAAATGTGGTAGCGGATTCATTATCTAGAAAATACGAATATGAAGTAGTTACTAATTCCATTTCAGGACCATGTTTGTAGTGGGTGTCTCAGTTGCAAGAAGAATGGTTGTACAATAGTAAAACAACTCAAATAATTCAATAATTATCTATGGGTTCCTCTAGATACCTTCTTTTCACATACGATGACCAAATATTATGTAAGAAGAATCGCATTTACATCCCTCACATTTCACCAATTAAAGTATAAATTCTAGAGGAGTCACATGCTTGTCCTTCAACAGGACATTCAAGGTTTTTGAAAACTTACATGCGGGTTAAAAAATCCTTTTTTTGGAAAGGATTAAAATCAGAGGTTAAGCAATGGGTAGCTGAATGTGAAGTGTGCCAATGCAATAAGGGAGAAACAGTCAAATCACCAAGATTGCTTCAATTGTTACATATTCAAAATTGCCAGTGGGAACATATTTCCATGGATTTTATTGAAGGTCTTCCTATGTCAGAAGGTAAAATAATAATTTTCATGGTAGTTGATCGCCTTTCCAGATATGCTCATTTTTAGGCTTTACAACATCCATTTTCAGCAATCAAAGTGACCAAGGTATTTATGGATTCAATTTTTAAATTACATAAAATGCCCAAAAATATTGTAAGTGATCATGATCCCATATTTACTAGCATTTTTTGGAGAGAATTGTTTCAACTTAGTGGTACCAAATTAAATATATCTTCTGCATACCATCCACAAACAGATGGTCAAACAGAGGTAGTTAAAAATGTTTGGGTACCTACCTAAGATGTTTTATTCAGGATAAACAATATCAATGGAGTCAATGGTTGTCATTGGCATAATGGTGGTATAATACTTCTTACCATTCTTCCACTAAGATGTCTCCTTTTGAAGCATTAAATGGAATGAAGCCACCAACAATAGCTGATTATGTACCAAGATCTTCCAAAGTGGCCCAAGTCGACGATTGGTTACAAAAGCGACAAGCAATGCTCACTATCTTGAAAGATAATTTGGTCCAAGCACAAAATCGTATGAAGCAGCAACATGACAAGAAGTGTTCAGAAGGAACATTCAATATTGGTGATATGGTATTCTTACATATTTAGCCCTACAAGCAGCTATCATTGAAGCTCAAATCTAGTCAGAAGTTGGTACCACGTTTCTATGGTCCTTATAGAATTATGAATCACATTAGCAAGGTAGCATATCAACTAGAGTTACCCCAATCTTCTCGCATACATCTAGTATTTCATGTCTCCTATCTCAAAAATGTGATTGGACAAAAAGTACAATCTCAGTCAGAATTACCAGTGCTAGATGAAGAAGGGTGTATCTATCTACAACCAAAAGAAGTGCTACAAACTAGAACACATAGACTCAGATTTTGTCACATCCAAGAATTTCTCATCAAGTGGCAGGATTTACCTGAAGAAGATGCAACCTGGGAATATGAAAGTATCTTCCAGTCATTTCTAGCTTTGAGGACAAATCTTTCTGAGGAGGGGAGTCATGTTACATTCCAATTATAAATGAAGATCCGTCGGCTTTTAGATTACAAAGCTTTCTAATTTAATTATTTATTAGTTTAGTTATCCATGAATTTTATTATCTGTTCATATTCATTCATTTGCGTATTCACTGTTAATTATCCATTCGAGGCGGGGACCTACCCTCTCAGAGAGGCGAATGATTTAATTATTATTGATTCCAGTTCTCGCTTCTTATTCAATTTACTGTCCACTTTATATTGTGTAAATTTGTATTATTGAGTATAAACTATAACCGTCATAGAGGACTAGTGAAGACATCGTCTTCAAGAGAAATATCCTCAAAGTAATCCAATGTCGACTTTAGCAAACTCTAAATTTTCATTTTATTAATATCAATGAGATTCAAATTATGAAAGACCGATCATTTTTTCTCCTCAAAGACCTCTGAGGCATAAACCTCATCGACTGACTTCTCTCGATGGTAATCACATGGAAGGACGTTGAAGTCAGGAGGGGGAGAGAGGGGAGGAGCCATCAACCTCACACACTTTATTACGTAGGCATTTAGATTTACATATGCCATACAAACCCCTTTAGCAGAAACCAAAATATTTCTTGAAACCTTCTCAGGACCCGATCTAAATGTAAATGAATAAATATCTTCACTACAATCATAATATGCCTCAAAAACCACCTAGAGCCATTAATAGAAGGACCGGGTAAATGAATAAATATCTTCACTACAATCATAATATGCCTCAAAAACCACCTAGAGCCATTAATAGAAGGACTAGGTAAATCCGCAAATGGCTTAAGGATATCGTCATCAACTAAACCCTGTTCCAATGTTGCCTATTTCAACACAAGAAAAGCAAGGCCTTGATGGATGGGGGCTTGACCATGATCGCCTTGCACATTCACAAAAGACTTCTTCAAAGACTGGAAAAGAAATAAAGGAATATTTATGTGAACATGATGACATAAGTGGTTTAAGAACATAGCATGAAAACTCCTAATTATCTCATAAGAAGAATCTAAAGTGAAATAATCCATAATAACCCTAGCAACACGATCCTAGGGAGGGGACAATATCATAGCACTAAAGCCATTTTGGGCTCTAGGAAGAAATTCCTCCTTATCCAAAAATAGACTAATCTCCTACAATAGAGAGTACCTATCATGATTGTGATAAGCACCATCTAAAACCAAACCAACGGTCCTACTAATTAGCTCTGCTATGACCTGGAATGACCAAGATCTAATCTTAACCCAACCATCATTCCAAGTAGCCACCATCCAATTAGTGAGCATCAAATTGTGCCCATGAAAATTTTGAATGCACTCCAGAAGACTCCCTTCCACCAGAATAGAATTCACTTCATCAGAAGGTGATGGATGTAGGTTCCAGCTGAGACTTATTCATATTTTGTTTAGGAGAGAATATCTTTACCTTACACATCAGAACTAAAAACTAAATTCTCCAAAATGCAAACAAAAGTGAATAAACCTAACAAACCAAACTCGAACCAGCAAGAAAACACAAGTGGAGGAGACCCCATAGTGGGCCAAGATAAAAATACATGTTCACCACCACAAAAATAAAAAGGCTAAAAAACAAATAAGGAGTTGGGACTCACCAATGAGGGAAACCTATGAATCCCAGGAGTGGACACGAAGAAAGACAAGTCATACCCAGGAAATAAAGCTAAAACAAATACGAGGGACAACAAAAAAATCCCACTCATAAGGAAAGACGACCCAGACGATAGAAGCATACAATGAGAACAACCAATAATAATCTCGAGAAATAGGGGGAAGAACCAAAAAACCACAAAAATAACCATGGGAGGTCCACCCCCACTCAGACCAGGTGTCGCCAACTCAAGAGAGCCTCCAATAGGTGTAATGACAAGCCAAAACAAACAAACCAGAATACTACCATGAATATGCTCTCTCAAAGAAAAAAGGAGGACACAAAAAAGGATCCCATCAACCTCGAGGTAACGCTTGTTATTTTGTTCATATAACATAACCAGTATTATTTTGCTAGTGTATTTAAGTATCCTACTGATGACATTTAATCCCTTGTTTTTTTAAGGATGAGATTGAAACAAGAATGGATGTAGATCTTTACAAAATTAAAATTGAAGCATGTACCACATAATGTGTCAATAATAAATATAATTGCATTCTATTTTATACAAATTCTATAGTGATCACATATTTTATTGTTTTAAATTTTGTTTTAATATCTTTACTTTAAAACTAAGTGTATTTAAATATTTTATTGGTGATATTTAATTCCTTATTTATTTTTCCAAAATAATGGGATTGAAATGAGCCCCACCTATATTACATCATCACCACATAGTGTTATTACAAAAAATTTTGGATATTAACCATGTATCACTTGGCAAGATTCAAATTTGGGTCTCCTCCTTGAATGTTGAAGAATCTAAAAAATTGAGCAAATACCATTTGATAATCTCATGTTTTTATGAAAAAGAAAAGTAGAGGGTATTATCAATGTTAAAAGCTGAAGTATCTTACATATTTGTCATATTTATCTACAAAAGAAATAGAGCTATTAAATAAAAGCATTTAAAAATATAAAAAATTATAAAGTATATGAGTTTTTAAAGTTTTTTTTTTTTAATTTAATTCAAAATAGATTTGAATATATAGTTCATATCTATCTATCTATCTATCTATGTATCTATCTATCTATCTATCTATCTATCTATCTATCTATCTATCTATATCTATATCTATATCTATATCTATATCCATATCTATATCTATATCTATCTATATATGTATGTATGTATGTATGTATGTATGTATGTATGTATGTATATGCTACTTATATATTTGGATGTAGCTATAGATATTATATATGTATATGTAGTTATGTGTGTATTTGCTTTTAGAGGCTTTTTTTGGGGACATAAACAAACCTTGCACCTTGGGCACCGCAACCTCCTATGATTACATTTTCTCTTGTCTCTCTAAACAGGTGCATCTGGTGCCCTGAGCCTCATGCAGGAAGCATGGAACGACTCCCTCGAACAACCTCTAGGATATTTTATCAAGGTTAGCTCCTTGTTCTACTACAATATTTGACACTTGTATTTTCTTCCTAATCTAGTCTACTCTAGTAGGCTTCTCTAATAGGGAAAAGGGAAAAGAAGGAAAATTAGTGAAAAAATTAAATCAATAGAACTAATTAGCCTACCTAGCCTACCTATAGGTGGCAATGCATCAAAGATATAATAGAATTTGTGTCATTTGATAGCTTTCCAAATAGATTAAATCACAAAAATATTTATCCAGGATCAAGTATAAACTATATAAATACCATACAAAATAATAATGAATCATAATATAACAATAATATATCACAAATATAACTCAAACATATTCAATATCAAAAAATTACAAAAATGATTAAGATACATTGCATGATGATTTATCTCCAATATATAAATTTACATGACTTTTTAGTACTCTGACTATTACTCTCCTCAAACATCTAGGATATGGATACTTTCACGCTCTTCTCATTAGGACAAAATTCTCATCTTGCCACATATCAATGTGACTCTTCATTCTATCTCTAGACACCTTGCACTTTCTCTCCTATTGACACAAATATTTTAAAATATAAATAATTCTACTAAACTAATATTTACAAGAGGACCAAATAATGTCATACTTCCAACACCACCCTATATTACATTATTTGGTAGGAAGTCTTTTTTATTTCATTCTCTGCTTATTCTTTTTCTTCATTCTTCAGCTTTGAATTTGGTATTTTTGAATATATGCAACCTTCATTAGGTTTATCTTTATCTGTGTCTACCTATAGATAAATGTATTTGAGTTATCTCTAGATTTTTTCCTCTAGGTCATTGCCAGTAGGTCTATGCCTCTAGGTCACTACCTTTGGGTCACAATCTCTAGGTTTTTACCTTTGGGTCAATACCTCTAGGTTACCTCTTGATCATCATTGTATCTAGGTCATCCACTAGAACATTCATAAGACTATCATATCTATAGGATTATCACTATAGGTGCTTTCACTATAGGCCATCTTACAAGCTTTACTTGAATCATAATCATTCGTTTCTTTATTATAAGACTAATATTATTCTTTATACTCAAAAAATATCAATCATACTTGGTTTCCTTATATAGAAACCATACACCATTCTTTCCATCTTATCTTATTCGTTCATACTTATCCATCCATAATCTACTTTTAATCTGTAATTTATGAAGATTTTTTTTTTATAATGGTTATGTCCTCCACAAATTTCACAATCATGGATATTCCAATATTTTTCTATCTTATGTCCATATCTACTACAATGGTTACATCTATTCCCTATTATAGGATTCCTTTTTCCTATCACAAATTTTATCCATGATTCATTATTGCTCGTATGTCCTTTATATTCAAGACCTTCACATTTGAGTCTTATTTTTGGTATAATTGGCTCTTTCATTCCTTGTCCATATTTTCCAAAACCTGTGTCTTTATATCCTATTTTACTTAATAATTTTGAACCAATCCCTTTAATATATCTTTCAAAATAACCAAATTCATCATCACACTAATTTATTTCAATTTTAAGATAACTTTGAGCATCACTATTCTTGTCATCATCAATTTTGATAGCATAATATTTTTATAAACAATCATGAACTATATTCAAATCCTTAATGTCACATATAACATCTATTTTTGAAATAAGTTCTATATTTTTCATGAATTCTAAGTCACAAGTATCATTGCTTGCATCACACTTTTATTTTCATTTTGATGAGGATCACAACATGCATCTTTTTCTTTTTATGAAGACCATTAATATCAAAACATGCATCTATCATCATAGGATTTAATTTTTGGAAATCATAATATACATTTGCTATCATAACTTTTAAATCATTTGCTTCACTGGTAACATCAATAAGCTTTTTCTTCAAATATTTAACCATTTCCTCTTATCTTCTATTCTTGTATTTAAGGACTTCATTAGAAAGTAATGCCATATACATTATATTTCTAATATAATTAGGTAATGTAAAACACCTTTAGAGTATTTATGTGCTTCATCAAGCTTTAAACTTAGATAATTACCAAGCATTAATGATTTTCATCTTTGGCTTCTTTCATAATTGATTGTAAGATCCTCTTATCTTTATTGATGTATCCTTTTGTCCTTAATTTTTTCTATCATGTATTGTGTACAACATTTTAGACCTTTCAACCTTTACTTAGTCTTTTTTTTATGTGGAAAACATCCCAGAAGAGATACCACTTTCAGGTAAGACCCAATGAGGCAAGGGTATTTATTTTGCTAAAATCACCTAGGGCTTGCACCTGGTCTACCACCTTTGAGATAAGGAGTAAATCTGAAACAACCAAAAATAAGAACACACAAACATAAACACATAATACGATTAAAAAAACATGCTCCTTGAGTGTATCAAAAAGATAAAGCACAACCAAACACACACACACAATAAGATTAAAAAAAATACAACACAAACCACACAAAAAAACACAATAACAAAATAAAAAAACACAAACTTGACAAAAAAAACAAAACGCTACAAATACACAACCAACAAAAACATGAAAAACAAAAACAACCAAAACCTTAAAAAAAAAAAAAAAAAAATAGACAACAAACAAAAACAAAAACTTAGAAAACACTCACATACCAAAACACAAAACACCAATTAACACAAACATACAGAAACACAAGAACAATAATAACAAAAACACAAGCACAATAACAAAAAACATGAAAAAACACAAAAAATCACAAAACAACAAAAACACAAGAACAACAAAAAAATAACACAAAAACACACACACACACACACACACCTCAAAAACTAAACAAAAAAAGATAAAATAAAAGATAAAAAAATTGAACACAACAATAACCTTTCTAGACCAAAAGACTTTTAAGACAAGAATCAATATAGGAAACAAAATAAATATTAGTTTGAGCTAGTGAACTAAAATACCCTAACCGAATAAAAAAGAAGCAAAAATAAAGCAAGAAGAAACTAGAGCCATCCAAAGAAATTATAGAAAGAAGAGGCTCCCTTATTTGCGAAGCCCACCATTTAGGAGGGTGGTCGTAGCAAGTAATATCACCTTTTTCCAAAGCCCAATTAGCTAAAGCATAAACACTCTTGTTCTGATCTCTAACCACATGATTGTAATCAACTTTCAAAAATCCCATCTGGATTAACTCGATCTTCTCAATAATTCTTTTTATTCTCCAATCAACCTTATGATTTTTAGAATGAGTCTTCAAAATATTAATCATGAGTTGAGATTCAGACTCAACTAGCACATTTTCTCATTAGTAGCCTCTTGAAGGCCTCTAAGAATACCATACCCCTCAACAAGGTTATTGGATAAATACCCAATTTCTCAGCAAAAGTAAAAACCAGGGAGCCATATAAAAGTCTACGAATCCCTTCTGCACTAGATTTTCCAAGGTTCACTCTAGAAGCTCCATCAGTATTGACTTTTCCAAAATCTTTAGGAGAAGGTTGCCAATTCCTTGTTCTATCCATCTTGCAATTACTCACATTCCCTCTAAGTTGGTTGCCCTTTACCTAGTCTTTTTTAGTGAAGCATATTTAATGTTTATTTGTTTTTCTTGAAAACATAAATTTCATTTCTCTTCTTCATTTCTTTTTGACAATTCATGTTTTTATATTTCTGTTTTTTTGATCATTTGGTTTTCTTTTTGCTTACTTTTTCCTATCCATGTTGCACTAAAAAAATTACTCTTAAATTTACAAAATCAAAAATTTAAATCCTTTGGAGTAGAAAATCTTATTTCTCCAAGATTTAAATTAAAATATATATTTTTAGAATTTTAATTGCAAACTTCAAAATATCAAATTTTAAAAATATTAAATTTTTTTTAAAAATTGGGAATAGAAATCCTTATAACTCCCTAAATTAAATAATAATTTTCAAAAATCTCTAATTTTTTTTTTTTATATAGTTTTCAAATTATTAACTTGTGTTATAACTCCTAAAAAATACTTTTTATTTTATTTTTTAAATTTTTCATTTTTGAAACGAATATTTAAAAAGCTTTTAACTACCTTATATATATCCAATTAGAAAGCACAAACCCCTTCTTAATTTTGTCTTTTACTTATTTTTTTAATATTTCTACAATTCCAAAACAAAATTGATCCACTCAATATTGCATGCACTTAGCCAACTTATATGCATCTAAGTTTTAATTTTTCTTTTAAATTCTTCACCCTTATATCTCCCATGGACTCACCTATTATGAATGAGGTTTCTTATATATCAAAAAGAAATAATGATTTTAAATTTATTTATAATAAAATAAAAATGTGTAAACGTTTGAGTCTTCAAACTTGCCTAAAAAAATATTATCTCATCTTTATATTGGAAAATATATATTTTAATTTTATTTAAATAAAAATAATAATAATAAACTGATATCTACTTAAAGTTAGCAGTTCCAGTCCAAAACTCCTTTGGAGTACCCTGCAGAATAATAAAAATATGTAAACGTTTGAAACTTCAATTACAAAATGCCATCTCAAGTCTATTTTAATAAAATAAAAATGTGTAAAATTTGAGTCCTCAAACTTGCTTATGAAATATCATCTCAGCTCAATAATTTCTGTGAAGAACAATGCAATAGGCATTGTGGGCCCAAACTGTATGTGAGAGAACCGTGAGCATTTGGAGTGAATATTCGAGCCATCTGATCTGTCATCCGATGGTGTCTGTTCCTCCCTGAACTTTCATTGTATAGATTTGTGTATACTCAGATAATTTTTTGATGTAATGGTTAAGTATATTATTATATTTTATATTTATAAGATTAAATTTATATAAAAGTAAGTATTAAATAAAAATTTTATTTTATTTTATTATTGAAAATATTAATTAGTTTTTTACTTTATGGTTTGTGTCATTATAAATTGTTATCATAAATAAAATAAGGCAGAAAATTTTGGTTTAAAGTTACATTTAATAATGTAAAAACATAAATTATCTCGGTAATGCTAGAATGCACTTTTGCCCACATAACATCGTTACTTTAATAACTATGAACTATCAAAGACATCGATAGATAAATTTCCTTTTTTTCGTCACGGATGACTTTAAATTTAAAAAAAAGTTTACCATTAAAAGTTTATTCAACTTACCATCCAATAAAATAACATCTTAATTATTTCTTAATTGTTGTTGTACAGTTCATCATCCAAATTTTTTTTAAAAAATTACCACTAAAAGTTTATTCAGATTACCATCCAACAAAATAACATCGTATATGCGCCCGTGGCAGAGTTGGTCAGGCGCCTTGGCAGATTGTAGGTTCAAATTTCACTATTTAGATTTTTAGGTGTAAATCAATTGATTTGACCACTATATTACGTAAGAGGTAGGTGTTTATAAGACAAATTATGTAAAGGGTAGGTGTAGACCAATTGATTTGATCAAACCTGTATGGGGGACATGGGGCATGTGTAGACCTATTGGTTTCACCAAACCCTGCAAGGGAAAATGTGTAGACTAATTGGTTTCACCAAACCCTATAAAGGACATGTGTAGACCAATTGGTTTGACCAAACCCGATGGCATGTGTAAACCAATTGGTTTGACTAAACCATGTAAGGGGCATGTGTAGATCAATTGGTTTGACCAAACCGTGTAAGGGGTAGGTGTAAACCAATTGGTTTGACCAAACTGTGTAAGGGACATGTGTACCAATTGGTTTGACCAAATCGTGTAAGGGGGTTGAGGTTCAAGGTTCAAATCTTGGGCCTTGGACTGAAAGCTTGCCCCTTTCCCAATGCTTTTAAATGATTGTGACATGGTGACTATAGAGACGGATTGTGGGAAGATAGGTTTAAAATGATTGTGGTAGGGTGGTTATAAGGGCAAATGCGAAGATCTGATTACAAGGGTGGGTTGTGCAAAGATATATTTAAAATAATTGTAACATAATAATTATAGAAACGAATTATGCAAAAATCTTAATTATTTTAATAGCTATTGTACAGTTCGTCCACCATTTTATTTTCCAATAATTATTATCCTTTCCTTTACAGCTTTCCACAAAAATGGCAACTCAATCGTGATTATCCTTTTCTTTACAGCTTATCATCCATAAAATAACAACTCACCATCCAAAAAACATATGGCTATCGTATGCCCATAGTCCACAATATTCTCTACCTCTTCACTCTGTGAACAAGCAGTTTCTGTGGAGTGTTATAAGTCTTTTAGTGTTGTGACTAAGGTAACCAGCATTAGTAGCAGTTTCAGATAGTTTTCTTATATGCGCCCGTGGCAGAGTTGGTCGGGCGCCTTGTGCCAAGGTTCTGTGGGCAGATTGTAGGTTTAAATTTCATTTTTTAGATTTGAGGTGTAGATCAATTGATTTGACCACCATATTATGTAAGGGGTAGGTGTCTATAAGACAAATTATGTAAGGGGGCAGGTGTAGACCAATTGGTTTAACCAAACCTGTATGGGGGACATGCATGTGTAGACCTATTGGTTTCACCAAACCCTGTAAGGGAATATGTGTAGACTAATTGGTTTCACCAAACCCTATAAAGGACTTGTGTAGACCAATTGGTTTGACCAAACCCTGAAAGGGTGGCATGTCTAACCAATTGGTTTGACTAAACCATGTAAGGGGCATGTGTAGATCAATTGGTTTGATCAAACCGTGTAAGGGGTAGATGTAGACCAATTGGTTTGACCAAACTGTGTAAGGGACAGGTGTACCAATTGGTTTGATCAAATCGTGTAAGGGGGCTGAGGTTCAAGGTTCAAATCTTGGGCCTTGGACTGAACGCTTGTCCCTTTCCCAGTGCTTTCAAACGATTATGGGAAGATAGGTTTAAAATGATTGTGGTATGGTGGTTATAAGGGCAAACTATGCGAAGATCTGATTACAAGGGTGGACTGTACGAAGATATGTTTAAAATAATTGTAACATGATAAACGAATTACACAAATCTTAATTATTTTAATAGCTATTGTACAGTTCATCATCCACCATTTTATTTTCCAAATAATTATTATCCTTTCCTTTACAGCTTTCCACAAAAATGACAACTCAAAATGACAACTCAATCGTGATTATCCTTTTCTTTACAGCTTATCATCCATAAAATAACAACTCACCATAAAAATAAAAAAAACATATGGCTATCGTATGCCCATAGTCCACAATATTCTCTACCTCTTCACTCTGTGAACAAGCAGTTTCTGTGGAGTGTTATAAGTCTTTTAGTGTTGTGACTAAGGTAACCAGCATTAGTAGCAGTCTCAGATAGTTTTCTTGCCAGAGCCATTGCATTTTCTGCCTTGCAATTCCATTCTTACTATTTCATATAAGTCTGATATTATTAGCTATGGCAGCCATTGGAACTGAATTTGCAGGTGCTGCTCTTGAAAAAGTGGGTGAAATGGTTGTTAGACAAATAGCCAAAGAGGCATCCCTGGTGTGCAACTTCAGACGAGACTTTGAATGGTTGCAGAAGCAGCTTACACATGTGAGGAGATATCTACAAGATGCAGATACACAAAGCTCCCACAATGATTCCGCAAAACAATGGATCCAAGATGTCCGGGATATTGCCTTTCAGGCTGAGGATATCCTCCAAGAAAATGAAATTGAGAGTCTGTACAGACCTGATAGAACTGTCTATCAGTCATGCTGGTGCAGTTCTTATGAAATAGTCTTCCGTTACAATATGGGACGGAGGATTAGGAAGATCAAAGGCCGAATAAGGTCCATTGTTAAAGATGCACAGCAGATGAATCTTCTTTATGCTGCATCTTCTTTACATCAACAGCCTGCCTCAACAAGTACATCGCAAAGGGTATCGTGGACATCAAGTCTCCTAGAAGGCGATTCAAGACCCGTGGCTATAGATCACAAGATTGGTGAAATCCAGAACTTCTTAGGCCAGCCTGAAGTTCATGTTATTGCCGTTGTGGGCATGGGTGGCATCGGTAAGACATTTTTAGTGAAGCATCTCTATAACAAGGTAAAAGATACGTTTGAGAAATCCATATGGCTGTCTGTTTCTCAAACATATTCTCTTTTACAATTACAACATGATCTAGCTTTTAAACTAGATTTAAAGGATGCCATTATCTCTGGAGTGAGTTCGACGCAGCTGGTGGAGTTGATACATGCCCAATTGTTAACGACAACGTCTCTCATTGTTTTGGACGATGTATGGAGGGCAAGTCAGCAACATAACTTGATAGAAGGCCTTGGTCTTCCTGTTGGAAGCAACAACGAATGTAAAGTTGTGGTTACCACGCGGAACAGAGAAGTTTGCCGGTCCATGAATGCCCGCATATACCAGATGGAGCATTTTTCGGAGGAAGATAGTTGGGAATTGTTTTGTGCATATGCCTTCTTTGATGGACAGCAAAATACTCCACCAGCCCACCTAGAGCACATCGCTCGGGAGATTACAAAAGAATGTGCTAGGTTGCCGCTTGCCGTCAAAACTGTGGCATCATCTATGGCTGGCTTAACAATGTCTTCACAGTGGAAGGTAAAGTTACGTGAGTTACAAATGGCAATAGAAGGTAATCCCTACGATCCGATTATGCAAATCATAAAGTTGAGTTATGATAAGTTGCCTCCATCTTTGAAGCCTTGTTTTGCCTACTTTTCTTTCTTTCCTGAAGACGAAGAGATAGATTGTGAATATTTGGTATATCTCTGGATGGCGGAAGGATTCATCCCTCATGCAGATGTGGGATGGGATTATTTGCGTCAATTTGCAAATCTATGTCTTGTTGAAGTATGTGGAATGAGAGGTGTAAACTACAGGTGGTGTAAACTACATGATTTGGTTCTTGATCTCGCGGTTTCTATAGCTAAAGAAAATAGATGTGTATTTAGAATAAACGAAGCTTTCGGAAGATACAGTGGCTGCATGCGTGTTTTGTTAGGAAAGCAAGGCCTCTATGATGATGCCATTGCAGATAGCAATTTCTCTCGATCTCCATTTGTCCGCACTCTTTCATTGTTTAAGAATTCCAGTCTAAATAATATTCCAGCAAAATTGTTTAGCCAACTCAGAGTGCTGCGGGTGCTCGACTTGAGCCATACTTCCCTCTCCTCGTTGCCAGAAAGTGTTGGAAATTTAAAACTCCTTAGGGTTTTAAATTTATCTTACACAAAGATTAAGCAGGTACCAGAATGTGTTGCCAAGCTGAAGAGCCTCCGCTTTCTCGATGTTTATATGTGCGTATTGCTAGTTAGGGTACCTTCATGGATAGGCGAACTTCCGTGTCTGCAGCATCTCAATATACGTGGTGGTATAAAATTGAAGAATCATATTCACCCAAAGGGAATATCTAAGCTCCTCTCATTGCAGACACTCAGATCAGATTGTTTGAACCTGTCAATTGAAGAAAATGAGAATGAACTGTTAAAGCTAGAGTATATCGCCAATTTGACTGAGCTTCAAGAATTGCGGATAAAGGTGAAGCATCAAGTGGAAATGAGGATGTTGGAAGAGGGCATTCTTGCGCATTTGGTGCATATGCGGATTCTCGAAATCAAGAATAAGCTGAAGACTGCCAACTTAGCAGAGCAAATGCCTTTCCCTTTACCGGAGACTATCAAAGTTATGGAGCACCTCGAAGAACTCCTCCTTTACAACTTCGCTTTGCCAAGTTGGATACATGGTTTTGCAAATCTCAATTATCTTTATTTAAATAATTGCGATTGCAGTGACTATTCAGCACTGTCACTTGAAAGAATGCCCAACTTAATTTACCTGCAATGGATAGGTAATAAGAGGTGCAGAGAAATGCCGAAGGGGTTTGGAAAGTCGGGTGCCTTTCCGAAGCTCCGCTTTCTCCACATTGGTAGCTTCGATGTATTGGAAGAGTTTTGGGAGGAGTTGGAGGAGGGAGCCATGGCAGGCCTGGTGAGACTAACTATACACGACTGTCCCAAAATAAAGAATGTTCCACAAGGACTGGAGCGGTTGAAAAGTCTAAAGGTGTTGAAATTCTGGAGTTTAGGGACAGAAGAAGTTAGGCAGAGGTTGGAAGAAGGCGGGCAAGAGTGGAGAAAATTCAAAGTTAATAATCCCCAAGTCAGCATCATTAATCCTATTAATGCTAGTTTTAATTCCTGTTATATTAAGCCTTTTTATTTTGCTAATTGTAAAAAAAATTTAAACTAATTATTTTTTAAAATTATATATTGTCTGTTCAAAGGCTTTTAGTTTTACCCATTACTTTTGTTGCATATTTAAAATTTTAAAATAAATTTATAGATATGATATAAATGTAATTATATTTGTGTGTAAAATAAAATGTTTTTGTTTATTGTTTTTTTTTAATGAATTTTTTTTTATCTTAATTAAGATTAATCTTATAAAATAAGGTGGATGGAATTAGCACATCTCACAAATCATAAAAGTTGTTAGGTGGAGGATATCACATCACCTCAATAAAAATAGAGTCTAAAACACATTATTACATGCCACCCCGAGCAAACATTAAATAGACATCCCTAGACATAATCATTAAACAAAGATCAAGGAGTAGGACATAAGTTATCTTCCTCGGTGACACACTGCCAGCCACCATCCGAAGAGACTAGGGCAGTCCATCCTTCTTTTGCATTACTACCAACTAGAGTCTGTTGAGGAGGACCCTGGCTAACTTAGCTTGGAATTCTTGGTAGAATACATGTTGCTCGTAAGTTGCAACCTCTTTTGCCTCTGTGACAACTCCTCCTTTCCTAGGCAAATGCTTGGTAGAATACATGTTACGCATAAGTTGTGGCCTCTGCTGCCTTTGATAGTCATACCTGAACAAACTCTATGCTTCAAGCATTGGGTTTTGGTTAGTTTTTCATCAAAGAAATTCACATAAGGACTTGTCTGAATTCATAATATCTATGACATCCTTAGAATCACCTAGGCCTCGAAGCAAACTGAAGGAATTAGCGTCTCCACTGAAATTACCCTTTCTCGAGGACAATTGGCAATGCTTGTCAAAGCACAGGCCCAAGCTGTCCCTCGAGGGGCTTCGATAATGATGAACTTTAAAAGCTTGTTCCTCCATAGCCATGGAGTATGTGGGCACCATCGATGAAAAAGTTGGCATGGTAGTGGGACAAGCCTCCGCAACAATCGAGGCCCAAAGAGAAGCTGAAAAATATGGCAGTTGAGTAACTACAGAAGTGATCGAAGCAGCATTCAGGATCCCTACAGCTTGCATGGTGGGTTGCATTTTAACGACAGTCGACGTGATGGTTTCAGAAGATTGCATAGAGCTAGTGGAGGTTTGCTTAACCTGGGTATCAATGGGCATAGTCTGAGTAGGTTGCATAGAGAGATTACCCTGATTTGATTGCTTAGAAGCACAATTTTTTTAGGTAGTAACTATTTTCCAAACACCTTGGCATTTTTAGGCCTTGTAAGACTGAGCTACCAGAGCAGTCGAAGGGGGTTGGGTTTGTTTGAACTTCCACTTCATCATTGGGTAATCTTGGATCTTGTGAGTAGTAGACTGGAAAATATAACAAGTATTCGGTAAATTGATATAGGTGATACGTTACCTACTGGAGGTATCACCAATATGGATATCTATAAAATCTGATAGGTCTTCCCTCGAAAAGTTCATGTCTTGATCCCGTTTGGTAGGGCGAACTGAGAAAAACCATTTAGGCTCAAGACATATAAACTTTCTAAGAGAAGATATGAGCATTTGCAAAAACCCCAAAAGGAAAAAGTTAACCCATGAACTCAATCCACACAATAACTTCCAACTCAACTTGATCATTGGCTGTGAAGTCACGAGTGTAAGATTGCAAAATTAATAGAGAATTTCTCACCGTCCAGGGACCTTTGGCTAACACTTTTTGAGCTTGAGCAAAAGTAGGGAAGCAAAAAATAAAATAACCCTTGGTGATATTTTAAACATTCTCAAATATCACACCATGCAAACCCTAAACTTGTTGCACCCAGGACCTAATGAGGATATCATTGGAAATTTGACCCAAGAAATACTTGACAAGGGTATGTGACTCAAACTAGTGACAAGCATTATGAAACTCATGCAAGGGAATGGAAACAACATGGATAGTACTCTTACCTTGTGAAACACTTTTAGGAAAAACTTTCTCGGGTGCTTCCCTAGCGCCATTGCTCTCCCCAGCCGTCTCAATAGCAACTGAGTTAGCCATTTACGAATGATGACAGACCCAAATCCTAGTAGTGTAATTGTTCTTCATCAAACACTAGGAGAGCAGTTTTTCATAATATTTTAAATATTTTTAAAACAAATAGATTAAGAAGTGTATATTAGATATACTTTTTATTTTAAAATCTATTTTATAAATGTTGAGCTATATAATAGATAATACAAAAATTAATATTTTTTTGTAATTTTTTATAAAATTATTATTTTAAAATTTTGAATTAGCCTTCAAGTATTCTAAAAAGGACTATATTCTATCTCACATCATAAACATTAAATAAATATATATTTTTATGTTATTTTTTATATATCAATACATTAATTTTAATGATAATTTAAGAGATTTCTTTCTCTCATTGTAAATTATAAATTGAGTTTGGTCGTTATAAAATAATGAATTTAAAAAATGCATATTTGTAAAGTAATAAACTTATTTTGATATTTTTCATGTAAAATTTATGTCCTCCCACATATTTTTCATGCAAAGAGTATATTTTTTTGATGAATTTAATGCCTACTATGTTTTTCTTTACATTGTTACGTAATAAAATATCTATTAATAACTTATTTTTGGATGTGTCTCAAGGCAAGTGGATACCTTGAAAATCCTGTACTCAAATTTTTTTATTAGAGATATAACAAACATTATGAGTTTGACTTAATTATACACCATTTTAGTAATCTTTATTAATTTAGAGCATTTATTTTTCATAATCCTATCAAATCAATTTACAAGGTGTTAGAAATGTGACAAAAATGTGAGAGTACAAAACTTGTAAATTTAATGATTTTCAATCCCATAATTCAAGTTTAAATTCAGCACCTACAACCATAATCATATAAGGTTATGAATTTGACACATAGTGCTAATGATCTTACATTGTATGAAATCCATTTTCAAGTTATAATAAATATTTGGGATAACAAGTCCATTAACAAATTATGTATAAATAAATAATTAGAATATAAATACCTCATGTTCTTTCAATTGCTTATTTTATCGCCCGATTAGTTACAAATATCTTGCATAAATATATATCCTTCTAAAGGATATTTTAAACTACCTCATTCTGATAACATAAAGACATATCAACCACAAAAATAAGTGAGATTAATATAAAAGTTATAGTATATTAATTATTATAATTAAGTGAAATCCAAATTCTATTTAATTTGGTTTGGATCAAACACCTTACCCAAATTGCTTTCTTCTCATGGCTTACCATTCAGAATAAAATTTTGATAGTTGATAACCATATTAAAAGAGGGATCATTATCCCTAATAGATGTTTTTTATGCTTATCTAATTGAGATTCCTCCCATTTTTTTTCTCAACTGTCCATACTCCATTTCCATCCTTGATAATCTATTCAAAAACTTCCAAATTTGTTGGGTAAAACCTCCTTCCATTGTGGAGTTGTTCATGCAGTGGCCTCACCCTTTCCATCGTCCCAAACTAAGCTCAATTTAGAAATTATGTTTATATAATTTCCTTTGGAAAATTTGATTAGAAAGGAATCAGAGAGTGTTTTCAAATATTTCCAAGGATACTTCATCTCTAACCAATATAATTATTTCCTATGCCAAAGAGAATACCTCCATCATACCTAATGATCTAAAGCCCTATTCCAAATCTGAAACTGTCATTCTTCAATATTCAAACATTTCCTTGGACATGATAGCTTCTCAACCCAGTCCTATAAGTAATATCAAATGGTGCCCTCCACCCCAGGGATGGGTCAAATTGAATTTTTATGGAGCAATAAAATATAATCTATGCAAAGTAGGGGCACAAGGCATAATCAGAGATCATAGAGGAAATTTTATTTTGGCCTTTGTTGAATATCTTGGTGAACAATCCAATCATATGGCCGAAGTAAAAGCATTAGGGAGGGATATTGCATTAATAAAACATATCCCAAGTAGAATTATCATTGAAAGGAATTCTCTCAATATCATTAACTACATGAAAATATCTAGAAGATCATCTTGGAAAGTTGGAAGTTGCATTGAAGAGGCCAGGAAACTTGTCACTCATCAACAAGAAGTTATTTTCCAACTTGCATACAAGGAAGTAAATAAGGTTGTAGATAATTTGACAAACATTGGAGTAGATGGTCTAGGTCTTCTGACTTGGACATATATATTACCACAAAAGATTCATTTGGAGAATTATTCAAGCAGATTAAAACCTAATTCACATCAAATCGGGTGATCCCTGTCGTGCATGGAAAGATCATTGATACGAGAATATTTTTTAGAGACATTACATTGAATATAGGCAAGGTGTGTTCCAATAATGAGACAATAGACTTGAGACTGTTGGGATTCATCATCTTTAAAAAAACTAGGCATTTTGGAAATGGTCATGTTGTTTTTCTGGTTTGTGCCCAAAGGGCTTTTTTGTTGTGTGATGGCTTTGTTGTTCTCCTTTTAGTAGTGAAGGAAGGTTCCCTTTCCTTTGTGTGATGTAGTGTTTACTATCGATGTAATAGGTGAAGAACTACCTGCTATACTAAGGGTTTTGTGTATTTCCTCTTGGGTTAAGGTTAAAGCCTGTTATTCCTCAGATTTTTGCTGTTGTAAAAGACATTTGGGAGCCTCATAATTTCTCGGCGTAATATAATACCTATTAACTTACCAAAAATGAAAAATTATTATAACTAAGTTTTTCATAAGACATTTGAGAATATTTTTAGTAGAACTCTATACAACATGAATATGATTGTACAACTTAAAAGGAGTTTTAAAATGCCATCTCAAAACATAAGTTAATGCAACATAGTTTATTTAGTTAAATGTACATGTATCTAGACATCATCAACAAATCATGTATGCAATAAATATTAATTCTTTTAATGGGCTTATTATAAATCAAACTTTGTAAGTTCCTTACATAGAAATATATTTCTCTATAATTTGTTACAAGCTTATATTCTACATTTTGTTGTGTAAAAAATTTCATCATGGACAACAAAACAAGTTTGAAGTATTTTTTATAAGAACCATGTGTTCAAGTCAATGCAAATATCTTTCAGTGTAGCAATTTTACTAATTATAACTTATAATTGTTAAAGTATTTTTGAGTTGAGGTTAAGATTTTTTATATTGCTTATTATTTTATTAAATATTTAATAATGTCTAACATCAAAGTTGAATTTATCATTAAAATACATATACAATTATTATATTATAATACTTTTATGGATTCTAGAGAAAATTAGAAAAAACAAGAAAAGCATTTGATGCCATCAAATATTATACAGATGTTGATTACCTCAATAAGAATTATACAATAGGATTCTAAATCTAAACATAACTTATTTTTATGCAATTAAAAATTGACAACTAAGCACGAGCAAATAATTTTTTTGTTCTGTTTTGGTTTTATAGTTTGAAGGTTTAAAAAATGAGATTTTTTATTTCTATTTAGTTTGTTTTACTTAAAATTATCTCCATTAGAATGATATTTATTAAACTATCCATATTTTTGTAAATGGTATTATCAATTTCTAACACTAAGAAAATAATTCCAATGTAACTTTACCATAATGCAATTGAGTGATAAGGGCATAAAAAATCTAATGTACTCTAAGAAAATATGTAATCCTTCTATACTTAAAAAATAAGGTAACTTATGAGGTATTAGATCTATAAATATACCTTAGAATTATACAACTAGGAAAAACTCAATTTACCATAAGCTTGATCAAATAGTTTAAACACAAAGAGATACACAATTAAAGTAAGAATATAAAATGCAAAATATTTCTTGTTTAAAAAATGGCTCTTATATAATCAATGACCATGCTAACTTGGTCCCGAGTTTAATTTTAGTCTGTTATCCAGTAAAAGTTTTAAATGTTGCATCAAGAATATATTTGCAAAATATTCTTACAGTTGTATATTAAGTCCTCAAATACTCTTCTCAAATGAAAATCAAATTAAGATTCTATCAAGAACACTTGAAATTTTTTAATTATTAATAAAACTTAATCAAGTAGGTGAAATGCATTAAATTTAACTTTTATTAACATTTTTATGAAAATAATATAATTTAGTTCGTTGTAGGTGTAAGTGCAACAAGAAAGATAGAATAATTCATCATTGTTCAATATCCTTGTACTGACCATCTATTTCCTAAATTACATGTGTTAATAAAAGAAGATAGACTAGACCTAGTGGATGCTTGTACATCATACTTGAGATTATTTTAAATTTAACATGGATTATGTGATAAAAGTGCTTTTCATATTAAAAATTTGATTGCATCAAAAAATTAAAAATGTCATAGTTAATACAAGAAATCTCAAAATTCTTTCAACTTGACTAAGTTACATTTTTTTAAAGGATACAATTTTTTTATAGTAAATATTTATTTACAATATGGAATATGGATTTCAATCCAATTAATTTTAGTTATAAACTTATAATGAATACCATTATTGTGTTATTACGATATTACAAAAAACAACATAGTGGTATTATAATAAAAATTTTGGCAAGCAATATATTGCCTAACAAGATTTGATCTTTGTTCTTTACCTTGAAAGTCAACATATTTAATGAGTTAATCTTATGCCATTATATTAAATGTTGAGGTTAACCTATGGGATTTGAATCTTGTTAATGGTGTGAAAATCCACTTCCAACCACTTGTTCTAAATCTCATGGACCACTAAAAATGATATTTTTTTTATAATTTGGAATAAGAGGCTTTGAAAGGGTCCTTGAACCTTTTATATTACATCCATGAAGAAAGATAACGGAAGTACAAAATAGAGCCAATATAATAACCTTCCAAGTTCAACCTTAGAAAGGAAAACTAGATGGAGAACTCAAGAGAAACAAAAGAGAAGATAACTACATAACATATAACAACTGAAAAATCCAACAAGGGATGCAATAAAAACCCACTAAATATCATTAATTCAAGTCATCCTAGTCTATTCCAAAAGAGGACCTTGGAAAAATAAATTAAAAATATAGATTAAAAGGTTTTCCAAGAACAAACCTTTTTCATTGCACTTGATAATAGGAACAAGAACTGGTAGATGGAAGACACAACAAAATATTTTGGGAAGAATCAAATAGGGGTTCACGAAACCACTCTTTTCTTGAGAAACAAGAAGAACCGAGAAATATGCATTGCATAGAATTTGCTTCTACATCAACTTTAGAAGTTTGAATTATTTCTTGAGGAATTGTTTTTCCAAATAGTAAGGGGATCTTGACAGAGTCCTAAATTTACCATAGAATCACTTTATTTCCTTCACAATAAACATGCTTGAATTGAAAATTTTCTAGGAGGTTTAATTTTTGTTTGGCCTCTTCTAAAAATCTACAATGTTCCAAGTGGGGGTTTTCAATAACTATAGAAACCAATAAGATAAGTAGAACAATAAGGAACAAGATCGAACCATAGGATCTAGTAAGAATGGGATCCCTAGGATCCTAACCAAATTTTAATAAAATAAGTCTAATAGAATGGAGATCCCGAGGAGAAACTTGATATTTACCTAAAACACCCAGATTCAATTCAAGAAAAAAAAAAATTATAAAGAAGGTTTTCTCACCAAAGCCAAGAAACACAAGCCCAAGGATAAACCTTGGATTTTCTTAGTTGCCAATATGTAGTTCAAATTAAGATCAAATAATATCAAGCAAATTTTCCCATTAGAAACTCAAATCCACTTTAAGGAAATTCAAAAAACCAATTTAAAAACTTTTCCACCCAAGCTAGGAAACAAACTCCTACTCCAAAAAAAAAATACATTTTGAAATTTTTCTACCCAAGCTATGGGGGAAATGGATTCTTTGCAATCCTCTACAACCCTGCCAACACTCGCTTCAAATTTGAATCAAGAAAATATTGGGGAATCCTTAATTCCAAGTACAATAGGATTATTTCCAAAAGCAAAGTATTAGGGAAAACCAGTGAAGGCAAATCTAGATCCACAAACTCTAGATCACCCAAAACCAACACCATATGATAGAGAATCACAAAAGCCATAAACCCTAGGACACCACAGGTAAATCAAAATTGCCTAAATTTTGTTGGCTCATGTAACCCAAAAAATCCTTTTAACCTGAGATGGGGGATCAAAAATACATTACAATAAGATGGTTGAAGATTAACAAATGAACCACCAATGGGGCAACTAAATAGGAAACTTTAAAACTACAAAATATGGATCTAAACCATCCATACCAACTACTACAAATAAAGAAAAAAACCTTGAGTGTTCACATTATTAAGCAAAATATTTGTGGAACCAAAAGAAAGACCCTTCACTATTGGAATTCTTCTAATCTCTCCCTTAACAATTTGAGTCTTTTCCCAACCTAACACATAGACCTCAGAAAGTAATGCTTGCCATAGAATCATAGAGGTTACAATATTAACCCTATTCTTTAGAAAATACACACCAGGACCAGCCATAAAACTCTTAAAATCCAGCACTCTCCTGCTCACCTCTACCTTAGCAATTTGAGTCTTTTCCCAACCTAGCACAAATGCCTTGGGAGAGAGTGTCTACCATATAAATTTAGAGACCATGAGATGAACCTCATTCTCTTGTAAAAACACACTAGAACCAACCATAAAACCTTTAAAGGATACAACCCTGCTCATAATAGCAAATAGAATTTGCACCATATTTTGAACCAACACAAAGGTCACTAAAAGGAAAGCCCACATGAATAGCTTAGGATCCATTTTACTAGGAAAGAAATATCTAGGATCAACCATAGAAGCACCAATAGTCAAGATCTTGAAACATAAAAAAAACTAGGAAACACTCTTACAAAAGGTCATCTTCCCCCAAATATCTAAACCCCTATTAAAAATAGCCAAAGGAAGAGCTTACTACCCAAGATAGGTAATATGCATAGGAAATCCATAAGAGATTCTTTAGGATCTGTAGAATTTAGGGGATCTAGATCCACCCCAATCCTAGTCAAAACCAATCCCACCTCCACATAAAATCCAACACTGCTCCCTCTCCCTCTCCCCTTGCCATTGAACCTATAAAAATATGGTAGTTTTGGGTGCATATAAATGTATCAATACTAGAAGGGACTACGAGGATTAACAAAATACATGCTAAGATAGAGTTAAAAAAAGTATTTACAAGTTCACATACTTTTCAAAACATATTATAATCTTAATTTGTTGGAGGTATTACATTATTTGGTACCTTGTAAATATTTAGTTTAGATTATCTTTAATATTTGAGTTTATAGTATGTGTCTTGTAAACAAATGTATGAGGTGCATTTTTAGTAAGTGTGAGTTATGTGAATGATGTGTCATATTTAGAAGTAATGAGTTATGTGCAATTATGAGAGACTTTATATTTATATAATATGTGGGCTTTATTTTTATGTAAAATAAAAATATGAAGAGTTGGATCTGTCATGAGTTTGAGGAGATGAAGAGTTTATGTAAGTCAAGAGCCATGTGCATATGAAGAATATTATGTAAGTATATATTGAAGATAAATATTTATAGCACATATCAAAGAAGCATTGCATTTATGCATTTCTTATAATAGATGTATTTTCAATAAATATTTTATTTTGTTATCATATAATATTTTTTTTTGAATGATTGCTTGATATTGTGAGATATTATTTGATCCTAGAGATTATTATCCTATGATAATAATTATAATTTGCTAATAGTGGTATCAAAGTCATTTAATATGTTCTTAGACAAAGCCACATTGGTACTTAGTGAGAGCCATGTTAGACATCCATGATAGAGAGGAGATAAGTGTTGAAAGAAGGTGATTAGTAACATTGAAAGAGAAAGGAGAAGAGTAGTATAGAGTAGCATTGGAAGAAGAATAATAGTAGAAAGTAGAGATAAGCATTGAGGTGAAGAGATGACTAAGTTGCAATGGAAATTTGAGAGGATAATATTGAAGAAGGAATATTGAATAGCCAATAAAAGGAGACTAATTTGACATGAATGTTGGAAGTATGTTAGATAGATGAGATAGTTTAGATGAGCATACCAAATAGAAAAATATTCATAGTATGCAAAGGATGATTAGATTGGAGAGAAGAAGGTCAAAATAGATATTTAAAATAGTTGTAGAAGTATTATAAGGAATGTAGACAAGTGTATATGTTTTTACGAATTCAATCCAATAAACCACATACAATTGTAGATAAAAGAATTTGAGTTTGTCTAATAATTTTTGAAGAGGAGCATTGGAGGAGAGTGTTGGAATAGTCTATGAGAGGAATGATACAAATAGACTATCTATGTGGGATAGTAGCCCATATAGAGAAGTAAGTTGAACTTGAAAAAGACATCAATAAAATTGAAGAAGAGCACTAGGTTAGAGAACCAAGAATAGAGATGAGTTTCATTGAGAAGGGTGCAAAGAACTTACCATGTAGAGTAATTCCTTTGAAGCATATAATAGATTTCTAACCAAATGTGTAGTAATTATCAAGGTGGAGAAAACATTGGAAGGTTAACTGCATGAATGAGTCACACTAATACAAAGGATAAGTGATATTTATTTGTGTTGACAACATGTTTAAATGTAGAGGTTAAGATAACACCATTTATTAAAGGTATATTTTAACCTTTGAGATATTTGAATATTCAGGTGCATATTTTATTTGAGGAAGAATTGTTTATTTGAATAAAAGTGGATTAATTTACATTTGAGAGATATACAAAGGTGAAGAATAAGTAAATTGAAAAAGTGAAGAAGAATGAAATGAACAATGTTTTCTTTTAAATGAGTTGAGTTTATGGTTTTTCTTTCAAACTTAACTGTAATTATAAATAATAATATTTCAAAAGATTCTAAATATGATAAAGATGAAAAATTTTAGTAAATATTACAATTAATTGCTCTAAATATGTAATCAATGTCCTTTTCATTAATTATTTCATAGATTTTATTATATGAGGATTAAACTAATTTCACCTATATTACATCTATTCCAAGGAATCATGACATTACATCTAGTGTTGTCACCCAAATTAGATAGCTTTTTAGATTACGTGGACCTCTGAGTGGAACCCACATATTCATCTCCTTTTCCCATCAATGTGTTAGTCAATATCAACTCACCTGCGTAGTCTTGTGCAAGGTTAGGAATCACCATATGAAGATAATTTTTATCATTATGCTGAGTTTCGTCATGCACAAGTATCGATCCATATCCATAAATGATCGATTAATGGGTAAGATTATCAATGACACCACAACCATCAGTGGTCATTTTTGGAGCACCTTATCACACAATCATCAACAAGAAGATCTTTGGCCAAAGCCCACCTATCTAAAATTTCATAGTTTAGGCCTATGCACGCTTAGGAATCACCATTGGAAGACAATACTTTACGGTGTGTTGAGTTCCCACATGCACAATAATTGACCCACAACTGTTAATGATCACTTAGCTAGTAGGATTTCTTGTGGCACCTTGACTATTAGTGGTCATATTTAGAGCACCTCTATCCAAAATCATTTCCAAGAAACTCCTAAGGCCAATCCCACCATCATTCCACTTGTCTTTACTAAAAACTTTAGAATGATTTTTAAAGTTATCCTTCACATCATTGGTCATGATTTTCCCAAGTTAGACTTGGCACATGAGCCTATGCTCTCTTGATTAGAGGCAATCCATAAATGATTATGGAGTGTGGTAATCTCTAGAAATGTAAACATGTATATTCAAGAAGCTTCTATATGCTTGGCTTCTAGTGTACATTTTAAATTCACCTATTGGAATAGACATGGCCATTTCAAGAAAAAATCTCTAGTCTTGTTGAGCTCAAAAAACCATTGTATCCTATGTTGGTAGTCCAATGGACCATCCCTCTATTTTGGGCCATGGGATCCCTCTAAAGGATACCATGAGTGAAAAAGAAGCTAGGGATAAAGCTTCAGTTGATACTACCAAAGCCATGAAGAAGCTAAGTTTTGACTCTAATTGTAGTGAGACTCCTCCTCCTATAAAAAATGAACCTCATTGTCAATCTTCCAAGGGTAAGACTATTGGTGGGAAATAAAAGACCCCTATCATTATTGAACAAGATCAGGAGGCTTCAAGAGATTCACTCGTGAAGATAAACAATCCAAATATTGAAGGGAAACCTACTCAATCATCCTCCCAAAAGGGAGTTGACTCTTTGAGTGGGCCTTCAAGTTGCATCTAGTAGAGGTCTAACTCACCTCTTATTAGCCTAGAATAAACCCTGAATTCTATGGCTAGAGCATCCAACATGACCTGGAATCTCCTTTAGCATGCTACCAAGACTGCCAATGACATCAAAATCCATAAGGATGAATAAACTTATGTTTTTGACGAAGAGCAAGACCCAACCAAGGTGTCTGACTAGTTGTGCTTTCCTCGACCATTTATTTTTTATCATCCTCTACGGGTCCTCTGGTCCCTATTTTTCTAATCCTATGACCTCCCTTGCTTCTCTTGCTAGTGTCTCTAAAATATGTCCTCCTTTAGGTTGGTGCCTTTCATTAAAAAATAGATTACATCATTTTATTACATACTAATAAACCTTCATGGGTACATATTTATATTAGGATTATATTAGGAGATAAATATTTTATTAGAGTAATTTAATAAATTCACAAGTGTTAAAATGTGCAATGATGTGATTTTGCATGTATTCCAAATGTACATGAGTCTTAGGGTTGAGTAAGAGGTAAGGAATCTATCCTCCTATATAAAGGCATCATTGTGAGTGTTTGAAAGAGGATTTTGGAGTGCATAGATTAGAGTATTAGTATTAGCTCCATTTTTTTAATACGGAGTGGTTGTAAACTCTATTAGAGGAGCATTATTAATTTTATGAGCTTTCTTATATGAGCATTTCTAGAGCATTGTATCAAGTTTTCTATCATATTATCATGCATGTTTATTTGTCATTATCATAGTTATAACATTGCATGCTTAAGGATCCAAAATCTAATAGTGGTATCAGAGCCCCGATGGATCAAAGAAAAACAACAAGTGATCACCATTATTATTATTGAGTATTTGAAAACTAGATCAGCCATTATGCGTCATTGCATGCAAACACCATCACAATATATATTTTATAGAAGAAGATCTAGGTAGAACAATAGGAAGTAGAGAAATCCACATGAGTGATTGAGAGGAGATTGTAAATCTCACTTTTAGATTTCTAAAATTTATTGGCTAGAGTTTTTCCTTAAATTTAAAAAAACTTGTGAAGACTAGAACTCAACATTGCATCCACTAGATTGGCAATCCAACTAGTGAAGATTATTCTCTATAGAGATTAAGAAGTTTTTTATTATCATTTCTAATATTTTACTGCATAAGAGAAGAGATTCAGAAAATTTATGGGATTACTATCATCTATGGTGTTCTTGTTGTAGAAAATTAACTCTCACACACTGGGAAACTTCCTACAATAGATAGAGAAGAACTTCATCTTTGTTTCCTAAAATTTGATGTACTTTTCTCATGTAGGGATTAATTATTTGTTGTAGAAAAATAAAGATTGAAGATTTGGAGGACTAAGGAGAAAGGTCTCATTGAGAGATTTGTGGATTGAAGACTCCTAGTTGAAAGTTTGAGGAGATATCTAGTGGCCAAGGAAGATAGATTGAAGATTGTAAATATAGGAAGGAGGTCTTAGAAAGAAGACTCCATTTAATGAATAAGAGACTCAAGGAGAAAATTACTAGTGAATATTGGAGATTGGTGATCTCCATTGAAGATTGAAAACTTCACATTGAAGAAGAGGTCCATAGAAGGCCCTATTGAAGAACTTTCATAGTGGAATATTGAGTATTTATAAGAACTAACAAAATTTCTATTGCAAATTTTTGTAGCAACAGATTTAGGAGATCCTAAAAGAAGATCTCACTATAAATATTCCATATTTGAAGATTGAAAAATCCAAGGAAGGTCTTATTTAAGGTTTTTAAGCTACAATATTAAAGACCTTGGAGAGGTCTCAAATAGAAACAAGAAGTATTGGTGAGCCTCATTGAAGGAGTTCCTATAAGAACCCATTGGAGAAATTAGTACGAAGGGAGAATCTCATGATAGCTAAGGAATTGGGATAAATTTTGCCATCTGAAAACAATACCAAAGGAAAAGTTTTGGCAAGAAGACTCTCAAATTTGAAGGTAGTTTGCAATAGATCTCAAGATTATCATATTGTTTGAGGAGGATATCTAGTTTGAAGTTAGAATTTAGCAAGATAAAGGAGATAGAAAGACCACCAAATATGAGAGATTTTGGGACCATCATTGAAGGTATATTGAGTGAACATATCATCTACTATTTGGAGGAGTATCCTATCAAATTTTTGGGATTCAAGGACAACATTTCATTGAAGGTATTGACTACTTTACAATATAATTTTTTTTAGATTTAAGGATAGAAAAAGGTAGCAATTTTGGCAGCGTTAGTAGCTTCTAAATATCATATTTCAAATGTACATCCTAAAGGAGAATTTAAGCCACCAAGTTAAGTTTTGCACACAATGCTATCAAATGCTTTGTCTAATATTCAAAGTAATTCCTTTAACTTGAAGCAGTTTAGACATATTCTATCCAAAATTCATTTATCTCTGGAACATATAGAGAATGATGTACTCTATAAAAAACTCAATATGTTCTACTCAATCATTAAGTCTATTGCTTTCATAAATCTAATTTTTAATGTTTGCACATTCACTTTCAATATCACTCAAAACCAATGCTCAAGAATTTTACTCATTCATTCAACCAATGAAGCACAACTTGCTTAGAAGCTCTAACCAAGTGTTTCACACTACTTCCAACAAAAACACAATATGGGCCTCAAACCCTAACTCATATAATTCTCAATATCTATCTCAACATTTCTATAAACATTCAACCATTAAGTATATATAACTCACTCAAATATTTCCAACAATGCTTATCAAACAATCCTTTTCACTCCACCTTATGTTTCACAATATTCAATCCAACAAACACTTCAAACAAAGGATGATGTGCCCATACCTTTTTCTTTGATGGAGATATATCTTCAAAACCTGTCTTATAATCAACCACTTTTTAATGTGCCACTTCACAAGTTAGATAGAAAATTTCTATTTCAAAATGTCCTCATAAGTTTCTTCAATGATCTCTAAAAATAATACTCTAGGGCTCTTCCTTAGTTTTCAAAGACATTAAAGCTCTCAAAATTCTCTCAATAATTTCCCTCTAATAAAGCACACTTTACAATCAAATAAAATCTCTTTTACACCTTTTATCTCCACACTTTCAAAATAGTTTTTCACTCCATTTCCATATAAAAAATAAAACATTACAATCATAAAAACCTTTCACAAACTTATCACTCCAAACTTAACAAATTTAAATAAATGATATTTAAAATTTACAAATTACAGCAAAAATATTTCACCTTATATCTCCTAAGTTTTCAAACCATAGGCCAAATTAATCATCCGCCAATATATACCATAGTCAACAATTAACAATGAAGCACATATATCATAAACCAACCATGTGCATACCTTAGACAACAAAAATTTAATTGCCTTCATCACGGACGGGAATCGACCCTTTGACCTCTACTCACAAAGTGCAGCGGTTCAACCGCTTGCACTAGCCAAGCGATTGAGGCTAAGAGTTAGCCTACTACCCTAAATACCTACCGCATTCACAAAAAACAATCAAACTGACACTGGGGGGAATAAAACCCCATACCTCCTTTGTGCCAACGACTTAGTGTAGGACCCACCTGCCACTTGGGCTACCAGCCCTTGGTGCTTGGAATTCTCTGCCACCTCCACTTTATTCCTTGCACTCGACGACAAATGAGAAACGTCCATGTTTCTCCTCTCTCCTCCATTTGACTTCATTCACATGCACTTCTTTTAAAATTCATTCACATCAACTTTATCACCAAGCATTCAAATTAATAACCTTTGATTTTGTTTCCTCCTTTTATATGCTCCAAGGTGGTATTTAAAACGTCGACAAAAATATTTTCCTCCAATGTAATTTTGAATTAGCCAAATTCAAAATTTAATTAATTAATTAATATAATATTTTAACCTTAGGTTAAATATTATATTATTTAATCTAGTATTAAATAATACTTTGGCATGGGATTTTCACCAAATATTTTCCATCCTTTTATTAAATCCTCTTGGCTTAATTATTATATATTTTTATTAAGTCCTCCTAGATTAATTATTATAATATTAAAATATTATAATATATCCTAATGGGGAACCAAAATCGCTCACGCAAAATTCTCAATTCTCATTCAATAAAATTGGAAAAATTTACAATAATGGCAAAAGTCTGCCAAATAAACTCCTTTATCCTGAAATATAGTTTATTTTTTTTATTACATTCCATAATGGCCCTCTCCTTTTGCCTTCACGTCTGCAACTCTGTCACAGCAGTTTTTCAACCCCTTGTGCATACCTTCGCTTCCCCTTTTAAAATCTCTAGCGTGACTCTCCATTTCCCTTTTCTGACCCTTCGTTTCATTTCCTGTGCCTCTTCATTGTCTTGGCTTTTGAAACGTCTTTCTTTTCAACTCTTGATCTTCGTCTGCTTTCATTGCACCCTGGTGCCACATGTTGTTCAGTGCTGCCACTGTAGACTCTGTCTTCTTGTCAACCAATGATGACGTTCGGTATACCCACCGCTCGATAATTTCCTCTGTAACGGCCCCTGTAACCGCCTGCCATTTTTATTTTCTTTAGTCAAAAAAATGCGACATGTCACGATATCGCGACACCTTTTCCCTCTTGCTCTTCCTCTTCTCTTTTAGTCGCGATAATGCGACATGTTGCGATATCGCAACACTTTTTCTCTCTTGTGCCCTCTCTCATCTTTGGTTACGAAAATGCGACATGTCGTGATATAGTGACACTTTTCCTCCCTTGCGCCTTCTCTCATCTTTTGGTCGTGAAAATGCAACATGTAGCGATATCGCGACACTTTTCTCCCTCGTGCCTTCTCTCCTCCGTTGGTCGCAAAAATGCGACATGTTGCAATATCACGACACTTTTTCTCCTTTGCGCCTTCTCTCGTCCTTTGGTCACGAAAATGTGACATGTCGTGATATCACAACACTTTTCTCTCTTGCGCCTCCTCTCATCTTCTGGTCACGAAAATGCGACATGTCGTGATATCATGACACTTTTCTCTCTTGTGCCTTCTCTCATCTTCTGGTCGTGAAAATGTGACATGTCGCGATATCGTGACACTTTTCTCTCTTGCACCTTCTCTCGTCTTCTGGTCGCGAAAATGCGACATGTCGCGATATCGTGACACTTTTCTTTCTCTTGCCTTCTCTCGTCTTCTGGTCGCGAAAATGCGACATGTCGCGATATCGCGACACTTTTCTCTCTCTCGCCTTCTCTCGTCTTTACGTCGCGAAAATGTGACATGTCGTGATATCACGACACTTTTTCTTCTTTGCCGACATGTCGTGATATCGCGACACTTTTTCTACTTTGCGGTATTTTGCCTTTCGTTGGATGCTCCTGCATCAGACAACCGGGGTGGATTGAGAAGTGACCTTCACTTCTGTACTATTCTATCACCTTCTTTTTAACTGGGGCTGTACAAGCTCTCCAAGCTTCAACAAAATCTGGGTCTGCAAGGTACAAACCCTTAAGTTCTTCAAACTCCACAACTTCCACTCTCATTGTTGTCAGCAAACTCTTTTCATCCATCTCCTTCAATGGCTTCAACTTGTGGTGCACTCCACCTTTCGTCAGAGAGTAAGTATTCGCATGCCCATCATACACCGCACGTCTATCAAATTGCCATGGCCTCCCCAACAACACATGGCAAGCATCCATAGGCAAAACATCACATAGGACCTCATCCTGGTATCTCCCAATATTGAACTTGACTAAGGACTGTTCACTGACCAATGCCCTATGGTCCTTCTGCAACCACGCAATCCGGTATGGATGTAGGTGTCTCCTCCTCTCTAGCTATAACTTAGTAACCATTTCTTTAGAGACCAAGTTATCAGTACTACCATTATCTATAATAACATTACAGACCTTACCTGAACATTTGCACCTTGTGCGAAATAGGCTCCTCCTCTGGTCTGGTCCTTTCTCCTCATTCAACAAGGTTCTCCTTGTGACCATAACTTCTCCTCTCTCTGCCTCCTCAAAATGTTTTGATTCAACACCTTCATCTGCTACAGCAGCTCTGGCATGACCCTCAGGTCTCCTATTCGTCCTCTCTTGGTGTTGGGGACACTCATATGCCCGATGTCCCTCTTCCCCACAATGGAAATAGGTTCCATGAAATCCTCCTCTTCCATATCTACCTCTTCCTCTTTGGTAGTTGTTCTGACCATGGGATCTGTAATCATTATCTCCCTTATGATCCTAACTACTGCTAGCTTCTTCTTTCTTCTCATCTCGTCCTCCATCTATTCTTCCACCAGTTCTTTCTCCATGACCTCTTCCTTTTTACTTACCCTAAAACCTTTTGTTCAGCTTCTCTTCAATTTTTAGAGCAAACTGGTAAACATCCTCAATGGTGTTCATCCTAACCAGACTCAACTCTTCTTGAATATTGGCTCTCAATCCATTGATGTAACGGGCTACCTTCTCCTTGTTAACCTCAGAATGGCCAATTCTGATTGAGATTTGGTAAAACTCCTCTGTATATTCTTTGACATATTTGTTTGACTGTCTCAAACTCTGCATTTTCCTCAACAGATCCAATTCGTAATCTATTGGAATAAACTACCTCTTCAACTTCTCTACCATTCGATCCCATATGGTTATCTTTTCCTTTTCGCTTCTATTTATTTCTAGTTGCACTTCTTTCCACCATATGCTAGCATGGCCTTTCAACTTCTTTTTTGCCAATTTGATCCGATCTGGATCTACAACCTCCTCATACTCAAAATATTCCTCCAAATCATTGATCCAATCAATCAACTCCTCTATATTGAGATTCCCAGAATATGTGGAGACATCAAACTTTGGCTTCTTCCCGATCCGATATATGGCCCTAACTAATCTAGCTTCTATAGGATCCATTGCTTCTTCTTCATCCGATGGATTATCAACCTCCCAAGCTTCATCTTCACTATGGTCTTCTCTCCTTGGCTCAACCCCTCTTCACAACTCCTCTTGTAGGGCTTGCACTTGCCTCTGCAAAGCTCTAAAATCTTCTTCAGGTACCATATTTATCCCACCACCATGGTTTCTTCATGGAGGTATTCTTCCTCACTCTCTTCTCACAAACCTTGACCACAGATCCTGGTGTAAACTGCCTCACGTTCGGTGATCTATTTACACACTCAAGAACCCTATGCTCTTCCATAGATCCTGGTGCAAACTGCCTCACTTTTGATGATCTGCTCACACACTCAAGCACTCCCACTCTTCCACAGATCCTGGTGCAAACTGCCTCACTTTCGATGATCTGCTCACACACTCAAGAACTCCCACTCTGATACCACTTGATGGGGAGCCAAAATCGCTCACGCCAAATTCTCAATTCTCATTCATTAAACTTGGAAAAATTTACAATAATGGTAGCAGTCTGCCAAATAAACTCCTTTATCCCAAAATATAGTTTATTTTTTTTTATTACATTACAGCATTTCCAACTCTGGAAGAAAAACAACCTAAACAGGTCCATAATGGCCCTCTCCTTTTGCCTTCACGTCTGCAACTCTGTCGTAGCATTTTTTTGACCCCTTGTGCATGCCTTCGCTTCCCCTTTTAAAATCTTTGACATGACTCTTCATTTCTCTTTTTTGACCTTTCATTTCATTTCCCATGCCTCTTCGTTTTCTTGGCTTTCGAAACGTCTTTCGTTCTGACTCTTGATCTTCGTCTGCTTTCATTGTACCCTATGTGCCACGTGTTGTTTAGTGCTGCCACTATAGACTTTGTCCGCCTGTCAACCAATGATGACATTCGGTATACCCACCGCTCGATAATTTCCTCTATAATGGCCCTTGTAACCGCCTACCCTTTTTCTTTTCTTTAGTCACAAAAATGTGACATGTCGCGATATCGCGACATCTTTTCCATATTGCTCTTCCTCTTCTCTTTTAGTTGCGATAATGCGACATGTCGCGATATCGTGACACTTTTTCTCTCCTGTGCCCTCTCTCGTCTTTGGTCGCAAAAATGTGACATGTCGCGATATCGCGACACTTTTCCTCCCTTGCGCCTTCTCTCATCTTTTGGTCACGAAAATGCAACATGTCACGATATTGCGACACTTTTCTCCCTCGCGCCTTCTCTCGTCCGTTGGTCACGAAAATGCGACATGTCACGATATCGCGACACTTTTCTCCTTTGCGCCTTCTCTCATCCTTTGGTCGCGAAAATGCGACATGTTGCGATATCACGACACTTTTCTCTCTTGCGCCTCCTCTCGTCTTCTGGTCTCAAAAATGTGACATGTCGTGATATCGCGACACTTTTCTCTCTTGTGCCTTCTCTCGTCTTCTGGTCGCAAAAATGCGACATGTCGTGATATCGCGACACTTTTTTCTCTTGCGCCTTCTCTCGTCTTCTGGTCGTGAAAATGCGACATGTTGTGATATCGTGACACTTTTCTTTCTCTCACCTTCTCTTGTCTTCTGGTCGTGAAAATGCGACATGTTGCGATATCACGACACTTTTCTCTCTCTCGCCTTCTCTCGTCTTTACATCACAAAAATGCGACATGTCGCGATATCGCGACACTTTTTCTACTTTGCGGTATTTTGCCTTTCGTTGGATGCTCCTGCATCATCTCCTTTTATCTCTAGAACCATGGGTGTAATCCTTTGTCTTAAACCTTGTTAGCCAATCCTTTTGGCTTATAATATAAAATATTATAACCAATCCTTTTACCACTTTGCTTGTACCAAAATGAGCTTACCTTGAACCAAACACTTGACATCAATGACAACATTATTACTCAAAATTTCCATCGTTGATGTCTTTTGGTGTCCTCAATGTAGATGGGCTTATTGCATGTGTACCATTGCTTGGGTGCTTGAAAATTTCCTTTGTACCAATTTGGACCTACAAAAATGGGTTTGTACATTTGGGGACCTATCATTAATTAGATCCCATATTTATGAGGATAAAATAACGTTAAAATAAAGGGAAACATGATAAAAACTAAAAGTAAAGTTGTAGAAACTATCAGGAAGTGATACTCACATGATTTGTAGCTATGAGGCTACTATAGAGCAGGTTGGCATGGCAGTGTGTGAACCTCTATCTTGGTTTTGTATGGTATTGTGTGAACCTTACTGTTGTTGACTGATTCTATGGATTTTTGTCTAAATTAGGTCCTAGTATTGTTGCTTGATGTATGATGGGTGCTAAAGTGATGGAGAATAGTCTGGAGTGCTTTTTACAGAGTTTTAATAAGTAATACAAAAGAGCAAGAGTTATTTCATGGTTAAAATGGCCATATATTTATAGAGTGGGTCAAGGCTTGGGGGGTGAGGTGTTCGTTGTGAGGTGCTATGAACCTTAGGTTGGATCTCAACCATGGTGAGGTTAAAAGGGTGGAGTAGAAGGTGATTCATTACTTCATATGCCTTGAAGAGGAATTTATAAATATCCTATGTGCACACATGTGTGAGCAAGGGTTGAGTTTAACCCTGATTAGGTAGATCCTATGTTATATTGTGATTAAGTTAAGAATATTTTAAATAACTTAACTATTATATCTTCAAGCATTCCTTCTGGTGCTACGATTTATCGATCAGCCAGTTGCAACACCATTGTGGTGGGTCTTAGGTTTGTGACATGTAGCCTCTGCATGGTATCCTGAGGCATCACATTGATGGTTGCATCGAGATCGACCAATGTATTGGTCAAGGAATATCCCTTGATTTTTACAATCAACACTGGGCTTCCTGGGTCTGCATACTTAGGATGACATGCCTTCGCCATCATTAAATCAGCCAACTTACCCTCGACATTGATAGTCTGGGTTACTTTCCATCCTGGCTTTCTTAAGCACATCTCCATTATCGCCTTCGTATATATCAGGATGTCTTTGATAGCATGAAAAAGTGGAATTGTCACTGTGAGATTTTTCAAGCTGGAAAGAATATCATACTCTGACGTTTCTTTTGTTCTTGTAGTAGGTTAGGAAATTAAGCCTTTGTTCTCTCAGCCACTTCTTCTTCCACCTCTTCTATAAGAGGTGTTTCTCCTACATCTACCTCCTCTTCTATCAGTGGAGGTATATCTACTCCTAGTTGTATACCTGATATGAGATAAATAGGACTACAACTAATATGGTACATCAGATACATCTCTCCTTCTACATTGTATACCGAATAATTTACTCTATTATTTGGATTCACTATGGGTTATGCAGGTAGCTGTGCAGGTCTCACTGTGGGTAAAGCTGGTAGGTTTTACTGGGGGTGAGCTGGCACTACGTTCTATGGAGTTGGATTCCATGGAGCATGGCCTCTCCACTATTGTCTAGAATATTGATATGGAATCAAGGGCTATTGGTTCAGAAATATTGCCCCAGGTGGTGATTGGACTAAGGTGATGACCCCCACCATCCCATGTTAGGTGGATGAGGTTGGCCTTGTGGCATGTAGGGTCCTCCCCTGTATGATGGTATTCCTGTTGGTGTATTCCCCACAGGGGGTTGTGGCCAACTCCTCTTATTGATAATAAAATAGGCTTCCATGATATCATCATCCTCCTTGATGCTCGGTAATTGTGGGCACAATCAGGTCTTATGATTTACTTTATAGACCGTGCATACTCTAACTTTGTTCTTCGAGCATGCGTTCTTTGCATGCTTCCCTCTACATTTTGGGTAGAAATAAGCCAATGTTGCTTCGTTTTCTTGCTTCTTTTTCTCCAACAATAGTGTGTCCATTTACAGTGCCAGAGACGAAAGCATCTCACTTTTCAAATCTTCTAGCATGTTGCCTATCTCTATTTTTGTGACTGAAGTAGTTGCTTTCATGGTTCTAGAAGTGGTCTTGCCTATCCTTCTTGAGTAGTTTCGGCATAATTTTTGGATATCTTCCATAGCATGTTGGTCTTGCCTATCCTATTATGATTTAGTTAGATGGAATTTTTTTGGGTATTGCAATTAATCTAGTAGATGTGCTTCCCCAAAAATGGTGCCAAAACATTGCAGGCCAAACACAGGTTAAATTTGATCCTATTTTGTCATTGCCCGTGCATTTAAATTGTCAACCCATGGAGCTTCGTAAAATTTAGAAGTGTCTCAAACAAGATCATTTCCAATACCCAATTTGAGATGATTCCATCTAATTCTATCATTAGGGGGTATAAAATATCAACAATTATTCATCCACACCACAATAATTTACATATGAATAATTAAATCCTTAGAAAGTAAATATTCATACATGCATAATTAACTAGACATGAAAATAATTCTACTATAGCAATGAAAATAACAATGTGAAAAGCAAACCTATTAAAGTAGGAAATTAGTTTAGGAAAGCACAAGTAAAAGGGAAGGAATACTGGCTTGGAGTGGGCCCATGCTCCAGCAGCTCCCTTCCAGCTGAACACACGAATAGGAACTCTCAAATTAATTATGATTGCAAAATCATTATTACAATACTTCTATCTCCTCAGAATGATAAATAAATTCTAGATATCTTTCTGGATGTCTATCAGAGAGGTCTATGTGTGTTTATATAGCACACACATAGATCTTCTGTTACAATGATATTACAATAGTAGTCCAGTCTAGACTAAATTGGGATAATCTAGTAACCACAATCGACATCTGCTAAAAATAGTTATCGTTCCTAATGATGGTGCATTCATTGATTGGTTCAAGTTGCTTGAGCTGGATCATGCTTTGCCTAACGTAGGTAAGACGTTCTTGTTCGTTGGTGCAATTTTCAAAATTGTCTTGTGTGATGTGGAACTAGAACTACACCAATCAAAACTACCCACGTCACTTTATTTGGTCAACTGGCAAAGAATGGAGGTGCCTTCCTCAAGTGCTTTGGTAGGCACCTTATTTATGTGGAAGGCGCATACTGATGTTGACTGCCTTCTTCATGCGGTGTTGGACACCTTTATGCGAAAGATTCCTTGCCTTTTATGGGGTGCCTTCCTTATGCGGAAGGTGCCTAAGTATGTTGAGCACCTTCTTTATATGGAAGGCACCTACCTTTTGTTGGTGCCTTCCTTAAAGAGGAAGGTGCCTACCTTCTCTTGATGCCTTCTTTGAAGAGGAAGGCACCTAACCACCATGCCTTGATCCTAGAAGAAATAGAGTGCTAGGTCCATGAAGGACCTCAAATGATCGAAATCTATCAAAACCAACTACATTTCCACATAAACACACTAAAATACACAAATTAGATAACACAATTCTATTAAATAATTACATAATAATTCATAAAAGTACACAGTTTCTATAATATTGCTCCATAATAATCAATGAAAATCATACAAAATATGAGCATTTTCGAGGCTCATCATCCCACCATGCCTAACATATGCTATGCCCTCATGGCATAAAACTATAGGTGGCTCTTCTTACTCATCATCATCATTTTCCTGTAGATCTGGCGGTACCTGCAGCCTACGATTATTTTTTTTGTGGACCAACATCGGGAGGTGCGGTCTTTCTTTTCCTACATGGAACTGTGGTGTTGAGGTGACCAACTTTTGTTGTCTACCTCTACTCAATCCATTGACTCTTCCTATTAGGGTTTTCCACCCCAGCTGTTACTGGAGGTGGTATAACTAAGGTAGTCCCTTCTGCCTAGAATGCAGCTTCTACAGCCTGCCATAGGTCAGCATCCTAGGGTCTGACAACTACATCCGCTATTTTACTACCTTAGATTTCTTAGGGAGGTACCTTCTTATAAAAAATGTGCCTACTCCTGGCATTAATTCATTTTTTTATATTTATTTGGGGGTTGACAGGGTACGTTTCTCGAGCCATAATTTTAGCATAGTATTACATGATTTTTGTGGCGGCATTATTTTTTAGAACTACATAATTTATGGAAAATTATATAAACATTTAACTTGAATTATGCATGTACCTGATTGGATGCTTTGCACATCATAGAAAATGGTGATTCGTCGATCTATGATACAAAGGATGTGTGTGTTGCATGTGCTAATTATTTTGGACTCATTGTTGCATTGTTTGAGGTTTCGATATCGAATACAGACTCATGATTGGCTTAAAAACTATTTTTCCATCATCCTTGGGGTGTGCGTGAGGATCCTGCCTCGTAACTCTGCAAGATTTTTGGTTGGGATGGATTTCCATCACGTGGGATGATGGTTGTAATCTAGTGCCACCCAATCATATTTTTATTTCATTTGAAGTGAGGCAAACATGAAATCAAAGTGCCAACTTTATGCAGAAGGTGTTTTTGGCACCTTCTCGATGCAGAAGGTACTTTTGAATGACTGGAACCTTCCTGAGGTGGAGGATGCTTTTGCTTGATGGCGCGTTCCTGCTACGAAAGAAACTTTGGAAGAATGGTGCCTTCCTACAACGAAAGACACTTTGGAAGAATGATGCCTTCCTGCTATGGAAGACACTTTTGAATGGATGCACCTTCTTGGAGTCGAAGGCGCCTTCATCATTTTTTTTTTCATGGTGCCTTCATGATGCGGAAGGCGCCTTCTCTCAATTTTTTTTTTTTAGGAAGAGCGACTGGCGCCTTATTTATAAGGAAGGAACCTTATTTATAAGGAAGGTGCCTTGCCTTAGCTTTGTACCTTCTTCAAAATGAAAAACATCCACCTTAGTTAGGCACCTTCTTTGAGGAGGGAGGCATCGTTCCTTAAGTGGAGAGTCTTCTTTGAAGATGAAGGCATTTTGCAAGGCATTTTTCTTAGCAGCCACATCGTGATCATTCGTGCAAGGGTGATCAAGCCTCCTCAGACCTACTTCATATTGCCTCAACATATTCCTACAAGACTTGGTGTGTGATTTTGTTTCTAGAGTAAAATTTATTGCCTTTGTCCGAGCTTGGATAGATGCTACTTCTAAACTACATGCGCAGGTTTCAGGATACTGAGTCGATTTAGGCCTGGTTTCCTAGATACTTATTTTTTGTGCTATCAGGTCCTTCACATACAAAATGCAAACAAAAAGAAAAGAAAATATATGCAGTTAGACGTAATCCATGCCTATTAGGCCTTGGCCTCAGGATACTTGGAGCTTGCATGCGGACATCGTCCCTGCAAAACACATCATAAGAAATAAATAAACCTAAACTAACTAATTTTTTTTGTGGACACCTCTGTGCCCACCATATTATTACTAAGAGTTTTGTCTAGACTTACAGGGATGGGGTTTCCCCCATGCCTGCTCTGGATTCCACCAGTAAATTCTTGGAATGTTCATCCAGAAACTAGTCTTCTACTACTGCATGGTTTAATGGTATTAATATGGATAGGAAATCTTCTACTACGTTGTCTTTGCTAGGTTTTTCAACTATTATTATATCAAATTCTTGTAGTAGTAGAAGCCATCTGATAACTCTTCCACCAATATTCGATTTGATCATTAAATACCTGATGGCTCCATGGTCTGTATGGACGAACACCTAGTATGTGGTGATATAATGGCAGAATTTATTGATGGCATGCACAACCACAAGGAAATATTTCTTCGTAATTGTATATTTGAGCTCATTCCCTACTAAGCTTTTGATGATGTAGTAGATAGTGTAAAATTCCTCACCATACTTCTGCCCGAGGACTGCTCCAATCACATTTTTGGATGCATCACAATAGATATGGAAGGGTATGGTCTAATTTGGTCCTCTTAAAACTGGTGTAGATATCAACTTTTCTTTGAGTGACTAAAATTCTCTTTTGTAGTCTTTCGTCTATTTGAAATCCACATCTTTAGACAACAGAGTGTGCAGTGGCTTTGCAATTTTACTAAAGTCGATGATAAATTGTCGATAATACACAAAATATCTGAGAAAACTTCTCACCTCTCACTATGTTCTGGGGATGGGTAGGTCCTTCATGACTTCGATATTTCTTTTGTCAACCTTTATTCCTTCTGCGGAGACATGGTGTCCCAATACAATGCCCTCTTGCATCATCATAAAGCACTTTTCATTACTAAGGGATAAATTGTTTTTCTCACTTCTTTTGAGCACTCTTTCCATGTTTGTCATTGCTACTTCAAAGTTTTCTCCATAAATAGTGAAGTCATCCATGTACACTTTGACCGCATCTCCTATCATGTCTAAAAATATGCTAAGAACCGCCCTTTGAAAGGTGGCAGGTGCGTTGCATAACCCAAAAGGCAATACCCGATAAGCAAATTTTCCCCATGGCAAGTGAACGTTGTTTTATCCTGATATTATTCTCATATCTAGATCTGGTTTTATCCACTAAATTTGTCCAAGAAGGAGAATTACTTTCACCCTGAAAGTGTATCCAAAATATGATCGATGAATGGGAGTGGAAAGTGATCCTTTTTGGTCGCTTTGTTGAACGTGCTATAGTCCACACAAATATGCCACTTACCATTCTTCTTGGGGACCACCACAAGTGGTGACACATACTCACTATCATAAATCAGATAGATGAATCCGATGGACAAGAGTTTTTGTAGCTCCACCTTGACAATGTCTTTAATTGTCGGATTCATCCTTCTTTGTGGCTACCTGCTTGGAGTCGCCTACTCATCGAGTTATATTCGATGGGTAAAAATTTATGGGCTAATACATTTCATATCTGAGTAATCCCATGCAAATTCCCATTGGTATTTAACTATGAGTTCTACTTTTGTTAGCTGTGTGGGGGTCAACCCACTATTGATGTTTAACATTTTTCTTGGTCCAACATTTATCTGCTGAACGTGGTGGTTTTGGGTGCTGACCAATGGTGACTCAAACTTGGTAATGGAAGATTCTCCTTGGAGGAATTCCATGATATCACCTTATTCATCTTCATCCTCTGCCAATTCATCTAACCATATGGATTATGGATAGCTCATTGTCTTCATGCTTGGCCAACACAGGCTCTCCCAACAAATCAATGGACTGCATAGAGGGTAAAATGGTCAACATTTTGATGTTTTATCCATTGGATATGGTCATCATCCCATCACAACATCTGATGTAAGCATCGTTTGTCGCCAACCATGGTCTTCCCAAGATAAGTGGGTAACCACCCAACCTTGTTTTAGACTATAAAACTAGGAATTCGGTTGGATATTCCCATGCATCAACCATCACTATTATATCTTCAAGCATTCCTTATGGTGCTACGGTTGATTGATTAGCAAACTACAACACCATCATGGTGGGTCTCAGGTTTGTGAGTTGTAGCCTTTGCATGGTCTCCTAAGGTATCACGTTGATGGCTGCATCGAGATCGACCAACATATTGGTCAAGGAATGTCCCTCAATTTTTATAGTCAACATTGGACTGCCTAGGTCTGCATACTTAGGATGGCATGCCTTCCCATAATTAAATCTACCAATTTACGCACAATATTTATAGTATGGGTTACTTTCTATCCTAGATTTCTTAAGCACATCTCCTTGATCACCATCGTATATATCGAGACGTCTCGGATAGCTTGAAAAAGTGGAATTATCATTGTGAGATTTTTCAAGATGGAAAGAATATCATACTTCGTGTTAGTTTCTTCTATTCTTGCAGTCGGTTAGGAAATGGATCCTTTGTTCTCTCAGCCACTTCTTCTTCCACATTTTCTATAAGAGGTTTTTCTTCTACATCTGCCTCCTCTTCTATCAACATAGGTATCTCTACTCCTAGTTTTCTACCTGATGTAAGCTAAATAGGATTGCAACTAATATGGTACATCATATACATCTCTCCTTCTACATTGTATGCCAACTAATTTACTCTATTATTTAGATTCACCATAGGTTGTGAAGGTAGCTACGTAGGTCTCACTGCGGGAAAATCTAGTAGGTTTTGTTGGGGGTGAGTTGGCACTACATTCTGTGGAGCTGGATTCCATGGAGCATGGCCTCTCCATTTTTGCCCAGAATATTGATATGGCATCCAGGGCTGCTGGTTCAAAAATATTGCCCCTGGTGGTGCATTGGACTAAGGTGATGATCCCCACCATCCCATGTTAGGTGGTTGAGGTTGAACTTGTGGCATGTAGGGTCCTCCCCCGTATGATGGAATTCTTGTTGGCATATTCCCTCAAGGGGGTTGTGTCCAACTCCTCTGATTACCTATAAAATAGGCTTCTGTGACATCAACATCCTCCTTGATACTAGGTAATTATGGGCACAATCAAGTCTTATGATTTAGTTTGTAGACCGTGCATACTCTAACTTTGTTTTCCAGACATGCGTTCTTTTCATGCTTCCCTCTGCATTTCGATCAGAAATAAGCTAATGCTACTTCATTTTCTTGCTTCTTTTTCTCCAACAGCAGTGTGTCCATTTGTAGTCCCAAATATAAGAGCATCTCACTTTTCAAATATTCTAGCATGTTGCCTATCTCTGTTTTTGTGACCAAAGCAATTGCTTTCATGGTTCTAGAAGTGGTCTTGCCTATCCTTCTTGAGTAGTTCTAGAATAACTGTCAGATATATTCCATAGCATGCTGGTAGACATCACTTCCAGAAATAATATTGAGAGCCTCTAATGATTCATTGTTAAGCCCTCTCAAAAATATGCTTTTAAGTGACTTATTAGCTAGCTTTGAGTGAGGAGATTGTTGAATATTGAAATTGAATCTCTCCCAGTAGTCCTCCAAAGATTCGTCCTCCTTTTATGTCATGCTTACGACCTCTTCTCTGGAGTCTCTTGCTCTCCAAAATTCTTGATATTTCTCTAAAAAGAGCTTCTTCATTTGATTCCATGTAGCAATGTGTTTATCTCCCAGATCGATGAACCATCGCAATGTTGCATCATCTAATGTGGAAGGAACATATTTTGTGTATCAAACTTGTAATCCACAAACCTACACAGAACATCAAACTTAAATAGAATTAGGTCAGGGTCTTCGATTGGGTATCCTCTAAAGGTAGTAAGATGGGTAGGGGATATGTTTTTCATTTTGGTTTCTCCTACTCCTTCCTCTATCGGGAAGCTAAAGCCGGATTAAGTATCTTATTTGGCCATTTTTTAGGAAATATGGTCTATAATGCAATTCTTATGGCCTCATAATCGTTCAAAATTTTTTGAGTCAAGGCTCTGAAGTCAGCTGGTGTTATTTTTTGATCCTATACAACTTTCCACAACAAGGCTTCCTATGAGGGTGTCCTACTAAAAAACAGGTTTCCAATGGTTTGTTCTTCCCTAGGTTTGTGGGATGAGGAAGAACTTTGCACAAAGTGAGTATTCTCACTCCAGTGGACTGCTAGTGATGAATCAGGTGAATCTAATTCAAATTCAAAGTGTTCGGTTGACTCAGATTTATGTGGGCTTTGTTTTATGAAATGACCGCCAGGTCCTCTCTTCCTCAATGCAATTATGCAAAGTTAGATGGAATTTTTTTGGTTATTGCAATTAATCTAGTAGAGGTGCTTCCCCAAAAATGGTGCTAAAATGTTGCAGGCCAAACACAGGTTAAATTTGATCCTATTTTGTCACTGCTCATGCATTTAAATTATCAACCTAGGGAGCTTCGTAAACTTTAGAAGTGTCTCAAACAAGATCATTTACAATAACCACTTTGATATGATGCCGACTAATTCTATCATTGGGGGGTTTGAAAGATCAACAATTATTCATTCACACCATAATAATTTACATATGAATAATTAAATCCTTAGAAAGTAAATATTTATATGTGCATAATTAACTAGACATGAAAATAATTCTACTACAACAATGAAAATAACAGTGCAAAAAACAAACATATTAAAGCAAGAAATTAGTCTAGGAAAGCACAAGTAAAAGGGAAGGAATACTGGCTTAGAGTAGGCCCAAGATCCAGCAGCTCCCTTCTAGCTGAACACATGATTAGGAACTCCCAAAATTTATTATTATTGCAAAATAATTATTACAATACTTCTATCTCCTCAAAATGATAAATAAATTTTGGATATCTTTCTAGATGTCTATCAGATAGGTCTGTGTGTTTATATAGCACACACACATATCTTCTATTATAATGAGGTTACAATAGTATTTTAGTCCAGACTAAACTGGGACAATCTGGTAACCGCAATCGACATATGCTAAAAATAGTCATCGTTCCTAATGGTGGCGCATTCGCTGATTGGTTCAAGTTGCTTGAGTTGGATCATGGTTTTCCTGATGTAGGTAAGACATTCTCGTTCATTGGTGCAATTTCTAAAATTATCTTGTGTTATGTGGAACTGGAACTACACCAGTCAACACTGCCCACGTCACTTTATTTGGTCAACTGGCAAAGAATGGAGGCACCTTCTCTATGAGGAAGGTGCCTTCCTCAAGTGCTTTGGTAGGTGCCTTATTTATGTAGAAGGCACATACTAATGTTGAGCGCCTTCTTCATGTGTAAGGTGCCTACTGATGTTGGATGCTTTCTTTATGCGGAAGGCACCTTGCCTTGTAGGGGGTGCCTTCCTTATGCATAAAATGCCTAAGTATGTCGAGCACCTTCTTTATACAGAAGGCGCCTACCTTTTATTTTTTCCTTCCTTAAAGAGGAAGGTGCCTACCTTCTCTTGGCACCTTCTTTGAAGAGGAATGAGCCTAACCACCATGCCTTGATCCTAAAAGAAACAGAGTGCCAGGTCCATGAAGGACCTCGACTGATCCAAATCTGTCAAAACCAACTACATTTCCACACAAACACACTAAAAGTAGAAATTAGATAATACACACAATTCTATTAAATAATTACATAATAATTCATAAAAGTACACAGTTCCTATTATATTGTTGCATAATAATCAATGAAACTCATACAAAATATGAGCATTTTTTGAGTCTCATCACACTTTAATGATAAAGTGACATTTTAAACTAAGATTAGAGTTACCATGATTAGACTTTTTGAAGGAGGTCGCATGAGGACCATTATTAGATGTAGGAAAGGGCTTAGATGACCTAAAGGGGATTATGGATAGCCCTTTTGTAAATACAAGGTGTTTTAGGCTTAATTAATGCAATATTGTGAGGTTTACGACTTAACTAATTGTAAAGGATGAAATTACTACCAAATACAACTTAGGTGTTTATATTTACCCCTTTATATACCATGTTATGTAAAACACGGTTTAGTACAAAAATATTATGGTGGAAGGTGATGAATTGATTGGAGAGACAAAGAATTTGTGGGCCGATGAATGCAGATGATTACAAAAGAGATGTGATAGTAAAACAAGTGATTGAAGATTTAGTACTACTCATTGTAGTATTGTACTAGTTTATTTTGAGGAAAAACTTTAGATTACTTCATTCTTGTGATCAACGCAAGATGTTGCAATTGAGAATATAACAAATTCCTTTTCAATTTTTTGCCTTTGATTGATTGATGAGAGTGTGATGACATTTGTTAAACCATTAAAGTCGTGAGGTGAGGGTATATCAGGTGCAACTTTCAAAAATGGTTTTATGTGTGTCATTATGATGACTGGAGTCAAGATATGTCTGTTAGGCGCATGGCGTTTGTGGTTTAGCAAATGTTTGATTGGGATTGGATTTATGTTGAGATAATCTTCAGTAAAAAATTTCTTAGGCAGATGTAATACCCATGATTGGATGTTTGGTTGTTTTATCACATGTAAAGTATATTATTGATTATTGTTCAATGAATACCCCCTCAAGCGGTGAATCAACAATGGAGTAGATGGAAAGTGACGGTGAGTCGATTGAAAGAAAACGATGGTAAGAAAAGTAAAAAAATGAGAAAAATAGGGAAGGGAGCTGAAATGAATCCAAAAAAGTCAAAAAATAAGGATAATGTGGTGGTAGTTGGTTCATACCATAGCATGTGAACTAAGTCCAAACGTGTGGGTGTGAACGAGGTTCGTACGAGTGTGCGTGAACCTGTAAAAGGTAGCAAATCAAATCTATTTGCACTTGTGCGAGGATCATTTGCACTACACAAAGTGAGGATAAGAGGAGTGAGGGAGAATTTGTGAAGCGGAGTGCTACTAAAATTTTGAGCTAAAGACCAAATATGGTGAGTAGACGAGCTAGCACGAGCGATAGTGGCAGTGTACCACCGAAAACTACACAAAAATACAAGTTGTTTGATTTGTGTAATTCTTTAAAAGTATTAAAATACATGTATGAGTGTGAAAGTGTGTTTGTATGTACTTTTTTACTAAAATGTATGCATAAAGTATGAAAATGACCAAATGGGTATTCAAATGTGTCCTTTATTTTTCATTTGGATTTTTGGATTACAATGTTGACTTGTATTTTCATATTACATGTGTGTGAGGGTTGACTTTGTTTTTTTGTATGAATGGTGAGTCATTTTTGAAATTTGAACAAATTTTCATCATAAAAGAGCATAATGGGTAGTCAAAAATGGCCTATTTATGAGGTTCGAGCAACAGTGCATGAACCAGGTTCGCATGTGTATGCACGAACTGGGTTTGCACGCATAAACTTTTTTTTTGGTGGAATGAATGGTGTGTGTAGGTAATGAATGTTTACATGTTAAAAAAATGATGAATTTATATATATGTGAAATTTGTGATGATGTTGTGTGATATGTTGGAATGAATGTAGGTGAGAAATATTGAGCCACATCATTGCATGTGAACATTGAGAGGTGCATTAGGGGAGGTGTGGATAGAGGAGGATGGGAAGTGGATGGGTAGAGTGGGCTTTAGGGCCTATGGTAGTTGTGTAGTGTGAATGCACATAGAGTGTATATATCAGCTCTATATTAGTGGTATGATCCTGATAGGAACACCTTCCATATCCCAACTAGGGAGATGACTATCGCCTTAGAGGATATATACTAGATTTACCAACTATTAATAGAGGGCATTATAGAGAGAGCGGTAGCAAATGGTGCACGGGAGGGTATATCACAATGCATATTTGGTACAAGGTGGGTGGAGGTGCAATATGAGAATGGGGTGTATTATGAGCAGTATTGGAAGGGAAAGATGTTTTCCAACTAATATTGCATGGCAATGTTGATGATAGTGAGTTATGCCCTACCAGATAGTTCAAGGGTTAAATTCCCCTAGAACATGATGGGTATTATTTGTGATATGGTGGAGAAAGAGGTGGTGTTTGCATGGGTGCCCATATTACTAGCATAGGTGTACAAAGAGTTGTACGAGATTGTGAGGGCAAGGAAATCAGGGTTTAGCTTTAGCTCATTGTTGCAGGTGTGGGCATGGGAGCATATCACGATGGAGTGTCCCACTAGATTTTTATATAAGGTGCATGAGTTTATGGGAGATTTTGTACCCTATTCCTTGAGGTGGTACACTGACATGGAGATGAGATTATGAGGGAGATGGTCTATTTTGGAAGGATATGCTTGATAGGTTATGTCTCGAGCATATCTTGTGGAGACTCTAGAGGGGTGGGGTTGTATGGGATGAGGGTGAGGAACAGTTAGAAAATATCTATTGAGGGATATGGTTAGTGGGGTGGTATCAATGACAAGTGGAGTACTTCCCATTTAGTAGAGTGATGTATCATTTTGGATTGTAGAAGGGGTAACCAGATTTGCATGTCATGATACAGAGGAGAGATGGAGATCAAGGAGTAAAACTTGTAGTACCTCCCTTGGATGTGTCAAGAGATATACTAATTTCTATCCCTAACATGAATGATGTGGGCACAAATTCAAATTATAACATATGGTGGATGATGTAGAGGTGATAACTAGGATATGGGGTGGTAGATGGATGGGTGGATCTAGTGGGAGGATTACTTGTGACTAATGTACAAGAACTGGAAGTGGAGGTACCTATAGGAGGTGGATTTCTAGGAGGGGAGGAGAGGTAGGAGAGCCTGACCCAAATGCAGATTCAGAGGAGGATATAGAGGATTCTCTCCTATGGTGGAGGTGTCATCGATATGGTGTAGTATGATCACCCAAAGTTAGGTCACCCAAGTTATTGAAGGGTGGTGAGGATCAACCATTAGATGAGTTTGCACCAATGGATGAGGAGAGGGGAGGATTGATATCAGATGATGTGGTTGGATATCCTAAAGCTAGATCACCCATGCATTAGGAGGATGGTGAGGGCCAACCACTGGATGGGGCCATTCTAATGGAGGAGGAGGGAGGGGGATCCATGCCTGATGTGGATGTGATATTTTATTTATAGGATTTATTAGATGCTTAGGATAAGGTGGCATTACTACAAAATATAGTGTAGGAGTTGGAGGGAAAGTTGATCGAGTCTAACATGGATTGGGCTACTGATAGAGTGATATTGGTGGAGAGAAAAATGGTAGAGGACAGCTTAGTGGTAGCCTTAAGAGAGGTGGGAGAGCTGGCCATAAAGATATATGTATTGAGGGTTGAGTGTGATGAGGTGAGGACACAACTTGTAGTTGAGTAGGTGAGTCACATAAATAGTGTGGGACAGTTGCAAATCTAAGTATAGGAGACTATGGCTATAGAGGAGAGGGTGAGATCTGAGATTGTAGTGCTGCATGAGAGTGTGTAGTGAGAACAAGAGGCACAGGTAGATGTAAGAGTAGCATGAGATACAAATATGAAGATAGCACACTTGTGAGAGGATATAGAGCAATATTAGTAGGTACAAGAGGAGGCAAAGAAAGTGAGGATGTAAGGTGAGCAATCCAGGATTAAGGTGGTAGGTTTATGAGCTAAGATAGATTGTTTATGGGGAGAACACATATATTTATCTAGTATATATGTATAGGAGGCATCAATGAGGGTACAATATGAGGCTTAGTTGATATTAAATGGCCATGGAATCCTAAAGTACATAGGGTCACGATATAAGTCAAGATCGTGATCTCATATACACTCACTGTAGAGTCAATAGAGTACCCCTTTTGTGGTGCCATTAGAGTAGGGGATGGTGGCACCATCAACCTCACAGGCAATATGAGGTACCCCAAAGTTGAGTAGGGCAGTCAAGGAGTAGAGAGTGGAGGCAGTGTTGATGATGCAGGAGGAGAGTGGAGAGACTCCTAATGGGTAGCAAGGATGAGATTCGTCATGGGTGTTGTTGATTGAGGTGGTTTCTAGGAGGCCAACCATAGATGAATGTTATGTACAATTGATTTTGTATCCTGAGGGTATTGATGATCAAATATATATATACATATATGTTTCTATTTTTGGCTTTATTTACATGTGTTATAATTTGTGTGGATGAATTAATAGCTTAGGATTATGTGTATGTATAATGTAAAGGTAGATGTAAGTGAATATAATATGGAAGAATATGTAGTAGTAGGTATGAATTCATATAAGAATTGATGTCAGTATAGAATTAGAGTAATAAAAAATTATGCAATATAGATGTATGAATATGAATAGATGTAGAGTAGAGAATGCATGAGGATCAAATGAAATGACTAATATGAATATAAAGTGTATGATATGAATGAAATGCATGTAGGAAGCACTTGTATCATTGCAAAACTAATGGAAATATGATCCATTATGTTATCTCAAGGATGTAAGATGGCAAAGGATATTTATGTAGTAAATTTGACTATCAAAGTAGTAGCAATCAAACCTCATGAAAAATTGATCAAGGTTCAACAAAAACTCATAACTATCCTGATTGAATGGAAGTCTATCATGGACCAGTGTGCATGATGAGTGATGTTCATTTGTTCATTTTGAGGGAGGTGGGACTAACTTGTTGCAAATGTAGCCAAAATAGCTAGATCAACCATAAGCACGTAGTGATCTACACAAGAGAAGGTCACTAATGTGAAAAATGTGTCGCCACTTGTAATACTATTCCACTACTAGGTAGGCTCTTGGAGCCTATTACTGGTGATGAAAATCACCTTGTGATGTTATGTTAAACTAAAGGACCAAAGGGAATCGAGAAATTTGGTTGTACTCTTGGAGGCATTTTCTTTTGTTTTTTGTACCTCTTCCTTTTAATTATCTTTTTGTGGTGTTATTTTCTTATTTTTTTGTTTTTTTTTTGTGGGTGTTGGATTTTGTTTTTTGCCTATTTTCAATTTTTTTTACGCTTGTCTCTTTGTTTATCCCCAGGAGTTTGATCACACAAATTATAGGATGATCATGGACAATCATTTGCTAAATGGTGATGTATACGCAAGGTGTTGTATTTTATAGACTCAAAATATTCTTAAAATGTGTGAGTGTTCCATGAAAGAAATCAAGCCAACCAAAGGAAGCTATGAGAAGTGTGAGAACTTGTCAACTAGAGGTGATGTTTGATTGGATTAACTTGTGAATGATCAAATCACACAAAAATCTATACAAATCATAATCCTAAAAATAGGGAGTGGACATAAAAATAGTGATTCTAACAATTACATGTTTTAATACATCATGAGTGTATTTATACAATGAGAATGTATAATTATGGATGTGGATGTAATGGATATACATGTGGATATGCAAAGTAGCAACATAAAATAAATATGCATGGAGGAGAATATGAATAAAAATAAGTCATGGAACTAAAAGGGAATGAGGTTAAGAAATATCATGAAAGAGGTGAATATGCAAAAAAAAGGTGATGAAGAAGAAATAATATTAGATGTATCTACCCCAGTATGGGGGGATGTGTAGGAAGTGGAAAATATGAATGCAAAAGGAGAATATGTATGATTGACCATATCAATAAGAGTGACAGGTAAAGATATGATAGAAAAAATCAAAATTATATGAAGCAGATTGAAAGGAATGAAAGAAACAAGGAGGGAAGGAAGAATAAAAAAAAGGGAAATATGAGGAATTCAACACAGGTATGTAGTCACTCGAAGCGTGACCATACAACAGTGTGAAATAACAAGAAGGGAAATTTAGCATAGGTATGTAGACACTCAAAGAATGACCATATAACAATATGAAATAACAAGAAGAGAAATTCAGCACATGTATGTAGCCTCTCGAAGTGTGACCATACAATAGTGTGAAATAATAAGAAGAGGGAAAATTTAGCACATGTATGTAGCCACTTGAACCGTGACCATATAATAGTGTGGAATAACAAGAAGAAAAATTTAGCATAGGTATGTAGTCACTCGAAGCGTGACCATACAACAATAAAAAATAACAAGAAGGAAAATTTAGAAGGGGGAAAAGAAGGAGATAGGGGGATATACTAAGGATGTGGGGAGTGGCAATTCTCAGGTTGTGAATGACTAGGCATAGTGGCAACATGACTAGTATCCTGATAGGTTGTGAAAATATGTATTTGCTAGAAGTAGTGGGGTGTGGAAGTGAACAAAGTACGTGATGGAGTGGAGTGGGGTATAGGATGGGATGCCATGATTTTTGATGGGAGAGGTGACATGCTCAAAATATGGTGGATATTTCTCATCCACCATGTTGTGGATGAGGCATTCAAAAATATGGCAATTGTTGATATCATGCCCCTATTGATGATAGTAGAAACAAAATTGATGCTCATTGTATCTCCTTGGTTTTGTGTGATTTGGATCATTTAGTTTGATATTAGGTAGAACCAGATGTCTGTGTAAAGTAGCTAGTGAAATTTGTGAGATAGAGGTTCTGAGAGAATAGGCATGGGATATATGTAAGGTATGGGAGGTAAATATCATAGGAGAGGTGGGTTAGGTGGGGTTGGGTGGACTATCAACCTCAAATCTAGTGAATTTTGCATGTGATTATGAGGGACATGTATGGAAGGGGGTAATGGAGGATTAGATGTAATAGAATGATGAGTAGGTGAATGACATTGATAATGAATTAAGTGTAACTCAAGGTTGTCAAGTTGGGAGAGAATGTGTTGGAGGTCAATGGTTGGAGGAGATGGTATCGAAGTTTGAGGAGAATAGAAACAAAGGGATGGGTGAAGTCATATATGGGTGTTGATATGGATATGAACAGGATGAGAGAGGTGAAGACAGGTGATGGTGATGCAGTGGTGGTAGGTGCTTAAGGTAAGTACCATAGAATAATATTGGAGGTTTTATGAGGAGAGGTGGATCTCACAATGGCTATGGGGAGTGATAATGCCAAGATGGGTATGTACATGAAGGGGCGGTATAGGAAATATTTTGGTGAAGATTTTAGTCATAGGATGACAACACATTAGCTAGAGGTAAAGGTAACCTTCAGAAGTGGGAGAAAGTAGGAGGGTTCCCCTTGTTTGGAGGAAAGGATACAAAAAAGTGTGTCGAGTCGAAGAAGCAGGCATGTACAAATTTCTCTCATCGATGAAGGCAGGAGGATATGGGTTTCTCGTATTTGGGTAAGATGAGGGGAATGTTCCCTCGCATCTGAAAAGGAGGAAATGGTGGCATTACTACCATTAGAGTTTGGAGAGATAGGTGAATCTCTATGATTGGGATGAGGAAGGATTGGAGTGTCATGGTCTGTGTGTGAAGAGAAAGATAAATTATAAATATGGATAGAGTTAGGTGGCTTCATATATTGGGGTAGGGTATTTGGTGAAGGGAGGAGCATCAGGAAGTCTTGCATGATGGGTTGAAGGTATGCTATGATGTAAATATGATGTGATGTATCCCAGTGAAGGTGGTGCAGCCAAAAAAAATTAACCTACAAGATAAAAGATATAAATAGAATAAAAATGATATGTTATGTAACAAAAAATAGGAGTGTGTCTGGTGTAATGTGCATAGTGAGTGTGCTAGTGATATGATATATACAACATAACTACGATGGTATGTACAATGACTAGTGAATTATACCTAAAATAGTTAGGCATTGGATGCACAAAGTTGAATGATGTTAATGGGTTCAGGTTCTACAAGACCTTCAATATTAGCCAATCGATAGGCCCCAAAACTGAATTTATAGGTGATAATGTAAGGATCTAGCCAATTAGGTATGAATTTTTCATGCAGCTAGCAGGGGTTTGCTAGTGATTTATTGGTTATCTTTAAGAACCAAGTCACTGAAGGTACGATGGAGATGATCTTAGTAAACATGCATGTGTTTGATGGCATGAATGTGGTGTTTGTCTAGGAGGGTCAATTGCTCAAATCTGGCCTGATGAGCAGTATCATCATCGATGAAGTCTTGCATGGATATGCATAAGGAAGGTATCTCGAGATCGAGGGGCATAATGGCTTTAGCACCATAACCCAAAGAGAATGGTTTTTCCCTAGTGGGGGTGTGAATGCTTGTTGCATAGGCCCACAAAGTCAATGGTATTTGATTATGCCAATCATGAAGAGACTCTGCAACAATTTTACGAAGGATGGAATAGATGGTTTTTTTGGTAGCTTCCACTTGGCCATTACCTTGAGGGTAGTATGGGGTAGAGAAGCTATTATGGATGTTGAATTTGGCATACAATGCATGGGTATTATTATTTTTAAATGGTGTACCATTATCAAAAATGATATATGAGGAGATTCCAAAGCGGATTATGATGTGTTCAATGATGAATATCATGATTTTGGCTCTTGTGGTTTGAACAAGCGAGATGGATTTGACCCATTTTGTCAAATATTCGATAGCGATAATGATGAAATTTTGGTTTCTGGATGAAGTAGTTGTAATTTATCTAATAAGATTGAAATCCCATTATGAGAAGATCCACATGGATTGGATAGGCTATAGTGCTTGTGAAGGTAAGTGTGTGAAATTAGCGTATTGCTGACACTTGATGCATCATTTAACATGCTCATAATAATCATGCTCTATTTTGGTCCAATAGTATCCCATGCATAAGATGCACTTGGTAATGGCCATGCCACTACAGTGACCACTGCAAGTTCCATTATGGGTTTCATGAACCACTTATTGAGCCTCATGTGGTTCAAGGTAACACAGAAGGATGTCATCATGACTATGATGGTAGAGGATGTCCTCTAGTAGTGTGTAGTGAATTAACCTTTGCTTGAATGCTCAACAATGAGTGTGTGGTAAATCACAAGGGAGAGAACCTAACTTGGTGTAATCCTTAATTTGAGATAACCAAGGATCATGTGGCTTGACGTGGATGACATAGACACCATCATCATTGGTAGGGGGTGAGGATGAAATGGTAGATTGAGATAAGGTATGAATAACACATGCATTGTATTAGAGAGTGGATTTTGTGGGAAAAGGGATCCTAGAGAAGCCATGGTATCCATGAAGTAGTTGGAGGAGCGTGGGGTGACATCAATATCATGCCACTCGAGTTGAGCGAGTAGATGTTGAGTGATTTTATTGTACTAATGAAGTACATGATATTGACATTGCCATATTTTCTTGACCTGATTAATGATAAGGAAAGAGTCACCAAATATTTGAATATGTTTAATATGCATAGAAAGTGCTTACTTTAAGATGAGAATGAGAGCTTCATATTCAAAATTATTATTAGTGCAAGGGAAATTTAATTTAAAAAATAAGGTGAGTGGTTCCCCATAAGGTGTGAAAAATATGATACTTGATGAGGCCTGGATAAGCCTCATTTATAGCATGTTTTAAATAGTTAAAACTACATAAAACTCTTGTGAATTATCTTATATGCTAGTTAAGTTGATTTAATATGTTGTGTATTAATTGTTTGCATGATTGAAGTGTTAAGGACATTATATTTTGATTTTTAACAGTTCTTGTATAGTTTTATGTTATCTTGTCATGCTTAGGTTGACAACAACACTTCACTAGTCTTATTTTGATAATCATTAAGCATTAGTTTCTCTAAATTCAACAAATAGTACAAAGACTTATTACTATGCAGCAAAAAACTGGTTTTTCCATATAAATTCGAGCCAGCTGCCAATGAATGGCAAGGCATGGAATTCACATCCAAGGAAGAATTAAGACTATTGCAATCTGATACTGAGGTCTAATACACCTAAGAAATGCAGCCAAAACTATTTTGAGTCAACACAGTTGGTCATTCTAAATATATTCAGAATGAACACATTATCTTTGGAATGAACACAGTGTCTCCGGAATGAACACAATGTCTTTGGAATGAACACAATGTCTTCGAAATGAACATAGTTTCTTCAAAATGAGAAAAGAAAGCACTTTTTGAATTTTTGACCAAATTTTGGCGATAGAAAAGGGGATAATAAGGTGGAGAAAGTTAAGGGAAAATATCTCCCATCTAAATTTTCCGTCATTGTCTTCCAAAGCCACCATTTATGGAAAATATCAAATTGATCCTCTTCTAGGATAAACCCAGGAAATTCTGCAGGATATCAGGAACAACATATTTTCTGTTTGTAATTAGATTTTAGGCATCTATAAAAGATAGTTCCCATCCAGGTTGAGCTAATATGTATTAGATAGAAGAGATAGAAAATAAATAGGGAGATAATAGAATAGTGATTTCAGACCTGTAACAGATTTCAGCAAAATTGTAATTATGTTTCTGAAGCAATAAAAGTGCAGTTTCATTCCATTTATTTTGTTATGTTTGAGTGTGAGTAAGACTTAAAGAAGAATTCAAACCTTCTTTTGAGAAAGGAGGTTGGCCACTTCCAGACCTAGGAGGAGGACTGACAGACAGGTTTTATTCTGATTTTGCTACAACAGAATAAGTTGTGAACTTGTCATTTTCATTCTTTTGCACGACTAACATTCCTAGTTGTTTAATTCTTGTTCATAATGTTGTTGTGATATGATTAGTGGTAGATTTGGTTATTCTTTTCATTCCCAACAACTTTTCAATTCACTACAAATTTCCACTTCCAAAAATTTACAAGTTTTCTATAATTTCCCTACATTCTTGTTTTTCTTTGTCAAAACCCTACACAGAAGATTGACGACCTTCTGTTACAGAGCATTGACAAGATCTAGTTTTTATGCTTCATTTCAATTATTGCAAGATTAAATAGACTTTCAATTCTGCAACTATAACTAGAGTTTCAATTTTGCAACTTAATTAGATTTCATTCTTGTAACTGTAACTAGGGTTTCATTTCTGCAATTAGCAATTAGTTTTCATTCTTGCAAATAGATTAAAGTTCAATTTATGCAATTTATGGGTAGAAGTGACACAAAACCCCCACATAATCAATTCCACCAATAAGACTTGTTGCTTCCAAATGAACCAAACTACAACCCTGTTTGAACTTTCTCTCGTAAATAGCCTTGGACACCACCCTAGATTGACAAATTCATTGAGAATTAATGATGTGCTTAATGACAACCCATCAATACCAACACCCACAACATGTGCACAATAATAGCCATCGAAGAATAATGTAAATTGTATTTCAGTCCATTTAGGAAATAAGCAAGAAACCACAAGAAGAAAAATTTCACAAGAGGTTGAAATTATGTCAAAAATGTCTAACTTTTTTTTATTTCCAAAAATGTTGGAATTTTCAGAGAATCCCAATCATCCACTTCCAACACTGCAAGATCCTTTGAGAAATCATTACAAGGAGGAAAATTAAGTAGTTCAACACCATTTTCTCTTGACAAATCCATACAATCAAGAAAATTTGACAAGATTTATAATTGTTTTTTGGAACCTACAATGGAAGGCTCACAAGAGAATCAAGGTAGAGCCAATAATGTGCTCCACCCTAGTGCAACTAGTGCACCTGCAAGAACTTTTCAAAATCCCATCCAACTAGATCTTAATCAAAATGCTCCCATGAAGGTCATTTCACCTGCAGTATTACCAACCTTCAAGGGAACTACATCCGAAGATCCTGATATGTTTTTGTTTGAGTTTAAAATTGTATGTCAAGCTCATGATTACACTAATGACAATAAAAATCTCAAACTATTTCATTCCACTCATAAAGAGTTAGCTCTACGATGGTTTATCACCTTAGCACCTGACTCAATTAGAACTTGGGATGATATGGAAAACATATTCTTTGAGAGATACCAAGAATATTGTCAAGTCAAGAATCAAATTGATGAAATTCTTACAATGAAACAAGAGGAAAATGAAATATTAGAAGATTATCTAGACAGATTTTCGTTTGTTCATAAGAGATGTGGAAGTGTTGATACTAAAATTTGCAAAGTCATATTCTTAAGGGGACTACAAGATGAATCTAGGGATGCATTGAATATCTTGGGAAGAGGAGATACAAATGCACTTAAATTTCAGGAAATTATTAAACTCTATAAAAATTACTCTCATTCAAGGCATAGAAAACACAGAATTGGTAATGAAAAACATGATTTGAAATAATGCATGAAAGAGGCTGATATTTTAGTTCATGATAGAACATTAGATGAAAAAAATGAATCTACTGAATCTTCAGCCATCTATCATTTAGAATGTAAAAAGCAACACTCTCTTCATGATTGTCCTTTGAATAAAATATTTATACCTGCTACATGTAGCATTTGTCAATTAGGACACCCCACATATCAGTGTAGTTTATTGCCAGAACTTACAAATGTCTTTGAAAAACAGTCTCAACCTATGAAAAAAACCAATTTTGTAGAACAAGGACAAGGGAATAATTTTCATAAATTTCCATATCAGAATACTTCTCAATTTCCTACACGTTGGGGAAATAATCCTTGGTATATGCCATGGTCTGCTTTAGGTCCACTTCAACAATGTTGGAGTCAACCACCATGGGCATACTCCCAAGCATGGTCTCAACATGGATGGATGCAACAACAATGGAATCAAAAACATCCACCATGGTTGCAGCCAAAATTACAAGGATATCAATGGGTACAACATCAAAATCTATACAAAGGGCAGCAACATTGTCAAAAATAAAAATCAAATTTGTTGCCTAATTATAACCATAATTTCTATCATGGACAACAACAACAAAAATTAAAACAACCTCTATTTTCAACTAAACCTGTGGTCAGTCCAAATCATGTTAAATAGGTAACCCCTGTCTCTATGGTTGAATAAAAAAATACAACCCTAATAAATATTAGTGACTGTGTTAAAACTCAGTTGTGTTCAGGTGAACCATTTCTTTTACCTCAAGTTGTACCAATCATTAATAGGATTGTTCAAAAAAGGAGTTTTAGCAAACCAAGAAAAAAGAATAAAGTATATCCTAAAACCATACAAAAAGGTGGAAAATTAGTTAACTTGCTTTCAGGAAAACTTATTACACCTAAGTATGATTGTATAGAAAGCCCACAGTTTCTTAGAACACATAAGGAAAATGAAAAGAATACTTTAGTTTTGGCCTCCATTGTTGTAAATAAAAATGTAGAAGAGTTGGATTCCTCCAAAAAGTTTGTTTTTGCTAAAAATGTTCAAAACTCATATTTTAAAGATGAACTAATTATTGTTCAGCAATTACTACAGACTGATGAAAAACAAAACCATTTTCTTTATTTACCACATGGATGTCATTATTGTTTCTCATCTTTTCATTATCATTTATCAAAGTTAATTCTTTCAAGAATTGTTTTTGGTAAACATATATAGATTTTTCATTCTTTTCCACCATATCATTACTCTCTTAATTTATTAATACATCATTCTCCAAGAACCAATTCAAATCAGCCTGGTACAAAACAAACTGAAATACAGCCAAAACAACCTTTGAAAAACAATAGTTGGTTGACTAAAAACCAGGGAGCAAATTTGTTTGATATATTGGTGCAACATCCTAATGTTTTACTAATATTTTATGCATCTTTAGCAGTTGGCATTGAGTTGTTGCAGGTACAAAAAAATAAATTTTGCAGTTTAATGCATTTGATGAACTTTCATTGGAAGCACTTCACCAAATAGAGTTCACTCAACAAAAATGGAAAATGTGGCATGATGATCACATTAAGAGCAGCAAGGATGAACCAGGGGAGTTTGAGAATGAAGTTGTTCAACTTTATTTAGTTGATGATTTAAGGAGGATATTAGTGGTGAATGGACATATTTTACAATTGTACCATAAACCATTAACAAAGGTGGAATTTGCTCGGTATTTCACACAGTTACATTTGACAGAAGAGGCTTCTTCTTCTTATGAATATTCCAAATGATCATATCTTTGAATCTTAAAAGAAAAAGAAAAAAAAATTAGAAAAAAAAAAAAGATGAATAAATTCTGGCTGTGAATTCTTTCATGGGCATGATTTCAGGGAAGTCATGAATTCCTTCACGGGCACAATCAGAATCAAAAAAAAAAGAGGAGAAAAATGAATAGCTCAGCAGTGAAAACCTTTTCTAAGGCGCTACTGAGTTGGTATGCATGAAAACTAGTTTTTTGGCATGCACAACCTTGAAAGTTCTGAGTCACCATTGTAAAAATTCACCAACTACACTTTTTTTTGAAGTGTTGCAGGAAGCCTCAGCAGAATATCAACATAAGCAGTCATCTTTCAAAACTTGCATTAACTTATTTTAACCAGGTATATATGTTTCTTGCACTTTTCTCATTGTAAATATTTGATATATAGTATATGAAAATTAACCATTAGTATAAAAGTGTTCATAAGAGTTGGCATAAACAAAAAATGCTTGGATAAAGAGAAAAATATTAGTTTATTCTATGTCTTTAGAATGACTGTTGTATCTTCAATAACCGTGGTATCTTCGGAATGAAGCCTTTGTCTTCGAAATGAAGGTTTGTCTTCAAAATGAAGGTGTGTCTTCGGAATGAAAGTTTGTCTTCAGAATGAAGGTTTGTCTTCATAATGAAGGTGTGTCTTCGGAATGAAAGTTTTTTCTTTGGAATGAAGGTTTGTCTTCGGAATGAAGGTGTGTCTTCGAAATGAAGGTTTATCTTCGAAATGAGGTTATCTTTGGATTAAATGCCCAGCTTAGTCTTCGAAATGAAACATAATCTTCGGAATGAAGATCTAACAGTCTATTTCCATGTGGCATCCAAGGAGGGAGAAAAATACAGTCAACAGAATTATTTTACTCCATGTGATCATTGACACATGTCAGCTGGCTTACGGTTAGATTCATCTCATCTTTTGCACCCATAGAGGAAGTACGAGAATCACAAGGAAAATAACCAACAAACATGCCACCACCATTCATTGCTAATAACCACTCATGTGGGAAAATTTGCATGCAGAATGGAGGAGCTAAAAATAGTAAAGAAAAATTGATGGCAAGGATGTCCAATGATTGATGGCTAGGTGTTCAGAGCACAGAATAAGGAAGTGTGCCATATTTTCTTTCTGAAGACATATTTGCTAATGATTACAATGAAAAGTAAAAAAATTAAAAGTTCTTTCTGAATAAGAACAAGAGCAAACCCTATAATTCTGTAGAAATCAGAAATCAGTGACCTAGCAACAGAAGAGAGCAGTCTTCTCAGCATCAGAATAGAGAAATTAAGTGAAAAATGAAAAAAAGGGCTAGCCTACAAGAACCCTGGAATAACGTAACCACATGGGTTACCATATTTTTCAACCTGTGAAGGGTAGTATGTAATTTTGTCAGGGCATCATTTCAAAATTTTAAACCACCTCAAGCATGGTAGGCAACAACCTAAATTTAGAGTGAATTTTCCAGCATACCTACACTGAGAACTACAAAGCATGGCAAAACATTATTAAGAGGGAAAAAAAGGATCCCTCATCATCATGGTCTTATTAAACTGGTGTGCCAACATAATTTTAGGGGAAACCCTAGAAGATTTAATAGGTTTTATTCTACCCTGACTAATGTAGTTTTTGAAGAAGAAGATGAAGGAGAAGAGGATACAGATGTTGCTATAAAAAATATGCTACTGAGGAAGAAGAAAAGGCTAAAAAAAAAAATTTATTTCAGAGAAGGTAACACACCAAGCAAAAGCAACAAAGCATTTTTCTCTAGAACCATCAACCTCACAGACTAAGACGAGAAGGGATGAAACTGATAGCAGAAAAATAAAATAGAAGAGGGTTCATTTTTTTAAAGATGTTATTTATCTGTCAGAATAAGAGAGTGAATTTCCCAGTGAAGAGCCTCAAGCTATCCCTACAGCCCCTGTTACCATAAGAAAATAGGGTAAGAAGAGAAAATATACATTAAGGACTAGGAGGTCTACAAGACTCCAACAAAAAGAGATAAAAGAACAAATTATGGAAGAGAAGACCATACAGGATAGCCTTGATGTCATAGAAGTGCAACAAGCCATTAAGAATTTGGATGTAATCATAGATAATTTCATGGAACCTCTTGTACAGGAGTAGGGGTCTGAATCAGAGGATGAGATCATTGTTGAGCAGTAAACTGCAGTTGATTTGTCAGTATTAGGTTTTGAGTCGAACGAAGAAGAGGAGGTGGACATCACAAAACAACTGAGAGTAGCCAAGAGTGTTATAAAAATACAAATGAGATGGATTGAGGAAAGAAAATATGTTATTGAAAAACATGAAAAGAAAATTAGAGAATTATAGCAAAAAGTGGAGAAACTAAAAAGCAGGTTGTCACAAGTTGACGAACAATCAACTACATCAGATAAAGAGGAGGATTTGGTTCAGTTACTACTTGGATTATCTAGGGAAGATAAAAACATGGGTGCTCATTCTGAAGTAGTGCCCGTCCACTTTGAAGCAGTTTCCTTCCATTCTGAGGCATTGCCTTCTCAATCCATAGAAATACCTTTATGCAACATCATTGGGTAGGTCTCATATTTAGGCCTCCAACCATCATTACTCTGGTTCCCTCCTATTTTGAAAAGTATTCCCAACCAGATGATCAGTTTGAATAATGACTCAGAAACCTTCATGAGAAATTACACAGGCACTAAATTGTTCTATGAAACATGGAATATGAGTATGGACATTTGTGACTCCATAGCCCACTACAATGCATGAGGGCATGCATTAATATAAGTTGGGGGGAATTATGAGGCCTGGATAAGCCTCATTTATAGCATGTTTTAAATAGTTAAAACTACATAAAAATCTTGTGAATTATCTTATATGTTAGTTAAGTTGATTTAATATGTTGTGTATTAACTGTTTGCATTATTGAAGTGTTAAGGACATTATATTCTAATTTTTAACAGTTCTTGTATAGTTTTATGTTATCTTGTCATGCTTAGGTTGACAGTAGCACTTCACTAGTCTTATTTTGATGATCATTAAGCATAGGCCAAAGACTTATTACTGTGCAATAGAAAACTGGTTTTTCCATATAAATTCTAGCCAGCTGTCAATGAATGGCAAGGCATGGAATTCACATCCAAGGAAGAATGAAGACTATTGCAATCTAATCCTGAGGTCTAATACACCTGAGAAATGTAGCCAAAACTATTTGGAGTCAACATAGTTGATCATTATAAAGATCTTCAGAATGAACACAGTGTCTTCGGAATGAACACAGTGTCTCTAGAATGAACACAGTGTCTTCGAAATGAACATAGTGTCTCCGAAATGAACACAGTGTCTCCGAAATGAACACAATGTCTTCGAAATGAACACAGTTTCTTCAAAATGAGAAAATAAAGCACTTTTTGACTTGTTGACCGACTTTTGGCGATATAAAATGGGATAATAAGGTTGAGAAAGTTAAGGAAAAATATCTCCCATATAACTTTGTCGTCCTTGAAGTCCAAAGCCACCATTTATGGAAAAGATCAAATTGATCCTCTTCTAGGATAAACCCAGGAAATTCTGCAGGATATCAGGAACAACATATTTTCTGTTTGTAATTAGATTTTATGCATCTATAAAAGATAGCTCCCATCTAGGTTGAGCTAATATGGATTAGATAAAATAGATAGAAAATAAATAGGGAGATAATAGAATAGTGATTTCAGACCTGTAACAGATTTCAACAGAATTGTAATTATGTTTCTGAAGCAATAAAAGTGCGGTTTCATTCCATTTATTTTGTTATGTCCGAGTGTGAGTAAGACTTAAAGAAGAATTCAAACCTTCTTCCGAGAAAGGAGGCTGGCCACTTCCAAACCTAGGAGGAGGACTGACAGACAGGTTTTATTCTGATTTTGCTACAACATAATAAGTTGTGAACTTGTCATTTTCATTCTTTTGCACAACTAACATTCCTAGTTGTTTAATTCTTGTTCATAATGTTTTTGTGATATGATTAGTGGTAGATTTGGTTATTCTTTTCATTCCCAACAACTTTTCAATTCACTACAAATTTCCATTTCCAGCAATTTACAAGTTTTCTATAATTTCCCTGCATTCTTGTTTTTGCTGTCAAAACCCTACATAGAAGATTGATGACCTTCTGTTACAGAGCATTGACAAGATCTAGTTTTTATGCTTCATTTCAATTATTGCAAGATTAAATAGACTTTCAATTCTGTAACTATAACTAGAGTTTCAATTTTGCAACTTAATTAGATTTCATTCTTGCAACTGTAACTAGGGTTTCATTTCTGCAATTAGCAATTAGTTTTCATTCTTGCAAATAGATTAAAGTTCAATTTATGCAATTTAGGGGTAGAAGTGACACAAAACCCCCACATAATCAATTCCACCAATAAGACCTACTGCTTCCAAATGAACTGAACTACAACCCTGCTTGAACTTTCTCTCGTAAATAGCCTTGGACACCACCCTAGATTGACAAATTCATTGAGAATTAATGATGTGCTTAATGACAACCCATCAATACCAACACCCACAACATGTGCACAATAATAGCCATCGAAGAATAATGTCAAATAAGCTAGCACTTTTGGTTCCACATATTCTTCAGCTTTAGTAATGTGAAAAATGAAATCATTGGGAAGCTAAATGAAAAGTGGTTTTTCATTAGGTAATAGAGCCTTAGTGAGTTGGTCAAAAATCACTTACCCCTTAATGTAATTTTGAGATATGAATTCGAGATCGAATTTGGTAAGGAGCATGATCCATTTGGTGGTATGAAAGTTATGATAAATCTTATTCATCATGTACCATATGGGGTTATCACGAGTGATTACAAAAGTTGTATGGTTGAGCATATAATGGCATAAATTTTGTGTAGCAAAGACTACAGCCAGGAAAAGCTTTTCCATGTAAGAATATTGTGTTTTATAGGTAACCAAATTACAATTGATATAGTACACAACTTGCTCATGGTTGAGCACATTCTTTTGGACCAATAGTATTCCTAGTGCAAAGTTCATGGTAGAAATGTATAGGAAGAATGATCGTTGTTGATGTAGGGGAGATAAAATTGGTGGAGAAGTGAGGTAAGATTTTATTGCATCAAAATATTATTGGTAGTGAGAATCCCATTTGAAGGCAACCCCTTTTTGCAAGAGGTGGTAAAATAGCTTACACTTGTTAAATAATTAGGTGATGAAGTGAAAAAGTGCTTGGATCTTGCCCTATAGGCTGCATAACTGCTTGAGATTCGTAGGGGGAGGAATCTCGAGAATAGCTTTGACTTTTTTGGAGTCAAATTCAATGCCCTATTGAGAGATGATGAATCCCAAAATATTGCTTGAGTTAACACCAAAGACACACTTCTTTGGGTTCAACCACACATTGTGTTTAAGGAGGTAATCAAAGATCTTACAGAGGTCTATGAGATGTTGGGAGCATTCTTTAGATTTGCCAATGAGATCATCGATGTAATATTCCACAATATTGTGCATATAATCATGGAAGATGTATGTCATAGCATGCTAGTAGGTTGTGCCAATGTTATTAAGACCAAAATTCATGACTTTATAACAAAAAGTCCTATAGGGGGTCATAAAGGAAGTCTTGTGCTAATCAATAAGGTTGATCTTGAGTTGGTTATACCCAAAAAATCCATCCATGAGAGATATCATTTCATGGCCTGCTATAGAATCGACCAACGTATCAATGATTGGGAGTGGGAAATTATCCTTGGGATAGGCTTTGTTCAAATCTCAAAAAATAGTGCATACACGGAAATCCTCGATGGGCTTTGCTATTAGGACCATGTTGGACACCCATTCTAGATAATCAATTGGTTGTATGAATCCAACATCAAGAAGCTTTTGGAGTTTAGATTTTACCATTAACACAATCGTGGGATGCATGCATCATTTTTTTTTTTTATGGGCTTGGTACCCTCATCAAGTGTAAGGTTGTGAAAAACTAACGATGGGTCACATATGGGCATGTCCATGTAGGACCATGCAAAGACTTTGATGTACTCCTTAATAAATGAGGTAAACAAAGTGCACTCTTCTAAGAAGAGGTTGATTGTAATTTTTACAATTTTGGGGTTTGTAGGATCATCACCAATGTCAACATCAATGGTGTCTTTCACAAGCATGTGGGAGTCATCTTAGAGTTGATCAGGAATGAGGATGAGATGGATGTCATCGATAGCTGCTGGTAAGTCAAAATAATTATCCAGATATGCATCTGTATGGTTAATCCAAGGGATACTAGGCAAAGCAGATGATTAAGGAACATTTACAACACATAACATGGGTGGTGATAGCAAGAAATCTTGTGATAAGGGAGTAGGTGATATGTGAGTAAAATTGATGAAGTTAAAATGAGGTGCATTTGTTTTATCTGGATGAGGCGTAAAAATATGGGGTGAAAAAATTGATAGACACCATATTAACAAAAGCATACAATACTATGGAAGATAGGTCTAGTGAGGATGAAAACTAAAAAAAATGTGTAAGGTATGATTGATTCAACAGAGGATGTAAAACCATAGGTGGAGAGTAGGGTTGAGCCATAGAATGGTGGATCTATCGATGATTGTGCAAAGGTATGTATGAATGTATATGTAATGGAGAGGAAGTTGAACGAGTGTAATATGAGCGAGGAGAAGGGAAAGGGCAACAAATATATCAACCAGATCATCAATTAAGTAGGTGGATATGGTGATAAAAAAGAGTGACTCTTGAAATAATGTACATGGTATGTTGACGGTGGAATAGGGGGAGGAACAATCATTGAGAACATAGATTTCAATTTTATATTCTAGCAAGTGTGTAGGAACTACTAAAGAATGAAGAGTGAGATCTTGAAGTTTATCTTCTACCGAGTGAATGGCTATAGGGTGATAATCCAAACTATATTTGTCCACAGGTAGTTGAACATAGGGATTAATAGGTATTCATAAGTCTTGTTCATAATGTCCTAGGCCAAAACCATGGTAATTAAAACATCGAAGGTAGCTTAAAGTGAATTATGTATTGGACATATGCTCTAAGGTACCATAAAATCTAGATTGTGGTGGTAGGGGTACAACTGTTGGGAGGGATGAATCAAGGCCCACATAAATAAAATTTGTACAATTGTTAGGTGGAACAAGTCGAACGATGGTACCTATGGTCAATACTGAGGGAGAAGGGTGACCAAATTCATGGATATATTGCATTGTGGGAGGACGCACATGAGCATCATGAATATTATATTCATCAAGACCAGAGTTGGTCATGAAAATGACTACCTGTGGTAAAGTATGAGGTGGTGAGTCTAAATTAGAGGAAGAAGAAAAAAGTTGGGAGTAACGTATGGTGCCATAAGGATATTGAAAGAGTTGGGTATTGAGATAAGTAGCCCAATATTCTCAATCATGATATTCAACTATGATGAAAGGAATAGGATGAGCAACATGTGGAAACTATGATGTGGGGCGAGCAAGAGTCACACTGTGAGTGAGGTGAAAGATCAAGGTTGAGGATAGAATGAGAGTAGGGGTGTAGGGAGGATAGGAGAATATGTAGAAGAATATGGGTGAGATAGAGCAGGAGGCCATATGAAAGGTGGATAGAAAGGTATGGAAGAAATAGGGGGATCTGTAGAATAATATAGGTGAGATGGAGCAGGAGGCCATACAGAATGTGGGGAGAAAGGTACAAAAGAAATAGGGGGATCCATAAAAGAAAATGATGGCATGTGGGAAGTATATGTAGAAGAATGTGTGCACATCCTAGGTGGGTGATGCAAGGATGAGGCAAGTGGTGGAGTGGGAGTGTATATCTTCACTTGACAATGTAAAGTAATAGGAATGACTTGGGTAGAGGATGATGAAGGTCCTAGTGGAAGATATATGATGTTGCAAAATTTGAAAGGATCACCATCAGTAGGAATGCAATGGACTAGTCTGTTATGCATGTATTTGAGACAATGATGCAAGGCAGATGGAACACATTGCATATGACCGATCCTTGGATATCCAACTAAGATATTGTATTGCATCTCACCTTCAATAACATGGAATAAGGTATACATGGTCCTCACACCTACTCGGATGGGAAGAATGATGAAACCTACTATGGGATGCATAGAACCATCAAAATTTCTAAGGTCGAGTGAAGGTGTAGAGAAATAAGTAGGTGGAATGTGAATGTGATGAAGGGCAGTGGTAGAGATGATGTTGATATAATAACCTGTATCAATGAGGGCACACTTGTAAGTGATGTTATTGATGGTTGCTTGAATATGTAGTGGAGTATCAGCTCCCTCACCCATAAGCTCAATAATTTTATGGTCATGGAAGCTAATTTAAGGTTGCATTCATCGAGGTATGTTCCCAATGAAATTTACAAATACATTGGTATTGCTAGTTTTGAGTTTAAAGGAGTGAATAATATTGTTCAAAGCCTCATGATGAGGGTGATATTGTTATAGAATATCAAATATGGAAAATTTAGCTAGAGCATTATGCAAATTATGGGTGAGAATATCATGAATAATGATGATATTACATGGTAGAGGTAGTGAAATATTTGATGCTACAGGTGAGGAGAAGTAAATGGTGTTGGAGATGAAGCAATGGGCGCATCCTAATATTATGGATAATGTTAGTTATGAGTAGTGAGGTTAATCATGCCAACCACTCTATGTGAGGGAACATCATGATTAAAATTATTGACTTACCTTTATTGGGTCTATTGAGTGGGTTGAGCACCTTGAGGATTTCTCCCCCCGTGTTCAGGTAATGGCTTTTTATAAATATCCAAATTTTGATTTTGTGGTGCAAGGGGATTCAAAACTTGGATAGTACCATGATTGATAAGACCCTGTACCAAGCTATGAAATGAGTGGTAAGACTTTATATCATGGTTGTGCTATTGATGGTAAGCACAAAAGGTCTATTTATTGTACCCATAAGGTTTAAGTTGATTTAGGTCTATGGGTCTAATGTTGGGTAACATAACATGACCAACATCAAACAACCTTTGGAATAAATCTTGTAGAGGCTCAAAAAGTAGAGTCCATTGCATTATGGATGTTGAGGATGAATATTATGAGCTTTTTGTGGATTATATGGAGGAGGTGCATTATTATGAAACAACTATTGTTGTGGAGGAGGAGGTTGTGAGATTGACGAAGAAGTTAGAGAGGTTGTTGCTACTTGATTGGTTTGTGATGGTTTGAAAAAGGGTGGATTCAGATCATTGCAATTGAAGCAAAAAATTGAGGGGTAGGATGTCTTCTATCAAAGTTTGATTTTAACAGATTAGACCTTGATGTCCTCAATGATTTTTTACTGAGTGATGAATTCATCAAATGTGCGCCTTTGATGCAATTGCAAAGGCATAGAAATATATTTGTGATCATTTTTAGTGAACAATGTGATGATTTCAATAGATAAGAGGTTTTAAGCTAGGTCATGAATGACTGATCTCCATCGAGAAATGAAATCAGTGATAGGTTCATCATAAACCTATCGTAAGGCGTATACATCAAAAAAGTTCATATTTTTCTTGATGTTAATGGAAAAGTGTTCAAGAAATGAATTAGCCAACTACTCGAATGTGAATAGGCTATGGCATGGAAGCCTGTTGTACCAACAAAGGGCTTGTACTCTAAGTGAAAGAGTTAAAGTACACAACATGAGGGGATCACTACCACGAAGCTACTAGCATGAGAAGCGATAATTATTGATATGTTCTCTAGGATCATCTTTACCATTGTATTTATCAAATTTCAAAATCTTGAAATGGTAAGGATAAGGAAGATTTTGGACATTTTGAGTCCCTAAGCTAAAATATTGTCATTGATGTCAAAAGGTTATTTGATGTCAAAAGGATCTATGATGGCATGCACTATGTTTTGTGAAAGTGCAAGGAAGGGTTTTTGTGAAAACCAAGGTAGGCAAAATAAAAGGTTTTATTTAAAACCATGGATGGCATATTTGAAATGGGTTTTTCTTAAAACCCAAGTTGGCTTTTCGTTTCATCGAAAAAGGTGCCCTGGTGATGGAGATATTTAATTTTAAAGATTTAGTTTAAATTTTAATTATTTAAAATTTAAATTTAAATTTTAAAATTAATCAAAAGTTTTCCCTCCATTTTTTTTTGTCGACGTCGAATTTTATTCTTCCCCATCCGCATCGTGTATAAAAGGCGCCTTGTTAAGCAATGGTTTATGTCCTCCAAAATTCGAATGATAAATCCTCTTTTGCAAAAGTTATCCTCCTTCGAAATCGTGCACTATTGACGGTGAAGGTTTGGGAGAAGCGCAGTTTGTAAGTTCGTGGGTGCCAAGAGGAAGTACTTCAAGCACGAAGTGGAATAGCTTCCACGTGGGAAGCTTAGCCCACTTGGTGGGTGGAAGGAGTGCAAAGGCGCACTCGCTGCTGTAGGTCTCGGGTTCGAGTCACCCGAAATTCATTTTTCGCTTGTGTGTTGTCGCCGTAATTTTTGGAGCAAAAAATATTTTTTCCAAGGTATGTCATCGCACAATTTTTGGAGATTGAGATATAAATGTTTTAATTTTCCTAAGCTAAGGTTAATGCATCATTATTGAGGGTTTGCCATGGTGGTATAGTTTAAGAGTTGTGGCTTATATTTTGCACTAGTTGATGTGGGATTTTTGCATTAAGGAGCTTAGTGAGTTGTGCATTAGTGCAAAGTGTTTTTAGGAGAAATAAGGGAATGGTAAATGGTTGTGGTGATATTCATGCTATGCTTAATTAGATAAGGAAATAATTATCTTTAATTATTTTCTAGTGGTGGATGTGATTTTTGACTAGGAGAAATAAGGTGTAAAAGGTTATGATAATTGTTTTGTAATTTCTCCTAACCCTCATGAAGATTGGCAAAAGAATATTGTGATTGTGGCAGATTTCCAAAGAGGTTTTTTCATCTTCATAAAAGGTATGGGCACATTCTCCTATTGATTTTTTATGGTGGTTGATTTCTGAAATATCATTGGAGAGAAAAGGATTGATTGTGGTTTCCTTTTCGAAAGTGGTTGGTTGAATGCTTCAAGGTTTTCTGGTTTGAGAGTTGTGATTAAAACCTTGTTTTATAAGCATTGTTGTTGAAGCCCATTGATTGTGAAATGAACTTGAACTTGAGTTAGAGAAGAACATGAGTATCATTGTTATGTGAGACTTGTGATTGAGCATTGTTGGAAACATTTTGAGTTGGTTGATACATGTTTGGACTAGGGTTTGTGAGAAAGAGTTGCTCCTTGAAGTGATTGGTTGAGTAGAGTTGTTTGAGCCTAGTCAAGTGATTGTGTGAAGTGGTTGTTCAAGTTCCATAAAACAAACTATTCTATATTCTGATTTGAGTTGAGTTGAGATTGGGATTTGAGTATAGAACATATTGAGTCTCTAACAATTCTCTTTATGCTTCTATGAGATTGTTGAGTTGAGATTGGGATTTGAGTATAGAACATATTGAGTCTCTAACAATTCTCTTTATGCTTCTATGAGATTGAGTTGAGATTTTATTGAGCTGATTTGAGGTAAGTCTTTGAGAAGGCTTGTGGACTGATTTTGAGTAAGATTTTGTGAAAGCTTGCTATGCAGATTTGAGCAAGTCCTAGAGAGGACTTATTGAGCATATTTGGACAAGTTTTGAGTGAGCTTGTTGAGCATATTTGGACAAGTTTTGAGTGAGCTTGTTGAGCAGATTTGAGCAGGTTCTGAGTGAGCCTATTGAGAATATTTGAGCAGGTTCTGAGTGGACCTATTGAGCAGATTTGAGAAGGTTTTGAGTGAGCCTATTGATAGAGCTTTGGAGGTGATAGAGTATAGAGGATAGAGTCTTAGTGGATAGAGATCCAGTAGCTAGGACAATTGAAGATAGATCTGAGTGAGGAGTCTTCAAGTGGAGAGAGATCCACAAGTCAGTGCAATAGAGAGACAGAGTCTTCTAGAAGATCACTAGCCAGAGTAGAAGGGGAAAGAGTTCTCCTATGGAAGAGATCCATGAACTTGAGATTTAGGGGATCAACATCTCCTTTGGATAGAGGTCCATAAACATTGTAATTGGGAAGGATTCCCAAGAGATTATTTGAGAAATATTTAGAAGAAATATTTTTTATGGAGGTAGCCCACATTGGGTGAACCATGTTAAAAATGATGTCTCTCATGTGTGTGATGCTTTGTGTGATGTTTACTACTTTATTAATGTTGATGCTACTATTTGGGGAAAAGTTTTATATTATACTATTCACCCCCTCTTAGTATAAGCACATGTTCTTCAATTGGTATCAGAGCGGGTCTCTCCGTGAAGAGTCTAACAACTCGGAAGAAGATCCTTCGATAGCACACATGACCTCAAAAAGTGAAGAAGAAAGTGGGTTTGATATAAAAGAAGAATTATTTGTTGCTCTCAAAAAACTGGAAAGACTTAGAGAGAAAAATTCAAAATTGAAGGAACAAATTCAGGAAGATGAAGAAGCAAGAGTGGAACTTATACATAACCTTACAAAATTCAAGATTAAGGTAGAAGAAGGAAAGAATATTGAGCAAGATATGACAGATCTATTGAGAGCCAAGGAAATAGAATGTGGAATATTGGAAGCAAAAATTGTTCTCCTAAGAAATAAACTGGAAGGGATCAAGATACTACAAAATACAGAATATGTGAAAGAGGAATCAAGCTTCCAAAAGGTAGAAACTTCAAACAAAGAAAAGCAAGCAAAGGACATCAGAAAGGAAGAGAACAAAGAGGAACCCTGGATAAGAGTTAATTACAAGAAGAGGATGACTTCTCCATAATATCCAAGATCTCCAAACAGGTTACATAATCTCTTTCATGGTCATTGTTTTTCTTGCAATAAATATGGTCATATAGTTGCACACTTGTACTCATCATGCAAGATACAATAGAGATTTCAATTCCTTTGCACCTCTCATGGATAATGATGTTATATGTTACAAATGCAATAATTTTGGGCACAAGGCTAGATGGTGTAAAATGATATTTCCTGAGTTTAGAAAAATAATTCCAACAACTAGGAAGGATGAAAGAAAGAATGATAGGGCCAGATCTATGTTAGTTCAAACAACCCTGCATGCTCAAAATAAAGAAGAACAATGGTATCTGGATAGTGGTTGCTCTAGTCACATGATAGGAGACAAAGACAAATTCATTGTTCTAAAGGAAACAAATAGAGGATCTGTAAGTTTTGGTGATAATGGATCAACTAGGATTGTTGGGAGAGGTACTCTAAGTCTAGACAATGGAAAAACAAAAATAGAGAATATTTTGTATGTCAAAGGGTTAAAGCACAATATTATGAGTATAAGTCAACTTTGTGATCAAGGATATATGGTTACCTTCCATCCAGATAGATGTGAGATAATGAAAACTGAAACAGGAAGAATTATTGCAAATGCAAGGACTCCAAACAACTTATATATGCTCAATGAGATCAAAGGAGAAAAGTGTTTTCTATCACAAGAAGATGAGATATGGTTATGGCATAGAATATTAGGTCATTTGAATTTTGACAACATAGTCAGCATAAGCAACAAATAGGCAATCAGAGATTTACCCAAAATAAGGAGACCTCAAAACACAATTTGTGCACCTTGTCAACATGGAAAGCAAACTAGGACAACTTACAAACCAAAAGGCTATATGTCTTCTGAGCCTTTAAGTTTAATACATACTGATTTGTGTGGTCCTACCAGAACACAAAGTATTCAGGGTGAGAGTTACTTCATGTTGTTTGTAGATGATTATTCCATAATGGTTTGGGTAACTTTCCTAAAAGAGAAGTTAGAAGCCTTCAAAAAATTCAAAGCATTCAAGAAATTGGTTGAAAATGAAACAGGCAAAAGGATTAAATGTCTACGATCTGATAGAGGAGGAGAGTTTACTTCAGATGAGTTTGTAGAATTTTGTGAACAACATGGAATCAAGAGAGAGTACTCAACAGTGAGAACTCCCCAACAAAATGGAGTAGTTGAAAGGAAGAACAGGACTATTGAAAACATGGCTAGAGCTATGTTAAATGAATCTAAAGTGTCAGATGGTTTTTGGAAAGAAGTAGTATCTACAACTATGTACATAATTACTAGGGCTCAATTAAGGGTAAATCATCACAAGACTCCTTATGAGCTTTGGAAAGGAAGACCTGCTACTGTAAAACATTTTAAGATCTTCGAAAGCAAATGTTACATAAGACGGGAAGATCAAAATTTGGGCAAATTTGATCCAAGATGTGATGAAGGAATTTTTCTTGGCTATTCCACAAAGAGCAAGGCTTACAGATGTTACAACAAAAGAACACGCACTATGGTGGAAAGTATGAATGTAACAGTTGATGAAAAGATAGATTCCAGAGAGCCAATTCAGCAAGCAATATATCAAGAAGATGGATGTTGTCAAGAAGAATTTTGTGAGGAATCAGATAATGATGAAGAAGAAACACAAAGGCTTCTTCCTAAGACTCCTTCCAGGTATGTACAGAAACATCACCCAAAATATCAGATCATTGGAAATCCAGATGAAAGACAGACAAGGAGAAGAATAATAAAACCATCTCAACAAGCAAATTTTTCTTTGCTATCTAAGATTGAGCCAAAATATTTCTCTCAGGCTAGTGAAGATGAATTTTGGGTTAAAGCAATGAATGAAGAATTAGATCAGATTGAGAAGAGCAAGACTTGGAAACTTGTTCCAAGACCAAAGGACAAAAATGTGATTGGCACAAAATGGGTCTTCAGAAATAAGTTGAATGAAGATGGACAAGTTGTCAGAAATAAAGCAAGGTTAGTTTGCAAAGGTTATGCACAAGTAGAAGGAATTGATTTTGATGAAACCTTTGCTCCAGTTGCATGACTTGAAGCTATAAGGATGTTTTTAGCTTTTTCAAGTTTCAAGAATTTCAAAGTATATCAAATGGATGTTAAGTCAGCTTTTCTAAATGGGATTCTAGAAGAAGAGGTCTACATTGAACAACCAGAGGGATTTATACTATCAGATACTCCAGATCAGGTATGCAGATTGAAAAAGGCATTATATGGCTTAAAGAAGGCTCCCAGAGCATGGTATTCAATATTGGATAGGTATCTACAAGAATAGGGATTCAGGAAAGGAATAGCAGACAGTAATTTGTATATCAAAAATGAAGGAAATGATCTTCTGATAGTGGTTGTTTATGTTGATGACATAATTTTTGGGGGAAATAATGACAAGATGTGCAAAGAGTTTGCTAAGAATATGCAGAGTGAATTTGAGATGTCTATGCTTGGTGAATTATCCTTCTTTCTTGGTCTTCAGATTTCACAATCAGAAAAGGGAGTGTTTCTTTCTCAAGCCAAATACATCAAGGAGATGTTAAAGAAATTCAGATTAGAAGATTGCAAACCAGTAAGTACTCCTATGGTCACAAGGTGCAAGTTAAGTAAGGATGATGAATCTCCAGAGGTAGATCAGAGACTATACAGATCCATGATTGGTAGCTTATTGTATGTCACAGCTACAAGACCAGACATAGTACAGTCAGTAGGATTAGTGGCAAGATTTTAGGCAACACCTAAGGAAACACATGTGGCAGTAGTAAAAAGAATTTTTAGGTATCTAAAAGGGACTATGGATTTTGGACTTTGGTATCCTAAAAGTGACAGTTTCACACTCACAACATATACAGATGCAGATTGGGCCGATAGTATTGATGATAGAAAAAGCACAAGTGGGGGAGCTTTCTTTCTTGGAGAAAGACTAGTATCCTGGTTAAGTAAGAAGCAGGTTTCAGTATCACTATCCACAACAGAGGTAGAATATATTGCAGTAGTAGCCAGTTGTACACAGGTGTTATGGATGAAGAGGACTTTAGAAGACTTCAAGATAAAACATGATCAACCTATTCCTATACTATGTGATAATACCAGTGCCATATGTATCTCAAAAAATCTAGTAATGCATTCCAGGATGAAGCACATTCCGATTAAGTATCATTTTCTGAGAGAACATGTGTCAGATAAATAGGTCAGATTGGAGTATGTCACTACAAAGGAATAGATAGCAGATATTTTCACTAAGCCACTCTCAAAAGACACTTTTGAGTATCTTCGAGGAAAATTGGGAGTGAGACTCCCACCCCAGAATTAACCACCTCATGTGGAGGTGGGGGAGGGGCTAAGCTAAGAGGCTCATTCTTAGCCCCGAGCCCCAAAGGTGACCCTTTGCCATTGATGACAAAGGGGGAGATATTTGTATATTGGGGAGAGTTTTTGATATGGGGAGAGATTTGATAATTGAGAGAGCATTGAGCCAGGGGGAGCAAAGTCCTAGGGGGAGCAAAAAAGAAGGTCAGATTTTAGTAAAAGGATATGGGTTGCCATCAATGACAAAGGGGGAGATTGTTGGACATTTTGAGTCCCTAAGCTAAAATGTTGTCATTGATGTCAAAAGGTTATTTGATGTCAAAAGGATCTATGATGGCATGCACTATGTTTTGTGAAAGTGCAAGGAAGGGTTTTTGTGAAAACCAAGGTAGGAAAAATAAAAGGTTTTATTTAAAACCATGGATGGCAGATTTGAAATGGGTTTTTCTTAAAACCCAAGTTGGATTTTCGTTTCATCGAAAAAGGTGCCCTGGTGATGGAGATATTTAATTTTAAATATTTAGTTTAAATTTTAATTATTTAAAATTTAAATTTTAATTTTAAAATTAATCAAAAGTTTTCCCTCCATTTTCCGTCGACGTCGACTTTTATTCTTCCCCATCCGCATCATGTATAAAAGGCACCTTGTTAAGCAATGGTTTATGTCCTCCAAAATTTGAATGATAAATCCTCTTTTGCAAAAGTTATCCTCCTCCGAAATCATGCACTATTGACGGTGAAGGTTTGGGAGAAGCGCAGTTTGTAAGTTCGTGGGCGCCAAGAGGAAGTACTTCAAGCACGAAGTGGAATAGCTTCCACATGGGAAGCTTAGCCCACTTGGTGGGCGGAAGGAGTGCAAAGGTGCACTCGCTGCTATAGGTCTCGGGTTCGAGTCACCCGAAATTCATTTTTCGCTTGTGTGCTGTCACCGCAATTTTTGGAGCAGAAAATAATTTTTTCCAAGGTATGTCGTCATCGCAATTTTTGGAGATTGAGATATAAATGTTTTAATTTTCCTAAGCTAAGGTTAATGCATCATTATTGAGGGTTTTCCATGGTGGTATAGTTTATGAGTTGTGGCTTATATTTTGCACTAGTTGATGTGGGATTTTTGCATTAAGGAGCTTAGTGAGTTGTGCATTAGTGCAAAGTGTTTTTAGGAGAAATAAGGGAATGGTAAATGGTTGTGGTGATATTCATGCTATGCTTAATTAGATAAGGAAATAATTATCTTTAATTATTTTCTAGTGGTGGATGTGATTTTTGACTAGGAGAAATAAGGTGTAAAAGGTTATGATAATTGTTTTGTAATTTCTCCTAACCCTCATGAAGATTGGCAAAAGAATATTGTGATTGTGGCAGATTTCCAAAGAGGTTTTTTCATCTTCATAAAAGGTATGGGCACATTCTCCTATTGATTGTTTATGGTGGTTGATTTCTGAAATATCATTGGAGAGAAAAGGATTGATTGTGGTTTCCTTTTGAGAGTTGTTGGTTGAATGCTTCAAGGTTTTCTGGTTTGAGAGTTGTGGTTAAAACCTTGTTTTATAAGCATTGTTGTTGAAGCCCATTAGATTGTGAAATGAACTTGAATTAGAGTTAGAGAAGAACATGAGTATCATTGTTATGTGAGACTTGTGATTGAGCATTGTTGGAAACATTTTGAGTTGGTTGATACATGTTTGGACTAGGGTTTGTGAGAAAGAGTTGTTCCTTGAAGTGATTGGTTGAGTAGAGTTGATTGAGCCTAGTCAAGTGATTGTGTGAAGTGGTTGTTCAAGTTCCATAAAACAAACTATTCTATATTCTGATTTGAGTTGAGTTGAGATTGGGATTTGAGTATAGAACATATTGAGTCTCTAACAATTCTCTTTATGCTTCTATGAGATTGCTGAGTTGAGATTGATTTGAGTTGAGATTGGGATTTGAGTATAGAACATATTGAGTCTCTAACAATTCTCTTTATGCTTCTATGAGATTGAGTTGAGATTTTATTGAGCTGATTTGAGGTAAGTCTTTGAGAAGGCTTGTGGACTGATTTTGAGTAAGCTTTTGTGAAAGCTTGCTATGCAGATTTGAGCAAGTCCTAGAGAGGACTTATTGAGCAGATTTGGACAAGTTTTGAGTGAGCTTGTTGAGAATATTTGGACAAGTTCTGAGTGAGCTTGTTGAGCATATTTGAGCAGGTTCTGAGTGAGCCTATTGAGCATATTTGAGCAGGTTCTGAGTGGACCTATTGAGCAGATTTGAGAAGGTTCTGAGTGAGCCTATTGATAGAGCTTTGGAGGTGATAGAGTACAGAGGATAGAGTCTCAGTGGATAGAGATCCAACAACCAGGACAATTGAAGATAGATCTGAGTGAGGAGTCTTCAAGTGGAGAGAGATCCACAAGTCAGTGCAATAGAGAGACAGAGTCTTCTAGAAGATCACTAGCCAGAGAAGAAGGGGAAAGAGTTCTCCTATGGAAGAGATCCACGAACTTGAGATTTAGGGGATCAACATCTCCTTTGGATAGAGGTCCATAAACATTGTAATTGGGAAGGATTCCCAAGAGATTATTTGAGAAATATTTAGAAGAAATATTTTCTGTGGAGGTAGCCCACATTGGGTGAACCACGTTAAAAATGATGTCTCTCATGTGTGTGATGCTTTGTGTGATGTTTACTACTTTATTAATGTTGATGCTACTATTTGGGGAAAATTTTTATATTATACTGTTCACCCCCCCTCTCAGTATAAGCACATGTTCTTCGAATAATGAGAACTAAGGGATGAATGGGTTCATTACATAACTCATTATATGTGGGTTTTTAGGGCTCGTAACTAGTCATGTGTAGATCCAACATCTTGATTTGTTCTTGTAAGAGTTGGATTTTAGTTGATGGGGCTGAAATAAATTGCGATGAAATGGTGGAAGAATGAGAATGAGGAGGGTATTATAGCTACTGCTCCTCCCATTGTGAAAGGAGAGTATACTAAAACTATTTTTGTGAATGTTATTGCTAGAAGATGTGAAACATGGGAGTATATGGGAGAATATGCTATGGGGTAGACATCTACCATGAATGAAAAAATTATGGCTAGGAATCCTATACTTGTGCACCAAAATATGCTATGATGGTTGCATGGTTGGTATGGAAGACAAGGAAGGATATGATGTGAAGAATTTAGGCATAGTGGATTGTGGTGGGGGAAGTGATATTTGAAGAAATAAAGAAGGTGGAGTACGATATGACATACCAAAATATGCGAGCAGTGCTAGACCATATGAGTGATGAATATAAAACATAGGTAGGGAAGAATAACATGGGGGGTTGGTGAGATAATATGGGTAAAATGAATTATAATAAGGAGGAATGGAAGGGAAGGCCTGAAATGGATGAGGTCGAGGAAGGTAAAATGTGGAAGTATATGAAGGTGGAAGTGGAGTGTAAAATGGCATATTGTACATACTAGAATAGGGGACTGTAGGTGATGGAAGTGATGAAGAAGGAGTATAAGCATCAAAGGTGAAATATTAAAATGAAAGGATGGTTAACATATCCATAAAGAGTTGTGAAGATGGGACTTGTTGATGTTGTGATGAAATAAATTGTTGTGATTGGTATGGTGGTTGCGATGTTTATGAAGGAGTATAAGCATCACATGTGGAAGATTAAAATGAAAGGATGGTGAACATATCCACAAAGAGTTGTGAATATGGGACTTGTTTATGTTGTGATGAAATAAATTGTTGTGATTGGTATGGTGGTTGCGATGTTTGAGTTGAAGATGGAAGATACGAGTGTTGTGAAGGTGGTTGTTGTGGTGTGTGTGAAGTGTATGGATGGGATGATGTAAGTGAGGTGTATTGGTGTTGCAACGATGACTATTGTGGGGTTGAATGTGATGAAGGCACATGAGTACCAGGTGTGGAGGATTGAGGATCTAAAACCATCCCTACTATGGGGGTACATGACGTAGTATTGGGGTGAAGACAATAAAGCAAAGATGTATCATACTTGAGAATATAATGTTATGGATCCTAGATAAATGGATGAGAAGATGTGGGTGAAGTAGGTGGAGTCTCTTCACCAATAATAAGAGAGGGATATGGATCTCTCGATGCTATGTATATAACATGATCACAAAAGGTAGAAGGTGGATTGAGTGGAAAGGAATGAGGGAGAAGAGGATAATCCTCACTGGAAGATGTGGCAGGCATGTTACTTGAAATGGAAGTCTCACCTTGGGTCATGGTATGCGGGTAAGATGGTTTAAAATAAATGAGAAGATCAAGTATGACCATGGAAGACTCCCTTGCAAACTAATAAGAAGCATTAGACTAGTTGGAGGCAATACGAGATACCTCCTCAGTAAGGCACGTTTTCTCATATACCTGACTAAAAGTGAAAATATGCATGGTGATGTGTACAACAATTGAGTGCTCAGAACTGTTTAGAAGTGAAAATTTGAACTAGTGTGTGTTATGTGTAAAATTTTGTGTGTGTCTATGTACTGGAACAAAGTTTGCACACTGCTATGCAAACCCAGTTTTCACAATGCTATGAGAACCTAGTTCATACACTGCAATGGGAACCTAAAATAGAGGATAAATATGACAAAAAATGATAGTGATAGACTGTGAATATCCAACAAGTGGAAGTTTATGAAAAAGTGAATGTGCTGAAACCAATTTTTGTGAAAGTACAATACAAGAATGTAACTGGAATAAATTCTAAGCAAATATTTTTATAGTTTTGTATGTTGATGAGAGTACCATCCTAACAACAGAAAATAGGAATGGGTGGATGCTAAAATAAATAGGAATGTCATAGTGTTAGGATCCTCAATACTAACATTATTAGTTAGTATTAATTAGTATTATTAATAATTTAATTATTATATTATTAACTTATAAAGTGAACCATCACAACCCTTCATAACGTGAACCATCACTTCTCTTCATATGTGAACCATCATGTCTCTTCACCAACCTAGATTTAGGGTATATATATATTAGGTTGGCCATCCATATCAAAACATCCAACAAGAAGAATAATAAGCATAGATTCTAAGGAGGGATCCCCCTATAGTGGCAAAGCGATTACAAGGGAGCCCCATTTGAGTGGCCTACAATTACATTTACATTAATTTGTTAATAATTTTATAGTAAGACCTTGGGGTCTTACCATTTGGTATCAGAGCCATGTGGGACCCAATCATGTGGGAATTGCTCAAAGATCTTCATCAAATCACTTATGTGCATGAGTATCAAACTCGGTTTGAGGATATCACCAAACACAACACAATATTGGATGAATCAATTCTCATCAATGGCTTCATTAGGGGATTAAAAGAGGAAATTAGAATGGAGGTGACAAGATTCAATCCCTATACCATGATGCAGACCTATGGATTGGCAAAATTAGCTTAAGATAAAATCAATGCACAACAACGATTAGGGAAACCAGTTATGGAAAAATTGTCGACCACTTACATCACTCCCAAACCTATGCATAATGGAAGGGCACAAAGCACTTACACAACCCCCAAATCTAACCAAACTTTATGAATTAAACATCTTAGCTTTGAGGAGATGAAGGAACGACGAGCAAAAGGACTCTGTGATAATTGTGATGAACAATTTGGACCCCACCATAAATGTGCTACACTAACATTGTATTTATTGAAGGAAGTTGATCCCTGTCTCTCCATAGAGCAAGTAGATGAGGTAGTTGTGTCTAAAGCGACCAGTGCACCTACTCATCGCAATGAAGAAAATGAGGTCGATGTGTAAGAAGTGATTGATGTACCAAGAAAGGATGAGGTAGACATACCCAAAGTGATCAATGCTAGCCAAATATGCACTCTACAAAACATACACATACCTTCCTCACCAATAGTGAGTTCTTGCCATATGACCAAACCTATTCGAAACCAATGGAGAAGTAGCCAACGCAGAGTGACTACACACTCCTTCTCCATTGGCTCTACCAAGGAACCAAAAAAGGATATGAAATCATTAACATCACTTTTGATACATCATTTTGAAGTATTTAAGGAACCCAAAGGGTTGCCCTCCCTTCATCATCATGATTTTTTGAAGGAAGATTCTACTATTGTTCTTGGAAACCCCCCGCTAATGCTTCATCCTTCTCGATATCCCTACCAATGAAAGGATGCCATTAAAAGAGTCCAATAACTTACACAATCCTTCTTGGAAAACAAAGGACAAAGCTTCTCACTTTGAACTTTGACGACAAAGCTCTTTTTAAGGACGGTGGCATGTTAGGATCCTCAATCCTAATATTATTAGTTAGTATTAGTTAGTATTATTAATAATTTAATTATTATATTATTAACTTATAAAGTGAACCATCACAACCTTCATAATGTGAACCATCATGTCTCTTCATACGTGAACCATCATGTATCTTCATCAACGTAGCTTTAGGGTAGATATATATATTAGGTTGGCCATCCATATCAAAACATCCAAGAAGAAGAATAATAAGCATAGATTCTAAGGAGGGAGCCCCCTATAGTGGCAAAGTGATTACAAGGGAACCCCCTTTGAGTGGCCTGTGATTACATTTACATTAATTTGTTAATAATTTTATAGTAAGACCTTGGGGTCTTACCACATAGCATAGAACCTTCTACAACACCCAAAGGCATGTAGAATAGAACTATGTGTCCAACAGGTGAATGGCAACCTAAATGTGATAAGGTATAGTAAAATGGTATCCAAAGGAGGGAGACTCAAAATGCTCTAATGAGTCAAAATCCTCTTACAAAAAGAGATCGTGTTGTTAATGTGCTACTACTAGTCCAAATAGGCAATCACATAACCCTCACATTTAAGGCATGCACAATAACAATTAGCTACATCCACTAATTATTTGAAAAGCCCTATTGTAAAGGGGATTTCTAAAACTACCTACTCCAAAGGTCCCTTTCGGTGATGAAATCCAAAAAACCAGTCTCAAGAGTAGGGGATCTTTCGGTGATGAAGTCTAAAAAACCACTCTTGGATGGGCTACTAAAGTGACTACAAGGGGGAAATTTGGTGGATGGAGATGAATTCCAACGTCACCAGTCTCAAGTGGGGATTGGGGATGAAGTCCAATATTACCCCTGTGTATGATATGTGAGTGTGTGGTGGTGAGTTAAATACCGATGATATGAAAGTAAATCTAGCTAAATACCTTTTCAAAAGAAACTAAACCTAGATGCCTTTTGAAATTGAAATCTATCCTAGAAGGTTTCAAAGAAATGAAGATAGAATATGCATGAAAGAGATTTGAAATCTCTCTAAGTACTTTTAGAAAGAAATTTGAAATTTAACCTAAGTGTTTGTTAAAGAAATTTGAAATCTAATCTAGTGCTTTGAAAAGAGATTTGAAATTTAACCTAAGTGTTGTTGAAAGGGATTTAAAATCTACTCAAATACTTTGAAAATATATTTGAAATATAATCTAGGTGTTTCGCAAAGAGATTTAAAATGTAACCTAAGTGTTTTGAAAAGAGATTTGAGAATTAACCTAAGTGTTTGCAAAAGAAATTTGAAATCTAATCTAGTGCTTTGAAAATAGATTTGAAATTTAACCTAAGTGTTTGTGAAAGAAATTTGAAATCTAATCTAGTGCACTGAAAAGAAATTTGAAATTTAATCTAAATTTTGTTGAAAGAGATTTAAAAATTTAATCGAGTGCTTTGAAAATATATTTGAAATTTAACCTAAGTGTTTTTGACAGAAATTGGAAATCTAATCTAGTGCGTTGAAAAGAAATTTGAAATTTAATTTAAGTGTTGTTGAAAGAGATTTGAAAATTTAATCTAGGTTCTTGTGAAAGAAATTGGAAATATGAATTAGTGCTTTGAAAAGAAATATGAAATATGATTAAATATTTTTTTTAAATAGTCACTCTAAATGGAATACTTGATGCCAAGTATACTTGATGATCCTACTTGTGTATGTCTTGCAGAATTTTAGATTTTGGGACTATTCTAAAGCAGTTTTCTAAGGTTCGTACGACAATGTATGAACCTATCTGGAGGTTTGCGTGATAGTGTACAAAAAAGTTTTAGAAGACTACTATGATCTAATTTTATGATAAAAAACTACTAATTAAGTAGTGTCTCCATTTCTCAACTGCTTGTAGAATAGCCAACATTTATTTCTCATGTGTGGACCTTCCCAAATTCTTACCCGAAAGTTGTTTACTCTCAAATGCCAAGCGATGCCCTTCTTGCATTAATAATACCCCAAGACCTATTCCTGAGGAATCACATTCAATCACAAATGGTTTGTGAAAATTTGGAGCTGCCAAAACTGGAGTAGTACACATTTCTTCCTTGAGTGCCATGAATGCATGAGTGGCTACTTCAAACCAATGAAAAGCATCCTTATTTGTGAGAGTTGTGAGAGGGATCTCAATTTTAACGTAATTACACACAAACTTGTGATAGCAACTGGTAAGACCCAAAAAACCATGAAGTTTCTTGATGGTTTTAGGTAAATTCTCATCTTGAATGGCCTTAATATTATTAGGATCCACTTTAACACCTTCATGAGAAAATATGTGACCCAAATATTCAACTTCATGAACACTAAAAGAGCATTTGAAGTGTTTGAATTTTTTTTCCTTATATAATATATGAAGAACCTTTCCCACATGCATCAAATGATCATTCCATGTTTTACTATATACTAGAATGTCATCAAGGAAGACTAAGACAAATTTGTGAAGGAATGAACGAAAGACATGGTTCATGAGACTTTGGAATGTGGAGGGGGTGAGACCAAAAGGTATGACCAAGAATTCATAATGACCTTCATGAGTATGAAAGGCGGTTTTAGGAATGTATTCATCCCTTACTCTGATTTGATGAAAACCAGAGTGTAGATCCAATTTTGTGAAAAAATCTACACCATGCAATTCATCTAATAAATCATCTATGACATGAATAGGGAATTTATCCTTGATGGTGATTTTATTGAGAGGACAAAAATTAAGACACATACGCCAATAATTATCCTTATGATGGGCCAAAACCACTGGTGAAGAATAAGGACTAGTGTTATGATGAATGACTCCATGTTCTAAAAGTTCTTGGACAATCTTTTCAATTTCTATTTTTTGAGGTTTAGGGTAGTGATAAGGACAAATATTAGGAGGAATACTTCCTGGGACAAGATGAATGGTGTGATTGTGGGACCATTTGGGAGGTAGCCCGTATTGTTCTTTGAAAAATTCATCATAGTTAGCCACAATATCTTGAAGATCCTTTGAGTGAATTTTAGGAATATCTTCTGCTTGTGCTTCCAAACAATTGATTTGAGCTATGAATCCATAACCTCCTTTCCTTAATTTTTTTTTCATACTATGAGAACTCACCACATTTTATGGTGGAGTTTGAATTCCTTGGAGGTGGATAGTCTTTCCATTTTCTTTCCATTCCACAAATAGTTTTCTGAAATTAAAATTGATAGTGTCAAATTTTTCTAACCATTCAACTCCCAAAATGACATTTGAATTCCCTAAACTCATGATAAAGAGAGTTCCATGGCAAGTATAACTTTCCATTTGTATTGAAACTTAAGATGTTCTACCAATACATTGAGCATTTCCTCCATTTGCAACTAAAACTTGAAACTTATCTTGATTGGAGGAGTGAATGTGTAAGTTCAATGTTTTAGTAGTTTTAAGGTCAATAAAATTATGAGTACTACCTGAATCGATCAACACATTTATCCTCCTCTGTCGAATGAATCCTAGTACCTTGATTGTATGGTTAGGTGTTAATCCCATAAGAGAATGTACTAAAATAGCCATAGTGTCTTCATCAAATGTTGCTTCATTATGATCTATTTTCTCTTTGAGAATAGGTGACTCTTGTGGATTGATATCCTCTGCTTCCTCTTCGTCTTTCCTATTATCATATTCTATTTGAAAGTTTTGTCTTGGTACACATGCTTGATATTTTGGATGATGATTGCAATATTTATAGTAATAATATCTTTATGGTTGGTCATTTACATGAAAGTAATTGTTACGATATTGAGGATGATTATAGGAATCACATTTAAAAGATGTCAGATTTTGCATATTTTTCTCAGCAAGCTTAGCAATCCTTATAGTGTCATCCAAAGAGTATGGATCCTGTAAGTCTACTTAAATTTGAATATTCTATTTCAACCCATGTCTAAAGTCCAAAACCACCACATAAATTTGTAAATCTCATCTATAAGCAAGAAGACTTGTGAATTTTGAAACATAATCTCTTACTGACACAGTTTATTTAAGTTCCAATAGACGAACGATGTACGAGGATGAAATACCTTCATCAAATATCTTGAGGAAAGGATTCTTGAATTAAGGCCAAAATAGAGTATGAATATGTTGAAATTTTTACCAAGCAAACCATTGGTAAGGTTTCGTGCTGAATTTGAAGGAGGCATAAGAAAAATTTTCAGATTTGGGCACACGATATAGTTGTAAAATACCCTCCATTTTAGCTATTCAACCACATGGATCTCTATACTCAAATGTAGGCATATCAGCACATGGAATATTAACACATGTAGGCCATCTTGTTTGTTGATAAAATTCCTCTGTATATTGTTCTGCATTATCATTTTGTCTATGGTAGTTATTTGTGGAAGGAGGAGCTTCTTGGTTCTATTTCTTCAATAATTGTGCAAGTAGTGATGTCATGTTGTTCATACTAGATATTAGTTGAGACAAACATGATTGTACTTCTAGGTTACTTGTATTAGGGTTTTCCATATCCTCATGTGTGAGATTTTCATGGGATGAGTTGGAAGGATCCATGGGGTTAATAGTAGGATGGTCGGGGTTAAAGTTGTGCATAAAGGAGAGTTGTATTGTGTACCTTTATTTCATGGAGGTCTTCTTGGTGACTTTGAAGGTACTTCATTTGTATTATTTGTGCTATATAATGATCCATTTGGTCCTTTATTCCACATTCCACTCATGCACTTGCTTTATACAATTTGAATTACTGCTAGAAGTCATCATAAAATTTGCTACAAATATTTGAATTTAATGATATATTCTTCATAATTTATCTTAATTCCTGCAAAATATTGGTTAATTTGGAAAAATGTTTTTCGTTATTTTCCATTTAATTGTCACTCCAATTGCGATGCATATTTGAATTTGAGTATCAACGACTGGTTTTTTTGTCTCCAACAACTAGTTTCTTGTCTCCAACGACTATATCCGCAATCCTTTACCACCAATGACTAGTTTCCTTATCTCTAATGACTATATCAGTAATGCGACGATATGGTTGACTAGACACAATATATCCATAATGTGACAAGCTACCCTTGGACATGGATTAGAAATTGTTGGCTAGACACACTAGTCTGTAATGTGAAAAGCTACCTTTGGATACGGTTTAGACACTGTTGGCTAGACATAATTAATTGGACACTAATTTTAGAACTTTAGATGCAAACTTCCACTTGGACATGATGGTCGAGACAACACAAAATTGGATAGATGCTAGCTGCCACTTAGATATGATTGTCGAGACACCATGGACTTGGATGGACGTAAGACCCTTGGAAATAATGGACTAAATGACATAAATTTGTATGGACGCAAGACCCTTGGACATGATAAAATAAATGACATAGACCTTGGAACAATGAATTGACACGTGGGACAACTTGGATGGCTTGAGGTTGACGACTCACAAAAGGATTCATAAAATTTTTAAATGGTAGTGGTTGTGCATGGGATATGCAAGAGCGTATGGTCAATAGCCATGTTAAACCTTATGGAGGACTGCCATTAATAAACTAAAACATTCACCCCCCACTGAAATATGGGATTTAAGACTTGCTTCCACCTCACATACAAAATTACATAAGGTTCGAAAACTTATAATGTACCCAAAAATTAATTGATTGGCAAAACATTGCCTGCATGGACATCACCCATAAACTGTGTGAACTTATTGCGATTATCTTCATGACTTTTGTAAGTTTGATTTCATTTTCATCAACCACTGGAGGTGCAATTTTATTGGCCATATAACAATATGATAGTTTATCTTCCGCATGAGGACATCAACGACTCTTCGCATGGATTAAATTTAATTTCTTTTATAAGCTATAGTTTATGGCTTTCATAAAAATTATTACGAAACTATTAGCTCCCACCAAATTAGGTTAATCACCACCACCAAAATGATCTAATAGCTTATCTTCTGCATGAGGACGTCAACGATTCTTTGCACAAATTTAATTTATTTTATTTTATAAGCTATAGTTTATGGATTTCATAATAATTGTTGTGAAGCTATTGGCTGCCACTAAATTAGGTTAATCACCCACTGCACACCTAATTTGTCTTCTCTTTTTATATTTTGAGCATTTAAACTGGAGAGTAATGTTGTGGAAAATGAAGCGAATCTCCTTTGTTGTGATAACAGTGCTATGGAAATAGAGTGAATAGGTGAATTAGTACCCCAAACACCAACTGACACTTTTTCGCTTATCTGACAGTGTTTTAGGGTTAGGTATTTGATTTTTTACATAAGATTGAATATGCACTTAATTCACCTATGTCCTTCAATTTGCACAATATTGCGAATGATAATGCCTCAACAAACCATACATGCACCTCGATGTACTAGGTATGCTTGTTCCAATTAATCTTCACAACCTAGAGGAGATTACTTTTACTGAATCACGACTCCTATTATTTGATCAAAGCTTGTAAAACCATGAGGTTTCAATTTATGGATAATTTTTTTTTCTTGTTTTGGATGGAATAAACCAGAGGACAACACGTGTGGGATTCGCGGCTCTAATACCACTTGAAGCTAAATAATATTAAAATAAATGTAAAACAATTATGAAGTGAAGAATGAATAGTGATTGCCACTTTAGGAGGGCTCAAACCTTCACCACTAAGGAGGGCTTAGTACTTGTGATTAAGCAAATTTATATTCAGATCAAAAGATGATAAATTATAAATCAACCTACAACCATATTAAATAATAAATCAATAAGTCGGTGAACACTTGGAAACATAGCCGACTAGCTATATTGGTGTTGTAACGTGGCTCCCCTCCTTGGAAAGCTTTGTCCTAAAATATGGAAATGACTCAAAGATACTTTTTTTTTTCTCATGTATCATCTTCTACTGGTAGGTCCTACCATTTGATTAAAAATTCTTTGATGTGACGAGATTGAAGAATACGTGATCTACTTTGCAATATTGTTTATGGCTAGAGATATATACGTCCTTCTTAATCAAGTACTGGAAGTTCTAACTGAGAGTGTACTTTTTTTCCTATCACATTCTTGAGATATGAAACATGAAATACTAGATGTATATAGGATGAGAGAGGAAGCTCTAGTTGATATGTCACTTTGCCTATGCAGTGCACTATCTTGTAAGGACCATAAAATCTTGGAGTCAACTTCTAACTAATCTTGATCTTCAATGATAGTTGTTTGTAGGGTTGCATACACAGGAAAACCATATCACCTATATTAATTTATCTTTCAGAATGGTGTGAATCTTGTTGCTACTTTATGCGATTTTATGCTTGGACAAAATTATCTTTGAGAATGTTGAGCATTGACTATTGGTGCTGAAACCAATCATCTACTTGGGCCACTTTGGAAGATCTTGGAACATAATCTGCTATTGTTGGTGGTTTTACTCCATACAATGCTTCGAATGGAGACATCTTGATGGAATAATGGTATGAAGTGTTGTACCACCATTATGCTAATGAAATCCAATGACTCCATTGATACTATTTATCTTGAGAAAAACATCTTAGATAGGTACCCAGACATTTATTAACTATTTTAGTTTGGCTATCTGTTTGAAGATGGTATGCAAAATATATATTTAACTTTGTACCATTAAGATGAAATATTTTTCACCAAAAATTGATAGTAAAAATGGGATCACAATCACTTACAATATTTTTGGGCATTCCACGAAATTTTAAAATTGAGTCCATAAATACCTTAGCCACTTTGGTTTTTAAAAATGGATGTTGTAGAGCATTGAAGTGAGCATATTTGGAGAGACTATCCATTACCACAAAAATTATTGTTTTACCTTCCGATTTAGGAAGACCTTCAATAAAATCCATTGAAATATGTTCCCATTGGTTATCAGGAATTGGTAGTGGTTGAAGAAGTCCTGGAGATTTTACTATTTCACCCTTATTGCACTGACATACTTCAAATTCAGCCACCCATGTTTTTATCTCAGATTTTAATCCTTTCCAATAAAAGGATTGTTTTACCCATATATATGTCTTAAAAAAACCAGAATGTCCTACTGATGGAGAAGCATGCGACTCTTCAAGAATCCTAGATTTGATGTTAGAATTGTACAAAATGTAAATACTATTTTTTCTTCTTAATACCTGTTGGTCCAAAATCTGCCACAGGAAAGGATTTTACAAGTGCGCCCTAGACCCGGCCAACATTGAAAGGCTGGAAGCAAGAAATGGCTCCCAGACCAATCTCCAGAGTGGGCTGGTTCCCTTCACTATTCTAAACTTGGTGTAAGATAAGGGTTACTGGAAAGAAATTAAAAAGGTTATAGAAAGAAATGGGAAATATGGCCACAGGCTGAAGTTATGGGATTATAAAATAATAGCAGGAAACTCCAAGTGCAGCAACAGTAAGCAATAAAAGTTACTAACTTAACTTCCGCACGATGCATACAGAAAAAACCCTCCAAAATCACATTCCAAGAATTTATACTCTTACGGCAATATTCAAATCCAGTATGCATAATTTAAATGTAATAGCCATGAAGACATACAAATGCTATTAGAAATGCAACATGAACAGAAAGGAAATCACCAATGCAAACGCTTGAAAAATAGAAGCCAATCCTTTATTCCTGCAAACGAACTTCCAGTCTCTAGCAGAGAATTTTCCAACCACCCTTTCAAATGAAGCTTACATTGGTTTTTATAGAGGGTCGTCCTCTTTGCAGCATTAAATATTTGAAACCAACTTCCTTGTGATCTACAATTATGCATTGGAAATTATGCACATGATCCCCTTAATTGCAGCCTTGGAGACCCACAAAATTGAATGCAATGTACATGTCAGCTTCGAAGAACCACCTTCATTAAATTTGTTTTTTAAACATGTGCATGAAAAACCGTTAAAATGATCCATGACCAGCAGTTTCGAACCAAGAAAATCTTTAATTTTGGTGGCCTGGGTGCTCTTCGACCTTGACCGCATTGAAAATCCGCAAAGCATTTAATTCGGGGCAGCATTTAATCTTCGAAAATCGGAAAAACCTCCTCGAAACTCACAAAACTGCTTTGGGCCAACAATTTAAGCATTAATAATTAATAATAACAATAAATGTGGCAAAAATGCCAACATTCTTCACCCATGTTTTTATCTCAGATTTTAATCCTTTCCAATAAAAGGATTGTTTTACCCATATATATGTCTTAAAAAAACCAGAATGTCCTACTGATGGAGAAGCATGCGACTCTTCAAGAATCCTAGATTTGATGTTAGAATTGTACAAAATGTAAATACTATTTTTTCTTCTTAATACCTTATCATCATATGAAAAATGAGGATGCTTGGATGATCCTAGCATCAAATCTTGAATTATTTGAGTTTTTTTTTGTGTTTCAAAACCATTCTTCCTGGGGCTGATAAACCCATTGGGGACAAGGACCTGAAATGGCATTGATAACCACTTCATCTTCGTATTTTTGATACAATGCATCTGCTACCACATTTTCTTTCCCTTTCTTATACTCAATAACAAAATCATATCCCAATAATTTTTTTTAACCACTTATTTTTCTCTAGATAAGAAAATCGTTGTTATAGAAAATGCTTGAGACTACTATGATATGTTTTTATGATAAAACGACTACTAATTAAGTAGTGTCTCCATTTATCAATTGCATGTAGAATAGCCAACATTTATTTCTCATATGTGGACCTTCCCAAATTCTTTCCCGAAATATTTTTACTCTCAAATACCAAGGGATGCCCTTCTTGCATTAATACTGCCCCAATACCTATTCCCGCGAAATCACATTCAATCATAAATGGTTTGTAAAAATTGGGGGTTTCTAAAACTATAGTAGTACACATTGCTTTCTTGAGTGCCATGAATTCGTGAGTAGATACTTTATACCAATGAAAAGCATCCTTCTTTGTGAGAGTTGTGAGAGGGGTTGCAATTTTACCATAATTGCGTACAAACTTGTGATAGTAACTAGTAAGACCCAAAAAAACATGAAGTTTCTTTATTGTTTTCGGTAAATGCTAGTCTTGAATGGCCTTAATATTATTAGGATCCACTTTAACACCTTTAGGAGAAATGATATGGCCCAAATATTCAACTTCTTTAACACCAAAAGAGCATTTGGAGCATTTTACAAAAAGTTTTTCCTTATGTAATATATGAAGAACCTTTCCCACATGCATCAAATGATCCTTCTATATTTTACTATATACTATAATATAATCGAAGAATACTAAGACAAATTTGCAAAGGATTGGATGAAAGAAATGATTCACGAGACTTTGGAATGTGGATGGAGCATTAGTGAGAATAAAATGCATGACTAAGAATTCATAATGACCTTCATGAGTACGAAATATGGTTTTAGGGATGTCCTCATCCCTTACTCTAATTTGATGAAAAATAGAGCGTAGATCCAATTTTGTGAAAAATTTTACACCATGCAATTCATCTAATAAATCATCTATGACATGAATAGGGAATTTAATGGTTATTTTACAGAGAGGATGAAAATTAGGACAAATACACCAAGAATTATCCTTACGACAGGCCAAAACCACTGGTGAAGAATAAGGACTAGTGCTATGATGAATGACTCCATGTTCTAAAAGTTCTTGGACAATCTTTTCAATTTCTATTTTTTGAGGTTGAGGGTAGTGATAAGGATGGACATTAGGAGGAAGGCTTCCTGGTACGATATGAATGGCGTGATCATGGGACTGTTTGGAAGCTAGCCCTTTCGGTTCTTTGAAAACTTCATCATAATTAACCACAATATCTTCAAGATCCTTTGAGTGAATTTTAGGAATATCTTGTTCTTGCACATCCAAACAATTAATTTGAGCTATGAATCCATAACCTCCTTTCCTTAATTTTTTTTCATGTTGTGAGAACTCACAACCTTTGATGGTGGAGTTTGAATTCCTTGGAGGTGAATAGTATTTCCATTTTATTTCCATTCCACAAATAGTTTTCTAAAATTAAAACTGATAGTGTCCAATTGTTCTAACCATTCAACTCCCAAAATGACATATGAATTCCCTAAACTCATTACAAAGAGAGTTCCATGCCAAGTATAACTTTCCATTTGTATTAAAATTGAAGATGTTCTACCAATACATTGAGCATTTCCTCCATTTGCAACTAAAACTTGAAACTTATCTTTATTGGAGGAATGAATGTGTAAGTTCAATGCTTTAGCAGTTTTAAGGTCAACAAAATTATGAGTACTACCTAAATCGATCAACACATTTATCCTTATCTATCGAATGAATCCTGGTACCTTAATTGTATGGTGAGTTATTAATCCCATAAGAGCATGTACTAAATTACCCATAGTGTCTTCGTTAAATATTTCTTCATTATGATCTATTCGCTCTTTGGGAATAGGTGACTCCTTTGGATTGATATCCTCTACTTCCTCTTCATCTTCCCTATTATTATATTCTATTTGAAATTTCTGTTTTAGTACACATGATTGATATTTTGGATGATAATTACAAAATTTATAGTAGTAATATATTGATGGTTGGTCATTTCGACAAAAGGAATTATTGCGATATTGAGGACGATTATAGGAATCACGTTTAAAAGATGTCAAATTTTACATATTTTCCTCAGCAAGCTTAGCAATCCTTATAGTGTCATCCAAAGAGTATGGATCTTGTAAGTCTACTTCAATTTGAATATTCTCTTTCAACCCATGTCTAAAGGCCGAAACCACCACATCGGTTTGTAAATCTCCTGTATAAGCAAGAAGACTTGTGAATTTTGAAACATAATCTCTTACCGACCTAGTTTGTTTAAGTGCCAATAGACAAACGATGTACAAGGATGAACTACCTTTATCAAATCTATTGAGGAAAATATTCTTGAATTTAGGCCAAAAGAGGGGATGAATATGTTGATGTTTTTGCCAAGCGAACCATTGGTAAGCTTCCGTGCCTAATTTGGAGGAGGCATAAGAAAATTTTTCAGATTTAGGCACATGATATAGTTGTAAAATACCCTCCATTTTAGCTATCCAATCATGTGGATCTACAACCTCAAATGTAGGCATATCAGCACGTGGAATATTAACACCTGTAGGCCATCTTGCTTTTTGATAAACTTCCTCTATATCTTGTTCTGCATTATCATTTTGTCTATGGTAATTATTTGGGGAAGGAGGAGGTTCTTGGTTTTGTTGCTTCAATAATTGCATAAAAATGATGTCATGTTGTTCATACTAGACATTAGTTGAGACAAACATGATTGTACTTTTGGGTTACTTGTATTAGGGTTTTCCATCTCCTCATGTGTGATATTTTCATGGGATGAATTGGAATGATCAATAAGGTTAATAGTAGGATGGTCAAGGTTAAAGATATTAATGCATAAAGGAGAGTTGTATTTGTTGGAAATTACGGGTGGTAAAAAGTGTTTTACCATAGTAAGTTTTGGACCTTACCTTTTTACCTCATGGACGGCGGAGTTTGGATGGCATGGGCGGCAGAGAGAGTTCAATGTCAATTTCCTTTCCTCTTTTCCTCCCTATTTTCTTTCTCCCTATTCTCTTTCCCTAAGTTAGGCTTATGGTTTATTTTATATTTATTTAAACCTTGTAACCTATTATTTTAGGTTAATGATTAATGAATATTATTTTCGACTCCTTTGGTTTCTAACCCTAAGCTCCTAATTTCAATATTTGGTATCAGAGCAGGTTGGAAGCGAGGCTGGAAGGCATTGCATAGGTGAGTCACAAATCTTGAAGAGGAGGTTAGCATGTAGCACGTGAATCGAGGTATGCATGGATATCAAGGAGGTCAGCTTAGCCTATAGCTCATAAACTGAGGTGACCCTGGAGGCACGTAAATCAAGGAGCAAACCAGAGTGGGACACATGGTGGACTAGACATGTGGCGGATGGACGACACAGGACATGTGGTGAAAGGCAAACAAAAGATGTAGGACACATGGCGAGAGGAGACATGATGTAAGACACGTGGCAAAATGAGGAGCGGCTCGCACAGGAGGAAAAAGTTGGTCCCGATTGCCCATAGGCAATCGAGAACATACCTGTGCCTAAGGGTTTTTAAACCCTCAAAGCATCATCTACACTGCGGATGTGGGACTAAAGTCCCATGATTTTTTTTATAAAATCAAAGTGTCGGGCGCTTCAAATACATTGTAGCTCCCTGTGGCCTTCGGATTAGCCATAGGGGCCGACTGGCATTTGAGAACCAGCTAGGGCGCTCTCTCTCATGAAGATGCGGGATCGAATCCCCGTGGGAGTATTAAAATTTTTTTAAAAAGAAAACCTTAGCATCTTTAAAAAATATATAAATTTTTATATATTAAAGTTTTTTTTAAGTTTATTTTTTGATAAATTAAAGTTTTTTGATATAAAAATTAATTTTATTTTTTATCAAATTAACTTTATTATTAAAATATACTTAAAATTAATATTTTAATACATTAAAATTTTATTTTAAAAGGGATTTTTATTTATCAAATTTGTGATAAAATTATTTCCTAAGAGGAAATATATGTAAAAAAATTCACGCTTTGAAAGGTGAAAATTTAGAGAACTTTTTTAAAGATATTTCCTAAGAGGAAATAAGTTGTAAAAAGAAAATTTCAAGGAAATTTTCTACAGGGTAGCTAGATGATAAGGTCGAATGGATGTTATCATGCTCTCTGTAATTTGTTACTAAGAATTAATGCCAAAAACTTTGATGAACATGTGCGTATGCTTGGCCTAAATACTGTATTTTCTCAGTTACAAAATGTAGTAATATCACATCAGAGGAATCCTGATTTAGGCTACGAAGCAAACTCAGAAGATAATTCTTTTGAAAGCAGATTTGAACAATCTGAATCAATCCCAATTGCTCCAGAAGAATCAAAATATACTCATTATAGTAATTCCGTAGAAATCCTTGAACCCGCATCACCAGAAATCATCTTGATCAGTGACGATGAGGAAGAAGTTGCTGACAATTTTGTGAATCCAGAAATAGCAGAGTCTCATCAAGAAGAATAAGCTATTTGTGAATGGGTAAATCAAGCAAGGCTTGATCTTTGTAATTTCCTTTATTTTCTTGTAATTGCACAATAAAAGTAGTTTTTTGTTCTTGATTGTAATGGCATCAAACTACAATCTACCTATCCCTAAATTTGATGGGGATGATTATGAGTACTGGTCCATAAAAATGAGGACATTACTCATTAGAAAAGGCTTATGGGACATAGTAGAAAAAGGCTACACAGCTCCAACATATTGGACTACTTTGAGTGCAGCTGACAAGAAAACCCTAAAAGAAGCCCAAAAGAATAATTCTTCTGCCCTATCCCTACTTCAAGCGGCATTAGTTAAAAGTATATTTCCTAGGATTGCATCTAGCACAACTGCTAAAGATGCATGGAAGGCCTTGCAAGAAGGTTTTCAAGGAAATGATAAAGTGAAACAAGTCAGGCTTCAAACACTGAAGAGATATTTTGAAAATCTCAGAATGAGAGAAAATGAAAGAGTCAGAGATTACTGCGTGTGAGTCAAATTTGTAGTCGATATGATGCAAACCTTGGGTGATGACACAAAACCTGAAACAATGGTGAAGAAAGTGTTGAGAACACTTCTTCCTAAGTGGAATCACATAGCAATCATAATCGAAGAATCAAAAGACCTTGCTACTCTCACATTTGATAACTTAATAGGATCATTAACTTCTCATGAGGAGAGGTTACAAGGGGCACCTTCAACAAGCTATGGAGGTGAATACAATGCCTTCACTTCTAACGAAGTCGTAGGGCGAGGACAAGGAAGAGGCAGAGGTAGAGGACAACAACAAAGAGGCAGAGGTCAAGGCAACTCAAGAGGAGCTAACTCCTATAGAGGAGGTAATCATAACATAGGAGGTAATCAAAACAGAGGAGGCAACCAGAATCAAGGTGGCAATTCATGTCATGGTGGAAATCAAGGACGAGGAAGTACCAAGTCCAAAATAGCTTGCTTCAATTGTGGCAAACCAGGACACTTCGCTCGCAACTGCTGGTCAAAAACTTCACAAGGACAAAGCAGTCAATATGGTTCCTTCTATGGAGAAGAAGAAGACCCATCTAATCTTTTTCTTTCTTATGGACAATCAGATCAAAATCTAGATGATACATGGATTTTGGATACTGGTTGCTCCAATCATATGAGTGGTAAAGAAGAACTCTTTGCTACTTTAGATTCAAATTATAAATCCCATATTAAATTAGGGGATGATAAAAGATTGCAAGTAGAAGGCATTGGAGCCATGGAGGTTCCAACAAAAGAAGGCCTTAAAAAAATGAATGACATTTATTTCACTCCAAAGCTCTAACACAATCTGCTAAGTTTTGGGAAAATGATGGAGAATAATTACAAACTTTTTTTTGATGAAGGCAGATGTACAATACTTGATAAAAACAATTGTAATAGAGTCATTACACAAGTACCTATGACCAAAAATAGGTTATTCCCTCTGAAATTTGGTGAGCCAGGGGGAGCACAACTTGCGAATGTTGTTATTTCAAATCCAAGTGTATTGTGGCACTTGTGATATGGTCACCTTAATTCCGCTAGCTTGAAATTGTTAACTTCTCAAGCTATGGTGACAGGACTTCCAAAAATTCAAGATCATAAGAAAGTGTGTGAAGGATGTGCTTTGGGAAAGCACTCAAGATCGAAGTTTCCAAAAGGACAAGCCTTGGAGAGTCGCTTATCCTCTTCGACTAGTGCATTCGGACATCTCTGGTCCTATGCAAACTAAAATTCTAGGAAACAATACATATTTTCTTACTTTTATTGATGATTTTTCCAGAATGTGTTGGATTTATTTTCTGAAACATAAAGATGAAGCATTTGATTGCTTCATAGATTTCAAAAATAATGTAGAAAAACAAAGTGACTACTATGTAAAATGTCTTCGGACAAATAGAGGAGGTGAGTACTCCTCCAATGAATTATTGCACTATTGTCAAGAAAATGGGATTAAAAGGCAGTTCAACATTGCCTATACTCCACAACAGAACGGTGTGGCAGATAGAAAAAACTGCACCCTTGTTGAGATGGCAAGAACAACGCTTCAAACTAAGCATCTTACAAACACATATTGGGCAGATGTAGTTCGAACAAGTGCATATATTATAAATATAAGTCCAACTTCTAGTTTATATGGTATCACTCTTTATGAAGGATGGTACGACAAGAAGCCAAATGTAAAGCATTTCAAAGTCTTTGGTTCTTTAGCCTATGCACATATTCCAAAAGAGAAAAGAAAGAAGATTGATCCCAAGATTCAAGCCTGTATATTTGTATGGTACTGTGAATCCACAAAAGGATACAGACTTTACAATCCCAAGACCCATAAAATAATAGTCTCAAGGGATGTAATTTTTGATGAAGGGGGAGAATGGGATCACCAAAAAAAATTTGATGTAGGATATAATTTTGAAAGTTCCTCACAATTACAACCAAATAATAGTAGTGGTACCCCACCACAAAGTCCTCATAAGGAATCTTCTTCGATTACATCCAGTGGTACTCCAAGTCCAAGCAGAACTCCTTTGAAGGCACCCCCAAATTCTCTAAAAATATTTCAGATATCTGATAGTGCTCCAAGTCCTATGGATATTGATCCATATTCTCAAAGGAAAGAGACCAATAAAGGAAATAGAACACTACAAAGTCATCCATCTTCTCAAATTTTGGATAGGAATTTCCAACGAAGATACACTAGAAGTCAAGCTAGTGAGATGGATGACATATTATCCAGACTTGAAAATCTACACATGTTTGAAGATGATGAATCTCACAAACCAAGAGGAGATGTAGTAAATTATGCTTTATTGGCTACTGCATAGCTAGAACCATCTAGCTATGAAAAGGTATGTACAGAAAATGTATGGCAAGATGCCATGAAAGAGGAGATATCCTCTATAAACAAGAATGATACTTGGGAGCTTGTGAAGCTTCCCAAAGGTAAAAAATATTTTGGTTGTAAATGGGTCTACAAGACCAAGTTTAATGTTGATGGAAGCATTGAGAGACATAAGGCAAGACTAGTTGCAAAAGGTTTTACTCAAAAATATGGTATTGACTATGAGGAAACCTTTGCTCCTGTAGCAAGACAGGAGACAATTAGAACAGTTCTTTCCTTAGCTGCTCACAAAGGATGGGCAATACAACACATGGATGTTAAAAGTGCATTTTTAAATGGATACTTAACATAAGAGGTGTATGTTCAGCAACCTCAAGGTTTTCAAGAACAAGGAAAAGAGAACCTTTTTTATAAATTGAAAAAAGCACTTTATGGCCTCAAGCAAGCACCAAGAGCTTGGTACTCACGCATTGATGGCTATTTTAATAAGTTTGGATTCACAAAAAGCAAAAGTGAACCAACTTTGTACTACCTCAAGAATGGAATAGACATCCTCATAGTTTGTTTATATGTGGATGATCTCATATTTATGGGTAGTAATAATAAAATGAATATGGAGTTCAAAAAATCCATGATGAATTAGTTTGAGATGAAATATCTTGGGTTAATGCGATACTTCCTAGGCATGGAAGTACACAAATCAGAGAAAGGGATCTTCATATGTCAACATAAGTATGCTCGAGACATGATAAAGAAATTTGCCATGGAGCAGTGCAAATCACTTGCAACTCCAACGGGACATGGAATACAGCTGAGCAAAGATGATGGAGCACCAAAGGTTGACATGACCACTTTCAGGAGCATGGTTAGGAGTCTGATGTTTCTTACCAACACAAGGCCTGATATACAATATGTTGTTTCTCTAGTTTCAACGTTTATGGCAAGTCCATCTGAGCTGCACCTTCAAGCAACTAAAAGAATTTTATGATATGTAAAAGGTACATTGGATTTTGGAATCCATTACCACAAATGTAACTCAGTGAAGTTAGTTGGTTTTAGTGACAGTGATTGGGGCAGCAATATAGATGACAGAAAATCTACATCAGGGAACCTGTTTTAGTCTAGTTTCAGGACTAATAACTTGGAGTTCCAAGAAACAATCTGTTGTAGCATTATCATCTATTGAAGCAGAGTATATCGCCATTACACATGCTAGTACTCAAGTCCTCTGGTTGAGGAAAATCCTTGAAGAGATTGGCAAAATTCAAAGTGGTCCAACAAAACTGAATTGTGATAATATTAGTGCCATTCAACTAACATATAATCCTATCCACCACAAAATATCAAAACATTTTGATATGAAGTATCACTTCATATGAGATATGGTGGAACAAAAGATTGTTGAGCTTAAATATTGTAACACTTTGGATAACATTGTTGACATATTCACCAAAGCAATGGATAAAGCTCAATTTATAAAGCTAAGAGACGGTATAGTCAGTCCTCTCAACTTTAAGGGGGAGAATGTTGGAAATTATGGGTGGTAAAAAGTGTTTTACCACGGTAAGTTTTGGACCTTACCTTTTTACCTCGTGGACGGCGGAGTTTAGACGGCATGGGCGGCAGAAAGAGATCAATGTCAATTTCCTTTCCTCTTTTCCTCCCTATTTTCTTTCTCCCTATTCTCTTCCCCTAAGTTAGGGTTTATTTTATCTTTATTTAAACCTTGTAACCTATTGTTTTAGGTTAATGATTAATGAATATTATTTTTGACTCCTTTGGTTTCTAACCCTAAGCTCCTAATTTCAATAGTATTGTGTATCTTTATTTCATAGAGGTCTTCTTGGTGACTTTGAAGATACTTCGTTTGTATTATTTGTGCTAGATAATTATCCATTTGGTCCTTTATTCCCCCTACCACTCATGCACTTGCTTTATACAATTTGAATTACTACTAGAAGTCACCACAAAATTTGATGTAAAGTTTTGACTTTAATGATAATTTCTTCAAAATTTGTCTTAAAACCTACAAAATATTGGTTAACTTGAAAAAAACAAAAATAATTTGGGTTATTTTTCATTTAATTGTCTCTCCAATTGCGATGCGGATTTGGATTTGAGTATCAATGGCTGGTTTGTTTGTCTCCAATGACTAGTTTCTTGTCTGCAACAACTATATTTGTAATCATTTACCACCAATGACTAGTTTCCTTATCTCTAATGACTATATCCACAATGTGACAGACTATATTTGCACACGATTTAGACACGGTTGACTAGACACAATTAATTGGACACTAAGTTTAGAAATTTAGATGCAAACTACCACTTGGACATGATGGTCGAGATGACACAAAATTGGACAAACGCTAGATGCCACTCTGACATGATGGTCGATATGACACAAAATTGGATGGATGCAAGACCCTTGGACATAATGGATTAAATGACATAGATCTTGGAACAGTGAATTACCATATGAGACAACTTGGATAGCTTGAGATTGATGACTCGCAAAAGGATGCATAAACATTTTAAATGGTAGTGGTTGCACATGGGAGTTGCAAGAGCGTGTGGCCAATAACCACATTAAAACTTATGGAGGATTGTTGTTAATAAACTAAAATATTCACCCCCCACTGTAAATTTGGGATTTAAGACCTGCTTCCACCTCAAAATATAAAATTGCATAAGGTTCAAAAACTTATAACATAACTAAAAATTAATTGATTGGCAAACAATTGCCTACATAGACGTCACCTATACGCTGTGTGAACTTCTTGCGATTGTCTTCATGAATTTTGTAAGTTAGATTTCATTTTCATCAACCATTGGAGGTGCGATTTTATTAGCCATCGAACAATATGATAGTTTATCTTCTGCCTGAGGACGTCAACCACTCTTCACATAAATTAAATTAAATTTCTTTTATAAGCTATAGTTTATAAATTTCATAATAATTATTGTGAAACTATTGGTTTCCACAAAATTAGGTTAATCACCACCACCAAAAATTAGATTATAGCTTATATTCCACCTGAGGACGTCAATGATTCTTCACACAGATTCAATTTAATTCCTTTTATAAGCTATAGTTTATGGCTTTCATAATAATGTTTGTGAAGTTATTGAATACCACTAAATTAGGTTAATCACCCACTACACCCCTAATTCGTCTTCTCTTTTGATAATTCAAACATTTAAATTGGAGAGTAATGCTATGGAAAATGAAGCGAATATCCTTTGCTATGAGAACATTGCTATGGAAATGGAGCGAATCAGCGAATTAGTGCCCCAAACACCAACTGATGCTTTCCCACTTGTTCGGTAGTGTTTCAAGGTTAGGTATTTGGTTTTTTATGTAAGCTTTAATATGCGCTTAATTCACCTATGTATTTCAATGTGCACAATATTGCAGATGTTAATGCATCAATAAACTATGCATGCATCTCGATGTCCTAGGTACACCTATTCCCATCAATATTCATGACCCATAGGAGATTACTTTTATCGAATCACAACTCTTGTTATTTGATCGAAGCTTGTAAAACCGTGAGGTTTTAATTTGTGGATTAACTTTTTTTTTCTTATTTTGGATGGAAGAAACCAGAGGATAATATGCATGAGATTCGTGGCTTTGATACCACTTGAAGCCAAATAAAATTCAAATTAATGTAAAATGATTACGAAGTGAAGAATGAATAGTAATTGCCACTTTAGGAGGGCTAAGTCCTTCACCACTAAAGAGGGATTAGTCCTTGTGATTATGCAAATTAATATTCAGATAAAAATATGATAAATTATAAATCAACCTACAACCATATATAATAATAAATCAATAAATCGGTGAACACTTGGAAATATAGTCGAATAGCTATATTACTGTTGTAACATGGCTCCCCTCCTCTAAAATATTTATTCTCAAAGCTATAAATGACTCAAAGATACTTTTTTTTTCCCATGTAGCATCTTCTATTGGTAGGTCCTGCCATTTGATTAAAAATTCTATGATGTGGCAAGATCGAAGAATACATGATCTGCTTTGCAATATTTTTTCTGGCTGGAGATATATATGTCCTTCTTCATCAAGTACTAAAAGTTATTATTGATATTGTACTTTTATCCTATAACCTTCTTGAGACATGAAACATGAAATACTAGATGTATATGGGATGAGGGAGGAATATCTAGTTGATATGCCACTTTGTCTATGCGGTGCACTATCTTGTAAGGACCATAAAATATTGGAGCCAACTTCTAACTAGTCTTGATCTTCAATGATAGAAATTTGTAGGGTTGCAGACGCAAGAAAACCATATCACCTATATTAAATTATCTTTCAGAATGATGTGCCTTATTGTTGCTTCATGTGATTTTGTGCTTGGACCAAATTGTCTTTGATAATGTTGAGCATTGATTTTTGGTGCTAAAACTAATCATCTACTTGGGCCACTTTGGAATATCTTGGAACACAATCTACTATTGCGGGTGGTTTTATTCCATAAAATGCTTCAAATGGGGACATCTTTATGGAATAATGATACAAAGTGTTGTACCACCATTTTGCTAATGAAAGTCAATGATTCCATTGATATTGTTTATCTTGATAAAAAAATCTTAGATAGGTATCCATACATTTATTAAATATTTCAGTTTGGCCATCTATTTGAGGATGGTATGAAGAAGATATATTTAAATTTGTATCATTAAGACAAAATAATTCTTGCCAAAAATTTCTAGTAAAAATGGGATCATGATCACTTACAATATTTTTGGGCATTCCATGCAATTTAAAAATTGAGTCCATAAATACCTTAGCCACTTTGCTTGCTAAAAATGGATGTTGTAGAGCATTGAAGTGAGCATATTTGGAGAGGTGATCCACTACCAAAAAAATTATTGTTTTACCTTCCGATTTAGGAAGACTTTTAATAAAGGTTGCAATAATGACTCTTTTTTTTTTTTGTTCTGCTAGGGTTTGATGAGGAAAGCTGCTTTACTGGAATTTTTTTGAGACCTATCTGGTGGGCTCTACGGGGATGGCAGCAATTTCTGGAGGAGGTATGAACAACTAGAAGAATGTAGTGATGGCATCAGGTCCGTCGCAGAGCGTGCATGCTAGGGCTAGTATTTCTTTTAAAAATGATTGGAAGGAATAAGATTTCCCATTGCATGCCAGGAATTGCTTATTAAAGAACAATGGATGTTTGGAACGATGTGAAGCCAGGCCGATTCTAGTGGTTCAACCAGACTCGATGGTAGAATATGTGGAGTATTTAACCAAACATGCGCTTATTGGTAAATTTATGGGCATCCAAATTTCTCTTCCCTTTGTGGAGGCTTGGGTTAGGAAGACTTGGAACCCTGAAGGTGATGTGGAGGTGATGCTGAGTGCAAACAGCTATTTTATGGTGGTTTTTTCTTCTCTTGCGGATCATAACAAAGCATTTGAAGGAGGTCCCTATTTCTGTAACCAAGCGGGACTCTTTCTTAAACCCTGGCATGTGGGTTTCAACCCATCAGAGGAGCAACCATCACGGGTTTCGATGTGGGTTTGGCTTTCGTGGCTCCCCTTGGAATTTTGGAGAAATGACATCTTGCATATGATTGCCCTTCTACTTGGGAAGCCGGTTGGGCCGTCAGGATAGACACTAGATAAAAAGGTAATCTTTTTTGCTCGTATCTGTGTTGAAATTGATTTAAACAATCCTATTCTAGATTCTATTGAAATACAGTTCGGATCAACCACATGGGTTCAAAAACTTGACTATGAAGCTCTTCCATTTCGTTGTCGGATTTGCCATGAATATGGCCACTTACAAAGAAAATGCCCTAAGTTTGTCCTACCTATGGCTTCAAATCCTGGGCCCTCTCAAGCTGTACAAAATATGGATAAAGGAAAAGCCCCGATAAAGGAGGGGTATCAGGATAAGGAAGGCTTTGTTACGGTAAAACCTCGAAACAAAGGAAGAAAGGCAAAAATAGACATTAAGGATAACCAGCCAGATGCTCAGCTCAATCATTTTGAAATTCTAGAGAATCTTGATTAGTGCATGGAGATACCTGAAACATCGCTACCTATTATAGATATAACAGGACCAAATCAGTTGTCTCTTCATGAGGTGGAACCAAGGGAACCAAATACAGGGGGTTTAAATGAAGAACAAAGGGCTTTGGTTCTTAGTATAGGTGATATGGTTGGCCCTAGCCCTAGAAGTGAAGTTATCTTAGAAAATGACACAGATTTATATGTGCCCTCTCCTACCCAGGCACTGATGCAGTCATCCATGGACTGTAAAACTCCTACGGTGTTGGGATTGCAACATAAAATAATTAAAAAAATGCTTCAGATAAGAATATGAAGGTGGGTCGAAAGAAATACCAGGATAAAATTAAGTTAATGGGGGAGACTTTGGTAGAGTCAAGTTTGGTGAGAACATTGGACTCCCATTTTTATAACCCCCAAAAATGATTATACTTTCATGGAATGTAAGGGGGTTGAACAACATCCCCAAACAAAAATTTGTTCGTGATTTGATTCGTGTTCATTCTCTGGATGTGGGTTTAATTCAGGACAGAGTATTGATAACTGGAAGAGTCTCCCGTCTAGGGATTCTCAACACCTACGGGAGTTGATCCATAAGGATATTCAGACTTAATGTGGTTTGTTTTTTTTTTGGTTTTCTTTGGGAGTTGACCTTGTCTGGTGATTTAGCCTGTCTTGTTGCTTATTTGAGTCCTGGGTGGGGGCTCAGCTATACTTTGTAATTCAGACTTTTTATCAATAAATTTTTACCCCTTTATTTAAAAAAAAAAGGAAGACTTTTAATAAAATCCATTGAAATGTGTTTCCATTGCCGATCAGAAATTGGTAGTGGTTGAAGAAGCCCTAGAGATTTGACTATTTCACCCTTATTGCACTGACATACTTCAAATTCAACCACCCATGTTTTGATCTTAGATTTTAATCATTTCCAATAAAAGGATTATTTTACTCGCATATATGCCTTCAAAAAACTAGAATGTCCTGCTGATGGAGAAGCATGTGATTCTTCAAGAATCCTGGATTTGATGTTAGAACTGTGCAGAATATAAATGTGATTCTTTCTTATTAATACCTTGTCATCATATGAAAAATAAGGATTATTGGATGATCCTAGCATCAAATCTGGAATTATTTGAGCAGTTTTTATGTTTGATAACCATTCTTCTTGGAGCTGAGAAACCCATTGGGAATAAGGACCTGAAATGGTATTGATATCCACTTCATATTTGTATTTTTGAGACAATGCATCTGCTGCAACATTTTCTTTCCCTTTATTATACTCAATAACAAAATTATATCCCAATAATTTTGTATTTTTGGGAAAATGCTTGAGATTACTATGATCTATTTTTATGATAAAATGACTACTAATTAAGTAGTGTCTCTATTTCTCAACTGCATGTAGAATAGCCAACATTTCTTTCTCACATGTGGACCTTTCCAAATTCTTACCTAAAAGTTGTTTACTATAAAATGCTAAGGGATGCCCTTCTTGCACTAATACTGTTCCAATACCTATTTCTGAGGCATCACATTCAATCACAAATGGTTTGTGAAAATCTGGGGTTACAAAAATTGGAATAGTACACATTGCTTCCTTGAGTGTCATGAATGCATGAGTGGCTACTTCAGACCAATGAAAAACATCCTTCTTTGTGAGAGCTATGATAGGGGCTGTAATTTTACCATAATTGCACATAAACTTATGATAGTAAGCAGTAAGACCCAAAAAACAACAAAGTTTCTTGATGGTTTTAGGTAAAAACCAGTCCTGAATGGCATTAATATTATTACGATCCACTTTAACATCTTAATGAGGAATGATATGACCTAAATATTCAACTTCTTGAACACCAAAAGAGAATTTGGAGCATTTGACAAAAAGTTTTTTCTTATGTAATATATGAAGAACCTTTCCCACATGCATCAAATAATCCTTAAATTTTTTACTATATACTAGAATGTCATCGAAGAAGACTAAGACAAATTTTTGAAGGAATGGATGAAAGACATGGTTCATGAGACTTTAGAATTTGGAGGGGGCATTAGTGAGACCAAAATGCATGAGTAAGATTCATAATGACCTTGATGAGTACAAAAGGTAGTTTTAGGAATGTCCTCATCCCTTACTCTGATTTGATGAAAACCAAAGCATAGATCCAATTTTATGAAAAAATTTACACCATGCAATTCATCTAATAAATCATCTATGACAGGAATAGGTAATTTATCCTTGATGATAATTTTATTGAGAGGATGAAAATTAGGACACATACGCCAAGAATTATCCTTACAATAGGCCAAAACCACTAGTGAAGAATATGGACTAGCGCTATGATGAATGACTCCATGTTCTAAACGTTCTTGGACAATCTTTTCAATTTTTATTTTTTGAGGTTAAGGGTAGCGATAAGGATGAACATTAGGAGGGAGGCTTCTTGGGACAAGATGAATGGCGTGATCATGGGAATTTTTGGGAGGTAGCCCTTTTGGTTCTTTGAAAACTTCATAATAGTTAGGCACAATATCTTGAATATCCTTTGAGTGAATTTCAGGAATATCTTGTGCTTGCACTTCCAAAAAATTGTTTTGAGCTATGAATCCATAACCTCCTTTTCTTAAAAAATTTTCTATGCTGTGATAACTCACCACATTTTATGGTGGATTTTGAATTCCTTGGAGGGGAATAGTCTTTCCATTTTATTTCCATTCCACAAATTGTTTTCTAAAATTAAAACTGATAGTGTCCATTTTTTCTAACCATTCAACTCCCAAAATGACATCTAAATTCCCTAAAATCATGAAAAATAGAGTTTCATGCCAAGTATAACTTCCCATTTGTATTGAAATTGAATATTTTCTACCAATACATTGAACTTTTTCTCCATTTGCAACTAAAACTTGAAACTTATTTTGATTGGAGGAGTGAATGTGTAAGTTCAATGCTTTAGCAGTTTTAAGGTCAATAAAATTATGAGTACTACCTGAATCGATCAACACATTTATCCTCCTCTGTCAAATGAATCCTGGTACCTTGATTATATGGTGAGTTGTTAATACCATAAGAGCATGTGCTAAAATAGCCATAGTGTCTTCATCAAATTTTAATTCATTATGATCTATTTGCTCTTCGGGAATAGGTGACTCCTGTGGATTGATATCCTTTGATTTCTCTTCGTCTTTCCTATTATCATATTCTATTTGAAAGTTCTATATTGATACACATGCTTGATATTTTGTATGATGATTACAAAATTTATAACAGTAATATCTTGATTGTTGATTATTTCTATAAAAGGAATTGTTGCGATATTGAGGACAATTATAGGAATCACATTTAAAATATGTCAAAATTTGCATCTTTTTCTGAGTAAGCTTAGAAATCCTTATAGTGTCACCCAAATAATATGGATCCTGTAAGTCTACTTCATTTTGAATATTCTCTTTCAACCCATGTTTAAAGGTCGAAACCACTACATTGGTTTATAAATCTCCTGTATAAGTAAGAAGACTTGTGAATTCTAAAACATAATCTTACTAACAGAGTTTGTTTAAGTACCAATAGACAAACGATGTCTGAGGATGAACTACCTTCATCAAATATCTTGAGGAAACTATTCTTGAATTCAGTCCAAAATATGGGATGAATATGTTGACATTTTTGCCAAGTGAACCATTGATAAGCTTCCATTCCTAATGTGGAGGAGGCATAAGAAACTTTTTGAGATTTAGGCACATGATATAGTTGTAAAATACCCTCCATTTTAGCTATCCAACCATGTGGATATTCACCCTCAAATGTAGGCATATCAGCATATGGAATATTAAAACCTATAGATCATCTTGCTTGTTGATAAACTTCCTTTGTATCCTGTTCTGCATTATCATTTTGTCTATGGTAGTTATTTGGGGAAGGAGGAGCTTTTTGGTTTTGTTTCTTCAATAATTATGCAAGCAGTGATGTCATGTTGGTCATACTAGACATTAGATGAGACAAACATGATTGTGCTTTTGGGTTACTTGAATTAGGGTTTTCCATCTTCTCATGTGTGATATTTTCATGGGATGAGTTGGAAAGAGCCATGGGGTTAATAGGAGGATGGTCTTCTTGGTGACTTCGAAGGTCCTTTGTTTGTATTATATGTGCTATATAATCGTTTGTTTGGTCCTTTATTCCACCTACCACTCATGCACTTGCTTTATACAATTTGAATTACTGCTAGAAGTTACCACAAAATTTGCTGCAATGTTTTGACTTTAATGATAATTTCTTTAGAATTTGTCTTAATTACTAAAAAATATTGGTTAATTTAAAAAAAAATGGGTTATTTTTTGCTTAATTGTTGCTCTGACTATGATGCAAATTTGAATTTGAGTATCAATGGGTAGTTTCTTTGTCTCCAAGGGCTAGTTTCTTGTCTCCAATGGCTATATCCATAATCCTTTACCACCAATGGCTAGTTTCCTTGTGTCTAATTACTATATCTACAATGTGATGACACGATTGACTAGACACACTATATCCATAATGCGACAGGCTACCCTTAGACATAAATTAAACACTATTGGCTAGACACACTAATCCAAAATGTGATAGGTTACCTTTGGACATGGTTTAAACATGGTTGGCTAGACACAATTAATTGAACACTAATTTTAGAACTTTAGATGCAAACTACCACTTGGACATGATGGTCGAGATGACACAGAATTGGATGGATACCAGTTGCCACTCAATCACGATGGTCAAGATGATGCAGACTTGGATGGATGTAAGATCCTTGGACACGATGGATAAAATTACGCAAACTTGGATGGATGTAAGATCCTTGGACATGATGGTCTAAATGATATGGACATTGGAACATCGAATTGACACATGGGACAACTTGGATGGCTTGAGGTTTACTACTCATGAAAGGACACACAAAAATTTTAAATGGTAGTGTTTGCACATGGGATATGCAAGAGCATGTGGCCAATAACCACATTAAACCTTATGGAGAACTATCGTTATTAAACTAAAACATTCACCCCCACTGTAAATGTGGAATTTAAGACCTGCTTCCACCTCACATAAAAAATTGCATAAGGTTCAAAAAATTATAACGTACTCAAAAATTATTGGTGAACAATTGCTTACGTGGATGTCACCCATACGCTGTGCGAACTTCTTGTGATTGTCTTCACAACTTTTGTAAGTTTTATTTCATTTTTATCAACCAATAGAGGTGTGATTTTATTTACCACTAAACAATATGATAGTTTATATTTCACCTGAGGACGTCAATGACTCTTCACACAAATTAAATTTAATTTTTTTTATAAGATATAGTTTATAGCTTTCATAATAATTGTTGCGAAACTATTGGCTACCACAAAATTAGAAAAATCACCACCACCAAAATGATCTGATAGCTTATCTTCCACCTGAGGACATCGACGATTCTTCACATAGACTCAATTTAATTTCTTTTATAAGCTATAGTTTATGGCTTTCATAATAATTATTGTGAAGCTATTGGCTACCACTAAATTAGGTTAATAATCCACTGCACCCCTAAATCATCTTCTCTTTTGATAATTCGAGTGTTTAAACTGGAGAGTGATATTATGGAAAATGAAGTGAATATTCTTTGTTGTGAGAACAATGCTATGGAAATGGAGTGAACCGGTAAATTAGTGCTTCAAATACCAACTGATGCTTTCTCACTTTTCTGATAGTGTTTTAGGGTTAGGTATTTGATTTTTTGTGTAAGCTTGAATATGAACTTAATTCACCTATATATTGTGGATGCTAATGCCTCAACAAACCATGCATGCACCTCGTTGTCCTAGGTACACCTGTTCCCATCAATATTCATGACCCAAAGGAGATTACTTTTACTGACTCACGAATCCTATTCTTTGATCGAAGCTTGTAAAACCATGAGGTTTCAATTTATGGATAATTTTTTTTTGCTTGTTTTGGATGGAAGAAACCAGAGGACAATGTGCATGGGATTCGTGACTCTGATACCACTTGAAGCCAAATAATATTAAAATAAATGCAAAAATATTACAAAGTGAACAATGAATAGTAGTTGCCACTTTAGGAGGGCTAAGTCCTTTACCACTAAGGAGGACTTAGTATATGCGATTATGCAAATTTATATTCATATCATAAGATTATAAATTATAAATCAACCTAAAATCATATATAATAATAAATCAATAAATCAGTGAACACTTGGAAATATAACCGACTAGCTATAATGGTGTTGTAACATGGCTCCCCTCAAAAATATTTATCCTCAAATCTAGAAATGACTCAAAGATACTTTTTATTTCCCATGTAGCATCTTCTACTGGTAGGTTTTGCCATTTTATTAAAAATTCTTTGATGTGATGGGATCAAAGAATACATGATCTGCTTTGCAATATTGTTTATGGTTGGAGATATATACATCCTTCTGGTAGGGTACCTAGGAATATATATTTGGGGATATATTATTATATTGTATAAGGATTATGCATAATTTGAAGAGCTTTAAAATGAGTGGTCATATGAAGAAATATGAGCAGTTATGAGGGAGATATGACCTTTCAAAGTTAGTCATCCAGAACAAGGATAGTGATGAATTCCATAGATTTTTTTTGGAAAAACATATCGTCTTTCAGAAGACATATATTTGCGAGATTTTATCTGATTCAAGTGATTCTTGGATCAGTTTGTGCATGATTTGAAGAGATTTAAAATTAGTAGTCATATGAAGGAATCCAAGTAGTTTGAGGGATATAGACCTTCTAAAGTCAGCCATCTAGAACAAGGGTAGTGATGAATTTTCAAGTCGCAAATTTTTCAAAATATGAAATTTATTTAGTTCGGGTAAGCAAATCAGTTGCACTTTATTTTGTTTGGAAGAAAAATTGCAGATCTAGTTGTCTATGTGGATTTTTAGCTTCAAATCAGTGGGAAGATATCTATTTCCATAAAACCCTAGTTTGCATTGGGGCATGATATATATTCTCATAAAACCCTAGTTTGCAGTGGGGCATCAACTATGGCATTTAACCTGTTTAATGGAGAAAATGATATTGATGTGAGAGAGTGGTTGAAAATAGTAAAATCTCAAGTTAGTGAAAACAGGTTACAAAATGGCTTTCATACTTTGTTTACGGGGAAAGCTTTACAATGGATAGAAAGGTTTAAAAGGGGTAAATTATTGTGCACTTGGGATCAAATTGAACCAACATTCTTGAGCACATGGGTACCTATTCAATTTCAAATAAAGTTAAATATTTGTAAGAGAGATCTTGAAATAAGGGATAAAAATATAGATAGCATGTTGGATGTCATCAAAGACCTTGAAGAGACACTACAGGGAATTCAAAATGAGCAGAATGAAATAAAAGGAGAATGAGAAGTTTTCAAGAAACAAAATGAAGACTATGAAAAAGAAATAAAATTACTCAAGAAGGATAAATAGGAAAATGTTAAAGAATATAATGAGAAGAATGAATTCACATCATTGGATTTATTTTAAATTCAATTAAAAAGTCTATTTTGCAGGTTCATGGAAGCATTCAAAAGGAACAGGTTATTATTTACATTGATTGTGGTAGCAAATATGATTTTATTAATATTGCTTTGGCTAAGAAGTTGCAAGTTCAAGCAACAAAAATTAAGGACATACAACTAGAGGGTGAGAATGTTTAGATTTTTGAATATTTGAAGATCACCATGGATAAATATGTTTTACATTCAGATTTCTATGCTATTGAGATGGATGATGAGGATATTGTTTTTGGTTATCCTTGGTTAGATTATTTGGGTACTGTTAACATTAATGTGCAAAATAAGTTTATGAAGTTATGGTACAAGAAAAAGAAGATAACATTGTAGGATATTTCTTAGTTTAAGGAGCAAGGATCCAAGGAAAATCAAGAAGTGGTTGTAGAGAAACAAATTGAAGAACCTGAAATAGAATCCAAGAAGGCATTAGTAGCAAAAGAGTCCATGGAAGAAGTAGTAGCAATTGAGTCCATAGAAACAACAGTAACAGAGTCCAAGGAAGTTTTGATAGAAGAGCACAAGAACACACCAAACAACGAGAACATGAAAGAACAATGTGTACAAGAATTTAAAACAATGGATCCAAAGGTTGAGAAGTCAAAGAAGGTAGAACATCATGTTAAGGTTGCACCATATCGTCATCCACACCACCATGAGCATCAAAAATATTGGAGGTATGGCTCAAAGAAAAAATATTATGGTTCTACATGGAATCATAAGGGCACCAACTATGGTAGTGTTTGGCAGAGAAAGCATAGGGAACCTGGTTTTCAGAGTGGATCATCAACATCAAGAAAAAAGTGGACCCATTATTCAAGTTATCAAAATACAACAACAAAAGCGTGGAGCCAACGAAGCATATTTGGATACTCAAGTAACAAAATGTTGGAAATTAATCCAGTTAAAAGGAGTAAAATTTTTGTTTACAATGGTAAGCTTTGGATCTTACCCTTTTACCTCCTTGGATGGCAGCTGACTGGGCAGGTAGTTTGACTTGGACAACAGTTGACTAGGCAGATTGGATGACATGAGTGGTATGGTGGACAACACCAAATTCCCTTTCTCCTTTCCTCCCTATTCTTCTTCTTTTCCTAACTTCTCCTATATTTCCTAAGGTTGTTTAATCAACCACTATTTAAACTTTGTAATTCTTATGTTTCCAAGGTTGAATATAATATTTTTGCATTTTCCTATTGCTCCTAATTCTCACGTGCCCACATCTAGTATCAAAGCCAAAGCCGAAGAGGGCGCTAGAATAGAGGTCAGTGGAGGAACCAAGCCTGAGGACTGAGGTGGAGGAACCAGGTAGCACAAGCATCAAGGCAAGGTCAAGTAGGGCCCATAGCAAACAATCCAAGGTGAGGAAGGCCCACGATTCATGAATTGAGGCAAGGTCTATAGGATGCCCGCACAACAAGCACGTGAGGAGGAGCAACTCAAAAGAACCAACTAGAGAGTGCCACATGGTGATAGGAGAACAAGGCTGACATAAGGACAAATTACGTGGTAGAAGGACCAATTACGTGGTAGGAGGACAAGCAACGTGGCAACAAATGATAGACTCAAAGGAAGAAACATGGTGAGGAGCGATTGCTCAAGAAGGAGGCAAAAGGACAATCACTAATTTCTCGAAGTTAATCGAGTGAGTATTCACTCGCTAAAGGTTTTAAACACCTTCATCGCCCTCCGCATGGTCGATGTGGGACAAAAATCCCATTTTTTTTTAATTAAAGCACGACCGAGAGAAGTATAAGGAAGGCAAGCTTCCCTTGCCTTCCCATCGAGCCGCATAGCTCGACTGGCTCATGGAGCCAGCCATAAGGTGCCCGCCTTCCTGCAGGTCACGGGTTCAAAACCCAGCGATAGTGAAAGCTTGAATTTTTTTTTATTTTTTTTGAAATTGGATACAAAACATAATATACTTGTAATATTGCCCTTGGGTTCTCATCGACATTGGTAGCCGAGTTGGTCAGGATGAATTCTTGCATGAAATAGGTCGCGAGTTCGATTCCTGTGAAGGACAAATTTTTATATAAAGTTTTTTTTTATATATATATTATTATTAAAATTAATTATATTATATTTAATATATTAACTATAATTGTTTTTCTAAAGTTTTTTTAAAGCAATTATTTTTTAATATATTCAATAGTAATATATATATTAATATATATCATATAAGAAAGAAAGACATTGTCTAAGAGACAATTATTGTAATCAAAGGATAATTTTTTCACTTGATTCAAGGAATCATAATTTGTAGAACTTTTGTGTAATAAGCCTAAGAGGCTTAGTTTTTTTTTGTAAAAGAGACAAAAGATCCAAATTGACAAATTGTAAAGAGGCATTGATGATAAGACCAAATGGTTGTTATCATGCCTTATGTGCAATTCTAGCAAGAGAAGGTGCAGAGAGGTTTGATGAAAAAGTAAGAGGTTATGGGCTCAACATTGTGTTTAGCCAACTTCAAAATGCAGTGATAGCACATCAAAGGCATCCTGACTCAAGGTATGAGGTAGAATTTGAAGATAACTCATTAAGGAGTCAATTTGAACAATCAAAATACGTACAAGCTGCACCACAAGAATCAGAGTATACACACTACAGTATTTTAGTGGAAATCTTAGAACCAAAATTATCAAAAATAATATTGATAAGTGACGACAAAGAAGAAGTAGCAGATAATTTTGTGAATCAAGAGATAGCATCCCCACATCAAGAGGAATAAGCAGTGAATGATAGAGTAGAACAAGTCATATTTGACTTAAGTTTGTAATCTCTTCTTTCTTCCTTCTTCTTCTTTCCTTATTTCAAACAACAAAGTACTTTATTGTAACCATGAAATAAAGAGAGTTTTTTGGTAACTATGGCCTCACACAATAGCTTACCTATACCAGAATTTAATGGTTGTGAATAAATATGAGGACCTTGCTCATAGGAAGAGGTTTGTGGGACATATATTAGAAGAGGGCTACATAGAACCCTCAGACTGGACAACACTAAGTGCCACAGACAAGAAAAAATGAAAATAAGAGAAAAAGAGCAACTCTTCTACTCTTTCTCATCTCCAAGCTGCATTGGAGAAAAGCATATTCCCTAGAATCGTTGCTTGTACAACTGCACAAGCTGCATGGAAAGCATTGAGTGATGGATTCTATGGTAGTAATCAAGTGAAACAAGTAAGGCTTCAAAAATTGAAGAGATATTTTGAAAATATACAAATGAAATATGATGAAAAAGTCGATGATTATTGTGTTAAAGTAAAAGCAATTATGGATAAAATGGTTACACTAGGAAAAAAATCACGCCTGAGACAATTGTAACAAAAATTTTGTGAACACTTACACAAAAATAGAACCATATTTCCATAATTATAGAAGAATCCAAAGATATTTCTATTTTAACATTCGATGCATTAATCGGATCGTTAATGTTATATGAAGAGAGGTTTTCTAAAACTCCTTCAACCAACTATGGAGGTGATGATAAGTCCTTCACTTCCAATGAAAACAATGGAAGAGGATGGGGAAGAGGTCAAGTCAGAGGCAAGAAAAGAGGTAGAGGCAGAAGCAACTATAGAGGAGGTAATAAAAATAGAGGAGGCAATCAGAAAAAAGGAGGCAATTCCAATAGAGGAGGCAATCAAAAAAGAGGTGGAAATCAAAATCGAGGAGGAAATAAAGGACAAAGTGGAAATCAAGGGCGAGGAAGTGATACGTCAAAATCAACTTGTTTCAACTATGGCAAGCCAGATCACTTCACTCATGACTGCTGGTCAAAATCTTCACAAGGCAACAGTAGTCAATATGGATATTATGGAGAAGAAGATGATACCTCTAATATTTTTATTTAATATGGACAATCAAAACATAATATAAATGACACATGGATTCTAGATAATGGTTATTCAAACCACATGAGTGGCAAAGAACATTTATTTGCTACTCTAGATTCCACTTATAAATCCCAAATAAAATTAGGGGATGATAAGATATTGCAAGTAGAGGGTATTGGAGCCATGGAGGTTCCAACCAAATAAGGACTAAAGAAAGTGCATGACATCTATTACACTCCAAATATCCAACACAATATGCTAAGCATTAGACAAATGATGGAAAATAATTCCATCATTGTATCATTTTTGATAAAAATAATTGTAATCGTGTCATCACACAGGTCCCCATGACCACAAATAGGTTATTCCCTCTCAAATTTTGTGAGCCAAGAGGAGCTCAACTTGTAAATGTAGCTATAAAAAATCCAAGTGTGCTTTGGCACTTACGATATGGTCACCTTAATTCCGCTAGCTTGAAACTTCTCACTTCTCAAGCTATGGTGACAGGACTTCCCAAAATCAATGAACAAAAGGAGGTCTATGAAGGATGTGCTTTGGGAAAGCACTCAAGGTCAAATTTTCCAAAAGGACAAGCATGGAGAGCTAGCTATCCACTTCAGTTAGTACATTCATACATCTATGGACCAATGCAAACACAGAGTCTCGAAAACTATTCTTATTTTCTCACTTTCATAGACGACTTCTCTAGAATGTGTTGGATTTATTTTTTGAAACATAAATATGAAGCTTTTTATTGCTTCATATATTTTAGAAAAAATGTAGAGAATCAAAGTGGGAATTATATAAAATGTCTTAGGACAGATTGAGGAGGTGAATATTCCTCAAAAGTATTCTTGAAATATTGTAAAGCAAGTGGTATTAAAAGGCAATTCACCACTCCCTATACCCCACAAAAGAATGGTGTGGCCAAGAGAAAGAATCGTACCATAGTTGAAATGGTAAGATCAATGCTTCAGACTAAGCATCTAACTAGAGATGGCATAGAGCATGCTCAAGGCAAAAATTTTGCCACATGAGTTTTGGGCAGAAGTTGTAAGTTGTGCAGTTTATCTGTTGAACAGATGTCCCACCAAGAGTGTAAAGGACAAAATTTTAGAGGAATCTTGGAGCAATCTGAAGCCAAGTGTGGCTCATTTACGAATTTTTGGGTGCATAGCACATGCACATGTTCTAGATGATAAAAGGTAGAATCTAAATGACAAAGCTGAAAAATGCATTTTTACAGAGTACAGTGAACAAGAGAAGGCATACAGGCTGTACAATCCGGTGACAAAGAAACTTATCATCAACCGAGATGTGAAGTTCTTGGAGGATGAAGCCTGGAACTGGAAGTCAAAGACTGGTCAGCCTGAACCAGTAATTATTGAACCTGTAAACTTGGAGGAAAATATTGTGTAGCCACCTGTATCTTCAAGTAGCAACAGTGGTGCCAGTAGCAGCATAGCCTCATCATCCTGGTCACCTCCACTTGCAAGCAGAATTCAAAACTTGAGGACACCTACGAAGACTCGGAGCTTGCAAGACATTTATCTTATGACATGTTTTAAGCATGTGTTTGAGCAGATTTGAGCAAGCCTTGGTAAAGACTTGAAGACATATTTGAACAAGTCTTGGTGAAGACTTGAGAGAGCAGAGTGAGCAAGTTCTTGAGAGGACTTGAAGCTAGTTTGAGCAAGTCTTGGTAAAGACTTGAAGATGGATTTGAGTAAGTCTTGGTGAAGACTTGAGATCAGAGTGATCAAGTTCTTGAGAGGACTTGAAGGTAAATTTGAGCAAGTCTTGGAAAATACTTGAATATAGATTTGAGCAAGTCTTTGTGAAGACTTGAGAGCAGAGTGAGAAATTTCTTGAGAGAATTTGAATGCATATTTGAGCAAGTCTTGGTAAATACTTGAAGATAGATTTTAATGCTTGGGGTATATCTAAGTATAATTGATCAAGCTTTGTGTTAAGGCTTGGGGATAGATTTGAGACAGATATTTATGAGTAGATTTAGAGCAAATTTGTACTACACTTGGGATAGAGCTTGGTGGATATTTGAGATAGAGTTTAATGTAAGCTTTGAATGTGACAAAGTAAAGAGGATAGCAATATCTAGTGGATAGAGATCTATTATCCAGGGCTATGAGGATAGAGTTCTTCAGGGGATAGATATCCATTAGCTAGAGTAGTGAGGATAGAGGTCTTTAGTGGATAGATATCCATTCGCTAGGGTAGTGAGTACATAGGTCTTTAGTGGATAGATATCCATTATCCAGGGTAGTGAGGAAAAAGGTCTTCAATAGATATAAATCCATTAGCCAGGGCAGTGAGGACAGAGGTCTTCAGTGGATAGAGATCCATTAACCATAGTAATGGAGGTATAAGTCTTCTATAAGATCATTAGCCAGAGCAGAGGGGAAATAATTATCCTATGGATAGAGATCTACAAACCAAAGCAAGGGGAAAGAGTTCTCCTATGGAGTATGATCTGTGAACCAGCTGAAAAGATAGAGTTCTTCTATGGAGAGAGATCCACAAACTAGTTGAGGAGATAGAGGTCTCCTAGATCAAGTTCCACAAACTAGAGAAAAGGAAAGGAGTTCTCCTATGGAGAGAGATCCATAAATCAGAGCATAGGGTATTGGTATCTCCTTTGGACAGAGATCCATAAACATTGTAATAGGAAATTGATTCCCAAGAGATTTTTTGAGAAAATTTAGTAGAAATATTTTATCTGTGGAGTAGCCAACATTGGGTGAACCACGTTAAATTGGTGTCTCTATTGTGTGTGATGATTTGTGCAATGCTTTGATTACTTCTATTGATATTGCCATTGATAATATTGGATAATATTTTTTTGGAAAGAAAAGTGAAAGTTGGTCTTATACTGTTCACCCCCCCTCTCAGTATAAGCTTGTGTTCTTCAAGTGAATGCACCACATTCACATTGAGAAAAATAGAAAACCCTTCTTGAGAGCAGTTTATGTTGTAACCCCTTTAAAATAAATAAAAAAGCATTCAACTATTATTTCATTTATTTTGGAATGGTGATTTTCATGTGTTACAGATATAAACATGATTTTAAAATGGAGATGTTTTAAATGATATAAACAATAGTTTATGTTTGAAAATTATGGATTATGTTATGAGATAGATAACATAGTTTATATTTTAAAGGTATAGATTATGTTATGAGGTAGATAACATATATTATATTGGAAAGTTTTGAATTATACTAAAAGAGGTAGTATAGTTTGTAATGAAATAGAAAATTATGAATTATGGTAAGTAAGATAGTATGGTTTGTAATGAAATGGAAAGTTTTAAATTATACTAAAAGAGGTAGTAGAGTTTGTATTAAAATGGAAAGATATAGATTATGCTAATAGAGGTAGTATAGTTTGTAATGAAAATGAAAGTTATAGATTATGCTAAGTAAGATAGTATAGGTTGTAATGAATTGGAAAGTTTTGAATTATGTTATAAGGTAGATAACATAGTTTGTATTAATGTAAGGATATGGATTATGCTAAATGAGATAGTATAGTTTGTAATGAAATGGAAAGTTATGGACTACACTAAGTAAGTATAGTTGTAATGAATTGGAAAGTTATGAATTATGTTATAAGGTAGATAACATTGTTTGTACTAATGCAAGGATATGGATTATGCTAAATGAGATAGTATAGTTTTGTTAGCTTTTGATGTAGCATGTAATGATGTTAGGATCCTTCATCCTAACATTATTAGTTAGTATTATTTAGTATTATTAATCATTTAATTATTATATTATTAACTCATAAATTCAACCATCACATCTCTTCATAACGTGAACCATAACATCTCTTCACCAATGTAGCTTTAGGGTAGATATATATATTAGGTTGGTCATTCACACAAATCATCCAAGAAGAAGAATAAGAAGCATAGATTCTAAATATGGAGCCCCCTATAAGTGGCAAGGAGGGAGCCCCCTATAGCAGCAAAGTGATTACAAGGGAACCCCCTTTAAATGGCCTATGATTACATTTTATATTAAATTATTTATCAAATTTACACAAGAACATCAGGGTTCTTGCATTTGGTATCAGAGCCATGTGGGACCCAGTCATGTGGTAATTGATCAAAGATCTTCATCAAATCACTTTTGTGTGTGAGTATCAAACTCGGTTTGAGGATATCACCAAACACAAAATAGGTTTGGATGAATCAATTCTCATCAATAGCTTCATTAGTGGATTGAAAGAGGAAATTAGAATGGAGGTGACAAGGTTCAATACCTATACCATGATGCAGACCTATGGATTGGTCAAATTAGCCGAATACAAATTCAATACTCAATTTCGTTTAAGAAAAATACCTATTGGTAAAGCACAAACAACTTACGATGCCCCAAAACCTAACCAACCCTTGCAGGTTGAGTACCTCAATCCAAAGGAAGTGAAGGAACGACGAGTGAAAGACCTCTACGATAATTATGATGAGCAATTTGGATCCCATCATAAATGTGTTACACTAACGTTGTATTTATTGAAGGAAGTTGATCCTTTTCAATCCCTAAAAGGTGAAGATGAGGTAGTTGTATCCGAAGTGCCTGGCACACCTACTTATAACAATAAATACAATGAGGTTGATATGGTATAAGTGATCGATGCATCAGGTAAGGATGAGGTAGACATTTCTAAAGTGACTCATTATGGCCAAACATGCACTCTACAAGAACTACACTCAATTTCCTCTTCAATAGTGAGTTATCACCATAGGGTCAAACCTATTCAAAAATAAGGCAAAAAGGTGACTGCACACTCCTTCATTGCCTCTCCTAGGGAACAACGGGAGAATGTAGAAGTTTTACCACCCCTTTTTATGCATCATTTTAAGGCATTTGAAGAACCCCAAGGATTGCCCTTCCCTCACCATAACACATTTACTAATTTTTTTGGCAACCCCTGGCTAACGCTTCATCCTTCTCGATATCCCTACCTACGGAATGATGACATTAAAAGAGTCCAAGAACTTATACAAATCCTTCTTGGAAAACAAAGGATAAATCTCCTCACTTATTTTTTTTGTAGATAAGATACTATAGCATTAATACCAAGTTTTACAGGTTGACCCAAAATCTTTTACAAAAATCAGCCCAGGGCTGTTGATGAACATATCCTTACTAAGGATCCTATATATGTAAAATCTACATACCGCCAAAGCCATTACATCTAGTAAGGCACATAGCCTGTTATCAAAAATAAAATTCCCATACAACATTTTGGGTATACCCCGATAAAACATACATGCATCATAATTACAAAAAAGAAACAAACACGGATCCCTTCCTTGAGACAATGGAGAAACAAAAAGTTGCAGACACACAGCAGAGTACTGAAAAAAACTCCCACAAGATTTGTATTGACAGTTACTCTTAATAATTCTTTGGTAATTGCTTTCTTTCGTATATGACATGCTTTAGTACCACATACTATCTTGGCCAATCAACCTTGGAGAAGTGAACCTGTTGGATAGATTTATGGAGGTGGCTATCTGGTGGTCCACGTGGCTTTGGTTCGAAGTCTTATATTATCGTTTCTTTCCTTCCCTGTGATTATAAACCAACCTCAAATTACTAATATGACTAGGAGCTATGTTATCTAACATGTGACTATCCCCATTAGTCTTTGTGGTATTTACAAACACCATCCATGAAGACTAACAGCTCAGATAATTTTTATTGTGAGTCCAATTCAAAAAAGATACGGGAATACTCCTAGCCTTCGAACTTACAGTGCCTTCCCTATTGGTAAATTTGACTATCATTCTTGGAATTCTTTTTGAATAAGCTCCTCTACTTCACTTGGGACACCGTGTTCCCATTTAAAAAGTTCATCACCATCGACACCCAAATTTTCTAGCTTATCAACAATTTTGTTAGCTTCTCAAAAGACATGTTGCGCTTTTCTATCCTGTCTTCCCTGTAAAAGGATCCTAGCCTCTTCAAAAATTGTTTTAATCCTCCAAGGAGGTGTTTTCCAATTAATGGGGAGATTTATAACATGCATAGAGTCTCCTTCTATGATCAACTTGCCTTCTAAGTCTTGAGTCATTTGGAGTCCTCTCCACATAGCTCTAGCTTCAACTTCGTTGTTCGTCCTTGTTTCCAAATATTCAAAAAATGCAAGCATCATATTCCCATTATTATATTGCACAATGCCACTAGCACCTGCTCTTCTAGTATTTTCCTTAGTTGCTCCATCAAAATTAAGCTTAAACCAACCCATAGGAGGTGGAGTCCACTAAACATTGGCCCTGGAGTTGAATATCCTAGGCACAGACTCATCTAACAAGGTTAAGCTTAAATATTGAGCAACTGTGGTCTCCTGTAGATGAGGTTTACAACTATCAAAATGGATAAGGTTCATATTCTCATTGTCAAAGGATAGGATCTTGGCAATGATAGTTTTATGATCATGGATAGACTCATTAAAGACTCTATGGTTCCTTTCTAACCACACCTACCAAAGATAGTGATTGAGACAAATTTTCCACATGTATCTAAGTCTTTGGCTTGAAAAGGGGCAAGGCCACTAGATGAACAAATCTAGTAAGGTGGCTGGTTTAACCCATGAAATATTGAAGGCCTGAAAAACCCCACTTAGGACAGTCAAGGAAAAAGGGCACTCAAGGAAAGCTCCTCACTTTGAGCTTTGAGGATAAAGCTCTTTTTAAGGAGGATGGCATGTTAGGATCCTCCATCCTAACATTATTAGTTAGTATTAGTTAGTATTATTAATCATTTAATTATTATATTATTAACTCATAAAGTGAACCATCACATCTCTTCATAACGTGAACCATCACGTCTCTTCACCAACGTAGCTTTAGGGTAGATATATATATATATATTAGGTTGGCCATTCACACAAATCATCCAATAAGAAGAATAAGAAGCATAAATTCTAAATATGGAGCCCCCTATAAGTGGCAAGGAGGGAACCCCCTATAGCGGTAAAGCGATTACAATGGAACCCCATTTAAGTGGTCTATTATTACATTTTATATTAAATTATTTATCAAATTTACACAAGAACATCAAGGTTATTGCAAATGGGAGATAGCAAACACAAGATGCAGAATAATATGACATAAATTAAATATAATATATGACTAAAAATAATATATATATATATATATATATAAATGATGGAGATGTTTACAAAATATCTCTGGATGAAATGAACACTCCATGAATAGAGCTATTTCTCAATAATGGGCATTGAGTATATTATACTCCATTAGATTACATCACACACCACTCTGGTCAATACTACTTCCTACTGATGTAGTACTCACTCTCTACACTCCTGTATATATGCTCTATATGTATGGCCCTTTATATAGGAAATAGGTTCCTTTACCAACACTCTACCTAGATGTGCAAGGGACAACTTGCACATATATAGCTTACACTTTGACACTTGTGTAGTTATTACATTACATGAAGTAACTAGATAACTTCCCCCTAAAGTAATCTAATGTCCTAAGTATGTACCAAGGAAAAGGTACATTTACATGATCCAAATGATGTAATAGACTTTATTTCTAACACCCCTCTGTATTACATTATTTGGATATTGAAGACTTTAGTCTTCAATGTGGGTCTTCATAGAGTCCTTGAGATTCTCAATATTCTTCTTTGTCAGGTTCATCATTCTTATCTTCTATCCATCCACTTTTATTATTTTCTTTGCAAGTGTCTTCATCTGGTTCTAAATTTTGATGACTGAGTACAGCATGGTGTATTTGTCCTCTCATTTTCTTGATTTTGATTCTTCTATGATTGCCTTTTTTATCTATTGGTTCTTCACTTTCTTGAACCTGTTTCTTTAAAAATATGTTAGCATCATTATGAAATATCATAATATCATGTGAATTTTCCATTGGATCCAAAATATATGTATTTTCATGGATTGATCTTGTTTCTTTTATTTCATCTTGTTTCATGATGAGACATGTATTGATTACATCCATATCTAAAGTTGATCAAATAGTTATCTTCTACTAACTTTCTTACTGATATGAGAATGAATGTTAGTTCAAGAACATACAATACATTCTGTAGTAGAATATTTTGAAATGATCTGCATGGTGTTACACATCCATATCCATATATGGGATAATTTTGGCTATTTACAATTCTTAGTTTGTAGCCTTTAACATCTTCAAGACAGTCGAACCACTATATTTCTTGTCATATGATGATTTGTCCCTGAGTCAATGTACCATACGTTTTCATGTTTAGAATGATTTCTATTGGGGCATAAACCCCATTCATTATATGACATTCCTTTTTCCATTTTAAGAAGTAGAAGAATCAATATAGGATTTTCTTTGTTGTCTACCTTATGACTCCTTATGATAGGATATATGATTCCTGATCAACGAATATAAGCTTGATTTGATAAAACCTTTATTAATACTTGTTTTGTAGACTACCTTATGTCTCCCAAGTAATGTGATTATTTACTCATAAGGATATTTAGCTTTTGAGGAAAGATTATATTTTATAACTTGATAATATTTAATAGAAGCTAATATTACCAAGTTTTGTAGAACACCTTATGACTCCCTAGTATGCTATGGATAAGATACAGTGCTTTTGTAAATTATAGTTCAATATTTATAATCTCGAATAGCCCACCATAAACCTTATCGCTGATAGAAATATTTATCGCTCATGCATCGACGACAACCTTGTTTTATCGATGATGGAAGCCATTAAATTCTTGTCTCTCTTGTCAATACTTTGTTGTTGATGGAAGAGTGATAGCCTTGGTTAATCAGCGATATCTTTTTTTTCTTTTTTTACTTTGTTAGATATATATAAACTTTATCGACGATGCAAGAGCGATGACCTTGGTTAATCATGATAGCTTTATTATATCAGCGACGAGCTCTTTTTATCATTAAATTTATGCCAAAACCTTTAGATTTAATTAAATTATAAGGTTACTCTTATTATTTATTATTAGCAAAAATAACTTTATCGACAATGGAAAACATTGTTGGAGATACATCAACCATAGCCCCTTTCCATAAGCGACGAAATATGATTAGCTATTAAATTATTTGTAAACCTTGCATAACCTATTACAATATTTTATCATTTATGCAAAGCCTTTGTCATTGATATAAAAATCTTATTACTAATGTATTTATGATATCCTTGGTCAATCAACAATAGTCTCCAAGTCATTCAAACTTATTTCACTAATGCAAAGTATTGGTCGTTGATGCCAGAGCAATAGTCTAAGTCTATCAACGATGATTTTTGAAAGTAATATATTCTTCACTGATGGAAAATATTCATTTTCGATGGACTAGTGATGACTTTTTCACTGATTTAAAAATTTTACTGTTGGTGTATCGACGAAAACCTTGTTTTATCAGTGACAAGCTCTGAGTTATCCCATAGTGCCAAAAATAGGGCAAAATTCAAAGTGCTTATAATTTTACAAAAAATTCCAAGAATATAAATAGGCCAAATGGGTACTCAAAACTGTTCATATCATCAAAATATTCATCATATTTCACGAGATATACCATTCTAAAATTCACAAGCTGCCATTATAAACTGCTATTTCTAGATAAATATGACTACTAAAATTCTGAAAATTTAGTTCCCTTGTGAATATGAGATCAAAATATTTTCACCAATTTTTGAATCATCCTAAATGGAGTTTTCTAGCTCAAGTTATGGCCATATCAATTTGCATCAATTTTAGGGGGAAAAAATAAAATTTGAATAACCCTAAAATTAAATTTAATTATTTAAACCTTTGAACAGCATTGGAAGCTCAAATTTTCTGAATTAATCAAGCCAAATTAATGCAATTTATACATAATTATTCAAATATATTGAATTTAAATCAATGTAGCTAAATCCCATTTCAAACCTCCAATGCAATCAACATTCTAAAAACCTTGGTGCAAGCGAATTTTCAAACATCTTGATGTAAGAAAAAAAATCAAATTAAAACCAAAAAATATCAAGTGGGTCCCCAAAATGGGGAGCGTTATGCACTGGCAACAACACGTTGCTTGGACTCTTTCTTTGACCTCGCTTGGATTGAGCATTGAAGGCTCTAGCACCTTCTTTTCATGCAACGATTTTACACTGTATGAACAAACGGTGAAATGTAAATGTCAAGATAAGGATTTACTTGCCTTCTCATTTAACCTTGATCCTTGATGTCCTTAATATGGAGAAGCTTCTTGTCTAAGGTGCCAAGTGACACGTCCATTTCTCATCGAGCGCTTGAGGAGAGTTTGGTGCAAAATATACGTTCATATTCCTTCTTGTAACATACGAGTGTTACACTCTTTAGCAAAATGTTTGATCTTCCAAGGGATAAGTGTATTCCATACACTCAATGCACCCACCTGTTTGTGTAACTTCTTTCTTGAATATGAGCACTCTCTTGACTTGATCATTAGGGTTTTCTTTTGGTGATAAGTGTCACATTCTTCTTTGCATGGACATCCTCCCTTTCATTGGTTCAAACAGACCTTTTTGGATATCCTTTTAGCTTCAAAAATCCCCAACTCCTCTTTCATTCACCTGCATTTACTTTTAGTTGGAATATGGAGCAATAATATGGAGGCTTTGAGAATTGATTTTTGCTAGCAGTTGTGAAGTAAGTGACACTTCAATGGTGCTTCATTTTTCTTTCTTGCTTGTTTGCTTATGTCCTCCTTCCATAGATGCTATTGCTCTCTATCAAAATTATTTCTCCTTTTGTATTGCACATTGTATCTTGCAAGTTCGGTCATCTTGGATGTGATGAGTATGAGCCCATTGACTGGCTCCTTGAGCTAAGTTTGATTGCTGCTAGCATACGGCTGCTTTTGGATGATTTTTCCAGCAAGTGTAGTGCCTTTGGAGCACCTTTAAATCTGATTTTTCTCCCTGTATAACCATATTAGTATTGTGCAATATAATGTAAAATAGTTTTACATAGAATATCCTAATTGCACCTTCTTTTGCACTCATCTTTTTACATCTAAATTTCTAGTTTTAAAGCAGAATCTTTGAGTGCAATATAGGGGTTTTGAGGTTGTACTTTTGAATACACACCTCCTTTTTAGCTTGGAAATTTTATGAATGGATCCAATCTTATAGCCACATGATGAAAGCTTTGTTATGTTGTATTTTTCTGCACTATTATTGTACCTTGAACTTGAGACTCACCAAATCTCGTTCAATGCTTCCTTTAATGCTCCTTTTTTTGAAAATTACCTTCTTCTCTAATACTTGGATAATTGAGCTTATTTTATGGCTTCCTTATGCCACCCAAAATTGCATATCTTTGTGCACTAATAGTGTCTCTAGACACTTTGATAAATTATGTTTTTGTGCCCTTCCTACGAACACAAGCAATAATATTTTTTAGAGCAATATAATAGTACAAATCTAATAATATTTTAATGCACTAATAATATCACCTTATTATTCCAATTAAATCTCAAAAAATAATGCACTTAATCAATATACTACAACTAATCAAAAATAATATGAAATGAATCTTCAAGAATTATTCGAAAATTTCTTTAACAGCGAGGTAATAGGAGCTAGTCTTCATTTTATTTTCTAAAGTATATAATAGGTAGTTGATATATAGTTTAAGATTCTAAAACCTAATAAACTCCTAAAGTTCAAATGAAAATTAAAGAATCCTTTATTTTTGCACCTTTTGAAGACACTAATTCAATTCTCCTTTTTGCAACTTCAATCCAATTAAGGTTGCTTAAAACAATCTGATAAGCAATCCACTTAATGAATCTACTTGCACCAATAGTTTCTTACCTTTTTCTAAAAGCCTTTTTTGCCACTTTTGTATAGGATGTAGATATTGGTATCTATGATTACCAAGTTGTTGCCTTAGATAAGATCTTGCAGCTCTCTATAGGCTTCCTTAAATATCTTTGTCTTCACCAAAATATGGTCTCCTTTTGATGAGCCTAGAATTTTTGGTGGATTGTTCTCCTCTTGTAGTCTCCTCCTTTTTGATGTAGATGTGAAGAGAGAAATGATTCTAAAGTGGTGTCTTATTGCTATGAGAGGTAATCTCCAAGTCTCCTGGGTTTGGTAGGCTTCTTTTGTCTAAATATTCCTTCAATCTTCTTGTCAAATTCTGACTTCAAACAAGATCTTCTTCTGAATATTTTGTATGTCTTAAGGTCTTCTGAGATTTGGAAATCCTTTCCAAATTCTTCTTCTTGGGCTTGTTGTCATATGGTAAAAATTATTCCAAATATTTCACTATCTCCAATAGTTAATTTATCCAATGATTTCTCCTTGGAACTCCTTTGATGAATTCTTCAGCAAGGCTCTCCAAGCCTTTTACTGGATGCTCATAGAGACCTCTCCAAGACCTTTGATCCTGTAGCTCCTTTTGGTCTTCCTTGAGACTTTATCTTCAACCTTCTACTTCTGGAAGTTTTGGTGGTGAATATTCTCTTGGATATCTGATTCTGGTATCTTAGTATTCGAGTAGGACTCTCCTAGTCCTTCTTCATCAATGAGATCTTCTCTTGACATCTTTGTTTTAGGTGTTGGATTGATTTTGAAGAAGTTACTCCTCCTAACCTTTTTGTAAGAAGCTTTTCCAACTCATTTAATCTTCCTATTCCTGCAACAAAATATTAGTACTAAAATCTACTTCTAAATTAGATACTTTCTTCAAAAGCCTTCTTCAAGATCAAGGCTTTTATGGCCTTTTTTAGTATCAAGGCTTATGTGGTCCTTTTTAGTACCAAGGTTTTTATGGCCTTTTCAATACCAAGGATTCTATGGCCTTTTCTTCAAGGATTCTATGGCCTTTCCTTCTGTATCAAGGTTTCTATGGATTTTTATTTTGGATCAAGGCTTCTACGGTCTTTTCTTCTTGTGAATTTTTTAATATAGCAATGGATATCTCATGTATCCTAACTTCACCATAATTCTGCTCTAGAAGTTTTTTTTGTAGTATTATTCTCTTGCAGTAACTAATATTTGTACTATGAAAGCACTCTGACCTTCAGGAAACAAAGTTGAAATCTCCTCAATTTCTATTGTAGGAGGTGTCCCAATCATCTAAGGATTAATTCCCTACAATAAAAGAAATTTTAGGTCAATTTATCTAGATTTTTTAGATGAGCTTCACTATTTGATTCATTAAACTAGTTGATCAAATGTTGAGTCCTAGTCTTCACAAGGTTTTCCTTGAAACTCTGAGGAAAGACTCTAGACATATGCAATCTCAGTATTCCAGAAACTAAGATTTATTTCAATCTTAACTTGTAGCTCTCCTTAATTCTACTACCTAGACTCTCCTAAGTATTTTTGATAGTGACTCGTCCAATTGCATGTTAGGTTGATAAAAACTCGAGGTCAATGATAATGGTGGTTTTCCTATTGACCTACCATAGCTTTGATACCATTGTTAGCTTTTGATGCAGCATGTAATAGGAGATATCAAACACAAAATGTATAATAATATGACATTAATTAAATCTATGAGATGATTGAAAATAATATATAGAAATGATGGAGATGTTTACAAAACATCTCTGGAGGAAATGAACACTCCATGAATAGAGCTACTGCTCAAGAATGGGCATTGAGCATATTACACTCCACAAGATTACATCACACACCACTCTGGTCAATACTACTTCCTTCTGATGTATTACTCACTCTACACTCATATATATGCTCTATACCTATGGCTCTTTATATAGAAAATAGGTTCCTTGGCCAACACTCTACCTAGATGTGCAAGGGATAGCTTGCACATATATAGCTTGCACTTTGACACTTGTGCAGTTATTACATTGCATGAAGTAACTAAATAACTTCCCCCTAAAGTAATCTAATGTCTTAAGTATGTACCAAGGAAAATATACATTTACATGATCCAAATTATGTAATAATGAAATGGAAAGTTATAAATTATGATAAGTAAGATAGCATAGTTTGTAATGAAATGGAAAGTTTTGAATTATGTAATAAGGTAGATAACATAGTTTGTATTAATGCAAGGATATGGATTATACTAAAAGAGGTAGTATAGTTTGTAATGAAATGGAAAGTTATGGATTATGCTAAATGAGATAGTATAGTTTGTAATAAAATGGAAAGTTATGAATTATACTAAAATATGTAGTATAGTTTGTAATGAAATGGAATAGTTATGAATTATGCTAAGTAAGACAGTATAGTTTGTAATGAAATGGAAAGTTATGATTTATACTAAAAGAGGTAGTATAGTTTATAATGAAATGGAAAGATATGGATTATGCTAAATGAGATAGTATAGTTTGTAATGAATTGGAAAGTTATGAATTATGATATAAGGTACAAAACATAGTTTTTATTAATGCAAGGATGTGGATTATACTAAAAGAGGCAACATAATTTGTAATGAAATGGAATGTTATGAATTATGCTAAGTAAGATAATATAGTTTGTAATGAAATGGAAAGTTGTAAATTATACTAAAAGAGGTAGTATAGTTTGTAATGAAATGGAAAGTTATGGTTTATGCTAAGTAAGATAGTATAGTTTGTAATGAATTGGAAAGGTTATAAATTATGTTATGAGGTAGATAACATAGTTTGTATTAATCCAAGGATATGGATTATACTAAAAGAGGTAGTATAGTTTGTAATGAAATGGAAAGTTATCAATTATTCTAAGTAAGATAGTATATTTTGTAATGAAATGGAAAGTTATGAATTATACTAAAATAAGTAGTATAGTTTGTAATGAAATGAAAAGTTATGGATTAGGCTAATTAAGATAGTATAGTGTGTAATGAATTGGAAAAGTTATGAATCATGTTATAAGGTAGATAACATAGTTTTTATTACTGCCAGGATATAGATTATTCTAAAAGAGGTAGTATAGTTTGTAATGAAATAGAACGTTATGGATTATGCTAAGTAAGATAGTATAGTTTTTAATGAATTAGAAAGTTTTGAATTATGCTAAGTAAGATAGTATAGTTTGTAATGAATTGAAAAATTTATGAATTATACTAAAAGAGGTAGTATAGTTTGTAATGAAATGGAAAGTTATGGATTATTATAAAATACGTAGTATAGTTTGTAATGAAATGGAAAGTTATGGATTATGCTAAGTAAGATAGTATAGTTTATAATGAATTGGAAAGTTATGAATTATGCTAAGTAAGAAAGTATAGTTTGTACTGAAATAGAAAGTTATAAATTATACTAAAAGAGGTAGTATAGTTTGTAACGAAATGGAAAGTTATGGATTATACTAAATTAGATAGTATAGTTTGTAATGAATTGAAAAGTTATGATTTATGTTATAAGGTAGATGACATAGTTTGTATTAATGCAAGGATATGGATTATGCTAATTGAGATAGTATAGTTTGTATTCCATAAATGTAATTGGATTATTAGATTAATTAAAGGTATGGGATGTTAGTTAATTTGATAAATGGAATTGTATTATTGGATTAATTAAAGGTATGGGATTTTAGTTAATTTAATAAATAGAATTATATTATTAGATTAATTAAAGGAATGGAACTTTAGTTAATTTAAGGAGTGGATTATTTGATGAAATGATTCCCCTATTTAGTTAGTAGTAATAAGAATGGTAATAGGAGCATTCTTATGAGTTTATCTCAATAGCCAATAGTTGAATGCTTGCAGTAGATTTGTATAGTTGCAATTTGGCAAACAATCTATATGTAATTTAATTATGTTTTGGTAGAAGCATTTCAAACCATGAACTAACTTTATTCCCCACTACTCTTCAATTGGATGATGAGAATATGGTAAGAGCAATTCACGGTGAAGACATAAGAACTATGAGTTCTTATGCATTGTATTGGCATATATTTAGGAGAAATGATTATGGGATTCCTTGTATTAGTGAATACCAAACTTATGCAATAAATAAAACATAATTGAGGTTGGGTTTTCTCATAAGGGTTTCTCCCAATATATATTGTGTGTTTTGGGTATTATTTATCTCTCCTTGATCTTACTTTTAATGTATCTGTTGCTATTGGTTTTTCATATTTATTTTAAGTAGATGCTTGGTTGATATAGTTTTCTTGCTTTGATTATTTAAATAAACTTCATGGTTGTTAAGTACGTGATGGTGTTTATTTTTGTTAATCAAATTTTAAAAATATAGTAATAATAATACAACCCCCTTAGTTAGAATTTTTGAGTTGTTACATTTCGTGTCAGAGTTGAAGGTTGATGGACTAGACACTTTTGTAAAGGAACTCTAAGGAACAATGGACTAGAGGTTTCCTTGGAATGTGCTAAGGTAAGGGTATGTTCCCATTCAGGCCTTTGCTTAGTTAAGCTAAAGCCGAGAAGATCTTGAACTACCAGTTACTTTAAAATTTGAGCACATGGTCGTAAGACTACAAGATTCCCTAGGTAATATCTAGGTATGACAGACTAGAAGCAAGAAATGATGAATTAAAGATTGCTTAAGGATTGATCCTAGGAAAAAAAATTACTCTGGTTCGACATCTTGCATGAAGCCAGCATCACCTTAGCCTTTAGAAAATAAAATAAGATGAATTGAGTTAGTCTATAAAGATAAAAGAACTCAACTCCTTGGTGGTTAAATGGCACCTTGTACCAAGATAAGCATCGTCCAAATTACTACCAAAAGGGTAATAACATTCAATATAACCTTGTAAGGATACAAGTGTGATAATGACCATTATTGATCTAAGTTAGTTATGAGAGATATAACTAACCTTTGGAAAGTACAATTGAAATTCATTATAGCCTATCCAACTCCTTGATGTGGTAAAGAGAAAAGACACCAAGATAAGGAGGAGAAGAAGAGAATATTCTTGAAATCTAGGGGCTAGCTATGCATGGTGAAGCAAAATCTAGAACCTAGAAGGAAATTTTGGAAGAAGTTTAAATAGAGGTGAAAACTTCACGATTGTAGTTTAATTACTATTAATAGTGGGAATAGATTAATCATCAAAAGCAAAGATTGGAAATTATTAATCAAGTTCCTAAAATGAAAATTCCAAAATAGATAGGAGGAAAATCCTACTACAAAATATTACGAAGGCAAAATATTGTATAGAGGTAGAGCTATACAAGGACCCAAAGAATATCAGGGTATCTAATCAATAGATAAAATTAGCCAAGGTATGGTTGTGTGATTTGGAAATGTATCTTTTCCTTGAGAAATTGCTCATTAGTGACCCAAATAGTGGGGTTACCTTTCACATGCAAGATATAGCTTTTGAATGATGGAATAACTTCAAAGCTAGCAATAAAACTTAAACTAGTTAGATCTACAAACATCTAGTAGTTTTAAGTAAGCATGGTTATCATAGTAAAAAAGAGGTAGCTGATTTTAGCTATCTCATTGATAATATGAGATATATGGATAGAGTCAAATCATAGTGAAGATGAGATAGATGCCTTTAGTTATCTCTTCGATAATATGAGATAGATGTATAGAGTTGGCTCATAGCAAAAATGAGATAGGTGACTTTAGTTATCTCATAAATAAGAAGAGATAGATTTATAGAGTCAGCTCATAGTAAAAATGGGATAGATGACTTTAGTTATCTCATCAATAAGATGAGATAGATGGATAGAGTCATCTCATAGTGAATATGGGATGGATAACTTTAGCTATCTCATAGATAAGGTGAGATAGATACCTTAAGTTAGCTCATCATAGGTGAAGTGACTATTCTTGGTTAAGTTAATCATACTTAATGAGAAGGAATAGGTGAAATGACTATTATTGGTTAAGTTAATTTTACTTAATAAGAAGGAATAGGTGAAACAACTATTCTTGGTTAAGTTAAATGTACTTAATAAGAAGTAATAAATGTAGAGTTCTATTCTTAGGATTTGAGCTTACTTAGTAGAAAGAGTAGATAGGAAGTCTATTCTTGAGAGGGGTATGGGACCCTCTCTCTAAATTAATAGAGAATTTATCAGATTTTGAGATTGGTAAGCTTTTAAAGGTACATAAATCCACCTTGGGAGTAGATCCTAATATTAGAAAAATAAAGGGATGATTTGGCGGGAAAATTTTTGAGCAGGTGAGAGGCGATGTTCTAGGGTTTTTGGAGCGAAGGAAAATCCAGGGCATCAGGTGGGTTGCCGTAGTGTTTTTCTGGTTACTGTGGATCTGAAGGAAAGTCTGCTGCCCCAGGAGGGTCCAATGGGGACTCCTCCGGATCCTCTCTCTGGGAGAAAGAGCTCTTTCGCTGAATTGCTAAAAGAAAATTCTTCGTCTTCTAATGACGAAGCTCAGAGAAATACTCTTCATACGCTCTTCAAGAATGCTGGAAAGAGCTCAACAGCACATCGAGTCAATGGATGCCTTCCACAATCCGTCTCAAGACCCAAGATTGTCATCGAGCCAAAGATGGTCGAAGACACAATCATATACTAGAGCCAACCATGATCTGATCTGTAAATTCATGGGTATTCGCCCTACCCTGAATTTCTTGCATACCTGGTTCAGACAAAACTGGGAGCCTCATGGTGAGTACTCCTTATGGTTTATTAGCAATGGGTATTTCATTGTTAGTTTTTCTTCTCTAGCCGATAGAAACAGGGCTTTTGAATCAGAAAAGAGGAACCACGGTCAGCGAGGGTTATTTGTTCAACCCTGGAGAGTGGGTTTCGATCCTCGTATTGAACCCACGGTTGTCCCGGTTTGGATCCGGTTGTATGCTCTTCCAATGGAGTTTTGGGGTGAGCAGGTTTTGGAAATGATCGGTAACTCCCTCGGTAGACATTTGGGCGTCTCCAAAGACACCATAGAAGGAAACATAGCTATTTTTGCAAGAATTTGTGTGGAAATGGATATTAGCCAGCCTCTACCGGCAGAGGTGGAACTTGAACTGGCAGGACTATCTTGGATCCAACAGCTAGATTATGAGGCTCTGCCCTTCAGATGTAGAGTTTGCCACAAACATGGGCATTTGGCCCGGTTTTGTCCAAATATTTTGAACACAAAAATGGAGGCCCCGCTTGGAATGCCAAATCGTCCCAGGGAGGGTAAGTCAACTCTTACCAAAGAACCAACCAATACTCCTCAGGGTAAAGATGTTCAGAAAGATGGCTTTGAACAGCCCAAAAGAAGGAGAAAGCAAAAGAAAAATGGTAAGGAGCAATCACAACTCAAGCCAGCCAATAGGTATGAAATTTTTAAGACACTAGTGGACCAAGAGGATCAAGTCATGGAAGGAGTGGATGGGAATATTGAAGACAATAACATCCACGCTCATGCTTCTCCTTCATCTCCCACCGTCATAGAACAGGTAATTGAGTACACTGAGTTACCGTAGTCAGAGAATGCAGGGGCATTGATAGTGCACTCCCAAGCGCAGCCAATAATCAAGGATGTCAGCATGGGAATAGCAGAAAAGAACAGAGAAAGGCCAGCCCTAGGGATAACTCAGGTGGAAAAGAGATCAAAAAATAGCAACTCTCAAGGAGCGGGCAGAAAATCAAATAAGGACCTGCTAGCAGTTCAAGGAGACAAACTGATCATTGGAGGATCGGTGAGGACAATTGATTCTTACTGCTCTCAAGGTTTTCAATGATTATTCAATCATGGAATATTAGGGGTTTAAACAGTAGAACCCATCAATCTGCTGTTCAAAGACTCTTAGGAAAATGCAAAACAGATTTTTTGCTTATCCAGGAGACCAAAATGTCGTTAGATCTTATGTGTAAAACAGTTAACAGAATTTGGAGGGGCATTGGTCATATGGATGTGGCTGCCCAAGGTGCCTCAGGGGGGATTGTCACTCTTTGGAACTCTCTGGAATGGACTGCAATAGAACATATAGCCTGGAGGGGTGTTCTCACATCTCATTTTAGGAATAATGTCACAGCTGAACATGTTTTAATCACAAATTTTTATGGGGCTCAAAACCTTGATGGCCAGAGGCTTCAATGGAAAGTTGTGCATAACATGAGGACCTCAAGGGAAGATTTAGACTGGATTATTGCTGGGGATTTTAATGCTAAATTATCTTGTAGAGATCGGGGAAGGAGGAACCCCAATTTTGGACCCAGGGGATCGACTTCGATTGCCCAAGTCCAGGCTTTTCACCTAGTGGATATTAAAGGCCCTGGATCCAACTTTACTTGGACTAACAAGAGGAGGGAGCCACATAGCAGGAAGGTAAAGCTAGACCATTTTTTGGTTTCAGAGGAGGCATTCGTAAAATGGAATACAAAATTCTAGATTTTGGAGGGCCCGATTTCAGATCACTTTCCCATTTTGTTGGAGGGAGGGATTACGACAGGGCAGCATCACAAACCCTTTAAATTTGAGAATTTTTGGTTACAAAAAGAGGATCTTCGAAAGAAAATTCCATAGTGGTGGGAGGAAGGTCGTCTACCTTTTGGGACAGACAATGTTTAGATTCCACAAACAACTTCATTATGTCAAAGCTCAACTGAAACAATGGAGGCAAGCTAACAAGACAGACTTCCAGCTCCAAAGAGCTCCTTTGGTGGCCGGATGGGATGAGGTTCAAAAACACTTTAGGGAAGGAACAATTACAGAGCAACTCAAAGCCGAGGATGATGCCTTGCGTAAAGCGGTTGAGGACATTGATAACCAAGAGGAGACCTACTGGAAACAGAGAGCAAGAACCACTTGGTTATTGGAAGGTGATAGAAATACCAAATTTTTCCATCGGTCAGCCTGTGCTAGGAGACAGATGAATAACATGGAAGCTCTTCAAGATGAGAATGGACATTCCTTTGATACTCTTCCTGGTATGCATTCCCATTCAATGGATTATTTTTCTAAACTTTTTAAGGAAAGTATGGAGCAAGATGTAGAGGCTCAAAATGAAGTTATTGATGTCATACCCTCTGTTATCTCTGAAGAAGAAAATCAGGCCCTTCTTAAACCCATTGGTAGAGAAGAACTGAAGAATGTGGTCTTTGGAATGAGTACCGGCAAAACTCCAGGACCAGATGGCTTTCCAATTGAGTTTTTCAGGCCTTTTGGGATACTTTGGATGACGATGTTTTGGGCTGTCGTAGAGGAGTCCTAGAGGTAATAAAAGAATGCTTAAGGCATTAAATCATACCTTCATCACTTTAATTCCAAAAGGGGAGGAGGGGGTTCATATTTCAGATTATAGACCTATTGCCTTATGCAATGTGATTTATAAAATAATCACAAAGGTAATGGCTGAACGGCTAAAACCCCTTTTACATAACATTATCTCCTCGGAGCAAGGGGGTTTTGTAGAGGGTAGGCGAGATCTTGGATGGGGTGGTTCTTGCTCGGGAGGCAATCCATACAATGCAAAAATCTGGTAATAAAGGAATGTTCATTAAATTAGATATGTCAAAGGCTTATGATAGGGTGGAGTGGAGTTTCTTGTCAAAGATGATGGCAGCCTTTGGTTTTTCTCAGGACTGGATAGATTGGGTCATGAGTTGTGTATCTACGTCGTCTTATTCAGTGTTAATCAAGGGTCTTCCCTCGCAACCTTTTGGAGCCTCTCGAGGTCTTCGTCAAGGGGATCCTTGCTCTCCCTATCTTTTCCTCATTTTGGCTGAAGGATTAGGTAGACTTTTCTTGAGGAGAAGACATCAAGGTTTGCTAACGGGTATCAAGGTGGGTGAGGAATTTTTGACTCACTTACGGTTTGTGGATGATACGGGGATTGGTTGGAGTGGCCGGCTTCGGGGAAGCAAGAGTGATCAGAGATACTCTTAATGTCTACCTTAGGGCTTCAAACCAAGTCATCAATGATAAAAAATCCAAAGTGGTCTTTCTCAATCTTGATCAAAGGCTCCAGGACAGAGTTCTAGAGATCTTGGGATTCACAAGGACTTCTCTTCCAGTGGTTTACTTGGGGGTTCCTTTGCATTTCAAAAAACTAAAAATGGATATCTGGAAGGATCTTTTGGATGGTATCAAAGATAGAATGAATCATTGGTCTCACAAATGGTTAAGCTATGGGGGTAGATTAACTTTTTTACAGTCAGTCATTCAGGCCATGCCAATTTACAAATTCTCTATCCTGGCTGCCCCACATAAGATATGGAAAGAGCTGGACAATATGGCTAGAAGATTTTTATGGGAAGGAGTAAAAGGAGAGAGGAAATGGGCCTTAGTTGGTTGGGATAAAGTTACCCAGCCCAAGGTAAAAGGAGGGCTGGGACTGAGAAGATCCAAGTTCAATAATAAAGCTTTGGCTGGAAAGCTGTACTGGAGGTGGATTTCCCAACCAACCTCCTTATTCAATAGAATCCTAACTAGTAAATATTTGGGTCATGTTAACCCCAATGAGGTGGGCCATTTCCCTTTGGATGGCCCTGGATCCCTAGTGTGGCAGGCTCTCAAGATAGGATCTCAGGTGGTTAAAGATCGATTGTTTTGGAAAGTGGGGAGAGGGGAGAAGGCTCGTTTTTGGACAGACTCTTGGGATCAGTACCCACCCATCATTGTTGAATTTCTTGAATTGCAACCAATAAAAACTGCCATAGAAACCAAAGGATGGGTTCACATTGACAGTTATTTCATCACTAGTCAGCTGGGTGAGTATAAGTTTAAGAAGTTTAAGAAGCTGGAGGAGTGGCCAATTTCAATCCCTCCGGAGTTGGCACCCATCATGACTAAAATCTTGTCAGAAATATTTCTCACGAGGTAGAGACGAGGAGGATGAATTAGCTTGGGGCTATGGGAGCCTTGGTGTCTATACAGTGAAGGACGGATATGAGAAGATCCTCCCAGAGCCTCCCCCCATTCATTCTCGGTTGAGGATTGGACAAAGATTTGGCACTCCAAGGGCTGGCCGAAAGTAAACTTTTTTGCTTGGCAGTTTATGCACAATGAAATTCTCTCTTTTGAAAATCTCAGATGTAGAGGAATCATCGGTCCATCTCAATGTGTTTTATGCTACAAGAACGAGGAAACAGCTGATCACCTGATGTTTGAGTGCCCTTTCACGCGTCAGATTTGGAAGCGTTGGCTTTCTTGCTATAAAATTCAAGTTAATGGTGACTTGAATCGGACTAATATCTGGAAAACATGGAAGAGTGGTAGATTTAAATCTAAAGCTCTTCGAATTGGTTGGGAGCTTGGACTAAACTTCATTTGGTGGCAAGTGTGGTTGGAGAGAAATGCGAGAATTTTTAGAGAAATTTTTTCCTCGTTAGATGGAGTTTGGCAGATCATCTGGAGCAAAGTTATAGAAACTGTTGTTGTCTATGCTATAGAGGAAACTCAGGTTGTTATTGGGCCAATGGAAGAGGGAGTTGAAGAGCAAGAGGGACAGGACAGAGCTAGTTGGAAACCACCACCAGAAGGCTGGATTAAAATTAATACTGACGGAGCTGCAAAGGGCAATCCGGGTAGTGCCAGAATTGGAGTGGTTTGCCGAAATCATGATGGATCAGTGCTATATTGGGAACTGCAAGGCTTGGGAAGAGCCACAAACAATGAAGCAGAAGCCATAGCTATCAAATCCGCTTCTATTTGGGCGGTGAAACAGGGCCACAGGAGGATCATTATTGAATCAGACTCTCAAATAATGGTTGGAGCTCTTGATTGCATGAGAAACTTTGCTTTGAAAGCATGGAGGTTGAGGATTCTTGTCACTCAAATTAAGGAATTATGGAAGGAATTAGATGATGTGATTCCAGTTTATGTGAGTCGAGATTTAAACAACGCGGCCGACTTCCTGGCTAAGATGGGTGCTGAGAAGGAGGCAGGGGTTCGACTTCACAGTGACATGGCTATTGAGGATGAGGTGATCAGGCAGGGTCTGGAAAGGTCCTTGAACAAATGATCAAAGAAAAAGCAAAGGGAGGGAAGTTGTCGCGATATCGCGACATGTTGCGTCGTCACGGTCTCTGGAGGAAAGTTGTCGCGATATCGCGACATGTTGCGCCGTCATGGTCTCTTGAGGAAAGTTGTCACGATATCATGACATGTTGCGCCATCGCGGTCGTTGGAGGAAAGTTGTCGTGATATCGTGACATGTTGCGCCGTCGTGGCCGCTGGAGGAAAGTTGTCATGATATCGTGACATGTTGCGCCATCATGGCCGCTGGAGGAAAGTTGTCACGATATCATGACATGTTGCGCCATCACGATCACTAGAGGAAAGTTGTCATGATATCATGACATGTTGCACCGTCAGATCGCTAGTGGAAAGTTGTCACGATATCGCGACATGTTGCATCGTTGGAAAGTTGTCACGATTTCGTGACATGTTGTCACGGTCGCTGGTGGAAAGTTGTCATGATATCGTGACATGTTGCGCCATCGCGGTTTGGAGGAAAGTTGTCACGATATCATGACATGTTGCGCCGTCACGATCGCTAGAGGAAAGTTGTCATGATATCATGACATGTTGCACCATCGCGATCGTTGGAGGAAAGTTGTCATGATATCGTGACATGTTGCACCGTCGCGGCCGTTGGAGGAAAGTTGTCATGATATCACGACATGTTGCGTCGTCGCGGTCGTTGGAGGAAAGTTGTCGCGATATCGCGACATGTTGCGCCATCGCGGTCGCTGGAGGAAAGTTGTCGTGATTTCGTGACATGTTGCGCCATCGCGGTCGTTGGTGGAAAGTTGTCGCGATATCGCGACATGTTGCGCCATCGCGGTCGCTGGAGGAAAGTTGTCGCGATATCGCGACATGTTGCTTTTTCGTGGCCATCGGAGAAAAGGTGTCGCGATATCGCGACATGTTGCTTTTTCGCGGCCAAGAGAGAAAAGGTGTCGCGATATCGTGACATGTTGCTTTTTCACGGCCAAAGGAGAAAAGGTGTCGCGATATCGTGACATGTCACGTTTTCGTGACAAGTTGCATCATCTGTCCATGCCGATCCCCTGCTAGCTAGTTATTGATTTAGGAGATTTGGCTCCATTGCAAGTCTTCTTCTTCTATTGTAAGCTTGTGTTCTCTTTGAATTCGGCTGGGAAGAGTCTCTTCCCATATTGTAATTGATCTTTGTTTTAATACAAGTTTTTTCAAATTTTTCAAAAAAAAATATTAGAAAAATAAAGAAATCTTGCTTAGCTTCAAGCCTTAAAGAGGGTGTATAGTGTTTTGACTTGAAATCACTTGGATTTAATGGAGCAAGTTGAAAATATGCAATCTCAAGATGAGAGTTGCAGTGAATTTCAACACAAAAATAAAGGAAATCTTGGAAAGATTAAGATTTTAGCATGGATTATGAACTCTTATGCCTTAAGGATGGGGTATTTTTACCCAAAATTGGTAATTTTAGATAATGCATTATGCAAAAATTGCAATATCTTCTTCTTTCTCTTGCCCTACAGGTACCAAGATATGGTAAATTAGGAACTGAAACTCCTTGGAGATATGTTTGAAGAAGGATGTTACTACTTTGTTGCTCAATGATTAGAATTACATCTCTTACAAATTAAATGTAATTTTGATATTTGCAAGGGATGAGGAAATCGTGTTTAACCTAAATAAGAATGTAAGTTAGACTTTATCCTTGATCATCCAATTTTGAGTAGCAAAGATGTTTTTGCAAGAAACACCTAGGACAGTGTTTAGCTCCAGGGGACAGAATGTCACGACCCTCCCTGGCGGGTCTTATGGCATAGAAACTATGTATTGTTTAAAGTTAATTTGTACTTAGTTTTGTTCTAAATAAACAACTATGCAGTGTCTAAAATTAACCCCAAGGGCAAAGGAATGTTTAGAAAGAGGTTTTCTTAGGATTAGAATATAATGTTTATTATAAAAGGATATTATTATTATTTATTCTAATGAAATACTATTATATATAAAGGAATATTTATAATAAAATAATATTATATTTATTTAAATAAAATATTATTATAAATAAAAGAATATTTATAATAAAAGACTATTATAAATAAAAGAATATTTATAATAGGAGAATATTATATTTATTATAAATAAGAGAATTTTTATAATAAAATAATATAATATAAAGAAATATTTATAATAAAATATTATTATAAATTAAAAGAATATTTATTATTATTTTGAATATTCATTCGAATAATAAAGTAATATTATGTAAGAAGATATTATTTTGGAAATTGAAATTTAATATTGCATTGAAGATATTTGGAAGATATCTTTGCCATTTGGGACCCTTATTTGGATAAGAGCAGATGGATTTGCATTAAAAAAATGGGCCTTCTAACATAAGAGGATAGGGGCCTTTAATGCAAGTAAGTAGCATTTAAGAAAAAAGATACATTGATGCAGGGTGGTTAGGCCTCACAAAATGGTTAAAGAGGGTTGGACATCTTGGAGTAAAAAAGGCTCTAAAGCTAGAGCGCGAATGCTAGGGCTCTCCCTAAGGGCTTTCTCTTGGTTGATAGATGCTTGATGACCATCCCATCTATGCATTCCCTGTAGTTTTTGGAAGCCTAGGAGCATCCTGATGGATGCCTAAAGAATGCAAGCCTGTCAGGAGAAAAAGAGGTTAAGGTTTTACCATCCTTATACATTGCATATTTCATAATTATGATATGTTTTCTCGGTTTATGCTCCTATCGCTATTTTTCCTTATGTTCTATACTAGTTTAGAGGTTGCAATCACTTGCTAAGTTTTTAACATAAAAAACTATTGTTTAATACTGTCATTCATGCTTAATTTAGTGCCTCAATATTTTATGTAATCCTTGGAAAGGCCTACATATTTAGGCTTTGATTGATCCCCCTAATATGAACCTAAGTTTTGTTTATTCTAGTGGCCTCCCTATGCTCAATAGGGTGTTAAGACTTTTGTTGTATCTCTCTATGAGGTCTCCTTATTCTAGTTGATGCAAAACACACCTTTGCTACTGCAAATCCTTTAGCCAAATGGTGAAGACATCCGTAGCAAACCTAAGGTCTTAAGTTCTTCCATCATGGCATTTCAGATGCATCATTGAATGTATAGAAGCATAGTATTCATTGATAGACATCTATTTTTCCACCTGTCACCATCCCTCAGCAAGTGTCCACTCCCTGTATTGTTTTTGTATTAGAATAACCCATTTGTATAGGTTTGTTAGCGGGTGTTATTTCATGAACAAAAGCTTTTGGAACACTCTTGTGAGGTTTATGGTCTCAAGGAGCCATCCCCTAAGTGGTCAAAGCACTAGGTAGGTGCTCATCTCTAATTAGGCAAAATACTTCTTAAAAGCCTTTCACGATCATTGTTCTACATGGGACATGCTCGAATTGAGCAAGACTATAAAGGGAGAAAATCTCCCTAGGCTTATCGACCACCAAATCATGGTCGAGAACTGATCACCTGGTGGTCGTCTTGTACCAGTTGGAGGTATGTATGGTGCAATGATTTCACCATTTGGTGGTTGGAATCTTACTCAGATGCTGACATGTGTTGGTTTATTGTCATAGTGGTTAGTTTGATGACACCTATTATTGTTGTGTAATCCCTCCTTTTTTGCTATGTATGGACAGATTTATCCCACGTTAGATTGGTAGAAGGAAATTCTATTTTTAAGAGAGGCCCAACCCCATTTAGTGACTAACCACCAATCGATGGTCATGTTGGCCACCGAGCGATGGTCACCACACTCTAGTTGATGGAGTGTGGACCACATGGTGGCCTTGATTGGTCGTAGATCTAACCCAAGTTTCATATTTTAAAATATATATGTTTTAAATGATTTAAACATAGTTTTAAAATGGATATGTTTTAAATGATATAAACATAGTTTTAAAATGGATATGTTAAAAATGATATAAACATAGCTTAAAATGGATATGTTAAAAATTATATAAACATAGTTTAAAATGGATAAGTTTTAAATGATGTAACCATAGCTTTAAAAAGGAGATGTTTTAAATGATATAAACATTAGTTTATGTTTGAAAATTATGGATTATGTTATGAGATAGATAACATAGTTTATATTTGAAAGATATGGATTATGTTATGAGGTAGATAGCATGTTTTATATTGGAAAGTTTTTAATTATACTAAAAGAGGTAATATAGTTTGTAATGAAATGGAAAGTTATGAATTATGCTAAGTACGATAGTATAGTTTGTAATTAAATGGAAATTTATGAATTATACTAAAATAGGTAGTATAGTTTTTAATGAAATGGAAAGATATGGATTATGCTAAAAGAGGTAGTATAGTTTTTAATGAAATGGAAAGTTATGAATTATGCTAAGAAAGATAGTATAGTTTGTAATGAATTGGAAAGTTATGAATTATGTTATAAGGTAGATAACATAGTTTGTATTAATGCAAGGATGTGAATTATGCTAAATGAGATAGTATATTTTGTCATGAAATGGAAAGTTATAGATTATGCTAAGTAAGATAGTATTGTTTGTAATGAATTGGAAAGTTATGAATTATGTTATAAGGTATATAACATAGTTTGTATTAATGCAAGGATATGGATTATACTAAAAGAGGTCGTATAGTTTGTAATGAAATGGAAAGTTATGGATTATGCTAAAATAGGTAGTATAGTTTGTAATGAAATGGAAAGTTATAAATTACGCTAAGTAAGATAGTATAGTTTGTAATGAATTTGAAAGTTATATATTATGCTAAGTAAGATAGTATAGTTTGTAATGAAATGGAAAGTTATGAATTATACTAAAAGAGGTAGTATAGTTTGTAATGAAATGGAAAGTTAAGGATTATGCTAAATGAGATAGTATAGTTTGTAATGAAATGGAAAATTATGAATTATACTAAAAGAGGTTGTATAGTTTGTAATGAAATGGAATAGTTATGGATTATGCTAAAAGAGGTAGTATAGTTTGTAATGAAATGGAAAGTTATGGATTATGCTAAGTAAGATAGTATAGTTTGTAATAAATTGGAAAGTTATGAATTATGCTAAGTAAGAAATTATAGTTTGTAATGAAATAGAAAGTTATGAATTATACTAAAAAAGGTAATATATTTTGTAATGAAATGGAAAGTTATGGATTATGCTAAATGAGATAGTATAGTTTGTAATGAACTAGAAAGTTATGAATTATGTTATAAGGTAGATAACATAGTTTGTATAAATGAGAAGGTATAGTTTGTATTCAATAAATGGAATTGAATTATTGGATTAATTAAAGGTATGGGAATTTAGTTAATTTGATAAATTGAATTGGATTATTGGATTAATTAAAGGTATGGTACTTTAGTTAATTTGATAAATAGAATTAGATTATTATATTAATTAAAGGAATGGAACTTTACTAATTTAAGGAGTGGTTTATTTGATGAAATGACTCCCTTGTTTAGTTAGTAGTAATAATAATGGTAATAGGATCATTCTTATGAGTTTAACTCGATAGTCAATATTTGAATGCTTGTAGTAGATTTGTATAGTTACGATTTGGTAAACAATCTATATGCGCTTTGTTTATGTTTTTGTAGAAGCATTTCGAACCATAATTGCCCTGATTCCCAACTACTCTTCAAATGGATGATGAGAAGATGAGAAGAGCAATTCATGGTGACGATATAATAACTATGAGTTCTTATGCATTGTATTAGCATATGTTTGGGAGAAAGGATTATGGGATCCCTTGTATTAGTGAAGACCAAACTTATGCAATAAATGAAATGTATTTGAGGTTGGGTTTTCCTATAAGGGTTTCTCCCAAGATATATTGTGTATTGTGGGTATTATTTATCTGTCCTTAATCTTAATTTTAATGTATCTCTTGCTAGTAATTTTTCATATTTTTTTTAAGTAGATGCTTGGTTGATATAGTTTTCTTGTTTTTATTATTTAGATAAACTTCATGGTTGTTAAGTATTTAATATTGTTAATTAATTAAACATACAGTAATAATAATGCAACCCCCTTAGTTAGAATTTTTGAGTTTTTACATAGCATTTTTTACCCCCAAAGCATTTGTGTCCTCTATTCAACATTTATGTCCTATATTTAGTGTTTTTTATCCCTATCCAATGTTTTTGAACCTTGTCTAGTATTTTTAACCTCATCACAATATTTTTGCATAGTCTCAAGAAAAAAGTCTAGAGTCTCATCTTTGCTCCATTCTCAATCACCAAAATAGGTATATTCTAATTGATTCTCTATTTTTAGTGCATTAGAAAAGGTCTTTGTTTTATATGTTTATGAAAGGTATCAATTTTGATTTCAAGATTACAAAATCATGGGATTGATGAATGAAGGTCACTTATTTTTGCATTTACTTATTTAATGATAGAAATTGTCTTTGTGGATTCATGTATTGGATAGTGGCCAGCTTTATCATATGCTTATATGTTATTTTTATAGTTATTTTTCTCACCATAAGGATATTTTAAATGTTATAGATTTTATTTCTTATGTGAGAAAATATTAAGTCTTGTTAGCTTGAAATGGCATATTAGAATGGGTTGCATAGTGTAATGTTGTATCTTTTTTATTCATTACTTAAAAAAAGGATAACTACTCATCTTATTCACTTAGCATAAAAATTTACATCTAGGATTTGTGTTACCATTTTAAAGGGATTTAGCTATTGTGTTCCTTTGTAGTCTTTGTACCTTAGATTTTTAGGGTAGAAATCAATCAACTGATAGCAAAGGAGTTTGATTGGAGTCCATGACATAAGAAAAATTCTCATAAAGTGTCCTTGCTCAAGAGAGAAAAAAATAATTTTCCTTTTAGTTTGAAATTCTTATCTTAGCTTTGTAGTTAGTACAATAAATCAAAAGGTATATAGGTTAGGAGTATTGTCTTCTATATATTATCTTCATAATGCATTGCACAATCATCCCTTTAATATCATAATTGTTTAGATAAAACCTTAGGTGCATTTAAATTAAATAGAACAAAACATATATTTAGGGTAATCTTTAAACAACTCTTGGTGAAACTAAAATTGCTCACCAAAGAAACTTGAATAATATGATGGCAGGGCATCTCTATTGGATCGCCTAGATCCATGCCACAAATAAAATTTCATATAATGTAATGGAATAACAAAATTAAATACATGGATGAAAATTTAAATTTTAAAATTGAATTAGTGCAATTTAATCTTATAATATTTATAAAAATAATAGATAAAAGTATATTTATCCTAATAGCTAGAATAATTAGTTTGCAAGTTTAGTAATTGTGTGCTATAATATATAGTTTAAACATAGAAAAATATAAAAACTACAACAACCACAATCACTTTTTTTTTAAAGGATTACTTTTGATTATCTCCTTGTCATAGTTGAAAGAGACGCATATTTTTAAGTGGCCCTTTATTTATAGGTAGAATAGACATATAGATTGTTAGATTTAGAATATATTACATCATTTGGGTCATGTAAATGTACCACCTTAGGTACATAGTTAGGATAGGAGATTACTTTAGGGAGAATTTATCTAGTTACTTCATGCAATGTAATAAATGCACAAGTGGCAATGTGCAAGGTGTCCCCTTGTACAACTAGGTAGAGTGTTGACCAAGGAATATATCTTCCTATATAAAGGTTCTCATAGTGGTAGATTAGATATCAAGCAGATATCAAGCATATCTCTAGTTCATGTTAGCTCTTTGTAGCAATACTCCTGTAGGGATTACAATGTAGCTCTTTAGCTCATATTAATAGAGTGATCATTTCCTCCATATTGTATTGTATTTTCATCGTTTCTATTTATAGCATATTTTAGTCATATTGTTTTTTCACTTTCTTTCATATTTACTTTATTTCATTAGGCCCTATGTTAGATATATCTACATTATACATCCTCAAAATCTAACAGTGGTATCAGAGCCACGATGCTTTAAGATAGGAGGACCTGCATCCATCATAAGAGAAGTCTACTAGGTCAAGAGGAATAGGGAGAGTCACCATTACTATTGTTGGTCTACATCTTTGTAAACTGGATCTACCATTGAGTGTCACTGTATGCAAAATCTACCATTAAGATTAATTGATAAAAAAATCCATAGCAGTCAATAGGATTAGGAAAGTGAGGACTAAAATAAATCTCAATTGCAAAAATCCTAAGATAATATTTGGCTAGTATTTCCACAAAGTTGCAAAAAAACTCATGAATATTAGGACTCAACATTCAAGCCACTAGTTTGATAGATCAACTAGTGAATATTATTATCTCTAGAATTACAAATTATTCCATTCTAGTTTCTAAAATCTCATTGCAAGAAAAGGAGATTCAAGAAAAAGTTGGGAAGCTTCCTACAAGAGAGTTAGGAAGAACATCTTCAAGAATCATTCTAGCACTTGTAGCAACAAGGTAGAAGACTAAATATTTCAAAGACCTCAAGAAATATCTCATTATAAGAGTTGTAATCCTAAAAAATGTAGAAGTAAAGAAAAGACCATAGTAGCCTTATAGAAAACTCAAGAAATAAGAGACTCCATAAGTTGAGTCAAGGACAAGATATGATATTGGTGATCTTCGTTCAATATCAATACCTATAAAGTGTAGAAGAATAATAGGCTAGAGAAACCTAGAAGAATAATAGGCAAGAGAAACTTAGAAGAAGAATAGGCCATAGTAGCCTTGAATAAGAAAATTTTCAAATAAGCCTTGATCCAAAAAATGCCATAGAAGCCTTAATTCTAAAGAAAAATTCAAGAAATAATTCCTAACTCATAAGGTAAATTCTTGATTCAAAAGCAAACTCCAAAGAAGAGTTCCTGAAGAAAACTTCAGAGAAGAATTCCTGATTCAGAAGAAGAATTATTGACTCATAACAAAGACTCCAAAGAAGATTCCAAGAAATAGGAGATTGGTGATCTCCATCAAAGCCTGCAAATTATAGAAGAAATATAAAGAACCAACAAAGTCTTATTCTATAATCTAGAAGTAGTAGAATAAGAGATCCAAGAAGAATATCTCATCACCAACACTTCTAGAAGAAAAAGTTTGAAGAGAAGGTCTCAATTGGAAGACCAAATACGTTGTAAGATAGAAGACCTTGGAGAGGTCTCAAGGAGAAGAAAAAGGATGCTTGGAGAGCCTTATTGCAGAGCTTGTAAAAGCATCATTAGAATATTTCCCATGAGAACTCACTGGAGAAATCCACAACCAAGGAGAAGCTCCTAATAGTGAAGGACTTGGCAATTGTTGTAATCCGACAACATGCCCAAGAGAAGAAGAATTTGGCAAGTAGTTTCAAATTTGAGAAGAGTAATTTGGCAAGGAGTGCCAAATCCCAAAAGAAAAATTTGGCAAGGAGTGCCAAATCCTAAAAGAAAAATTTGGCAAGGAATGCCAAATTCTAAAAGAATAATCCAATGAAGACCTCAAGAAAATTAGAATATTGAGAAGAATAAGATCTTGTTTGAAGTCATAATTTGACAAGAAGCTTGAAGGAATATTCAGATAGAAGAAGCCTACCAAATCCAAGATATTTGGATTTTACCTCTTACTACAAGAAGGCATAGTTCAGATAAAGGATTTATTTGAATCTATAGTATAAATCCAAAGATCACTTGAAGGATTAAGCCACCAAATCTAAGGGTCAAGATAGTAAATTCGAGGCTAGAGATTTGTGAAGGATAAAGCTATTTGAGATAGCCAACAAAGAAGTTGCATATTCATCAACTACAAAGTAGAAACTTGGTGAATCAAAAAACCAATATCTACATCATCTACAAAAGCCATTAAAGGTAAGAAACTAGGGTGCAATTAGTTGAAATTCAAATTATATTTCATTATCAAATTCCATTAAGCACCATAGTTGGATTATAAGTTGCAGAAGAATAGGTTGCATTATAGTCTTCAAGTGCAAAAAGAAAGAATTCTTTTTAAAAATTATTTGCACAATTAATAGGAGTTGATATTTTTGAGAGAAATAAAATTATCATCTACTTATTTTTTATCTAGAAAGCAAGAACACTGTATCCTACAATATTTATTTTAGTGAAAATTTGTAGAATACTTATTAAGGATTCATTACAAATTACTCTTAAAAGTTACAGAGATTATCAAGTGCATCTAAAATTGTATTAAGAGTTTATTGGAGTGATAAGGTGATATTGTTAGTGCATTAAATTGGTAGTATTAGTAAGATTATTTGCACTACACTAATTACTCTCAAAAAATTTAGTTTGTGTTTATTTATTAAAGTATCAAGAGCACAAAAACTATCAAATTATCAAAGTATCTAGAGACACTATTGGTGCATAGAACCTAGCATCTCACCCAAATAAGCCACCAAAAATAGATAATATTCCTCCAAGAAGTGGAGGAGAAAATCCAATATCAAAATTAGTAATACAAGCTTCAAATTGAGACTTGGTGATCTCATATTCAAAGTGCACTAAAGGCTATTTACAAAAAGGTACAGAAATTTCTTATACAAAAAAGAGAGCTTCTATCTAAGTGGTTATTAGCTTGGTTTTATTACCGAAGTCATCAATCAATGGAGAGAATTATCTAGCAAAATATACAACATCAAATCTGCCATTGCCTATCTCAAAAAGCTACCATAAGACCAAAAAAATTAGATTGCAAAAGGAGGTGCAAAAAAGGTATTTTATATACAAAGTATTTACATTTGTTTTGCACTACTCTAATCTGCTCTATGTAGAAAAATATCAGGTCTTCTATAACAAAGAGACACACTCATTACAAGGATAAAATTACTCCAAGGTAGCCATGCAAAAGCATTCTCCTTGCAAGGGAATAGAGTTGCTCAAAAGAATCACATCTTCTACATTTTGGAAAGTCAAACCTACAAGCAAACAAAGTAAGGAGAAGCACTATATTAAAAGGTAATATCATCTACAAAAATAAAGGTATAACAGGTTGAAGGATGTACGTCCAAGGAGCACCATTGGAGTAGCCCAAAAACTCCACTCAAGCATTGGAAAAGTGTTGCTCCAAGATCCCAAGGCACTACTAGAACCATCTCATATCAAGCTCCATCGAACAAAGGAATATTTGGCCTTGTTGCATGGTTAATAATGGGATTACAAGATATGTTCGAGAAGCGTTACATAGAAAAATCTATGCATGAAGGAAAGGTGACACTTATTACCCAAGAAGTAAATAAGAATGTATCCCACACAAGCACCCATATGTTACAAGCTTGAACAAGAAAACACTCAGGGAAGAAGGTTGGAAAGAATGAGCATTCATCCAAGATTTTAATTCTCATCCATGTGGTAGAAATTTGCAAATGGTAATAAGCATCTCAAGAACTCAAGGGTAACTGGCGTGACACTTGTCACAAAGTCCAATATCCTCCTATTAGAAATAGATTATATTACATCATTTAGATCATGTAAATTATCTACCAAGGTACATACTTAGGACATTAAATTACTTTAGGGGGTAGTTACCTAGTTTCTTCATGCAATGTAATAAATTCACAAATGTTAATGTGTAAGTTGTACATGTGCAAGTTATCCCTTGCACAACTAGATAGAGTGTTGGCCAAGGAACATATCTTCCTATATAATGGCCTTATTATCATAGAAAGCATCATTTAGAGCATCACAAGGAGCATTGTAGAGAATAATTTATATAAATTTTCCCATATTGGAGATGGGTGCAATGTAGTCCGATAGAATTATTCATGGAGTGTTCATTTCCTCCATAGCTACATTGTATTCAATTTTTGTAATTTATATTTATAGCATATTTTAGTCATCTCGCAGATTTACTTTATTTCATATTATTTTTGCATCTTGTGATTGCTATATCCCATCATATACAATATCAAAATATAATAGTGGTATCAGAGCTATGGTAGATCTAGCCATAGGAAAACCACCATTATCAATGAGCCTAAGCTTTTTGTCAATCTGATGCACCTTTGGACCATTCACTATCAAAAACTCTCAAAAGAGTCTATGTGGTAGAATAAGGAAGATCCAAAAGTGAGGACTAAAATAAATATTAGTTTCAAAAATATTGAGATTGCATTTAGCTAGTCTTTCCACGGAGTTGCATAAAAACTAGTGAATACTAGGACCCAACATTCAATCTACTAGATTAACAAATCAACTAGTGAAGATAATTCAAGATATATGGAATTTCTTAACTATTTCCCAAATATTATTTTATTGCATAAATATAATTCTTAGAATATTAGGATTCCTCCTACAACTAGGAGACTTCAACTTCGTTGCTCGAAGGTCAGTGTATCTTCATAGTGTAGAGGTTAGTTTCTTGTCCAAGAAAATAATATTATAGAAGAAGACTTTTGGAGAAGAGTTGTGATGAAGTTAGGATACAAGAGATCTCCATTACTAATTTGAGAACTTCACACAATAATAAAAGGCCATAGTAGCCTTGATAAAGAATAAAAGGCCATAGAAGCCTTGATCCAGAAGAATAGGTCATAGAATTCTTGATCCAAGAGAAAAGTCCATAGCATCCTTGATCCAAAAAAAAAGGCCATAGAAGCCTAAATACTAAATAAAAATTCCATAGAAGCCTTGATCCTAAAAAATGCAACACAAGCCTTGATATTGAAGAAAAAGGCCACATAAGCCTTGATACTAAAATAAGGCTATAGAAGCCTTAATCCTGAAGAAGACTTTAGAAGTGAGTATCTGATTCAGAAGGAGATTAAGATTTTAGTACTAATACTTGGTAGCAAGGAAAGGAGAATTAGTGAGTTAGGAAAATTTCCTACATGAAATCTATGAAGAGTATCTTCTTAAAAATCAATCCATAACCTGAAGGTAAAGATATCAAGAGAAGATCTCATTGAATAACTTCCAGTATTAGAAGAAGAAGGACTAGGAGAGTCCTACTTGAATCCAAAAGTAGCAAAAGTGAATATCTAGAGGAAGATCTCACCGCCAACACTTCTATGAGTAGAAGGTTGAATAAAAGGTCTCAAGGAATACCAGAAGAAGCTGCAAGATAAAAAACCTTGGGGAGGTCTTAATGAGCATCCAGTAGAAGGCTTGGAGAGCCTTATTGAAGAAATCATCAAATAAGAACTCATTGGATAAATCCACTACCAAGTAGAAGCCCCTGATAGTGAAGGACTTGGGATAATTATTGCCATACAATAACAATCCCAAGAGGAGAATAATTTGGTAAGGAGTGCCAAATACCAGATGAAAAATTCAGTGAAGACCTCAAGACACTAGAATCTTGAGAAGAAGATCCTGTTTGAAGTTAAAATTTTACAAGAAGCTTGAAGGAAGATTCAGACAGAAGAAGCCCACAAAATCCAAGATATTTGGATATTGCCTCTCATAGAAATAAGGCATCACTTTAGAAATTAAGATCTCTTAAAATCTATAGTAAAAGGAGACTACAAGAGGAGAACAACCCACCAAAATCCTAGCCTCGTAAAAGAAAGTTTGAGATCATCTTTTGGTGAAGATGAAGTTGTTTAGGGCAACCTACAAAGAGCTGCAACATATTACTCAAGGCAGCAACTTGGTGATCCTAGACACCAATATCTACATCCTCTACAGAAGTGGCAAAAAGGAGCTTTCATAAAAAGGTATGCAACTATTGGTGCAAGTAGATTCATTAATTGGATTACTTGTCAGATTTGTTTAAGCACCTTAATTTGTATTAAAGTTGCAAAAAGGAGAATTGAATTATAGTCTTCAAAAGTGCAAAAATAGAAATGTTCATTTTCACTTTAAGAGTTGATGAGATTTTAGATATTTCATATATCTATCAACTAACTATCATCTACTTTGGAAATCAAAATAAGACTAGCTCCTACTACGTTTGCTTATAAGAAAATTGCAAAATAATTCTTGAAGATTCATTTCAAATTATTCTTGATTAGTTGTAGTAAATTAATTAAGTGCCTTAAATTTTGAGATTTAATTGGTGTGATAAGGTAAAATTGTTAGTGCAGGTTTATTAAATTTATTTCCACTATTCTATTGCTCTCAAAAGATTGTTATTTGTGTTCTTGAGAAATGCACAAAAATAGAATATGTCAAAGTGTCTAAAGACACTATTAGTGCACAAATATCTACAAATTTGAGTGGCCTCAGGAAGCCACAAAACTATCTCAATCCTCCAAGCATTGGAGAAGAAAGAAACCACCAAAAAATCATCAAAAGAATCCTCGAACGAGACTTGGTGAGTCTCAAGTTCAAAACACAATTAGTTTTCTACAAAAGAAATAGTGAAGAACAATATAGCAAGAGAGCTTCTATCAAGTGGTTAAAAGCTTTGATCCATTTATAAAATATCCAAGTAGAAATGGGAAGGTGTCTAATAAAATATACAACCTTGAAACCCCTCATATTGCATTCAAAATTCTATCACAAAACCAGAAAATTAGACCTAAAAAATAGGTGCAAAAGAAGGTGCAATAAGAGCTATTTTATACATGAATATGTTACATTGCATTGCACCATCCTAATATGGTTTATACAGAAAAATGAGGTAGATTTGAAGGTGTATTAAGGGCACAACATATGCTAAAAAACTAGTCAAATGTGATTGTTCACTAACGTTCCTCCAAACACATCAAAGGAGTCACTCTAAAGGCTCTTACTCCCTCATATTGGACAGCCAAACCTGCAAGGGATAAGATGAAAAATCAAAAGGAGAAAATAGTATCATAATAAAGAGCAACACTTTCTACAAGGAGGATGTATAACAGGTAAAAAAAGAGGAAGATAAAATCACCATTGGAGCATTTCAATCTCCACATATTCAAAGCACAAAATTAGTGCTCAAGCCTCCAAATCGACGCTCCTCAACTCAGCATGAAACAATCTACAAGCATGTGCAACTGATCAAAAAAAGAGTTATGGATATTATAGGGTTTAAATAATCTCCAAGAAGGATATGTTGAGGGAGTGTTATAGAATATGCCCATGCACAAGGAGGAAGTGATATTTATCACTTGAAACAATACCCTAACACTCCTCACTTGAGCACTCATCTTCAAGAGCAAGGGAGTTATGTTGGTCAAAATGACCACATCCAGGGAAATAAGGAGTAATCTTCTCGATATTTTGCTAAGTGTATAGAAAATTCATGATAGCGTGGAATTTTGGAAACTAAAGAGGATACTAAGACAGAAATTCATGATAGCATGACATTTTGGAAGCCGAAGAGGAGACTAAGGCAAAAATTCACGATAGCATGACATTTTGGAAGTTGAAGAGGATATTAAGGTGGAAATTCATGATAGCATGACATTTTGGAAGACGAAGAGGAGACTAAGGTAGAAATTCATGATAGCGTGACATCATGGAAGTCGAAGAGGAGACTAAGGTGGAAAGTTGTGATAGCACAATATTTTGGAATTCGAAGAGGAGACTAAGGTAGAAAGTCATGATAGCGCAACATTTTGGAAGTCGAAGAGGATACTAAGGTAGAAAGTCATGATAGCATAATATTTTGGAAGTCGAAGAGGAGAATAAGGTGGAAATTCATGATAGCGTGAGATATTGGAATCCAAAGAGGAGACTAAGGTGGAAAGTCATAATAGCGTGACATTTTGGAAGTCGGAGAGGAGACTAAGGTGGAAAGTTATGATAGCACAACATTTTGGAGGCAAGTGGGCCACGACATCTCTAAAGAGGTTGAGGAAGATCACCCCAATAAGAATATCCCAACCACTTCTAGTTACAAGCTCCATACTCTCCAAACTGTTTCTTCACCAGAATGAGCCTACGGGCATACTATTGTAACAACTTTCAGATTTTTTGTTATGTAAAACTCTTATATCTATAGAATGAGTGACCCAAATAAATGGTCAGCTCTTAGGCATTTACAAGGTGATGTATACAGACTTCTGAAAGCTTAATAAAAGACCATTCATTCTATATCTTGGCTCATTGGTATTTCAAGTCAAGTATGTATGTGTTGTATATTGCTAGTTAAATCTAAAATTGAATGTGATATGCATTCATTCCTACTCTAAATTATTGCATTAACGTTTAGTTAGATCTACAATTAACTTCATGAATAAGTTGTGTTTAAATAAGATATTCACCAGGAGTTTAGTTTCTATGTTTTGGTTCTCTTTCATGCTTCTCTGCAAAAGGTTGTGATAGTTACTTTGTTGTTGCTTAATCGGTACCGTTTTAATCCTCTATCCATAGCTATATTTCCCTCTCTTTATGCATTCCCCTCTCTCTTTATTTTCTTAAAATAAGCAAGGAACCAGCCTCCTCTAGATATTGAACTAGGTAGACTCTGTTTTAACCTGGTCTTTCAATGTTGGCAAAGTCTTGGGTGCAAACTCAAACATAACCAAAGGCATATTTTGCTCTAACAGTTTTTGGCATGCTCAGTGGGACACAAATCCCACACAGTATACAGATCAAAGCCCTAGTGAATGGTTTTACCTTATAAATATTTTATAAATCATTTGGTGACTCCACACCAAAAATAAACCCTAAGAAAGCCTTTCCCTGGCTTCTGGTTATGTATCATCTTTTGTGATAACCAAATATAAAACAATAAATTCAAAAGATCCTATAGGGTTCTTCGAACTACACCTTGGTAGCCTCTATGACAATCGCATTTTAGTAGTCAAAATATTATTTGCATATGCCCATAATACATGATACACAAATATTTCCCTTATAGCCCTCCCTAGTACTGCTACTAGCAAAAATTTAACTCCTGCTACCTGTATAATCACAAATGTCGTGAATCATCCAATCCTACCTTACCCCATATGGAACCACACAGGTCCCTTGAACCTGGTATCTCAGCATCTGATTCCTATAATGGCCTTGAAATAACTACCCCAGTATGATAGTACTGGAAATATGGCTTAAGAACACTATCAAGACGTAGCTGCACTAGCCCCGATACATAACATCCATGAAGAAGATGTCATGATAAGATTATTGGTAATTTCCTTGAAAGGAAAAATGCTCTAATTGTACAAAGCTCTTGAAAATCAAACATATCCACCTAGGCACAACTTGCTAGTAAACTAGTAGAAGAATTCAACGATCAAACAGACACATTCTCCCTATTGAATTAGTTTACTGTTATCCAAAAACACCCTTAAGAGGAGATCATAGATTTTCACATTAGGTTTAGTTGAACTTGGCAGAGAGTACCTAATGGATTGAGACCAATACATGAACAAGCAATATATTACTATCTGAGAGCATTAAAATCATATATAAGTATGGCCATCAGGCAGTCCCACATGTTTACCTTCCCTGATATTTATCTAGAAGCACAAAAAGCAGAGAGAGATCTGATTGCCATCAGGAGATTCCCGATAAAAATGATAATACCCATTTTTTTAGATTTACCCTAAGCTTCAAGTACTGCCAATCCAATTATACTTTAGCTTCTAGCTCCAATATTCCCAAATGGACTGGACAACATAATATTCTAGCAATACAGGCACCCCCTGCCTCTCCAATGCTTCTTGCTATTCTTGCACTTCCCTTGGAAATAGTCCTATCAACTCCAGACCCTCAACTGGAAATCCTACAATACCTACAAGCATCATTCAAAATTATGGCAAATAATTTCACATTAATGGAAGGAAGATAATCATAAATAAATTTCACCCTGAGGAGATTCTTGCAAATAACTAAGGATCTAGCCTCCACGATCAGTAGAAATTATGACAAATCCAACACTATTTATTCCAATGAAGATAGTGAACCTAGTAATGTTTCAATAGAGTCAAGTTTTTGGTGCTCCATGTGTAATGATCCCCATGGTAAAAATTTTGGCATGATTCACCAACATCAAGTATAAAAGATAGTCATTGAGAAGGTTGAAAGAAGCCTCAAGGATCAGGTTAAAATGATCAGAGAAGAGAATCAAAATTTCATGATGCCCTTTGCTGAACAAGTATATGTTCTTACTAGATTGGGAAAGAAACAATTACAGGTTGATCCCTAAGATCTCAAACCCATGAAGGTTCCTTCATCTATAAGAAACACTATTGAGTGTTGGACATTTTGAGTTAATATTGTTGTCCTTGATGTCAAAGGTGCAAAACATATATATAATGTCAAAAGTAATTTGTGATGAAAGGAAGGCTAAGGTTCATGTGTGACAATATTATAAACATTATATTGTCTAGGCCAAAATATTCTTAAAGACTCCAATTATTTAATATTTAAATTATTTAATTTAAATAATTTAAAATTAAATAATTAAATATCTAACCTTATCAAAAGGTAAGTGTCGATGTCTTTGTTTAAAAAGGCTACAAGTCCTCATTATGGAAATCAACCTTATCATAAGGTAAGCACCGACGTATTTGTTTAAAAAGGCTACAACATATATAAAGGGGCAAATAAAAGTTTTAAAAATAATGGATCAATTGATATGACTCCGAAAAAATCGACAATGCGACATTGAAAAACAAGGTGAAAAATCGACTGCACAATTTTTACGAAGGAGGACACGTGATTGAAATTATTTGGAGATAAGATAAAGTTTTTTTTTTAGGATAGCCAAAGGAAATCTAAATAGCAAACGAGTGATTGGTTAATAGTGGAGCCAGCGAGTGAACAACGAGCGCCCATTGATGAAGCTATGTACAAATTGAAAACATGCACAAAGGGTCCACATGAAAAATGAGGAGGGGTTTTATAGCTATGCATAACAGAATGCTTTGGATTACATAAGACAACGAATACATCTATGACAGATGGTGAAGCAGGAGTAATTTCATCAGTAACAGCAGTGTTCGTGATGAGCAGATAGAGTTTTGGATTGCACAAAGTTCAAGGAATATAACTCACAACACGAGGGAGGAATGATCGAGTTTGAAACCTGACGCACGCAGAACCCTTGTTTACCAGTTTTGATATTCGCAGTTATCGACATCAGTTAAAGGAATCAGTGCACCACGTGTCAAGTATTAACTTTCTATTCGAAGAAGATAAGGGTGACAAACTGTGTTTCTCTTCCCATCCGATAGGTTGGTCAGAGTGGTGTTAGAGCCTTGTGCAAGGTTGAGGACCTTAATGTCTAAATTTTGAATCCCTTAATGTCTTAATGTTTAAATATTTTAAGGGTATTAAATATATCTTAAGGTGGAGTGATAAGGTATATCTTTAGTCATCCTTTTGTGTTGTAATTTATTGAGAAAATAAATATCTTCTAACCCTTATTAAGTGTGTCAAAGAAAAAGTGTGAGTGTGGCAGATTTGCAAGGACAACTACGCTTCAAAAAAATGTATGGGAAAAATTCTTCTCTGACGAGTTAAATGGATGGCTTGATTGAAAATTAAGTTTGGAGTGAAAAGGATTTGATTAGGGTTTCCTTTTTGAAAGTGGTTGAGTTAATGCTTCAAGGTTTTCTGGATTGAGAGTTGTTATTAAACTTTATTTTATAAGCATTGTTGTTGAAGCCATTAGTTGTGTGAAAAACCTGAGATAGGGTTTGAGAAGAACATGAGTATCATTGTTATGTGAAGAATTTTTTATAAGCATTATTGTTGAAGCCCATTGGTTGTGCAAAGAACTTGAACTTGAGTTAGAGAATAACATGAGTATCATTGTTATGTGAGATTTGTGATTAAGCATTGTTGGAAATATTTTGAGTTGGTTGATTCATGTTTGGACTAGGGTTTGTGAAAAAGAGTTGTTCCTTGTGGTAATTGGTTGAGTAGAGTTGTTTGAGCCTAGTCAAGTGATTTTGTGAAGTGGTTGTTCAAGTTCCATAAAACAAACTATTATATATTCTGATTTGAGTTGAGTTGAGATTGTAATTTGAGTATAGAACATATTGAGTCTCTAACAATTCTCTTTATGCTTCTATGAGTTTGTTGTGTTGAGATTAATTTGAATTGAGATTGGATTTGAGTATAGAACATATTGATTCTCTAACAATTCTCTTTATGCTTGTATGAGATTAATTTGATTTGAGATTGGAATTTAAGAATAGAACATATTGAGTCTCTAACAATTCTCTTTATGCTTCTATGAGATTGATTTGAGATTTTGATAGAGCATTAAGTATAGAACACATTGAGTCTCTAACAATTTTCTTTGTGATTCTATGAAATTGGACAAGTTCTGTGTGAGCTTGTTAAGAAGATTTGAGACAAGTCTTTGAGAAGGCTTGTGGACTGATTTTGTGTAAGATTTTGTGAAAGCTTTCTATGCAGATTTGAGCAAGTCCTAGAGAGGACTTATTAAGCAGATTTGGACAAGTTTTGAGTGAGATTGTTGTGCAGATTTGAGCAAGTACTAGAGAGGACTTATTGAGCAGATTTGGACAAGTTCTAAGTGAACTTGTTGAGCAGATTTGATCAGGTTCTAAGTGATCCTATTGAGCATATTTGAGCAGGTTCTGAGTGAGCCTATTGAGCAGATTTAAGCAGGTTCTGAGTGAGCCTATTGAGCATATTTGAGCAGGTTCCAAGTGGACCTATTGAGTAGATTTGAACAGGTTCTGAGTGAGCCTATTGAGCATATTTTAGTAGGTTCTAAGTAATCCTGTTGAGCAATTTTTGAGCCTATTGAGAAAATTTGAGTAGGTTTTGAGTGAGCCTATTAAGCATATTTGAGCAGGTTCTGAGTGAGCTTGTTGAGTAGATTTGAGAAGGTTCTGAGTAGACCTATTGAGCATATTTGAGTAAGTTCTAAGTGGACCTATTGAGCAGATTTGATAAGGTTCTGAGTGAACCTATTTATAGAGCTTTGGAGGTGACAGAGTATAGAGGATAGAGTCTCAATGGATAGAGATCCAGCAACCAGGATAATTGAATACAAATATGAGTGAGGATTCTTCAAGTGGAGAGACATCCACCAGTCAGTGCAGTAAAGAGATAGAGTCTTCTAGAATATCACTAGCCAAATTAGAAGGGGAAATAGTTCTCCTATGGAAGAGATCCATGAACTTGAGATTAGGGGATCAGCATCTCCTTTGGATAGAGGTCCATAAACATTGTAATTGGGAAGGATTCCCAAAGAGATTGATTGAGAAAAATTTAGTAAAATATTTTCTTCGTGGAGTAGCCCACATTGGGTGAACCACATAAAATTGGTGTCTCATGTGTGTGTGATGTTTTGTGCATTGCTTTGGTTATTGTTATTGATATTGCCATTGATTATATTGATTAATATTGTTTGGGAAAGAAAAGTAAAAAGTGGTCTTATATTGTTCACCCCCCTCTTAGTATAAGCTTGTGTTCTTCATTGAGAAAATGACCTCTTATGAAAAATCTCCCCCGAGTTCAAGCCAGAAAGATGCAAAAACTCGTAAGGAAGCACCTCGATAGAAAGAAGCAAAAACACAGGAACAAGCTAGGGATAAACTGAGATATCCCTCACTTACTAAGCGTCAAAGGATTGATGCTACTCAAGGGTACAGAAATAAGTATGATGCAATAGTGAAGGAGAAGAGTGTTGAACCCCTTCCATTTAACATAGTTGAGGAAATGAAGAAAACCCCCTCCAAGGCAACTATGTATGAAGCTTTACAACTTCCAGGATAGATCGACTTGTTGCAAGAATCCTTGAGGTCTATGAAAAATAAGAATAAGACCCCAACTCATATGGATTCTGCACAAGCTAGTCTGACATCCACTTCGAGAAAAAATAGACCCCCTCCTTTTTATTTGTCTCTCCAAATGGAAGGGTGGGTAGTTCACAACTGTATGATAGACTCTAGAGCTACAACCACTGTGATGCCCAAAGCAGTATGTGATATCATGGGCATGGAATATACAAGAAGTAGTCCTAGTGTCTTACAACTAGATGGAACCCCTATGAAAATTGTAGGGGTAATCAAAGATATCCCAATAGTGCTCCATAGACTACCCTAGCTCACCATCATACAAGAAGTGGTAGTAGTGGACTTGGAGCCCTATTTTGGTATGTGTCTCTCCAGGGAGTTCACAGCTAAGATAGGAGGATATTTGTCACTAGATTTCTCACATTTGGAAATCCCGTTCAAGGGAAAAAGAGTGAAAATATTCAATGAGAAGCCATCAACTTTCCATATCGGGAGAATTGAAGAAGAAGATAAATAGTCCACCACTATGAACATGATGACAGAGGAACTAGGGGACCTAAAATTGATGGAAGAAGCTCTAAATGTATTACAGGAGGAAGACCAATTCTCTCTCCAAGACTTCAATGCCATGATTGAGACTGACATTGGGAGTTACACAATCTTGAAACCTAAAAAAAGTGATCCCATTCCTCCCCCTCTGGTTAACCAACCCATCGATCAGCTATGGAAGCTTTTCTTTGATGGGGCTAGATGTAAAAATGGAGCTGGAGCAGGTATTGTCCTAATCTCTCCCACAAGTGAAGAAAAATTTTTCTCTTACCGGTTAACCTGGAGTTGCACCAACAATGTAGCAGAATATGAAGCACTCTGCTTAGGACTCAAGAAAGCTAAAAATATGGGTATCAAGCAACTACAGATCTTTGAAGACTCCAAACTGATAGTAAACTAGGTAACTAAGAAATGTGTAAGTAAGCAGCATTACCTTAAGGCTTATAGAAATAAAGTTTGGGACCTGTTAGAATATTTTGAGTCTCTCAACCTCAAAGCAATTCCAAGAGAGAAAAATACTCATGCAGACTTGTTAGCTTTAGTAGGGGCAAATTTTTGCCCTATCAACAATGTCATTCAAAAATTGAAAATAGTTAGGCTAATATATAGACCTTCTATGCCAGATAGAGATACCTTTTGGCAAGTTTTTGACAATGACAAACAGATAGTGGACTTCCTCATCCATGAGATGAACTGCTCTAGCAATAGGACAACCGATGAGGAGGAGGATGCAAGCATAATCTAGTTAAATAATAATCACATCCCAAAAGGGTTGGTCACCCTTGAAAGCTTATTCGATAACAATGATAGGTCAACTGGCCATAAAATGAAAGTTGACAAGCACAGATACAGAGAAGCTCATATGGGACCTGATAAAGCAATCAAAGTAGGAGTGAACACTACAAAAGTAGAACTGGATGAGGTCAGGGAATTATGCAAAGAATTTCTAGACATCATCGCCTGGACTTATGGTGACCTGAAATTCTATTCCAAAGAAATGATCCAGCATACGATCGAACTTGAGGAAGGTGCAAAGCCATTTTGGCAAAAGCAATGACTGATGAATCCTAAAATCGAAGCTTTGATGAAGCAAGAGCTGCTAAAATTACTTGAAGCTAAAATTATTTATCCAATCAAGCATTCAACTTGGGTCACTAACCTAGTTCCAGTTAGAAAGAAGAATGGAGATATCCGACTGTGTGTCGACTTTCGCAACTTGAACAAAGCTTCGCTCAAGGACCATTACCCTCTCCCATAGATAGACCAAATCCTACACACAGTAGCAGGAGCATAAAGGTTCTCACTCCTGGATGGCTTCTCTGGGTATAATCAAGTATGGGTCAAAGATGAAGACCAATTCAAGACCATGTTCACAACCAAGTGGGGAATGTTTGCTTACCAGAGAATGCCCTTTGGGTTATCCAATGCCGGAGCAACTTTTCAAAGAGCTATGGATGTGGCTTTTAGAGAACTCATCAATAAAATAATAGTGATATACCTAGATGACATGACAATGTTCTCTCACCATAAAGGATATCACATAGCACATCTCAGGAGTGTGTTCGAGAAATGCAGGGAGTTTGGCATCTCCATAAATCCCAGAAAATCTATCTTCGCTATGGAAGGACTTCTTCTCGGCCATGTCATCTCTAAGTTCGGTCTAGCTATAGACCCTAACAGAGTGAAAGCATTATTAGATCTCCCCTCCCACCAAACAAAAAGGGCTTGCAGTCATTCTTCGACCAGATCAATTTTGTGCATAAATTCATAGCTGATTTTGTGCAAATCATCAAACCCATGACAGAGTTGTTGAAAAAGGATGTTGTGTTCAAGTGGATAGATGCAAGGAAATAAGCCTTCCAGTAGATCAAAGAACAAATAGCTCAAGCCCCCATCTTGGTGAACCCAGACTACTCTAGATATTTCATCTTATATGCTGTAGGCGAACAAGGAAGCTACGTCGTAGTGCTCACACAGAAGGGAACTGACAATGAAGAAAGGCCCATAGCTTTTCTGAGTCAGACTATGCAGGAACATGAAGAAAAATATAACTTCATTGAGAAATAGATCTATGCAATAATGAAGTCTTTAAAAAATTTTAGGCATTTCTTATCACAGAGCAGGGTTATCGTTTATACGATTCACCCCGATGTACGAAGCTTCATCATACAAGGGGAGCTCGATGATACAAGAGCTGGTTGGGTGATAAAAATACAAGAGTACAATGTAGAAATACACCCAACCAAGTTGGTGAGAGGTAGAGCACTGTGCCAAGAACTCACAAAGCAAGCTTCATCAGAGTACATAGCTTGTCAGACTCAAGAAGCGGCATCATATGATAACCAACCTTTAGAGCAGCTCGACTGGGCAGACGAGTTGACCAATTATTTTCAAACTAGGAAGTGCCCAGTAGGCTTGAATGCCTCACAGTGAAGGAGGTACCGAATCCAAGCTTTGAAATACACTTTGCTACCCGAAGGACTATATAGGAAAAACTTGGATGGAGTACTGCTTCGATGTGTAACAGAAGAGCAGAAATAGAAAATCTTGGAAGAATTCCATGGAGGATTATCAGAGGACACTACTCAGGGAGGACCACTACCCTAAAAATCATCAGAACTGGGTGTTATTGGCCTACCATTTTTGTAGACATCTTTAAAATAACAAGAAACTGCGAAGAATGCCAAAGATACGTTGGGAGAAACAGGAATGCTTCATTGCCCCTAAAGTCCATCCAGGTTGAAGAGCCTTTTCAGCAATGGGGATTGGACTTCATTGGGATAATAGAACCCAACTCATCCACTGGACATAAGTACATCCTCATAGCCATCGACTATTTCACAAAATGGTCAGAAGCAATACCCACCAAAAAGGTAGACCAAGAGGTTGTGATGGAATTTGTGGAAAGTCTGATCACAAGATTTGGCATCCCAGATGCGTTAGTCACATACAATGGCTCATCCTTCGTAGGCGCCAAGATGATCGATTTTACATGCAAATACGGGATCTACTTAAAGACATCCTCGAACTATTATCCTCAGGGGAATGGACTAGCTGAATCCACAAACAAAAACCTACTCAAGATTTTGAAGCGAACCTTAAAGGATAATAAGAGAAGTTGGCACTCTCTGATAAATCAAGTGCTGTGGGCTGATAGAATCACCATCAAGAAGTCCATCAACACATCTCCCTACTCTCTGGTCTATGGAAAAGAAGCGGTTCTTCCAATACACATAGAAATACCAGCCTTGAAGTTGCTCAATCGAACTGGCACTGAAGAGGTAGAACCAATGGAGAATAGGCTGATCCAACTCCTGCAGCTAGAAGAATAGAAGGAACAAGCCTATGACCACTACCAAAAGCATACGGTTGCCATGAAGAGATGGTTTGATAAAAAGGCCACCCTGAGGAATTTTAAGGTAGGAGACTTGGTCCTGAGATGGAATGAAAAGAAATCTAAACCTAGAAACCATGATAAATTCGATGCATTCTGGGAAGGTCCTTTCGAAGTAATAGAAGAGAAGCAACACAACTCCTTCCAGTTGAGATATGAACAAGGCCAGGTTCAACCCATCCCCGTCAACGACTTCCATCTGAAGTGGTACTACAAATAAATAGTTCATCTCTACCATTGTATGTATTTCTATGTAAATATGTTTTCTTTCAGAACCTCCAAGGTAAAATGTCATGATTTCATGAATTTTTGGTATGCAATGGCCCCTTCAGAGAAATTTGTCATGATTTCATGACTTTTGGGCAGTTAAGTGCCACTCCAAGGTAAAATATCATGATTTCATGACTTTTTGGTGTGCAATGGCCCCTTCAAAGAAATTTGTCATGATTTCATGACTTTTGGGTAGCTGAGCGCCACTCCAAGGTAAAATGTCATGATTTCATAACTTTTTGGTGTGCAATGGCCCCTTCAGAGAAATTTGTCATGATTTCATGACTTTTGGACAGCTGAGTGGCCACCTCAGATCGATCGAGGACTTTTGGCATTAAAATTAGTTGCCTCAAGATCATAAAAAGCACCATATTTTAAGGTACCATCATACTCGTTGATTGGCCCAGGATAGAGGTGACACCACTTTATTGGCCCAAGACAATAGTAGAGCAATATTATTGGTCCAAGTCAAAAAAGAGTAACACAAGGTAGTTGGTCCCTTAATGATGGCACACTAACCAAGACTCCCAACAATATTTAAAATTGGTATTGGGATGTGTGCCACCAACCATAGTTATTCCACATCACCTTGGTAGTTATTACATGCCATTTTGGCATGAGCATGCATAACCAGTTATAACGCTAATTTTTTGTCACCCCTTTCATCTTCCTCATTATTTCTTTTTTTGCTTGCTGTATTCTCTTCTCTCTTAGAAAGCTCTGTAACACTCTACTAAACACGCTCCAGACTCGTTTTCGCTACCAAACTACAAAATACAATCATGATAGCCACACCTCCAACCAGTGCTTCTATGACCACACCTCAAATATCCTATTCAAAATAAAAATGAAGTTCAAGCAAAAAGGGAAGCAGTTTCATAGACCCTGATAGTCATATTGAAGACACAAAGATAACATGGAAGGACCTAGGGTAGATTCAAAAATATATAGCTGCCAAGATGGCTACAGATGTCTCTCCATCGAGCCCAAGCACATTTCCTTACCATTATTTGCTCTACTAGTACGTCTACCCCCAAGTCCACTCCTACCCCAAGCTAATTAGAGCAATGGTAGAATATTATGATGTCAAGCATAGAGTAGTAAGAAATTATAAAAGGGAGGTCATGTTCACACTTGACCTTGACACAATCAGGGTCATCTTCACCTATGGTAGGAAACCTATGGTTCCCCCCATTGCTTTTGATCCTACCAATTCCTCAAAGTACTACATCAATACCCCAAACATCAGGGTATTCCTGCAAGAGCACTTGTCAGACACTCTCCTCGAGAAATATTTGCCAAAATCCTCGATTCCCCTATCTAGATTCAAGAACAAGGAACTCTTTTCCATGTTAGCCATGGTGGCAGGGTTAGAAGATGATACTCAGGTATACGAGTGGCAAATCATAGTAGCACAGTGCATGTCCAACCCCAAATTCTATGACAAGGTGCATGCAGACTCAAGCAGAGTGCCAATCTATTTTGATTGGCCAGTGTACCTGGCCCAACAACTACATTCAGGCCTCTTCAAAATATAGAAGGAGATCCCAGATGCTTTTAGATTCTCTTCATACCTGGTATGGATTTTCTTCTTTTTTTAGGCCAAGAATTTAAGTTTTATTTCTACTACTACAAAAGACCCAAAGGGGGATCACCTGCCTGTATGTGAATGGATGTCACTCCTTTCGAATGTGGGTTCATATTACCACTTCAACATGGAGTTCTTGGGCCCTACCCTAAAACTCATAAATGGTGATATGCCAAGAATTCCTAAACAAATGCAAGACACCTTGAGACACCCCCATGCAGAGGAAGGGGATTGGTTCATTCTAACATAGGGGGTAGTCATCAGGCTCTATGGCTTCACAGAGAAGCCTTTCTTGTTGCCTTACTATGTTACCAAGTGACTTTTTGCTCTAGAGTACATAAGGTAAACATAATTCATCAACAACAAGTTTGGTATAGGAATTCAGAGGACACATACTTGCCTCATGCCTTTCCAATATGAGGGAGTAACAGTATCAAAAAAGGGAGACCACGAGTGAATTGCTCGAGTTTTAAGAGGCCTAAAATTGATAGAGTTACCACAAAAATGGAAATATGACCCGATGGACAAATTCAACCAAAGGCAAGCCACCTTAAACAAAGCTCCCTTCAAGCAATTTCACTCCTCTGATAGGCAAATCGACAAGTAGGGTAGAAATAACAATGAGGATCAACCATTGGAATGGCACATTGAAAATATGTAGCCACTACCTCCATGGCATGATTTTTACGAACACTTGGAAGATTGGAGCCCAGATTCAAACCCAACCCACAAGCTCAGTGACAAGACCATCGAGAGAATGAAGAAAAATACTAGGATCATGCTAAAATATTAGCATGGTGGCAAATGAGGTGCCACATTCAAACATTCACCAGATATGGGCTAAAGATGGAAAAGGAATTCTCTGCAAGATATGATGAGAATCATGATAACTGGTCCGAGACCTTGCAGATAAAGTTCCCCTGGGAATCAATGACATTCCCATCAAACAAATTGAAGGTAGTATAGAAAAATACAAGGGGAAAGCAATCGCCACTAAACAAACAGAGGTCCCAAAAAGGAAACATCGAGAGTTCATTCCCCCTTATGGATCAGATATAGAGTCTGATGATAGTGCTCAGCTTGAGCATAGGAGAAGGACAACATAATCAAGGAAAAGAAAAGTAGAATTGGAGAAGGGAGGGGACCAAAAGAAGAGGAGAAGAGAAGAAACATCCTCTGAAGAATCATAAGAACATGAAGAATCAAAATAGCATGAGGAGTCCGAGGAACGCAAAGGATCAAAAGAGCATGAGGAAAGAGGGACCAAGAAGGAACAAGGGAGAGTTTAGAGTAAACTTTTGAGCAACAAAAGACAGATGAACAGATGGTCAAAATAGCTGAAGAGCCTCCCCCAAAGGAAACCCCTAGTGGGGAGCAAACCCTGATGAAGGCAACAACTAGCATCGATGACTCGAGCCTAAAGCACATTGCAGAAACCTACACTAAGAAGTCATAGGGAACCGAAGACACCACCCCACCAAAGGCCTCAGGTATATCTCCTATTGATATCGATACTCCTTCATTCCCAAAAAAATTCCCCTCCCCATTCTAAAGATAAGGGTAATCCATCACCATCATCTTCCCATCAACCTCCACCATCTACTCATCAAACTCCACCTGCTTCACCACCAACTCAAAAAACTCCACCAACATCCCCCTCTATTCGCACAGGTTCCCCCACCAAACAATTGAGTATGGAAGCCTCCTTGGCCACCACTCCTTTCCCTTACTCCACCAACCTACTAAGCTTCCAAGCCATGCGTACTGCTTCTCCCACAAGCAACCCTACTATTGCTAAATTCAAGAAAATGAAGAAAGCCACTCTGAAAACTACTACATGGCTAAAGTCACAGAGCTCCCAAATTTCTATAGATATAGCCCATGTTAGAGAAGGATCGATGCTAGACCCCATCAACATGCAACATTCCACCATGAAGATGACCCCACTCGTACAGAAGCCAGAGAAAGAAATGACTCTGGAAGACTACCAAGCTGAGGTGACCATGGAGGATATGACTCAGCTACCAATGGATGATGAGTGGAGCAAAGCTCAGACCCACATGGGGACCATTTACCTAAATGTAGAGTACTACAAAGAGAAGTTCCTCCAAGCTAAACAGGCAAGGAAACATTTAGAAGAAGCCTTTCATCAACAAAAAACAATGGAGAAGGCTTTAAAAAATGAAGCTAAGAAATGGGAGTAGATGTTCAATGAGGTTGCCCCCTACAAAGAGAAAGTAACGAAGGTTGAAGAACAAATTCAAGTACTACAGTAGTAGGTTGAGGATCTTAAGAAGCAGTTATCCGACAATGCTGATAAAACTAGTGGGTTGTCCAAAGAAAAAGCAAGGACAGTCAGGAGAGATATGCTTGGAAACATCGGTAAGATGATCCTGAAGGCTAGGCCCACACTAGCATACCTCCTCAAAATCAAAGATACATTGGGCCAGGTAGAAGATGAGTTCGAAGCATCTATCAAGCTCCTGGCAACAAGGGTGTCAATCGCTAACAAAATTCAAGTCCTGGTGAATAGCACGTAGGCAATAGCCGGATACAGAGCACATGATAAGAATTGGTCCCAGGCCAAATTGGTTGCCAGGAATTTCTTCAAGAGGCACAAGCTAGTGACAAAAAGTGCCAAGATCATGCAGGAGCTAAGAACAGAGGCTAAAGCAATTGTAAAACATGTGAACATAGCTAAAAACTATAGCATGCCTAGCTTCTGGGACAAAAATTCAAACCTCCTGACAGAAGATGAATTGAAAGCTGCTTGGACAAAATTCATGGAAGATGAATCAAAAATTGATAGTTGGGAAGAACCGATTCAAGAAGAACAAATATTCTCCATGGCTCAAGATATCACCCAGATCAACTCTTGTCTGCACGAACTATATATAAAGTCAAAAGCTTTATCATATGATAAAGTTGAAGAGTTGGAGTATTTGTACATCACTTTCAGAGAAAATATAGATACAGATGAAGAGACCTGGAAGAAGGCCTGCACCACTTACAATGAGGTTGTTCTAGAAAAGGACAAACAAGATAAGGAAAAACAAGGAAAGGCCAAGAAAGCCTCATCAAGCAACGCAACACCTCCTGGTCAAGAAGAAGCAGGAAAATCTGACGAAGATACTCCAGAAGAGTGACCATCCCAAAGCAAGAAATTTTTTGTGCTTGGTACCATCCCCCTTCTTTCCCTTTGTTTTTATTATTATTATCTTTTTTTGACTCCATTCCCCAATGGATAAAGGCTCTAGGTTCTAACATTCCACTGACAGAATTACCCCAGGAGGCGCCAAGAATGTTGGTCAAAATGACCACATCCAGGGAAATAAGGAGTAATCTTCTCAGATTTTTGCTAAGTGTATAGAAAAGTCATGATAGCATGACATTTTGGAAGCCAAAGAGGAGACTAAGGCAAAAAGTCATGATAGCATGACATTTTGGAAGCCGAAGAGGAGACTAAGGTGGAAAGTCATGATAGCATGACATTTTGGAAGCCGAAGAGGAGACTAAGGTGGAAAGTCATGATAGCATGACATTTTGGAAGCCGAAGAGGAGACTAAGGCGAAAAGTCATGATAGCACGACATTTTGGAAGCCGAAGAGGAGACTAAGGTAGAAAGTCATGATAGCATAACATTTTGAAAGCCGAAGAGGAGACTAAGGTAGAAAGTCACGATAGCACGACATTTTGGAAGTCGAAGAGGAGACTAAGGTGAAAAGTCGTGATAGCACGACATTTTGGAAGCCGAAGAGGAGACTAAGGTAGAAAGTCGTGATAGCATGACATTTTGGAAGTCGAAGAGGAGACTAAGGCGGAAAGTCATGATAGCATGATATTTTGGAAGCCAAAGAGGAGACTAAGGCGAAAAGTCGTGATAGCACAACATTTTGGAAGCCGAAGAGGAGACTAAGGTGGAAAGTCGTGATAGCACAAAATTTTGGAGGCAAGTGGGCCACGACATCTCTAAAGGAGTTAAGGAAGATCCCAACCACTTCCAGTTACAAGTTCCATACTCTCCAAACTGTTTCTCCACCAGAATGAGCCTACGGGTATACTGTTGTAACAACTTTTAATTTTTTGTTATGTAAAACTCTTATATATAGAATGAGCGACCCAAAAAAATGGTTGGCTCTTAGGCGTTTACAAGGCTATGTATACAGACTTCTAAAATCTTAATAAAGATCATCCATTCTAGTTCTTGGCTCATTGGTGTTTCAAATCAAGTATGTATGTGTTATCTATTGCTAATTAAATCTAAGGTTGAATGTATTTTGCATTAATTCTTACTCTAAATTCTTGCATTAACATTCGGTTAGATCTGCAATTAACTTCACGAATAAGCTGTGTTTAAATAAGACATTCACCAGGAGTTTTAGTTTCTATGTTTTGGTTCTCTATTATGCTTCTCTGCGAAAGGCTGTGATAGTTGCTTTGTTTTTCATTTGTTGTTGCTTAATCTGTACCATTTTAATCCTCTAGCCATAACTATATTTCCCTCTTTATGCATTTCCCTCTCTCTCCATTTTCCTAAAAGAAGCAAGGAACCAGCCTCCTCTGGAGATTGAACCAAGTAGACTCTATTCTAACCTGGTCTTTCAATGTTGGCAAAGTCTTGGGTGAAAACGTAACCAAAGGTAGATTTTGCTCCAACAAGTTACAAGATATAGGTTGGTGCAATAGACTTATGAGGAGCACTTATCCAAAGTAAAGTTGAGCACTTCGTTAAAATAATGTAACATCCATATGCTACACAAATAATAAAATAAGTGTTCTCAAGCATCTAATCCTCAAGCGCTCATGAAGAAACAGACGTGCCACTTGGCACTCAAACCAATATTCTCCTCCAATTTAAGAGTGTCAGTGAGCAAGGCATCCAACGAAGCATTTACGTCTGAGGTTTGTAAAAATAGGGCATAGCGGTAATATGGAAGCAAGGTGTGAAAGAGCCTTCAATTCTCTAAATAGGGAAGGTCAAAGGCAGATATAATCGGTGCCATAGTTGGAACGTCTAAACCCATGAAGGTTTCAAGTAAATCACTGGAGGAATATCCAAAGAAGCAACGTCTGTATTGCAACCCAAGCACAACGAATGTAGTGTCAACTATTGAATGATATAAGGTAATTTTTATTCCCACTATAATATGCTTTCACTTTCTTGGGAGTTATAAGGTTAAACCTAGAGGAATATAACTACATTGAAAGCTATATCTTAAAGGGGAATAAATATATCATATCAATATAATATTTGCAATATTAACATAGGAGTAATAAGGATTTCTACTAATATTATTTATTTGCAAATATTATTGTGGTCTAAGTTTCCAAGCATTTGGGAGTTATAAGGGTTACTACATCAAATTGACTTATTGGAAATCAGATACACTACAATCAAAAACCTAGAGGGATATTTAAAAGAGATCATTAAAAGCTTTATTCTAAGGTTAAAAAATTACATATACTTGTCTCAAACACATCAAAAAAAGGGATAAAATAAATCCAACATTATAACCTCTTCAAATTGGAAAAATGCTTAGTTCATTAGAAGCAATAAGTAATAATAGAAGTTGATTTTTGATATTTACAAAACCTTACAAAATCAACCAAAAATTGAACTATATTTTCAAAATCACTATATTACATCCCTAGGGAGTCATAAGGGATTCTACAAAACTTGTTAATATCAACATTTATCATATATTATCAAGTTGCAAATCCATTGGGAAAATATAAGCTTTTTATAAAACCTAAAATTCCCATAGGTGTATAAACTCTCATTACTAGGGAGACATAAGGAAGCCTACAAACCTAAGGATCAATAAAGGTTTTATCAAAATCAAGCTTATATACTTCAATTAGGTATTATATATCCTAATATAGAGATTCATAAGGTAGACTACTCTATCCCAAAGGATTCAGGTAATACAAATGACCACTGGCATGCTAAACAACACTCTTAGAAGTGGAATAATAAAAATACCAATATGGATTAAAAACCTGATGGATTACAATGATGAAAAGAACAAAGAAAAGGAAGAACCAATACAATGTGAAATAAGTTCTAAAATTAACAACTTTGAAAAGGAATATTCATCTAATGAGTATGATGACTACTATACCAAAGGAGATCCAAAAAAAAAAAAATTGATCAAAAAAACCTTATACAAAGAGGAAAATATGGAATAGCTTCAATTGTGCACATATGATTAGAAGGTTTTATCAAGGATATAGACAAGCATGATATTCCTAAAATAAACTTCAAAATTGTCATATCATCTCTGTTGTGCACCTATTGCAATCAATATGGTCATGAAAAATCCAATTGTTGGAGTTTCCATCCATGCAGATATTATAATGGGATAAATCACTCATCTTTTTCCTGTCACTCCAAATACAGGTACTATAAAGGCTATGAAATAATATTAATACAAAGAATAAATTGTTATCTACAAGAACTTATTTCATATGGATGTACTAACTTTGAGCTCAAGGTTGACACTTATGAATGACAAGGAAACAGGTCTTACATAGGTACAAAAGAAAGAAGAAGAACCTATTCAGATCCACTCATGACATGCAAAATCATGAGAACCATTGTTCATCAAAGATGCTTGACATCAAGAGACAAAGAGCTGGAAAATATCAAAATTCATGACATGAAGATTGAAGCAGTTGAAGATGAAGAACCAGTTCAAGATCATCCAATGGAAGAAGATCCACATTGAAGACTAAAGTCTTTAATACCCAAATAATGTAATACAGAGGGGTGTTAGAAATAGATCATATTACATCATTTAGGTCATGTAAATTTATCTACCAAGGTACATACTTAGGACATTAAATTACTTTAGGGGGAAGTTACCTAGTTTCTTTATGCAATGTAATAAATTCACAAGTGTCAATGTGCAAGTTATGCCTTGTGTATCGCTCCAAATTTTTTGCATCCTTACCTTCAGGCTATAGGATCCATGCCCGAAAGGGGGATGTGAAAAGGATGGGACAATACCTCAGACTGGGAGGCCCTTGGAAGGTCCCGCCTCTCTAGGGAGGGGTATAAGGGTGAATTTTTGATGGGTGGTGGGTTCATGTTGCATAACTTTTATTATTAAAAACATAAACCATTCACCAATATGCAGAAATATCAAATCATTCATCCACAATACATTATCCACAATAACAATCCACAAATGAGAGAGAGATAGATAATACCCTTAAGGTAGGGCAACACCAATAATAATCCTTAAGGAAGGAATAACTCCACAAGATCTCCCAAGATGAGAGGCCACTTCATGGGCACGACGATTACATAAGATTCTTCTTCAATGATATGAATCTTTACAATGACAAATATATCTTATTTATATATCCATATTCTTATTCTACTTTGGAGAGCCTACTACTAATATTATATTATATTAAAATATAATATAATATTATAATACAATCAACCTTGGGTTATGTGTGGCTCATGCCAACCCTTATACAATATAATAATATATCCCCAAATATCTATTCCTAGGTACCCTACCATGCCACCCTCCTTACAAATGTTTCATCCTCGAAACATATGAAGAAACCTGAAAGTATGATTTGCTAAGCAATGTTAGCAATTGGTACCAATCTTGATCATCCATCCATCCAAGTGAAACTCGATGATGCTGGCATGCCATTTTGTTACTTGAGTATCCAAATCTGCTTCGTTGGCTCCATGCTTCTGCTGCTGTATTTTGATAACTTGAATGAAAGGTCCACTTGTTCCTTGATGCTGATGAACCATGCTGAAAACCATGATCACTATGCTTTCTGTGCCAAACACTGCCATAGTTGGTGCCCTGTTGATTACATGTAGAACCATAATGTTGTTGCCTTGAACCATGCCTCCAATATTGTTTCCGCTCATGGTGGTTTGGATGGCAATATGGTGCAACCTTTACTTGATGTTCTATCTTCTTTGACTTTTCAACCTTTGGCTTCATTGTTATAAATTCTTCTACACCTTGTTCTTTCATGTTATCTTTGTTTGGTGTGTCCTTGTGCTCTTCTATCAAATATTCCTTAGACTCTGTTGCTACTATCGCCTTCGTGGATTCTATTTCCTGTTCTTCAATTTGTTCTTATACAACCACTTCTTTATTTTCCTTGTATCCTTGCTCCTCAAGCTGAGAAATATCCCGAACTAAACAAATTGTCTTTTAAAAATTTTGCGACTTGAAAATTTGTCACTTTCCTTGTTCCAGATGGCTGAATTCAAAAGGTCGTATCTCCCTCAATACTGCTTGAATTCCTTCATATGACCACTCATTTTAAATCTCTTCAAATTCTACACAATCTAATCCAAGAATCGCCTCAATCGGATTAGCTGTCGCAAAGATATGGCTTCTGAAAGATGAGACGTTTTTCCAAAAAAAATCTGCGAAATTCGTCACTATCCTTGTTTCGGATTACTAACTTAAAAAGGTTGTATCTCCCTCAATACTACTTGAATTACTTCATATGACCACTCATTTTAAAGCTCTTCAAATCATGCACAATTTAATCCAAGAATCGCCTGAATCGGATAAACTTGCGCAGAGATATGGCTCCTGAAAGATGAGATGTTTTTCCAAAAAAATTGCCCTAATTCTAGGGTTTCACACAAAAATCCCCACTTTGCCAAAATTTTTGCTCTGATACCACTTGTTGCATGACTTTTATTATTAACAACATAAACCATTCACAAATATGCAGAAATATCAAATCATTCATCCACAATACATTATCCACAATAACAATCCACAAATGAGAGAGAGATAGATAATACCCTTAATGTAGGGAAACACCAATAATAATCCTTAAGGAAGGAATAACTCCACAAGATCTCCCAATATGAGAGGCCACTTCATGGGCACGACGATTACATAAGATTCTTCTTCAATGATATGAATCTTTACAATGACAAATATCTCTTCTTTATATATCCATATTCTTATTCTACTTTGGAGAGCCTACTACTAATATTATATTATATTAAAATATAATATAATATTATAATACAATCAACCTTGGGTTATGTGTGGCTCATGCCAACCCTTATACAATATAATAATATATCCCCAAATATCTATTCTTAGGTACCCTACCATGCCACCCTCCTTACAAATGTTTCATCCTCGAAACATATGAAGAAACTCGATAGTATGATTTGCTAAGCAATGTTAGCAATTGGTACCAATCTCGATCATCCATCCATCCAAGTGAAACTCGATGATGCTGGCATGCCATTTTGTTACTTGAGTATCCAAATCTTCTTCGTTGGCTCCACGCTTCTGCTACTGTATTTTGATAACTTGAATGAAAGGTCCACTTGTTCCTTGATGTTGATGAACCATGCTGAAAACCATGATCACTATGCTTTCTTTGCCAAACACTGCCATAGTTGGTGCCCTGTTGATTACATGTAGAACCATAATGTTGTTGCCTTGAACCATGCCTCCAATATTGTTTTCGCTCGTGGTGGTGTGGATGGCAATATGGTGCAACCTTTACTTGATGTTCTACCTTCTTTGACTTTTCAACCTTTGGCTTCATTGTTATAAATTCTTCTACACCTTGTTCTTTCATGTTATCTTTGTTTGGTGTGTCCTTGTGCTCTTTTATCAAATATTCCTTGGAATTTGTTACTGCTATCGCCTTTATGGATTCTATTTCCTTTTCTTCAATTTGTTCTTCTACAACCACTTCTTTATTTTCCTTGTATCCTTACTCCTCAAGCTGAGAAATATCCCAAACTAAACAAATTGTCTTTTGAAAAATTTGCGACTTGAAAATTTGTCACTTTCCTTGTTCTAGATGGCTGAATTCAAAAGGTCATATCTCCCTCAATACTACTTAGATTCCTTCATATGACCGCTCATTTTAAAGCTCTTCAAATTCTACACAATCTGATCCAAGAATCGCCTCAATCGGATTAGTTGTCACAAAGATATGGCTTCTGAAAGATGAGACGTTTTTCCAAAAAAAAATCTGTGAAATTCATCACTATCCTTGTTTCGGATGACTAACTTCAAAAGGTTGTATCTCCCTCAATACTACTCGGATTCCTTCATATGACCACTAAAGATCTTCAAATTTTGCACAATTTAATCCAAGAATCGCCTGAATCGGATAAACTTGCGCAGAGATATGGCTCCTGAAAGATGAGATGTTTTTCCAAAAAAATTGCCCTAATTCTAGGGTTTCACACAAAAATCCCCACTTTGCCAAAATCGTTGCTCTGATACCACTTGTTGCATAACTTTTATTATTAACAACATAAACCATTCACCAATATGCAGAAATATCAAATCATTCATCCACAATAACAATCCACAAATGAGAGAGAGATAGATAATACCCTTAAGGTAGGGAAACACCAATAATAATCCTTAAGGAAGGAATAACTCCACAAGATCTCCCAAGATGAGAGGCCACTTCATGGGCACGATGATTACATAAGATTCTTCTTCAATGATTTGAATTCTTACAATGACAAATATCTCTTCTTTATATATCCATATTCTTATTCTACTTTGGAGAGCCTACTACTAATATTATATTATATTAAAATATAATATAATATTATAATACAATCAACCTTGGGTTATGTATGGCCCATGCCAACCCTTATACAATATAATAATATATCCCCAAATATCTATTCCTAGGTACCCTACCAGCTCACTAGGAAACTTTTGAATGGCAGTTTCCACGCCTAGGTTGACAGTGAGTTTGATGTGTTCATTTTTATACTTGATCATTCAACTCCTAGGTTTGGCCAAGATGAATCCAAACTATTCTATATGCCAATGCGGATTTAAATGAATACAAAAAACATAAATGAATGCTAATAACAGAGAATATGCTAGCTAGAAGGTGTCATACCTGATTCCGGATGTCTGATGAAGATTTTGAGTCTTGTAGCAGTTCAGATCATCTCAATTCGTACGTAATCATCTGATATTTCACAAGATCGTCCCAAATCATAGAAGGTCATCTTAAATTAGATAGAATCGTCTAAAATCTGATGAATTCGTTAGATGAATTCATCAGAAACCTGCAATCACAAAAATAGACACAAAATACCAAATATGCAAGTGCAGAAGCAAAGGATAATGGTAGAAATAATAGCAAACATGCCTAAATAATGGATTCCAATAAAAAATAAGGAAATGCAGTAGATTTAATGATTGATTTTAACTTTATCATGCGATTATGCTAAATGAGGTGAACTCCAAGATGCAAAAAAACATAATAATTCAAGACAATGCAGAAATACAATATGAAAAATGCAGAGAAAGCTAAGAAAATGCAAACTCTAGACTCTGATTGCCCCCAATCTGGACTACAGTTAGGATCACCTCCAATCGTACGAGATCGTCTGCGCTCCTCGACAAAATCGTCCGTAATCATCCGAGATCGTCCACGATGATCCGAGCTAGCTTCGACTGAAAAACAGTAGAGTTCCTGCAAGAAAATGCAAAATACCGAATACAAGCAGTAGTGCGAGGGAATAAGGAACTAACTTTGCAATGAAATCTATCAACTAAGGGGTTTAGGGGGTTCAAGGGGATAAACTAGAAAAATCCTAGTTTATATAGGATTAGGAAGAGGTTTAAGAGGTTGGGGATCATCCCAATCTGGGAGATCTCCAACAGGGAAATCTCCAACTATGCAGACACGCTTTTGCCCAAGTTGGAGAGGTTGTTGAAACAAAAGCTAATTATGAAAATTTGGTTTTGGGATGAAATCGTCTGGACGTTCTGTTCCAGATGAATTCGTCAGATCGGGGATGATTTCGTCTAATCTGCGACGATATCGTCCAACGGTCAAAACAAATCCTAAAAATGGCACGAAAAATAGGGAAAGTGGGTAACAGGTAGTTTAACGGGCGCTTTGGGGTTGAAATTCAAATTTTTATCTTTTATCTTTTTACTAAGGTTTTAACCGTGCCAATTTTAGGGTGCTACATTTTGCCCCCTCTTTAGCGAATTTTCCGAAGAAAATGCGTTAAAGACGAGTTTTTCCCGTTTTACGAGAAAGCAAAAATATACTCAATTTTTTAGACGATTCTTGGTCGAATCGTACGAATGCTGACTATGGTGCCCCCTCCGTGTTTTTACCCAAATCATACGTTTGAGGTAAAAATGCGAAAAAGCAAAAATTAAAATGTTGATTTTTAAATAAAACTAAGAAAATAGGGTAAAACCCTAATTCATTTTTTTTACTGTTCTAGAGCTCTGCAGAGAGAAAAATGGTGGAGACAGCGCACAGAGCGACAGAGGTCCAGCGGCTACGGGTAAGGATCTAATCCTAGTAGATTAGGTTTGATTTAACTTTGTGCAAGTTTTTTGATTTAAATTTGATTGTTTGGGGCATCGCGGCCGTTTTTAGGCCGTCGACGTCGTCGGGACAAAATCATCCCGATTTCGTCGAAATCGTCCCTATATCGTCGATTTCGTCTTAGGGCGAAATCGACGAATTAGGGGCGATTTCGTCCAACAAGGGGCGATCCCCAAGTTGTAAAATCGGAGATGATTTCATCCTCACAAAGGACGATTTTGCCCAATTTGGGATGATATCATCCAATGGTGGACGATATCATCTTTAACTTGATTTTAAAATGTGTTTAATTTGATTTGAATGATTGAGTTATTAATGATTTTGTTGTTTTATTGTTTGTTTTGCAAAAAGGGTTACTAAAGAGCCGAGAATGGAAATACGACGGGCTAAGAGATGACATAGCCACGCTCGACCAGGCAGAGCATGACCGACTAGGATAGGTCGGTCTACAACATGTGGTAGAGATGCCACAAGTACCGACTGACATGGGGCTACTGACAGCCCTAGCAGAGAGGTGGTATCCGGGGTCATCCTATTTTTGGTTACCGATAGGGGAGATGGCTCCCACTCTAGAGGACGTATGGAGGATCATGAGGATCCCCATACAGGGACGGCTGATGACGCCTACGGCCAATCAGGGCCAGGCGATGATGAGGCTCACTAGAGACCCGAGCTTCACCCTGGAGAAGGGCGGAGTGAACATCGAGTCGCTACGACAGATGCCTGGGGCATCTAGGCTGACTCGAGTTTTGGCAGGAGTGGTCGGTGGCTTACTACTGTGCCACCAGAGCAGATGCAGACTACCGTGGGTGCTCTCAGACATAGTCTCAGACATGAGAGACCACGGGTATAGATTTGCATGGGGTAGCTTTGTTCTTTGCCACTTGTATAGGATCCTGCATGGGGTCGTATACAAGGGAGGTCGATGTCTGGTGCTGGGAGCACATTGTGGTGTGGAGGCCGATAGGGCTCCCATTGATAGGGGTTGACCGGGAGAGGCCCTAGGTTTTCTATTGGTGGCTACAGAGGGGGTCACAGTGACGGATAGATCTGCCGATGTCACGGAGGTTGCTAGATGACCTCATCCCGGACCATATCACCTGGAGGCCATGGCGAGAGCACCCCAGGTGGGCAGAGGATGGGCAAGAGTTGGCTCGCATCAGGCAAGTCTGCTGGCTGAGGATGGAGCGGGGAGAGGTAGAGCTCCACCGCTACGACCAGGTACTACGGCAGTTCGGTCTACATAGGGGATCCCTTCTCTCAGGGATTACGAGTACTCCCATACTATTTGGGATAGTACTACACTAAGCGGGGCTCTAGATATGTAGCGATTCTAGAGTCAGGACACGGATGATGCCCCCATCCAGCCAGTGGATGGTGACGACGTCGGGGTTGCGGATGGCTACGATGCCTGGTACGTAGGCATCCGCCCTCCTCGGATGACGAGGGTGCAGGGTCCAGTGCACGCTGTGGTGCACCATATGGGGAGGTGACGATAGGCTGCTATTGAGGCAACACGGGGTCATGGGGGGAGAGAGCAGTGGCGGTCCCCATAGGAGAGATGCCAGAGGATGGCACGGGCTCCACAGAGGCCACGGGAGACAGGGCGGAGGGAGGAGAGACTCCCTTCGCAGTAGAGGGAGAGACCACCATCGCCTGATAAGGGCAAGGGTGTTGACATAGGGGAGAGCAACGAGACAATGGCTCTCCGGGCTGAGGCTGCCCACCTTCGAGCTCAGGTGCAGTCACTGCATGACGAGGCTACTCAACTGAGGACGTAGGTACGGACACTACAGGATGAGACTACACGGCTCAGGGCATAGAGCAAAGGGGCGAGCAGGGATGAGCTAGTGTGGTCTATGATGCAGACCACATTCTACCAGGGGGTATACTTCTAGCTGGTTCCAGAGGGCCAGAGGGTACAGCTGTCGACCAACATTGTAGAACCAATCAGCTGGGATCGATGAGGACATCCTCCCGATCGATGACGAGGACCCGAGATACATCCTAGACCTCTATGGGACCACCTCCTCCACGTCAAGGCGAGGGAGGAGATGAGGCTGAGAGCTCGAGAGCTTCTCGAGGCTAGGTGTTATAGACTATAGATTTTGTATAGATTTTTGAGAGGATTGAGTATGCCAGGGTATAGATTGTGGCATACCAATCCAGTTTTGATATGATGTATATAATTTTTTGATATATATATATATGGTTTTGTTTCTGATGATATGACTTGTTCATATGTTTTTATGATGCTTTAATGTTTGAATTGTTTGCTTGTTTAATTGATGATTCATGTAATTATGTCGTTTGGAAATATTATAATTTGATGTCATGCTATAAAATTTAAATGAAATAATCTGATGTAAACAATTGGTTGTTGTGGTGTGATTTGATGAAAAAATAAAAAGAGACTTCTAACAATAATTTCAAAGGACATTGTCGTTGTTATAGACCATTTCATGGAGTCGCCGCTCACTCGGTCGTCAAGCTAATCCCAATATAGAAATATTGTTAAAAGTAAAAGAGTGCTTAAGAGACTGTCTTAAGACTTTGTGTTGTAATGATGGAGATAATGATGGTTTGATGATTTGTTTTCAGATTTTCATAAAAAATAGTATGCATGAGATACTAAAAGAAATATGATTTTTCTAGGCATAAATTCCTAAGTGTGATAAAATTTTGAACAATTCCTTAGAAATTATACCATGGTTGCAAAATTGAATTTTGACATAATGACATGAAATAGAATAAGTGTTCGTTCGTTTGTAAAGCATAATTGTGTAACATAATGATGCAAGTCATATGAATTTGTTTTTATGCATTTTTTTAAAATAAATGGAAAATAAAATTAGAACAATGGTTTGCGCTAGGCATAGAATTGATAGGTATAGACTTATACCATCATCGCGAAATCCAAAGAAGAAAATAGATTTTTGGTTTTATTGCAAGATGAATTTTTGACTTTTGATAAACAGAAAAATAATAATATGAACATTTTGTTTGAAATCATTTTTGTGATTTTGTGAGAAAATTTATATAATTGCTTTTATAGAAAACAAAAATTCTGAAATAAAAGGGTAAAATTATTCCGAAAAGAATTACATAAACATTTTAAATTATCTCAAAGAGAAATGTAGATTTATAAGGGATCCTCATGTGCAAATGTGAGTTCATTACCGATCTTGATTTATCATAATGATACAAAATCTCTCAAATACAAATGTGTGTGCGATTGTATTGTTCATTCACCAATTTTGAGCAAGATAATGTGATACAAGTAATTTGCCTTAACCAAATGAATGTTCGTTGACCATGATTTATATGCATGTAACCGTACTAGACTACTATGTAAGTTAGGTTATCAAGAGCTAGCTAATCCATAAGCTGACATAGGTCTGTACAAAAGAAGGTCGCTAATGTGACAGACATATCACCACGCTAGGAATTACCCAAGGCCAAGCGGGTTGGGCACAAACCACCTGTTATGGGGCTTACCTCATAGTTTTTGAATAATTGAGAATTCCAAGGATTCAAGCTCATTCACCCTTCTTTTCTTTTCAAGGGGTAGGGAAAGGATTTTATTGCATTTTGCTTTTGCGTTTCTCTTTTTCTTCTTTTTTCTTTTTTTTTGTACTTTTGTATTTTTGCTTGATATTTGAGAAAATGCTGAAATATTGTTGTGATGGTACAAAATAACATTTTTCTTTTTCTCTTTTTCTTTGACTTTTCTTTTTCTTCCTATGCTAGGGATACTTGCTCGGATTGGCTGTAGAGCAAGGGATTTTTATTTCGGGTAGGGGTGAGCTTGTCCTTTTGTCAATTCTCAAAGATTCTAGACCATGTGCATGATAGGATAGCAGGGGAAACTTTTCGCTCAAGAAACCATTTCTACTATGTAGCATCATATCGAATTTGCAATGAAATCATTTTAATGTGAAAAGATATACTTGGTTCAAGTAAATAACAAGATCAGTTCTCTATGCTCAAAACTTTATTTAATTCAACTGTGGACTTTGATATAAGAGAGATGAATAATCATACCAAATAAAATCAAGATATTTATTCATGTGAATGTGAAAGTGCGGGATTCCAAATAAATGCTAATTTATCCAAAATAACTGAAAATATAACTGCAATACTTCACAATTTGACAAGTACAAAAATAAAATATGTTTTTGAAGATTTTGATGATTTGGATGTTTTTGATGTTTTTAATTTTAAGTTATGAATTGAAAGAAATACAAGGTGATTGTTTTTTTGAAATGTTTTAAATAAGTGACTAAAAGGAAATAATGTGCAAAACAAATATATACAATGATGAAATGACCAAATTTTATGCATAGTAACGTTTAAGATGCATAATGTTCATAGGTTCTTTAAGTTCTTTACCATCTAAGGTAGATAATTTGTATGCTCCTCGATCCAAATTTAGCAGTGATGACATATGGTCCAAGCCAATTGGGCTCAAATTTACCTTTAAGGTTTTTAGTTGCATTAGTATTTTTTTTATTTTCTTTTAAGACAAGGTCGCCGATCTCAAAGGATCGGTGATGAACTTTCTTAAGATATGCTCTCTTAAGCTTGTTTTGGTAGGCACAAAGATGCTCCAAAGCATTGATGCGCTTTTCATCTAGAAGTTCTAGCTGACTAAATCTTCAAAGACGATATTCATCCCCTACTTCAAGTATCTTGAAGTAGTAGAGCTAAAGAAGGAACTTCTAATTCAAAGGGAAAAATGGCTTCAAGCACCATAAACCAAGACAAAAGGTGAAGTTCCAAGGGGGGTTCGAACACTAGTTCGATAGGCCCACAAAGCAGGATATAACCGAATGTGCCAATCTCGACCGGATTTATTGACCAATTTTTTGAGAATTTTGATTAAGGTTTTATTAGATGCTTCTGCTTGGCCATTACCCTGAGGATAATAGGGAGTGGACCAACGATGTTGAATTTTATATTTTTGACATAATTTTTTAACATCTTTATTTTTGAAACAAGTTCCATTATCTAAAATGAGATTGGCAGGAATTCCAAACCTACAAATAATTTGATTAAAAATAAACTTGGAAACTTGTGTTCCAATGCAAGAAGCTAATGGCATAGCTTCAACCCACTTCGTGAAATACTCAGTGGCGGTTATGATGAATTTGTGTCCATCGGATGACACAGGGTTGATTTTTCCAATGATGTCTAAGCCCCATTTTGAAAAGGGCCAAGGAGATGAAATAGCCTACAGTTCTTGTGCAGGCGCATGGACAAGGTCAGCGTGTTTCTGGCACTTGTCGCAATGTCGCACATAATTATGTGCATCATTTTCCATGGTAGGCCAAAAATATCCTATCCGAAGGAGTTTCTTAGCAATGGCGCTACCACTAAAATGTCCCCCACAAGATCCATTGTGGGCTTCATTCAAAGCTGATCTAGATTCTTCTAGATTCAAACATCGCAGTAAGATGCCTTCAAAAGATCTTCTGTACAAGGTATTACCAATAATCACAAAGCGACTTGCTTGTCTACGTAATAACCTACGCTGGTTGCTAGTACAACCATCAGGGAAGGTTCCTTTCTTCAAAAAATTAAATATATCAGTATACCATGGTTCAAGAGTTGTTTCGTTGATGAGAAACACATCCAAAGGTTCTAAGCATGATTTGCTTGAAGCGGGTTCCTGGAGTCGATGAATAATGATGGTAGCATATTCATCGTCTAACTCCAAGGGTAAAAGAGATGCAGCTACAGCCATAGCGTCAGCCGCACGATTGCTAGTTCGAGGAATAGCTTCCAAAGTAACTTGATCAAACAAGGATAATAACTGCAAAACATATGCTTTATATGGGCGTAATTTATCATCTCTGGTCTGATAAACATCATTGATTTGATTTATGACAAGTTGAGAGTCACCGAAAACCAATAAATTTTTAATTTTCAATGCCAAGGCAGCTCGTAATCCAAGGATAAGAGCTTCATATTCAGCAGTGTTATTGGTGCAAGCAAATGTTAATTTAAAGGACAAAGGTATAAGATGTTTTTGCGGAGATATTAAAATAATACCCGCACCAGCCCCACTCATGCATCGGGCTCCATCAAAGTATAGGGACCATTGCTCTGAATGGTCTACCTCTAGTTTAAGGCATTCATCAGGAAACTCAATGATGAGGGGATGAGTAGATTCTAAGGGTGCAGCAGCTAATTGATCTGCTATGATTTGACCCTTAACAGACTTCTGTCCTATGAACATGAGTTCAAATTCGCTTAGCGCAAGAACCCACTTGGTTGTGCGACCAGATAAATACGGTCGACTCATGAGATATCGCAAAGGGTCGAATTTGGCAATAACATACGTTTTTTGACTGAGCATATAATGTCATAGTTTCTATGTAGAAAATACGACTGCTAGGCATAATTTCTCTAATATGGTATAGCGAGTTTCATAACCGATTAAGGTTCTACTGATGTAATAATTAGCATGTTCTTTCTTCTCATCGTCAAGCTGAGCTAACATAGCTCCTAAGGCAGAATCGAAAGCAAAAATGTACAAGATAAAAGGACGATCAGATCTAGGTGGGGAAAGCACCGGTGGTTTGAGGAGATATTGCTTAAGGAGTTCAAATGCTTCTTGGCATTCTTCGTCCCAATGAAAAGAGACATCTTTCTTAAGAAGCTTAAGAAAGGGTCCAGCTTTTGTCTGCCAACTTGTCGATGAAGCGACGAATAGCTTGAAGCTTACCTTGTAAACTTCGTAATTCCGATATATTGGTGGGTGCGGGCATATCTGTGATAGCCGCGATCTTGAGAGGGTCAATTTCAATGCCACGTAAAGAAACTATAACCCCTAATAATTTACCGGACTTAACTCCGAATATGCATTTAGCTAGATTTAGTCGGATAAGATATTCCCTTAACCGATCAAATACTTTCCTCAAGTCATTTAAATGATCATCTTCTTTGATGGAACGAGCTATAATATCATCTACATAATCATGTAGGATATCATGCATCATATCGTGAAAGATATAAGTCATAGCTCGTTGATAGGTTGCACCTGCATTCTTTAAGCCAAATGGCATCACTTTCCAACAAAAGGTTCCCCAAGGGGTAATAAAGGTTGTTTTAGCCTGATCTTCAGGAGCTATCCTGATCTGATTATAACCGAAAAATCCATCCATTAGGGATATCATTCCACTTCCAGCAAGTAAATTCAATGATCTGATCCATGTTGGGAAGAGGAAAATCATCTTTAGGGCATGCAACATTAATATCTCTCAAGTCTATGCAAACCCTAACTTTAGTGGCTTCTTTCTTAGTTACTGGAACTACATTTGAGATCCATTCAAAATAATCAATGGCTTGTATAAAAATGACTTTCAACAGTTTTTCTAGTTCTCCTTTGACTAGTAAGGCCACTTTAGGATGCATTTTTCTAAGTTTCTGTTTAACAGGTTTAGCATCTGGATGGACTACTAGATGATGCATAACTACATAAGGGTCCAAACCTGGCATGTCTTCATATGTCCAAGCAAAGACATCTTCATAGTTTTTAAGAAATGAAATGTATTTATCTTGTTTTTCTTGACTTAATTCTGATCCAATATTGATTATGTGAGGGTTATGTTCGGTTCCAATGTTAATTTTTATAACGTTTTCAACTTCCATATGTAAATCTCTCTCAAAATTAGGTGGGGTGGGTGAAACACCCAATTCTTGTAATTCTTCCAAGGTTAACTTGGATAATTCGTCTTGAGGAGTCGTAGCTTCAAGCTGGGCTATACTCGGTATAGAGCCATCAAAATAAAATTCATTATATAACAATTCCTCAATGGAAACATCATGAAAGATATCTCCCTCCAACTCGTCGTCGGATTCGGCAATCATTTCAGGGTAAGCTATGGATAGCATATTGCAGGTAAAGGAATTATTCTTTAGACGCAAAGAATCTTGTTTATCCAGATAATCTTGGTAACATACAAGATGGTCATCATCCTCAAATGGAAAGGGCTGACCTTTACTAGAAAATAGGCCCACACCACAGCGGGCAGGCCACGGTTCTACCTCAAAAGGTTCTTTCATACCATTTTGGAAAGGTCCCAAACCTTTCCCTTTATATCCCAATTTAAGCATTATGGGCTTAGCTTTAAGATAATCATTAGCAAAATAGCATCTAGCATATCCATCACAATGTGTCTTAATGTTTCTGGGTATTCTTCCCCAATCATATCCTTTATAAATAAAAGCACAACTCCCGACTTGGTAGATACTTCCCATAGGCTGTGGGAGGCCCAAGGTACGAGGAGAGGGTGGGAGTTTATTTAAAAGGAGGGAAGTTTGCATGGCAGTGTTGGCTTCCTCGGATATAAGAATTTTAGATAAATCGGGTAAGAGCTCATCAATGAGAGCATAAGAGGTAGAAGGAACATTTCCTACATCGTCGGATGTGGAAAGGATGCCTGTAGTGGATGTAGATGTTATAGGGATATTGATGGGTGAGTCTATAGGTATGGAAGATATAGGAGTAAAACAGGAAGCATTGGTTGTAATTTTAGGATCTTTTCGAGGTCCTAATGTGGTTTGTTCAGAAGATGGTTGAGCTATATGTATAGGTGTAGTTGAAAGAGTAGATGATGTTATGGGTGTGTGTTTCACACGTTTGGATGGATGATAAGAATTAGGATGTGTGGATGACAAGGGAGGCAAAATTGAACTCCAACAGGTTCTGCCAAAGCACACATATCAAAGGGTCTAGGATCACCATGAATGGTAACCAACTGGTTTTTAAATTCGAATTTAACACACTGATGTAAAGTGGATGGAACCGCTCGCATCGCGTTGATCCAAGGGCGACCCAAAAGTATATTGTACGATGCAGGGCAATGTACAATAAACACGGTCGTATCTAGGGTTCTAGGACCAACTTGCAAGGGTATAGTAATGACTCCACATGTTTCTTGTGTCTCGTCATTGAAGGCTTTTATAATCATATCAGTTCTTTTCATTTCGTCACTTCTAAACCCAAATCGTTGGTAGAAGTCAAAAGTGCATATGTTTAAAGATGAACCATTATCAATCAAGACTCGTTTAACGGCTACATCTCCAATTAGGGCAGTAATATATAAGGGGTTATCCTTATGTAAACTATGTTGCGGGATATCTCTATCTCAAAAATCAATGCAATCGACTTCACGAGTTATGATAGTATTGGACATGGCTTCAGGTTGAATATTTTGTGGTACCATCATTTGGCTTAATGTGAGCATTAATTCATCCCTATGGGTAGGAGAAGATCTTAACAGTTCCAAAAGGGAAATTCTAGCTGTAGTATTGGATAATTGTTCATTAATATTGTAAGGAGGCTTAGGTTGAACATTAGGCGCATAATTCCCTTTATTGGGATTTTTCAAAACAAATGGAGCTGATCCATCGTTCTGAGTTTGATCCTGTTGAGAGTTTTGAGCCTGTTGTCTGGTAACGGCTCCGATGGTTCCTACAATATTATTTTGTGGGTGATGAATAGGTCTTGGTCTAGCATTTATGGCTTGTTCATTAGAAAGTAATTGGTGAGAAGATGGTCTAGTAGTGACTCTTCTAGGAAATGGTTCTTCTGGAACCATAGAACTTGTGATAGGTTGAATAGGATCTGATTCATCTTCAGAACTATTCGATTGATTTGAGGTGATTTCCATGTCACTTTCAATCCTCATATTCGGTGTCACTAAGATCAAGTATCCGAATATTATGTAGAGGTCTAGTCGTAACTATGGATAAAGTTGTGTCAAATATTTGAGGATCATGAACAGGTAATTGTCCACTAATAGTCCCTACATATCGGGTAGGAGGGGGAACATTGTGATGCTCAATTTGATTGGCCACCTCTTTACCATGTTTTGGTAAAGGATGTTGAAATATGTCCAATGATTGATTGGCATTCTGATTCTGATTTTGGGGAATGTTCTTTTGAGCGTTATTAGAAGGATTTTGTTTAGGTTGGAAGGCTTGCACCTCCATCTCATTATTATCAATCAAATCTTGTATTTTATGTTTTAATATTTTACAAGAGTTGGTAGCGTGTCCAGGTCCTCTATGAAAATCACAATGTAAATCAGCTCTATATCCGGGTATGGTTGGATCAGGTTCCCGGATAGCTGGTAATTGGATCAAGCCTCGTGCTAGTAATTGCGGGAGAATGGTTGATAAAGGTTGATTTAACCTAGTAAATTCTCGGGGTGGTTTATCAAGAGGTTTCAATATAAACTTCTCTGTTGTTTTCGCAGTATTAACATTGGCAATGTTTCTGCTATCAGTGACTCCGTCACCCACAACTTGTTTATTTTTATATTGATTTCTGGATGTTTTCTCATCATCTTTCTTTTTGAGCTGACCTCTTCTAATGAGAGCATCTTCCACCCTTCGAGCTAAATCTATAGCTTGATCGAAGGTGGTCAAGGTAGCAGTTGATAATTCATAGGATAGTTGTTCTTGTAAATTATTGATAAAAATATCCAACATTTCTCGATAAGGTAACACAAAGTGTAATTTTCCTATCAACTGTCTCCATCGAGCTAAGAAGTCAGCAAAACACTCATCTTTGTCTTGTTTTAGGTTGTACAAATCTTTAATGGTTACATGCCTTTCGATATAGGCACTAAATTGATGCACAAAAGACTCAACGGTCTCTTCAAAATTTCTCAAAGAATGAGTGGGTAGTTGATAATACCACTCCAATGCCATCCCCCCTAAGCTTTTTGGGAACATTTTTAGTAATAGCAAATCATCATGTGATATGTCATGACATGCTATCCTAAACATACGAAGATGCTCTATGGGATCTTCAGTTCCTTTATATATAGGTAGGACAGGCATAGGAAAGTGTTTGGGATATGGTTGTGCTACAACTATAGGATCTAGAGGTTGACTACACATCTCTCGATAATTGTACGAGGGACGGTAGGGATCTATCCGGTCCATGCGAGAGACTAACTGTTTCACCATGGCTTCCAGATTACCAGTTTGTCCACCATATTGGTTTGGTGGTACATGAGTATGGGATTTGTGAGCGTAGGAAGGCGGGACATAAGGATTAGATGCTATATTGTTGTTATGCAAATGATTGGTAGGAAGAGTATTATGAAGAAGATTTGTTGTAGCATTATGTTGTATCCCAGATTGTTGGAAATTGGTATTTGGTTTTGTTTTAGGCTTTTGTTGATTTGAGGTATATTGATCAATAGCTTGGCAAAATAGAGCAGTGAATGAAGGTTTCTTTTGTGTGGGAATAACCCTTGGCTTGGTAATAGGCACTCTAGGTGGTTGGGTAACCTGTTGTTGTTGCATGTTCTGGATTATAGTAGCCATGTCCAAATTGGACGGTCCAACTTGATCACTCTCTTGATCAACAAAGGACAAAGGATTAGTGCGTGTGTGATATATATCTTCTAGGGTTGCTTGAGTGTCACTAATTTGATCTTTATCCATATGAACTGCTCTATTAAGAGTGCCAATATTAGTATTGAGAAATTTCCAAAAATGTTCCATGTTCTCAAAAGTAACAGCTCCTTCTGGAGTTATTTTAGGAGATGAGGATCCTTCCTCTCTATCATTTTCTTTTTGTTCATTTGCATCCACAAATTCTTCTTCTTGTTGGTTTAAGGTTCCTTCTTCCTGAATTGGATCTTCAAGAAGGACATCTGGGTTATTTACTGGTTTTCTTAACCAATCTTCTTCTACTTCAATTTGTTTTCCATTCCTGAGTCTAGTCATTATGTCTAAATTTAGGTTTTAGCAAATATATATTAATATATTTGCGACAGATCTTGGGAGGTATATATTTTAATTATATACCTACTATAATACTTAAAAGAAAATGTTTTGATTTTTTTTTTGTTATGATTTTATTTTGTTTTTGTTTTTTGTTTTTATGCTTATAAAGACAATAAACAACACACTAAATACAAGAAATAACAATAATAAAATAATAGCTTAGTTTTCTATAAATAGTTTATAGATATCATTGATGGGATCAAGTTCATCAGGAGTCATAAAATGCTCCTCTTCAAATTGGAAATTGTTTTTCAGGAAGTCAACAAAGTGTGCTATGGTGATATTATCTGTTTCAGATTCTGTTTTGTAAAAATAAATCTCATGGCAATACTCTCGATATAACACAACTCTGGGAACTCTATTCCATATCTTTCTATCTGTAAGAACGACCTCTTGGTCCTCTATACGAGATAGAAAATTTATGCACTATGGCTGCATTATCGAGGTATTCCTCAAAGGTATACAACTCAGAAGACACAAGGGCTCTTTTATCTGCTAACCACCTATGGCAAGCTCTCTGAAGTTCATGATACAAAATCACTTGATCGGGATCCAGGATTCTATCCAGGACAAACCTCTTGATTTGCCTAAGTTCGGTTGCTCTAGATGAAATGAGATCCAATCTCCTATCAAGTTCATCCCACAAAGGTTGAACCCTATTTGTTTGAGGTACTCTAAGCACATAAGTAATCTCTATAGTTGCTAATTGATTTTCAACATTAATGGTGACAACTCGTCTTTTATTATAGTCTACCATCTAAATATGACATGCAATTTTTTTAAGTCTAAATGCATTTATGTTTTGATTTTTATTATTTTTATTTTCAAAAGGTTTTGTTTTCAAAAGGTTTTTGTTTCACGTCGGGTTCACCAAAATGTATCGCTCCAAATTTTTCGCATCCTTACCTTCAGGCTATAGGATCCCGCGCCCGAAGGGGGATGTGAAAAGGATGGGACAATACCTCGGACTGAGAGGCCCTTGGAAGGTCCCGCCTCTCGGGGGAGGGGTATAAGGGTGAATTTTTGACGGATGGTGGGTTCACCAGGAAACTTTTGAATGGCAGTTTCCACGCCTAGGTTGACAGTGAGTTTGATGTGTTCATTTTTATACTTGATCATTCAACTCCTAGGTTTGGCCAATATGAATCTAAACTATTCTATATGCCAATGCTGATTTAAATGAATACAAAAAATAGAAATGAATGCTAATAACAGAGAATATGCTAGCTAGAAGGTGTCATACCTGATTTCGGATGTCTGATGAAGATTTTGAGTCTTGTAGCAGTTCAGATCGTCTCAATTCGTACGTAATCATCTGATATTTCACAAGATCATCCCAAATCATAGAAGGTCATCTAAAATCAGATAGAATCATCTAAAATCTGACAAATTCGTCAAAAACCTGCAATCACAAAAATAGACGCAAAATACCAAATATGCAAGTGCAGAAGCAAAGGATAATGGTAGAAATAATAGCAAACATGCCTAAATAATGGATTCCAATAACAAATAAGGAAATGCAGTAGATTTAATGATTGATTTTAACTTTATCATGCGATTATGCTAAATGAGGTGAACTCCAAGATGCAAAAAACATAATAATTTAAGACAGTGCAGAAATACAATATGAAAAATGCAGAGAAAGCTAAGAAAATGCAAACTCTAGACTTTGATTGCCCCCAATCTGGACTATAGTCAGGATCGCCTCCAATCGTACGAGATCATCTGCTCTCCTCGACAAAATCATCCGTAATCGTCCGAGATCGTCCACGACGATCCGAGCTAGCTTCGACTGAAAAATAGTAGAGTTCCTGCAAGAAAATGCAAAATACCGAATACAAGCAGTAGTGCGAGGGAATAAGGAACTAACTCTACAATGAAATCCATCAACTAAGGGGTTTAGGGGGTTCAAGGGGATAAACTAGAAAAATCCTAGTTTATATAGGATTAGGAAGAGGTTTAGGAGGTTGGGGATCATCCCAATCTGGGAGATCTCCAACAGGGAAATCTCCAACTGCGCAGACACGCTTCTGCCCAAGTTGGAGAGGCTGTTGAAACAGAAGCTAATTATGAAAATTTGGTTTTGGGACGAAATCGTCTGGACGTTCTGTTCTAGACGAATTCGTTAGATCGGGGACGATTTCGTCTAATCTGCGATGATATCGTCCAACGGTCAAAACAAATCCTAAAAATGGCATGGAAAATGGGGAAAGCGGGTAACAAGCGGTTTAACGGGAAGTTTGGGGTTGAAATTCAAATTTTTATCTTTTATCTTTTTACTAAGGTTTTAACCGTGCCAATTTTAGGGTGCTACACCTTGCACAACTAGATAGATTGTTTGCCAAGGAACCTATATTCCTATAAAATGGTCTTATTATCATAGAAAGCATCATAGAGAGCATCATAAGGAGCATCATAGAGCATAGCTTAGATAAAGTCATCCATATTGGAGATGGGTGCAATGTAGTCTAGTAGCATTATTCATGGAGTTTTCATTTCCTCCATAGCTATATTGTATTCATTTTTTGCCATTTCCATTTATAACATATTTTAGTCATCTCGTAGATTTACTTTCTTTCATATTATTTATGCATCTTGTGATTGTAATCTCCCATCGCATACAAAATCAAAATCTAACACCTCCATATATTAAAATGCATCAAAGATCGTGGAGGATAAAATTTGAAGCATTCACAGCAATCATAACACTTATAGCAATCATATTAGCTTGAATCATAGTTTGTAGGAGAGGTAAAGAGCATTAAAAGCTTTGGTCAAGGTATTCAAGGAAGGTTAAATCTCCAGAGTTGAAGTGCCACCATCCAAATTTGAAGTCAAAATAAATCGATGTACACCATAGCATTCAAGGAAAATGCATTAAGAGGACTGTCATATACGTTTGAAACCTGCATTGAATACAAAGGGAGTACAACACTAAAGGTAAGGTTTATACTTCATCAAGATTTCTTTCATTAATAGGGAGTTATAAGGTATAATATAATGTTGAAATATTAATAGAAATCAACCATATTTGAAAGTAATATCTATAGGGAAAATATCTAATAAAATAGCCTAATATTAAAATAACCATATATATGATATCAAACTTTATTGTTGCAGGATAATGTTGGTGCGGTCAGGATCGGGTGCGACTCTCGGGTGATTTTGATGGTGTAGAACTCCCTGGTCATGGTTTCTCAAACCAAGGTGGCTCTGTAAGGGGTTTTTTGCTTAATTCAAAAAACAATATTTGCAATATTAAAACATAGGAGAAATAATGTTTTCTACTTGAATTTCTATTATTGCAAATAATTTTTTTCTAATATTCCACATTAGGGAGTTATAAGGAATACTACATCAAAGTATGAAATTGGAAATTAGAAACAATAATTATCAAATTATTAAAGACTATAAAAAGAGGTTTATTAAAGAATATTAAGAGTTGGAAATTAATTGGCATACTGGTGTCAAAATACATTAAAGGGATAAAATAAATCCAACTATTAAACCTCATCAAAATAGAAAGTGCTCAAGTTCAATAGGAGTAATAAGGTGTAAAAGAAGTTGATTTTTTCTATTCACAAAACTTTACAAAATCAACTCAAAATTGAACTACTATTCTCAAAATCACTTTATCTATGATATATCATTTCCAAAATTACTAGGGAGATATAAGGAATTCTACAAAACTTTATAATAGCATTCTTCAAATATTATCAAGTTCTCAATCTGTTTGTAAAGCATAAGGTCTCTACAAAATCTACAACGATCCTACCAATTTACATCTCATCAAGGAAGCCTATAAATTCTAAGCTCATACTTCTAGTAAAATGATAAGGTAGATTACTATAAAAGGATTCTATTATATCACAATGGAAAGTAGACCATATTCTCATATAGAGATATAAGAACAAGGAACACATATTGCATCATGCTATAAATGCACAAATAACTCTATAAATATTAATTTAAGAAAGTAGAAAGACACATGGTACATTGACTCAGGAGCTAGTAATCACATGACTAGAAATTTACAACGGTTTGACTATCTTGAAATCACAAATGATTATAGACTAAGAATTGCAGATAGAAAAACTTATCCAATACACAGATACGGATGTATAACACCAAGCAATTAATTTCTAAAATTTCTACTACAAAAAGTATTGTATGTTCCTAGATTAATATTCAATCTCATTTTAGTAAAAAAATTAGTAGAAAGCAATTGGACAGTCAATTCAGATATATGAATGGGATCAATACATGTCTTATCATGAACCAAAGTGAGATAGAAGCAACATGATCAATCTATGAAAATACATATATTCTAAATTCAATGGAAATCTCATAAGACATTGTTGTATTTCAATATGATGCTAACATATTTTCTAAGGAACATGTTGAAGAAAATGAAGAACCAGTGTTCCATAAAGAGAAGTGCAGAAGAATCAAAATCAAGAAGATGAGAGGCCAACAACACTATGCTCTACTCAACCATCTAGAATCTGAATAAGCAATAGGACCAAATAAATATATTCACAAAAATGAAAACAAAGGAGTATGGATAGAAGAGGACGATATTCCTAAGCAAGTTGAAGATCATTTGAAGGAAGAAGATCCATATTGAAGATTGAAATCTTCAATATCCAAATAATGTAATATAGGGGGGTGTTAGAGTTAGAATATATTACATTAGTTGGGTCATGTTAATGTACCACCTTAGGTACATAGTTAGGATAGGAGATTACTTTAGGGGAAAGTTATCTAGTTACTTCATGCAATGTAATAAATGCACAAGTGGAAATATGCAAGTTGTAATGTGCAAGGCAAGGTTATGCATAAGGGGTCGAACCCAAAATGTACTTGTAAAAAAATGGTGAATATATTTCAAAACCATGGTGAATCCTAGCTAGCCTCATGTTGAATTAAATGGTGAATTACCTTACATTTTAATAAAAATTTATAAAAATCTAGCAAGTTGAATGTTTTTGGTTTTATCGAATTGGGTGCAAAATAAGATCCAGGCTCATATTGGATGCAAAACAAGATTTTGGCTTAGACCTGGTGCAACTCACAATCCAAGCTCAGATTGGATGCAACACATAATTCAAGCTTGGATTGGGTACAATAGACGATCTAAGATCATATCGGGTGAAAATTTGATCCGACAAACAAACCATGTGCAAAGAAAGGATGAAGTAATGATCCGAGTCGAAGGACCTGGTAGACGGATCGGGTGGAAGAAGGACCTGACAGACGGATTGGGTGGATAACTAAATTCGACCAAGTAAAGCAGATAGATCATGTGAAATTGATAATACAGACATACTGGGTGTAGAAATGCAGATGAACCGGGTGAAGTATTCTATACAAACTAGGTGCAGCACTATAGATGGACTAGGTGAATAAATACAAATTGGTCGAGTGTAGAAATACATATGGACCGATTGTAAAAATACATATGGACCGTGTGCAGTAATGTAGACGAACACTACCACATGCATGTCCACTAACATGCTGCCACATGTCCACCCCACTCAGTCTCATCTATAAAAAGGCATCAAATGTTATTTTTTTAGACTTTTTTTTGCTGTGCGAGATCAAATTGAAGCTGCTAACACTTCCCTTCCCCAAGAGACCATTACCCCACACCTTTCCAAAATTATTGCGACCATGTCAACAACCGTACAAAAAATTTCATTCAAAAATAAAAGTTGCATTGCATTTTCAGAGTACTTAGCGGGGACATATGGTATAGACCGTAAATGGGTTTAGAATGCAGGTTTTGGGGGTTTAGATTCTATGCCCCAATTTAGAACAGATAAATTTTTTCTACATAATATAATCGATGCCTACGACAATGATCTTGGGGCCATTAATCTATCGACACAGAATCAAAAAATATATTTTATAGTCAAACCCTCTGATATTTAGAGATTGACTGGACTTCCATAGAAGGGTCTCGTTGTAGTTACACAGAAGCTATTTCTCTCAAATAATGATAATGCTTTCCTGGTAGAGCATTTTGATATCTCTTCAAAATTGTTGTTAGGTATATTCTCTTCATTTGATTATCTTAAATTTCATAATTTAAAATTTGTTGTCAACTATTTTTTTGTTTGCAACCTCTGCGGTGAAGTCCAAGAGATGGTTAACCAATAACTCTATTTCAAACAATTATTTCAAGGCAATTCTTGAATTTTTCTAAGCAATATTGTTTCTACTTGGAAGATCAGAGATTCGATTCTGGTCATTGGCTTATATTGTTTGTTGTTTAGAGTACCATGAGAGATTCAACTGGTGTACATATATTTTTGATCGAATCATATCAAAGCTCTATACTGTTCAGACAAGCCAGACAAACAAAACACTCATAGTTGCCTTAGTAAATTACATTTTAGCTCTTTATTATGAAATTTTTCATAATTTATAAGATACTTGTTCACCAACTATACTTCACGCTAAATTACAAAGCATTGCTATGATTGCCAAAGAGCTAAAGGTAATTATTATATTTTATCTCTTAAGATGTTTTTAATTTATGTTTTAACTTTTTTTTTGCATCTAAATGCAGAGTAAGGCAATCATAGCACAGGAAAAAATGATGCTAGTGTCATAAGTCACATGCCATAGGATGGTGGTGATTCAGAAGGCATAATGATTGAATTTCAAACATAGAGACCTCATAAATGGTAGAATCCAACTTCTTCTCCTGCTTCTCATTAAAATGTCCAAGCAAATGCCATGGAATATAAATCCAGTTATGTCATACCAATGACGAGTGAGTTTACTGTTTCAAGTTTTTCTTGATTCATTACCATTTTTTTTTAGTTGAAATTATATCTATTTTTCATTTTTTAGTATGTTTTTCAGTTTTACGACAAACCACCACAAACACTCACACCCAGTTGTCTCCATAGGCTGAAGGGCAGCACGAGATTTTTTCATCGGGTATGTGACTTTTTAAATTTTTAATTATAAAATTTATCTCCTTTAATTTTACTTAATAATATTTTATTCTAATATATTTAGGTCCCTCCCCACAATTTCATAAAATAAGAAATAAAATGATGCTATTGCCACCACCACCAGGTCCAACACCACTAGGTCCACCACCACCCCCAGTTCCACCACCACAAGCACTAGCAGCACGATAATATCAAAAATGACAACAATTAATGTGAGGTCAAATTTCTAGAAAAAGCTTGATGGACCGAGATCACAGGTGGGACCCACACAATTGAACACACAGGGACAGACATCTGGATTTCCATCGTTGTCATTTTCAACAACTAGTGTTTCTTTGAAATATGTTTCGACCTCTGGTTTATATGTGCTAGAATTTGATCATGATTTTCGTCTTCAAGGGAATATTGAAGACTTAAAAGTGTTAGAGATGGTAAATTTACAAAAAGAACCTAAAGCTGAGATAATTTCATCATCACCTTCTAACACCTTCGATCATAATCCTGAGGATGAAGAAGTTACTTTACCTAAATATAAGTTGATTTATGATAGTTGCTATTCACTAATAAAAAATATTTTGCCTAAAATTGTGAACAAATTGAAGGATTGGGAATTGCGGGCAAAGATCCTTATCAAGGAAATAAATGCCCACTATAAAAATTATGATACAAGGGAAGAATTTTTTGCCCCTGTCAAAAACCAACCTGAGAAAATTTTTGGGTTGTTACATCAATCCCAATCAGGATCGATGAACCCTTCTATTTCTTATGATAAAATTTTAAATACTATGTTGAGCAAGTTAGAGAAATTGAATGTTGAAGCCCAAGTGTATTACAACCTATGGGCTTCTGATAAGAAGAAAGTTTTAATTGTTGATGCTGCAAGAAATGTTGTAGAGGTGATACTTTAGATGCAATCAGATTTGTCATTATATTTTGTAATATAAATCTCGACTAACTAAGATGTTCTTTAATTTTTATGCAGGAAAATTTCCAGAATTTACAAAAATAAGTTAATTTCTTGGCTATTAATCTCGAGGTTGTAAATAAATCAATCTTAAATGTGATAAAAATTAAGGAGACCTTACAGACCAAGGTTAGTGATAATAATTATTTAAAAGCAATTATCCTCGAGCACAAAATAGATCCAAATATCTTTCTTAAGAAGAAGCTTAAACAAAACGAACATGTAGTCCTTAAGGATCCAGCCAAATATGATAGATTGTTTCTAGGGAGCTTACAAAAGGTAGAGGAAGACCTCATCAGAATGAGAGCACTAAAATGGCCTGAGTAGGTTATTGGTGTAAGATATAAGGTAAAAGAACCTGAAAATTTAGAAGAATCTCAAACTAAAGGAGATGTAGGTATATATGGAGCATCTCAAACTCAAGGAGATGTAGATATACAAGGAAATACTAAATCTCAAGGTCTAGGTGATCCATGTACATAAGGAGCATTTGAATCTGCCCCTGCTCACCCTTGAAATTTTGTATTTGTTGTGAAATGTTTTATTTTTGAAAGAAAGTTCTGGATGGTGGTTCTGTAAATAATTTTGTACTGTATATTTTCTATGCAGTTAATGAAAAATGCTTTTGTTAATATGTCTTCTATCACTCATTGGTTTTTTCTATTTATATTCATGTGTTATTTTTTAAATTTGTAATGATTCAACTATATTCAAAATTACAATCTAAAAAAAATGAAAGATTAAATTATATTCACCATTCAACTCAGTTATCCCATACATTAATATTAGTACAATATATTTTTGAAAAATATGTTGTAAATCGATTATGAAAGATAATTCTATATTTTAAATCATAAAACATATAATTTGAAAGACAGTGTTGTGTGATAAAGAATAAAGTTACAATTCAGATAGATGAAACAATCTTGTGATGACAAATAAACACATTCATATTGAACAAGGTTGTAAAATCTTGTAAAAAATACAATTTAGGTAACTGAAACAAAAAAGTATTATGATATAAATACAATTAAAACTATTTTAAAAATAACAATAAGATCCATAAACAAACATTCTCGACTTGTCCAGAATCCCAAATCAGGTAGCTAAAACAAACATTCTCAGCTTATCCATAATCACTATTGTGAAATATGATATCAAATAAATTCAAATTTATTAATGTTGTGAAATACTGGAAAAATCACAATACTGGAAAATTTACAAATCAAGTAGCTAAACAAACACTTCTCAGCTTATTCAAAATCACTATTATGCATAGCAATTATCTATGTCCCCACAATATGATCACTGAAATCGTCATTATCCTCGTTATCATTCGTATTCCCGGTACCCCTTCTACCTACAAGGGAATTCCAATATGCCAATGCCCTATCATAAGAAAATGTGTTCAATTTGTAGACACTAAAATCCAACACCTCCCAAACCACATTTTTCATTTCACCATAAAATCCTACATAATAATATTATATGCCTAAGTTCCAACTTAGGGATGTAAAATCCTGCACATTATCTTATTTTTCTAATTTACTTAATTTGGAAAATCACCATAGGATACCCTGTCTACCCATTGGACATGTGTCCTGGACACTTCACCCAACATTTTTGCCACATCCTACCCACTCTTGTCCCCCTATCTTTGCACATGGGACAGATTCCCAACACCCATGCCACATCTCATCCATTTTGTCTCCTTGTCCCTTCACATAGGACAGGATCCCACATTGCACTCCACTTGCAGCCACATCACCCCGGTTAAGTGAGGCACACTGAATGACTCACTGAGACTGTCCCTTCCACCTGGAAGTTCAGATTTATCACTTGGAAATTTAGGCTTGCCACCTCCCACTCCCCTCCAAAGCCTTAGGAAGCCTATAAAAATGACATCTTGTCAACAAATAAAGAGAGTCAAATTTGCATATCGACAGGCTACCAAAATTAACTTAGATCAATGAGAAATTATGAAGCATAAGCTTTGTTCTGACTGTTGGTTCAAATCCTAAGGTGACCTGTTCTTCAGCCAAAACCACCCATCCATGGTTCCACAGTCTAAAATATGCGTTCGCGGTTTCACAACCGTAGATCCACTTTTTCTAGTTCCCTACTACGCATTCACGATTCTATAGTCCTGAGCACGATATCGCATGCACATCAGAGATCCATAACAGAATTCACTTGATTAGCAAGGCTTTATTTGTTGATTTGTTCTATCATTTGTTTCACATAATTATCTACTTAGGTTTTTATGCATGCATTAATCTTATTGTTCAAATATACAGGGGCTACTAATCCCTTTGTCAGTATGAGTGTGTGTAGGTGATAGGTACTTTGGATAAGTTGTTGAAGTTGGAGTGGTCCCTTGTCAAATACCAAAGCCCACTCATCTTGGATTGTGGCTGGAAGAATGAAGAGCATGTGATCCTATGAAAGTATTGGAAGATACATTTCCTTTAGTTTTCATTCATTTGTGTCAATATAGAGTGAGAAAGCATTGTAACACTATTCCAAATATACTTGGGGTAATCCAAAATTCATTCTTGTAACAAATTGTATCAAAATCAATAAAGAAAAGCAATTTTGGCAATTTTTCTCTTTGTGTTTTATATATTTCATTGCTCAGTTCTTTTGGTTACAAAAATGGCGATCACGATGGGACTTTGTGTGTTTGTTTGCTTTGCGTGTTGTATTGCATCGTACTATCATTTTATTTACATAGATAGTCGCACTTGGCATTGTACCACATAATAGCGTATGGTAGTGACTCGTAGTCAAGCTAAGAAACTAGTGTCAAACCAAAGTCAGTGGTCTTCCCCCATGGCCTCTCAGTCCAGAAACGTCCCTCACACTTCGGTGGTAGGACAAGTAGGCATGCCCTCTTCTATGTCCCAAAGTCTTAATGTAGGGCCTTCTAGTAATGCCCCTAATACGGACATAGACATTATGCATAGGGCTACTCACGCAGCCATACCTGAGACACCTAGGAGTGAACCTCCTGTAGTGGTAGATAGTCATGTCACCATGTTCGACATGGATACTATTAGAATGTACTTGAATGCAGCTGGAATGGTCTTCCCATCATTACCACCACTCTCCATCCCATCCCGTGTTGTACCATCATTACAACAAGAGCCCGCATATACTTACCCACAGTAGTCGAAACAAGTTTTTACAAATCCTCTTTTTGAGTTGGTTGTTGTAGCATTAGCTAACCAACCATCATCATCCAACCAACCACCCCACACATTACCTCAACAACTCACCATTTCCACTAATCCCTTGTATGAAACAATTCCTGTTGTTTCACAAACCCTAACATCCACTCAACCCACTACCCTCATAGGTTCTACATCTCATATCATACCACAGTCAGTGGCAATACCCTTTGCTACTTACCCCCCACTCACTTCCACTACCATGGTTGTTCCACAACCAACCCAACCTACCACATCATAGGTGGTGGTCCCTACTTCAAATGCAATTGCTATGCAACAAGCTTTCTTACAGCTGCAACAAATGATTTTAGATAACGCTAACCGTAGCGTAAATCCTGACCCCAACCAGCATTTGCAAGGGATTGAGCACAACTTCCCACCTCCATCTCACCAAACAAATACCTTTATCCAAGATCCATCTTGGATAATGCGCCCCCCATCCACCACTATAGTTCATAACCAACCTCCACATCCATATGCTAATACAATAGGTCAGCATACCATCATACCTCCATCACCCCATCTGTATCATAACATCCATCAACATCCTTACCATAACACATTTCAGCCAACCATACCCTATCACCCGTAGCCTACATACAATCCACCACATTACCAGCAACATCAAGTACATTCAAGTGTCAGTCCTATGGATGACCCTAGATACCAATTTTTACAGAGTCAGATTGATAGTCTTGCCATGCAAACTCTAGGTTTGCAATACCAAAAACCAACTTTAAGGCAACTACTCAATCATCCTATTCATGCTTCAGTCCTTGAGCTGCCATATCCAACAGATTTTCAAATACCTAAGCTTGAATTTAAGGGGGAAGAGGACCCCCGTGAACATATAACTAGATTTGTAAATGCATGCTTCAGAATCAAAAGCAATGATGCATTACTATTACATACATTTCCTCAGACACTAGGGGGAGAAGCCCAAGACTGGTACAACCACCTACCACATCAAAGTGTTTTTACCTTTGAACAACTAGCGGACCAGTTCTTGGAAAGATTCACCCTGAATGTCAGAAAACAAACCACATTGACTGATTTGATTTATCTAAAACAATATGATGATGAATCAGTCTATGACTTTGGCAATAGGTGGAGATCAATCATGATCAAGTTACCATTTTCCCTCCCTATGCCAGAGATAATATGAATGTTCACGAAGAGTTTTGGTAGACCCATCTCTTCATTATTACAGCTACAACAGTATAGGACATTCGATGAGGCACTCGCCCAAGAAAAGCTAATAGAAGAGATCAAAATTCATGAAGGTGAGATAAAGCCTAAAAAGAAAGAGTGGCACAATAAGAATCAAAAGGGGAATAACCATGGTCAATCTAAGACCGCACAGGTTAACCAGATAGTTTTGGGCCAACCACAATTAAATCAACCAACCCAAGCACAAATCCAACAACCCCAACAACAACAACCACAACAATTGAATCATCAAGCGGTTCCACCCCCACAATAGGCACAAAATCAGACACAACCTGCAGAAAGGCAACAACATCATTTTAAGCCAAAAAGAAATTACACACCAGTACAAGAGCCATATTCATTAGTTTTCCAAAATTTGTATGTGGCAAAACTCTTTACATTGCCAGAAATGAAACCTGAAGATCCTAACAAACCAAAAACAAAAGGTTACAAAGAACACCTCTTTTGCATCTATCATAGACAAAGAGGACATGATATCGAAGGTTGTCATGGTTTCAAAGGAATTGTGCAAGATTTATTAGAAGCGGGTACAATCAAAGTTGACAATCCACTAGCCCAAAACAACCAAAACCTAGGCATCTATCAGACACCTTTGCCACATCGAGAGGTAAATCAACAACCGATGGGAGCATCAACTTCTACAGTTCCTCCCAACCAGGTTAATTATGTGTCTCAACTACCGCAAGGTTTTGTAGGAGCTATCAGTATAGTTACCCATGGATAGAGGTAAGCTAATCGCACAACACAGGCTCCAACAACACAACCCACAAATGTGCCCATACAACTTGGACCAAGCATTCCACCACCACCTTTCCATAATCGCCCAGTTGTCACCTTAAATAGCCGGTTAACGCAAAGTTTAAAAATGGCTTCAACAAAGCTATCAATTTATGAGCTAATACAACAATCAACACCCCATAGGGAAGCATTGATGGAAATCTTAAAGTCTATACAAGTACAATCAGAAGACCCTAATGCATTCAATTCCTTTGTGGGGAGTGTGCAAAAGTGCATGGAACCCTCGATAGTATTTTATGACTTCGAGGAAAAGCAAATTTTGGTAGATTCACCTGATCCACCATTGCACATAGTAGCTCACATTGATAGGAAGCCATTCAAGAGAGTGCTCATTGATACCGGTTCATCCATCAATCTCATCACCACACCTGCAATGAAAAAGCTCAACATCCCATCATCTCACATCACAACTTCCACCTTCACCCTTAGGGCTTTTAATGATGCTTTATGCTCAATCGTAGGGAATGTTGTTCTTCCCATCACCATGGGGGTGAAAACAATACATGTCCTCTTCCACATCTTGGAAGGAGAAATGCAATATAATATACTTCTTGGACGCCCTTGGATTAGGGAAATGAAGTGTGTGCCTTCAACATTACATCAATGCTTAAAATATGTACATGAAGGAAAAGTACATTGTATACCAGCTGACACAGAACCTTTCAAGTACTACAACTTGATTTCAAACCCGTATGAGCCCTTGCTTCCATCAACACATCTAACTATCCAGCCACTCACCATTAGGACCATTCCATCTAGTAACACTTCATCAAAAGCACCCATTCAAGAGGAATTGCCTATAGTTGACCCAACTTTTGCATCCAAAAGCGTCAGCTCAATTCAGCCTTCGAACACTGCATATCACTTTCCAATCACACCAAACCATCCTGCCAACCAACAACCAACTCCATCTAGCGCACTTCCAGATCCAACACAACCATTCATATTCATAGCACAACCCAATCCATCCATCAATAAACCACAATCATCACAACCCATAGTCTCACAAATAGGGCCACCTATTAGAGAAAGTCCACCACCACCATTAGAACCACAAACTAACTCAGAAGAACCCTCTTCATCCATCGAGCCATTAACCTCTCAACCTTCCCGAGTTGTAGTACACCTCGCCAATCCAGGTATTGGTGAGTACATTATTGAAAGTGTCATGGTTACACCACCTATTGAATCAGTCAAGGATTATGGTCACCCTCGCGACCCACCTTTAGCCATAGGTGAAATATACAAAATGGGTTCCCCATCAAATGCAATAAATTTCATATATGGGGGAGTCGAATCTTCATCAAGTCCATCTCCTCCAGAGGAGGACCATGTAAAAGAGTTTAATGAGAACATTGATTTTTTATCTAACCCATCATTTCCAGTGAGATATTTTTAGAGGGTTAATTGGCAAGGATATGGACTTGGACGACATGAACAAGGTCCTCACCGCATTATTGAACCAGAATATAGAGAGCCAAATGACCGCTCAGGTCTAGGTTACAAACCTTCCATCGCAAGCTCTTCGCTAAGCCAAACACTCCAAGAACTGGATATTGAGTGCGAAGACGGAGAAGGAGAAAGTGACAAGGAGGATGAACCTAATGATGAGGATGATGATATAAATGGTGAATACCTAATCAACAATTTTTACCCTCATGTGTTTGGAACTTTCTCAGAACAAGCCTTGCAACAAGAACCAGGATACGAAGATCCACCAGAAATGGTCGACCTTAGGCTAGATTACACACAACTTGTTCTGGGACCTCATACAAATGTTAACGGCTTCTGGATAAGTGATGATGATTATGAAGATGAGATAGAAATGATATTTCTAAATCATGAGCATGAAATGCAAGCTAGAAGAATACTACAAGCAGAGGTGCATCACGAACAACATAATCAAGAGGCAGAAGAACCTAGAGAGGAGTTAGTACATGCAGAATCTATTCGAAGAAATGACTGGTACCAAAAGAAGTTCCCAATAAATCGAACTCTCTTTCAGCTGAACAAAAAGCATGAAAGTCCTGAACCAGAACCTCCTCCACCACCTTGGCCGCTCCTGCAGCACCGCCAATCACACAGACTAGGTCAGTTGCAACCTAGAGAGGATGAGCAATTGCCTCTCAAATCATAGCCACCTCATTTCCACCAAGTCAACATGATTTCTGTTGATTTGCTCACCCCACTCCATAATCCGTATGATGAGGCAAAGCCGATCCATATCGACACTAGCCTCATCGCCATGGACAGGATCTCATCCCCACCATCCATTGCTAAATTTGTCCTATTCGAAGAATTATTGCGTGCTTCAAACACGTATATTTCACAACAACCTTCATCATCAAATAATTCAATTTTTCAAACTAAAATAGAGGGGAAAATCCCAGAGACATTTGAAAATGTGGCGGATGATATTCACCTCATCCCAACTCCACATCAACTAGAAGAAGGTTCTCACATGCTAATTGAAGAATCTATAGATGTGAACCTTAGTCAAGACGCGGATAATCCCCAAATTGTCAAAATTGCAAAATATTTATCCATAGAGGAGAAAGAACGCATAATAAACATGCTAATGAAAAATAAAGAAGTGTTCGCATGGTCATATAAAGACATGCCTAGTTTAGATCCAGACCTGGTAGTCCACAACCTAACACTGGCACATGATGCAAAGTCGTTCAAGCAAAAGCTTAGGAAAGTCCATCCAATAGTCACATTAATTGTAAAAGAAGAGCTACAAAAGTTGTTGGATGTGCACTTCATAGTACCAATTGATTACCCATAATGGCTTTCAAATATGGTACCCATTCACAAACCGAACGGAGGGATACGTGTATGCACTGATTTTTGAGACTTAAACAAAGCATGTCCCAAAGATGATTTTCCTTTGCCTAATATCGATCAACTAGTAGATTCCTGTGCTGGTCATGAAATGCTTTCCTTAATGGATGGTTTCTTGAGATACAACCAAATTTGAATTAATCTCGAAGATCAACACAAGACAACATTTACAACACCCTAGGGGACATTATGTTACAGAGTGATGTCGTTTGGACTCAAAAATGTAGGAGCTACATACCAACGAGCTATGACATACATATTTCATGATTATATGCATAATATCATCGAGGATTATGTAGATGACTTGATTGCTAAATCTAAGACACGTCTTGAGCACATCGATGTACTAGAAAAAGCGTTCGATCGATTGATAGAACACAAAGTAAGGTTAAATCCTAAGAAGTGTGTATTCGGAGTCACATCAAGAAAACTTCTAGGATTCATTATCTCCAAGCGAGGCATTGAAGTGGATCCAGGTAAGGTAAAAGCAATATTAGAAATGCCACCTCCCAAGACATTGAAAGAGTTGCGTAGTTTACAAGGAAAGATCCAATCTATCCGATGATTCATCGCACAACTCTTAGATAAATGCAGGCCTTTCAATCACTTATTACAAAAGGGAGTGACATTTTCATGGACAACTGAATGTCAAGAGGTATTTGATGACATAAAGAAGTATCTGGCATCACCACCAGTTCTTACACCACCTCGAACAGGAATCCCTTTTCACCTATACATTTTTGCAACAGATTTTGCACTAGGGACTATGCTTGCACAAAAGAATGAAAAACATAAGGAGCAAGCAATTTACTATATTAGTCGAACATTGGTAAGTTACGAAACAAGATATGCTTATGTCAAAAAGTTATGCTTAGCAGTGGTTTTCGCCACTAAGAAACTTAGACATTACATGCTAAGCAATACTACCTATGTCATAGCTAGAGAAAATCCTCTACGATACATGATGACTCGCACATACAACAACACCCGTACTACTAAATGGATAATGCTTTTAACCGAATTTGATCTCGAATTCATAAGTCAAAAATCCATAAAAGGTCAAGTGATAGCTGATCAACTAGCAGAAGCTCCGCTACATAACGACAAACCACTAATCATTGAGCTTCCAGATGATTCAATATTCTCTATCACAGAACAAGAAGAATTAGTTTCTCCTGAGGAAGAAGCAGACATGACCATGTTCTTTGATGGGTCTAAATGTGACAAAGGACAAGGTGCGGGAGTCATGTTTTATACACCTGAAGGAATGCCAATTCCTTTATCATTCAAACTCGACTTCACATGCACCAATAATAATGCAGAGTATGAAGCCTTAATCTTAGGTCTTCAATCAGCTATAGCAATGGGCATAAAAAGACTAAGCATTTTTGGTGATTCTCAACTAGTTGTATACCAAGTAAAAGGAGAATACCAATGTAAAGAACCAGTCTTAAAGCAATACCATGAAGTAGCAACAAAGTTGCTAGAAAATTTTGATTGGTACGAAATTAGTAACTTACCCCGGTCCACAAACAGATTCATGGATGCAATGGCTTCTTTGGGATCTCTCATCCCTAAGAATGAGCATGGAGAAGTACAACCGCTAATCATAACAACAATGTCAAAACCATCAATTCAAAAAGCAGAACCTACAGGTGAGAAGAACGTTTGTTTGATACATGTTGAACCTTACAATTCTTACCTTGATGAGATAAGAGACTTTCTCAAGTCTGGAATACTCCCAGTAGAAATGACATGAACTGCAAAAAGAACGTTCAAACAAAAAGCAATTCGTTTTACTCTACTAGGGGATGTGTTATACAAACGTGGGTATGATGGAATATTATTACGATGTTTAGATCCGATTGAAGCAGAACGAGCAATAATAGAAGCCCACGATGGTACTTGTGGTGGCCACTTCAGTGGAATGGCCATTGCAAAGAGAATACTATGTATGGGATACTATTGGCCGACCATGGAAAATGACTGTTGCAAATATGTCAAAAAGTGTCAAAAGTGCCAATATCATGCAAATTTGACTCATGTACCATCGCACGCTTTACAACCCATTCAAAGTCTTTGGCCCTTTTCACAATGGGGTCTCGATTTGATTGGTAAAATATCACCTGCTTCATCAGGACAACATAAATTCATCATAACTACGACAGAATACTTCACAAAATGGGTGGAAGCAATTCCAATGACCACTACGACTGGACCTCGAATAGCGGAGTTTATACTTCAGCATATTATCTATCATTTTGGAATACCCTCAAAAATAATTTTTGATAATGGGAAGTCATTTAAGAATAAGGATGTTAGAGCATTGTGCAACAAATTCAAAATTCAACATAGTTTCTCCACACCTTATTACCCACAAGCAAATGGGCAAGTTGAAGCAACCAACAAAACAATGGTATCCATTCTCAAGAAACTGGTCAAAGAAAATCATCGAGATTGGCATACTCAACTTCCTTTGGCATTATGGGCTTACAGAACAAGCATCAGAACGCCAACGGGAGCGACACCATTTTCACTAGTTTACGGTGTTGAAGCTATATTACCTTTAGAGCTCGAGATACCTTCCTTGCGAATCGCATTACAAGAATTCATGGACGATGAAACAACTAGACAAGCACGTCTTGACCAATTGACACTTATTGATGAAAAATGTATCAATGCTCTAGAGCACTTACGAGTATATCAAGACAGAGTCAAACGTGCTTACAACGCAAAAGTCCATCCTCACAAATTTCAAGTGGGGGACCTAGTGCTCAAAGAAAATCAACAAAATACCAATGCATTGCCACACTTGAGAGATAAATTTATGGCTAATTGGTTAGGCCCGTACATTGTAAAGCATAAGTTGGGACCAGGAACTTATAGACTTGCCAACTTCGAAGGAGAATTGGAGCCAGAACCACTAAACATAATGCACCTAAAGGCATTTTATGCATGAAACGACTTGCAATATATGTATATATATGTACATGGCTAAAAACAAAAAAACAAAACAAAACAAAAAAGAGAAAATAATTTTTATTTCCAATATTAGTTACATTGTAAATAGAAATGTCATTACTAACATTTAGCATATTGCATTTGCATGTTACAAAAAAAAAAAAAAAATTTGTGCATTAAATAGGCATATCACAAGCATATAGCAACATTAGACTAATCACATAATTGCATCCATCCCATCCCATGTTCAATGATCTTTCATAGTGGTGATGATACGACCAAGTAAAAACAAGTTCCAAAGAATTGGGGATACCCAACTAAGACTCTTCGCAAGTCAACAAAAGTCATATCCACACATGTTTTCCTATATCATAAATCAAATTTTCAGTCACTCAACAATGTCTAGTGAAGAACCAAAATTCATAATATGTCCAATTTTCTTTAGGACCAAAGCACTTATGTCACATTAAGAAAGTCTTGAGTATGGTAGATTGACCCCAAAGCAATCTTGAACCAAAAACACTTTACAAATTTAAAAGCATTTTGAGTAAGAAAAGATAACGCCAACTTGGGTACAACCTTGAAGCGAAAAGGTAATATTCCTCGCTTGTCCCATTACGCAACATAGTCCAAAATCAAAATGGTGGTTTTCACCACCATCACAACAATCCAAACATTTAAATTAAAGGTAGAATAATAAGGATAGGATCACATTCTCATCACACTTCGGTTGAGAATCCGATTCCCCAAACTCTATCATGATAAATTCTATACACACACCACAAATCACAAAAGCAAGAAGGATCGTACTACATTCCCCTCAGAAAGTTATGTAGTCATCCCCAAAGCTCAAAGATCAAGTCATTGGACTATGGAGCGAACCTCCACCGGAGCTATAGACGCTTGACTGGCAGTGGAGTAAACTCATGCAGGGCGACACGTCTCTCTCCCAAAAGAAAGACCTCTGACCGCACATACGGACAAGCTAGCTAATTGGTAAACCCATACAGGTAACGTCCAATTTTACTCATCATGAGTTAATGAACTTCACATACACATGCACTGGTTCTTGATTGCTTAGGGCCATTCCCAAACCAAAGATTCAGAATAACGAACTCCACTTGCACACACCTTGGTCCTAAAGAAGGTTAGACGAATATCGAGAAAATGGTTGACATCACTAGACTGTTTGAGTCTTTGAAAATCCTCCAATGTTATATATCAAAAACCATACCAACTACCATATCATTGTCACATGTTCTTACATTATCACATACATACACCCACCATACATCAACCGCGAAGAGTCATCAAGTTGGATACCCCCAATTGCAACAGTGAACAAGTAATGGTCAACTACTCTGAGCTATAAAATATTACAAAAACATCATGCATGTCATCATATAGTTATATGAAAATAAATATAAAACTGCATATTACATATTAGTTTACATTCATTTATCATAGCACAAATGTAACAATGTGTACATTGCATCACATAAGCATTAACAAAGCATAAACAAAAAGCATGCATATAAACATTAACACATAAGATAACCAAAATACAAGGCCATGTATATATATATATATGAAGGTCCCAAAGGTACAAAATGCCCACAGGTTGTATACATCGAAGCACTAAGGCTCATAGCAAAATAGAAGCAAAATACAAAAAAGAGAAACAACATGTCACACTAGCTAGTACCAGCAGGATCCCTTCGAGGACCCTGCGCTGTAGAAGCACCATGAGAACTCGATGACCGATGAGTCCTACGACTCCTATCAGTCCCTCGAGTAGCAGTAGTAGCTGATGAAGAAGGAGGAACAGGCAAAGGAATCTGATGCTCATGCAAAATATTCTCCAACATCTCTATATAAATAGCCTGCTTGCATAGGCTCCTCAAGTCCGCACCCTCACGAGCAACCCACTGAGAAATATCTGCTCAAAGAGCAACAATAGTAGCTATAGTGTCACCTCCGCCTGACCCTACCTATAGTCGAGTAAGCTCACCCTCTAGCCGAGTGACCTCACCTCCGAGCCTGGAAATATCCAAGTCCTTTACAGCGAGAGCATCACTGCTAGGCCCATCATGCATCCTATCCACCTCACCCTAGAGATGAGTCACCTCACCTGGTACCATGCTAACTCGCCCTTTAGGCGAGTCACCTCTAAACCTAGGCTATCATGCTCAACCTATAACATATCCCAATCCTCCTCTATCCATCGAGGAGGGGCATCCTCATCACCACCACCCTCATCATCTCCATCACCACCCTCATCATCTCCCTCACCACCCCCATCACCACCACCCTCATCATCTCCATCTCCACCTCCCTCCACTAGTTATTGTACATCAGTAACTACCTCAACCCTAGGAGTACTATGTCATCAATGCTTCACCGATCGAGGAGTCCACTCACCCACCTCCACATCATCACCACTCCCATCATCATCTACAACAACACTCAACATCCAAGGAGGCTGAGAAGAAAACCATATATCATACTCGAGAGTGGTACCCACATCATCCAAGTCAAGAATCTCCAAATCAGAATCATCAATAGGATCATCAACTCACCAAAATTTAAGAGCAACAGGTAACCCCAGCTCATCTCCCCGTCATCTATACATCACAAGCGCATCAAGCACACCCTGTACCAAACCAAACTGATGATGCACCCAAGAAAACTGGACAAACTCCATCTCCCTCAAATGGGCTCCAACAACCCATCGCTCTCCTGATGCGATGAAGCTCTACCACATCCGTCACCCAATCCATGCCCCTCCAAGGCCGCCAACTCATGAAGTCTCTAGAAAGGGAGCTCAGGATGCCTCGATACTCCGATGCCCCAATCACTGGATGACTGAGCTCCTCACTAAGTAGCCACCTATAAGCACGAGGAGCAGTGGCATCACAGGCACAAGGAAGACCAACCGGCCATCCAACAATGATGTGCTCCCAAGACCATACTTGGAGCACCAAACTACAACCTAGTCCCTTTCACCCTCGTCTCTTCACCTCGTACAACTCGTTGTATATCTAGCATAGAAGAGCGGGAGCCCATGCCAACCATCGAGGATCCATAATAAGATCAAGAACAATAGGAACCTGGTTCCATGGGATCCTCGATCCCATGGAATTAGGCAACAACATGTTGCTCAAAAGGTACATCAAGAAAGCTGGAACAACTCCCAAACTATCAGCAACAAAGAGATCCAGGTATGCGATACCTCCCCGACTGTAGTCTACATCCCACATATCACCAAAAATAGGGAACAGGGCCTCCTTCTTGTCGAGGCCAACACGGACAACAGGACCCTCGATAAGAACACGAAGAATCTGATAAACATCCTCCAAAGTGATAGTCAGCTCCCCCATCGAAAGTTGAAAGGTACCCCTATCAGGATCCCAACGCTCAACAAGCATAGACAACAAATCCTCATCGGCCCGAATGGTGCTCAATCACCCACAACCATCAAGACCAATGGTCTCTAGGAACATCCAATCATCGTCTGTAAGGGCCTTGCGCACTTTGCGAATAGTGTGAGGCCACCTATGTCGGGCATCAAGGAGCCTAACCTGAAATTAAAAACAAAAATAACAAATATTAGAACAAAAGCAATAAACAAAAACAAAAAAAACAAAATATTACCTAACCCTAGGTAATCAAACTGGCAATAAAAAAAAACAAAATATTACCTAACCCTAGGTAATAAACTGGCAAAAAAAAAAACAAACAAAAAAAATATAACAAAATATTACCTAACCCTAGGTAATAAAAAATATTACCTAACCCTAGGTAATAAACAAAAAAACAAAAAAAAAATCAACAAAATATTACCTAACCCTAGGTAATCAAACAACAATAAACAAAAACAAACAACAAAAAAATCAACAAAATATTACCTAACCCTAGGTAATAAAATGGCAATAAACAAAAACAAACCAAAAAATCAACAAAATATTACCTAACCCTAGGTAATAAACTCTCATAAACAAAAATTAAAAAAAAAAAATTAAACCTACCCCTAGGTGAGCATATGTAAAAAAAAAATACAAAAACAAACAAAACAAAAACAAAGAAGACAAAAAGCATAACAAAACAAATAAAATAAAACAAATTCATTACCAGCCCCACTTAGTTCCATAAAAAAAAAAAAAAAACAAAACAACTACAAACACAAAAAAACCCTAACTACAAGCAAAGGACCACCTACCTCGGCAAACCGACCACCGCCTTCCGCTCCAGCCGAGACGCCACCACCGCCACCTCCGCCACCACTGCCCTCGCCGATCTCCATCTCACTCATCACTCACACAAATCAACAAATGACAACTAGCAATGAAAATGATAGGCCAAGCCTATTTATAGCCGCATTTCATGAAAAATGTGCATCCACATTTTTCGGATCGTGCAAAAATGCAACTCCACGGTTTGAACCCAAACCGCTAAAGCGCGGTTATCGCGTCAAAACCGCGAACCCGCGGTTTCAAGAATGCTCAACCGCTCACGTATTTAAAAAAAAAATATATATATCAAGAAAATAACAAAAGCAGAATCCAAGGTTAAATGATGCCTACTCCATGGGGTTACAAAACATGGTAAGTTCAAATCAAGCAAATGCACAATGGAATTGCTAACAGTCACTAGGACAAGCAACTAGGATGATTGGTTCCTTTTTACTTCATTTCATGCATGTCAGAAAAACCAAACGATAATCTGCAAAATAACTTAATTAACTCAGAGCGACATCAAAAATAACGCTTTCAATTGGCCATTGGGTCTCAATTGTTACCCACTCGCCAATCGAGGGGGTAAACATGCAAACCAAAATTTCATTTACAATAGTCATCCATCTTGCCACACCAAAAGAGAGTGAGTCCATCCATCCAATAAAGTTAGATGTCATCGGTTTTTGCACTGCATTGTGTTGTACACAACGCAGTACAAAAAGGGGCAACTGTAGACACTAAAATCCAACACCTTCAAAACCACATTTGCCACCCCACCATCAAATCCTGCATAATAAAATTATATGCCTAAGTTCTAACTTAGGGATGTAAAATCCTGCACATTATCCTATTTTCCTAATTTACTTAATTTGGAAAATCACCCTAGGATACCCTGTCTACCCATTGGACATGTGTCCTAGACACTTCACCCAACATTTTTGCCACATCTTACCCACTCTTGTCCCCTTGTCTTTGCACATGGGACAGATTCCCAACACCCATGCCACATCTCATCCATTTTGTCTCCCTTGTCCCTTCACATAGGACAAGATCCCACATTGCACTCCACTTGCAGCCACATCACCCCAGTTAAGTGAGGCACACTAAATGACTCACTATAACTGCCCCTTCCACCTGGAAGTTCAGATTTACCACTTGGCAAGTCAGGCTTGCCACCTCCCATTCCCCTCCAAAGCCCTAGGAAGCCTATAAAAATGCCATCTTGTCAACAAAGAAAAGGGAGCTGAATTTGCATACCGACAGGCTGCCAAAATTGACTTAGACCAATGAGAAATTGTGAAGCGCGAGCTTTGTTTTGACCGTTGGTTCGAATCTCGAGGCAACTTCTTCAACCGAAACCACCTATCCGTGGTTCCATAGTCAAAAATGCGCATCCACGGTTTCACAACCGTAGATCCATGATTTCTAGTTCCCTACCGCGCATCCATGGTTCCATAGTCCCGAGCACGAAATCGCACGCACATCAGAGATCCGTAATATAATTCATTGTGTTAGCAAGGCTTTATTTGTTTATTTGTTCTATCATTTGTTTCACATAATTATCTGCTTAGGGTTTTATGCATGCATTAATCTTATTGCTCAAATATACAGGTGCTACTAATCCCTTTGCTGGTTTGAATGTGTGCAGGTGACAGGTACTTTGGATAAGCTGTTGAAGCTGGAGTGGTCCCTTGCCGGATACCAAAGCCCACTCATCTTGGATTGTGGCTGGAAGAACGAAGAGCACGTGCCCCTACGAAAGCGTTGGAAGATACCTTTCCATCAGTTTTCATTCATTTGCATCAATATAGAGCGAGAGAGCATTGTAACATTGTCCCAAACATACTTGGGGCAATCCAAAATTCATTCTTGTAACAAATTGTATCAAAATCAATAAAGAAAAGCAATTTTGGCAATTTTTCTCTCTCTGTGTTTTATATATTTCATTGCTCAGTTCTTTTGGTTACACAATTGATACGATGACACATAAATTCTCAAATAATTTTTTAAATTTTTGTCCAATCTGTTGCAGAGTTTAGATTTAACGAAAGATAGTGCACTGAAAACCCTCTCATCTTTCACAGATCCCAATATCATTGTTTGACATAATTCATATAAACAAAAGTATTCACTAATAGTATCTTGCAAGACACTACTTGGATACAATTTTTACCACAAATGTGCAATGAAACCAGTCTCATGGATGTTACTCAAAAGTGACGTTTGTTCAACCATTGTTCCACCAAAATGTGATGATTATTGTTTTAAAAGATCTTTTTTGAGTATACCTTTGATTTCAACACCATTGACTTCCACACTTTTATAGAAATGCTTAATAAGTATGAACATATATTTAACAAACAACTCATGTGCATAATTGTATTCAGTACAAGGACCCCAAGATATGGAGTTAACCACACCCATTGCCTCAAGCAACTCATCTCTTTGAAATTGTTCTCTTATCTCTTTTTTCAATGATTCTGCTATTTTAAATAAATTTATCTTTGTTTTGTGTAAAAAAATTTCATATATATTGTGTGTTACAAGAACTTTTTCAACATCATCAGCAACCATACTTGTCTGCCTTTCAAAACAATACAAAGGTATCATCTTTCCATGAAAATTAATACAAAGATGATCACTGATGTAAAACTTCATAAAGCTTTTTGGATTATTTATGTTTGTCAATGTACTCCAACTATCAAACAAGGGATCTTCAAAATATTTTTGGACACATATAACCTGTCAATAATCACACATATTTGCTTTCTCATCATTATGAAATCAATGATATAGATGGATCTCTCTTGTGCAAGTTTAATCAACCTAATCATTTCATGTAAAATTGGAATAATACCACATAACGTTAAAAGGGTTTTGAAGTCAATCAAACAAAACATCAGATCTTTTACCTTGTCTACAGCCCTACGATTTGCATGCATCAACCCCATTAATGATTGATATTCTTTAAAAACTTTGTGGGCAGGTTGATACATTGAAATCCACCTTGTATCTACATCTTTTAACATTTTTTTTTCCTTTTGTAACTCCTAGTGCAAACTGTTGAAATTTTGCAAATCTTTTTGGATTGCAATAAAAATAAGAATGTATTTCATGAATAAGGTCTTCTACTCTCGTAACATTTTCAAAAGAGCTCATGATTTTAGATGGTAGATTTAATCTATGAGCCATGCAATGAATGGGTATAATATATGTGGTAACTGACATTTGGATACAAACACAAATATCATTCATGTGCCCTTGCATTATAGTAGCACCATCAGCTCCGACACATATTAACTTTGTGACTATCTCTATATCACTCATTCCTCCAATATTATGTAAACTAATCACAACAACATTATAGATATTTTATGCATTTGAACTTTCCACCATCTTATGTAATCCTAGCAAACTAGGTTTTCTTACATGATTTTGAAATGTGTACACATTCATGTAAATTCATGATGTGTTGTCCATAGTCATCACCTCATCAATAGAAAGTGATATGAATCTGGCATGTTTTACTTTCTCCCTCAGGTTCTCCTTCTTAACTAATGATAGACATTTTACCATTTCCCAACCACTTCGATCTGACCAATGGTAACTAGGAAGGTTTTGCACATCGGCTATTTCAAACAGATGCTTATAATCACTAAAATCATACATGGGTCTACCCTTTTTGAGAATATTATATACAAAAACCAACTGCAAAAATTTTTAAGCTAAAGTGGTCTTATGAATTTTTTGAAATTGGGATTTAATAATTCCACCTTTCCCAACAAGAGATTGTTGTCGCTTTAAGTGATTTTTATATTTTATTGCATATTTGACATTCATACATTTTGATGCATCCTTCCACTTAACTTATTTTTTAATTTTACCATCACTTCCTCGAAATTTTACATAAACTTTGTCAGCATGTTTTTCTATTGTATCTTTCTTATTTTGCAGCATGTGATCCTTAACTAGTTTTCAACTACAAATTTTGCATCTACATTATTTTTGTTCGAATTGGTTTTCCATGGAAGGGATAGGATCTATACACAAAAAATTTTATGCCCATTCATCTTTAAATGCCCTTTCAATAGCCCAGTTAGATGTCTTTCTCTTTTTAATATTTTTGCTTGAATATTCAAAAGAATGTTTTAATGTATTTTATTTATCGCTTTCATTTTTAGTTGGCATGTCTGTTTGAGGAATATCTTCAAGTATTTTTTGGATGTCATTGTTAAGATAATTTTTATTAGAAGGCATCTCTTGGTAAGGAATATCTTCGAGTGGAGGTATATCAAGGTCAATAGGGTATTCTTCATAGTAGCATACAATAATATTCTTTATCATTTTTTGATTTAACAAAAAAAACTTACAAACAAGAATATGATTCATATCATCATGAAATATGGACAGAGGCACATACTATGAGTTAACTATTTGAGAAAGAAAGCATTATTTAATATAATCATTGAATAAACAACTAATTGTCCAGAAGTCAAAAATCATTTGTACCTTTAATTTGCTCCGATGTCGATGGCTCATTGGATTTTGATATATTTCTAAAATAATTCAGGATATTATTTTTAGCAGGATATTTGGCCTCCTTCTTTGCATTGCTAGTAGGTGACATTTTACTTGTAAAGAAAATATTTTTCAATTTAAAAAAGTAATAAAATGAAGAGATTTTAATTCTGTGAGGGCTCAAGATAATGTAGTAATTATAATAAATAGATGGTGGTTTTGTAGAAAATACATACCTATTTCCAGACATGATTTATTGTATTTTTTTGCCACTACACTAGAGATAGCACTTGTAACTAAGACGAGCATAAAATAAATCAATATACAAATTTAAATCAATGTAAGAAAAAAAAAATTTGTATGTGAAACAAAGCTTCACAATGTCCTTAGAGAACCAAAGCAATTACCTACTCATAATCTTGTAATAGAAAAGCATATCTCAATAGAAATAGAGAATCAAAGAGTGTTAACAAAAATAAAAAAAAATTGGGAAAACATGGAGAACATGACGAAATAGAGAATAACATGGGAAATAGAGCATTGACTTATTTTTAATAAATGATTAAAAAACAATAAAAAACTGCAATGAGATGACAGAAAACATATCTTATTTTTAAAACTGCTTCAACTCATATTCTCTAAAAAAGCAAACAAACACAGCATCAATGATTCATAATATTTTAAGAAATAGAGTACTTGGTGTAAAATAAGGTCTGGAGGTAGATGCGGTTGGAAAAAAGATCAATAGTCAGCCTGGTTTAAGAACAATGTTGATTGCAGTCTTGTGTCAGATCATTCGTAGTTTGTGTAAATGTCGGTCCGTGTACAATTTAGTACCAAATGACGATCCAAGTATAGAATAAAGCTTAGATATCGGTCCGGTTACAAAACAGCTATCGTATGTCATTCCAAGTACTAAATAGAGACCGTATATCAATCTGGGTACAGAACAGGAACAAGATCTTGATCTAGAATAAAAACTGTTAGGCCATCTAAATACTAGAACAGCTACAAATTAGTTTCCACATGGCAGTCTGGGTATAGAACAAATATGGGATGTCTATCCAGGTGAAAATCTATGCAATTAGTCTTTATGTCGGTTTGTGTCCAGAACTATGTCAATCGAATGGATTTTAGCTTGGGTGCATAATAAAACTTGGATGTTGATTTGGTTAAAGAAATGTGTTTGTCTATCGTTCTATGTGTAGATATGGCTTTTGTTTTAGTTCGGGTGGATTTTTAACCCAGATCAATAGGTTTCTAGACCCGACTAAACTTTGGTGGAATTTTAAAACAGATCGAATGTACTCTTCAATTTGATTAAGTTAAAAAGTATCACTGGAGTGTTAGTTATTTATAGTGTTATAGTTGGCGATTTGAACGGGATAAATTAAAAATTTTAGAAATTTAAGGTAAAAATGGTCCACAATTTAGATGAGTGTTGGCGAGTTTTAAAAAAAACGTAATACTATTATCAATGAATGGCAAACCGACACCTAAAAAAAATCTCAAAAATTTTGTATGAAAGGATTGACGTCTAGGGTCCCCCAAACTTGCCAATTTGAATTTTTTAAAATGCAAATATTCGCCCTATTGGTGAATAATCACCGTTGTGCATAAACCTAGTGCAAGGTGTCCCCTTGTACAACTAGGTAGATTGTTGGCCAAGAAATCTCTCTTCCTATATAAAGGGTCACATAGTGGTAGATTAGACATCAAGCAGATATTAAGCATATCTCTAGCTCATGTTAGCTCTTTGTAGCAGTACTCTTGTAGGGAGTACAATGTAGCTCTTTAGCTCATATTAATGGAGTGACCATTTCCTCCATACTACATTGTATTTTTGTCATTTCTATTTATAGCATATTTCAGTCATATTGTTGTTTCACTTTCTTTCATATTTCTTGTATTTCATTAGGACCTGCATTAAATCTCTCCGCAACATACATCCTTAAAAGCTAACATAGATAAGTATACAGAATAATTTTTTTTAGCTAAAAATAGAAAATAGGACTTAAAAATTTGTATAGATTTAACTTTTTTGGTTTTTGAACTTATAAATTCAAAGATTGTGCATAATATTAATAATAATCTAATGGAGTTTATTTAAGTAGCATGAAGAGCACTAAATATAAAAGAAATAATTTGTTGGATCTTTTAGAAATGGTCCCACATATGATAATAAAAGTAACAACAAAGTGCCTAATAGGTAAAAAATAATAGTAACAACAAAGACCATTAGGTGAATTTTATAACTTTGATGACACTAAATGCATGCATTGAAATCAACCAAAATGAAAGAAAAAATAAGGAAACAAATATTAAACAAACAAAAAAAATCATATTTAGTCCAATGATGATAAAATAAATAATGAAATATTTGATAAGGAAAAATAATATTATTTGCATAGAACTCAACTAAACTAAGTAGAACAAGTCATCCCTACTAGATAAAACAAAGTTGAAAATAAAAAAAGCAAGAAATTATATAGTAGTAGAGAAAATCTATGAAGGTAAGCTTCCAAAAAATAAATAAATAAGGGCCAACAGGGTTATGCACAGGGGCGAATATTAGGATTTTCAAAATTAGAATTTGGCGAATTTGGGGACCCTAGATGTCAGCCCATTCACCCAAAATTTTTGGGCCCAATTTTTTTTAGGGTCCATTTGCCCCACTATGATACTTATTTCACGAAGCATTCCCACCTAACATTCACCTTCAAATTATAAAAAAATTCATTTATCCCACCAAATTCACCTCTTATACCCCATTATATATAGCTAACATGAGAGTGATACTCATACATTTAAAACACTTATTCTCCTCGATAGCGAGTGATACACAATAGGTGACAGACAAGAAAATGAGTAGAAGATAAAAAGCAAGCGACAGATAGAAGGCAACTAACACCAGTGATAGACAACAGGTAATCACAACAAACAACAACCAAGAGATAATCGTAGCAAATGATCGTAGTAGGTGACAAACATAGGTCAATCATTTTGTCTTCCATTCAGATTTGCTATAAACGTCTAGTATTTTCTATCAGTCGCCATATGTCTTTCTTTCTGTCTATCACCATATGTCAGGCACCATATGGCTACCACCATATATCAGGTGTCATATGTCAGCTGCCATATGTCTTTTTGTCTATCTCCATATGTCATCTGCCATGTGTCTACCGCCATATATCATCTACCATATGTCTGGCAACATATATTTAATGTCATGTCTATCGCCATATGGTTATCGCTATATGTCATCCTCCATATGTCCACCACCATATGTCCACCACCATATGTCATTCACCATATACCTAGCGATATATGTTCGATACCATCACCATATGTCTATCGATATATATCCACTGCCATATGTCTAGACACATATGTCTGCCACCATATATCATTTGCCATATGTATGGTGACATATGTCCATCGCCATATGTCTATTGCCATATGTCCACTACCATATATCATCCACCATGTGTCTATCACCATATGTCATCCACCATATGTCTAGTGATATATATCGGATGCCATATGTCTACCGATATATGTCTACCACTATATGTCCACCACCATATGTCTGGTGATATATGTCTTGTCGTCATATGTCTACCACCATATGTCTACCGATATATGTCCACCACCATATGTCATCCACCATATGTCTAGCGACATATGTTTGTTACCATATGTCTACCGCCATATGTCATCCACCATATGTTTGGTGGCATATATCCTCTACCATATGTCATCCGCCATATATCCACCACTAGATGTCATCTTCCATATGTCATCCACCATATGTCCACCACCATATATCATCTGCCATATGTTTGACATCATATATATACTGCCATATGTCTACCACCATATATCATCCACCATATGTTTGACAATATATGACTGCCACCATATATCATTCACCATAAATCTACCGTCATATGTCATCTGCCATATGTCCATTGCCATATGCCATCCACCATATGCCTGCCACCATATGTCAAGCACCATATGTATACCTCCATATGTCTATCATATGTCTGTCACTATATATCATCCACCATATGTCATCCACCATATGTCATCCACCATATGTCTTCATCATATGTTAGGCATCATATGTCTACTGCCATATGTCTATCAACATATATTTGTCATCATATATCTATTGTCATATGTCTTCTGCTATATATCATTCACCATATGTCAGGCACCATATGTCATCCGCCATATGTTAGTCACCGTATGTCAAGCACCATATGTCAAGTTCCATATGTCATCATGTTTTCCTGACCAATAATTTTTTTACCATTAATTTCATTTTTTAAACATGATGTTCATGTTCATATTTCATTTATACAGGTAAAATGTCACCTATTGGCAATGGAAACAAGGGAGGCCAATCTTTCGATAAAAAGAGTATCCTAAAATACTTTCATCATATTTCGAAATCCAGTCAACCATCAACATCTGCACAAATTCAAGGTACAAATACCTTTTACTTACTAACCAATTAATTTTATATATAATATCTTTCTTCATTAAAAATGGTGTTTTTTTGGTTGATGGCTTTGTCTAGTGTTTATCTATATTTTTAATAGAATGTGTGTTTTTAAATCAAAAAATGATATGAAAAACCTTTGTTTGCAAAAAACACTATTGACCCTGGTATACCTCCACTTCAAGATATCCCCGATAATGAAATGCCCATAGATGAAATTTTTCTTAATGAAATGCAACAACAACATGAACAGATACCTGAAACTAGCACACCAAATGAAAAAGAAAAAAATAGTTCTCATACAATCCCCACTTTCGAAGAATCTTCTTCTAAGAAACCTAAACGTAGAAGGATAACCAAGTGGATAATTGGAAGAACATTTCAGCCTGAATGGGCATCAAAATTTCCATTTATTGAGCCAGTTTTTTCTAAGAATAGTAATGAAGAACCAAAAGAATGTAGATGCGTAATTTGTAGTTGGAAACTCGGAAAGGATCATAGATTGCAATGTAAGAAAGATATAGTAGAAAAACATTGTGGAAAAGTTTATCTAACAACAAAAGAAAGTGATGGAACAATAACAAAAAATGTTAGGTGGAAGGATGCATCAGAATGCGCACATGTTAGATATGCACAAGAATATGATAAAGAAATGACACAACAACAAACTCTGGTTGAGAAAGGTGGAATGATTCAAGCCCAATTTTGAAAAATGAATGAGATCACTTTAGCTTCCAAAAGTTTGCAGTTTGTTGTTGTATACACTATTCTTAAAAAGGGTAGACCTATATCTGATTTCATTGATTATAAACATCTATTTCAACTAGCTGATGTGCAGAACCTTCCCAGTGCCCATTGGTCAGATCGAAGTGGTTGGAAAATGGTAAAATATCTCTCACTAGTTGAGAAGGAGGACCTCAAAGAGAAAGTAAAACATGCCAAATTCATTTCACTTTCAATTGATGAGGTGATTATTGTTGATAACACATCTTGGATTTGCATGCATGTTTACACATTGGAAAATCATTTTAGGCAACCTCATTTACTTGCACTACATAAGATGGTGGAAAATTGCAATGCAAAAAACCTTTACAATGTTGTTGTAACTAGTTTAAAGGAAATAGCAGGAATGAATGATATGGAAATAACTACTAAGTTAATATGCATTGGAGCTGATGGTGTTGCTACAATGCAAGGACACAAGAATGGTCTTTGTGTTCGATTACAAACATCAATTACCCCATATTTGATCCCTATTCATTGCATGGCTCATAGAATGAATCTTGCATACAAAATTGTAAGCACATTTGAAAATGTAGCGAGAGTGGAAGAACTTATCCATGAAATTCATGCTTATTTTTCATGCAGTCCAAAAATATTTTTAGAGTTTCAATAGTTTGCACTAGGAGTTACTGAAGGTAAAAAATTGTTAAAAGATGTAGATACAAGGTGGATTTCGATGTATCAACCGACATATAGAGTTTTCAAAGAATATCAATCCTTGGCAGGGTTTATGTATGCAAATCGTAGGGCAGTTGATAAGGCTAAATATTTATTATTTTGAATGAGTGACTTGGAAACACTTCTCACATTGTGTGGTATTCTTCCAATGTTGGAAGAAATGAATACTTTGATTAAACTTGCACAACAAAGATCAATTTATATTGTGGATTTCATCAAGGTGAGAAAATAAATTTGTATGCATATTGATATGATGTACACATCTAGTGAAAGTTTTATGGATCCCATGTTTGAGAGTTGGAGAACATTAACAAACATCAATGATCCTCAGAACTTTTTGAAGTTCAACATAAACGACCATCTTTGTATTAATGTCCATGAAAAGGTAATACCTTTATATTGTTTTGATAAACGAATGGATATAGCTACAAATGAAGTTGAACAAATACCCATAACATACAACAGATTTGATGTAGTTGTACATGATACAAAGATTAAACTGAGAAAAATAGCAGAAACCTTGACAAAAGAAATAAGAGACCATTTTCAAAGAGATGAATTGCTTGAGGCTATGGGTGTGGTTAACCCCATGTTTTGGGATCCTAATACTGAATACCAAACTATAAATGGTTTGTTTCTCAAATACATGGGCACTCTTGTTAACCATTTCACTAAACGTGTGGTAGTCAATGGTATTGAAATCAATGGTGTTCTCAACAAAGATCTTTTGATAAAACAATCAAATAGTTTTGGAAAGATATGGTTGATCAAGTTTCACGATTGACTAACCATCATGAACCAGGTTCTATTTCACGTTTGTGGAAAATATTGCATCCCAGTAGTGTCTTACAACATACGATGAGTGAATATTTTATTTTATATGAATTATGTCAAACGATGATTTTGGGATATGTGGAAGATGAAAGGGTGTTTAGTGCATTATCATTTATAAAATCTAAAGTTCGAAATAGGTTGGATAAAAATTTAGAAAATTGTTTGAGAGTATATGTGTCGACCTATGAGGTGGATAAGTATCCTTATGAAAGAGCTTTGGCATATTGGAAATCTCTAGCAGGTAGAAGAGGTGTCATGAATACTCATGATGATGAGCATAAGGGTAACACTGATTAGATTGTAGAGACAAAAATTTTGGGTATGAGTACAAAAGATTTTGTACAATTTGAAGAGTGTTTGTTTCAGCTTCCAACATTGTAATCAATGGATGATTTAAAAATTTGAATATATTTCACATTATTCGTTATCAGATTTCTATAGGATATTGAGAATTGATTTTTTGTTTTACTAGGATATGTATTTTTTGATATTTGAAGAGTGTTTGTTTCAGCTTCCAACATTGTAATCAATGGATGATTTAAAAATTTGAATATATTTCACATTATTCATTATCATATTTCTATAGGATATTGAGAATTGATTTTTCATTTTACTAGGACATGTATTTTTTGATATTTGAAAAGTGTTTGTTTCAACTTCCAACATTGTAATCAATGGATGATTTAAAAATTTGAATATATTTCACATTATTCGTTATCAGATTTCTACAAGATATTGAGAATTGATTTTTCATTTTATTAGGACATGTATTTTTTGATATTTGAAAAGTGTTTGTTTCAGCTTCCAACATTGTAATCAATGGATGATTTAAAAATTTGAATATATTTCACATTATTCATTATCAGATTTCTACAAGATATTGAAAATTGATTTTTTGTTTTACTAGGACATGTATTTTTTGATATTTGAAAAGTGTTTGTTTCAGCTTCCAACATTATGAATTTGTTATTTTTATATCATATCGTTGTTATTCTATTGTGTCTATCTCCAAAAAAATCTATTTTTTATATCATAGACATGTTATTGGATTTTTTATATCATAGCCTTGCTATTTGATTATGTATATGTTGATGAAATTGTATGTTTAATATTTAAGCCTTGTTATTGGATTATCTGTCTATGATATTGAAATTATTTATTAGATTTGTATTTATAAACCATTTATGGCAAATAAGATATTTTGTTGCAATTTAGTGATTTAAAAAGTTTTTATAAAACATAAGAGAACTTTTTGCCTATGTCCACATTTCGTAGCAATTCATTTGTAATTGACAATTATTTATTGCATCCACATTAACTAATTAAAACATCATAATTTTTAAAATAGAATTTCATAAAGATAATACACAATTTTTGGAAATGGTCTCTTTATTGATTTGAAAGCATTCTTTTACAATTTACAAAATTGTTGACTGCTATACAACAAAAGCTACAATCAACTAGTTGGCTTTCTCTTGGGTGCCTGAAGTACGAGTTGGATCTTCTAGAGAATGAGTTTGTGTTGATGATCCCTCATCAATATCCTTCGCTTCCAGTGCACCAACTCTTACTAGACTTTGAGTCGTAGTGGTCAACCCCACTAGTAATGATCTATCTTCTTTCGAAGGATCTTCTCTAAAAGGTGCATTAAGTTCTTTCTCATTTTGTTTTAACAAAATATCCACATCCAAGCCATTATCTCTGATGACCTTCTTGAGCCAATTGTTTTCCCTGATGGTGTATTGTAATATTTTTTTCACTTCCATAGCATTAAGCACACTATTTCTTGTAGTTTTAATTAACGTTTTCATGCTACTGACTTGCATCTTTAGGTATTCAAAATTAGACTACAAAAGAGAAGAGAAAGATGTTAATATAAATAAATAAAATATATATGTAAGAAAAAATGACTTTCAATTATATGTAAAACTTACATCAGCGGTAACTCTTGCAGTTTCTGCAACTGCTACTTTTTTCTTATCTATTGACCATTCGTTGAAATATGCTTGGGCCTCGGCATTGAGGTTTTCCAATTTGTTCAACATAATTTTTAGAATTTCATCATTGTATGTGGAGTTGACCTCCATGCTACCAGATTCAGCCTGATGTAACAATGCATCAAGATTTTGTGGTTCATTCTCCACCAATGAAAACATCTCCTTTATTTTTGAAAAATTCTTGTATCAGACATTTATTTCTTTTATCAAAACCTTCACTCGATATTCCCAAAATTTTAAGCCTTCAATATCTGAAAGTAGACTATCCTTAACTGCAACTTCACATCTATGAGCTAATAAAATATTTTTTGGAAAATTAACTTTCTCATCATCGCTTAAAGGATGTTGGGTGGTGGTTTGATGGGGAGGGATGAGGTAAGTGCGGTGGTATCTGCCCCAACTGCCTCTTGTGCTTCATTATGGATTTGCGGATCATGAAGCACATCAGTTGCCTTGAAAGGAAAATATTCAAGATTGGTATCCTGATAAAGAAAATCATCATCAAGATTACCAGAGGGTATTTGAGAAGTGCTCTGCATATTTGAGAGATTCCCAAGGGAAAATGATGGAAAGTTCAAGTCAGAACTGGTCTGTGTTTGACTTATGGCTCATCCTAGATGCGGTGGTGTTAGGAAATGTTTCCCACGCATGCATGACATGTGGCCTCTCATCATTGGTGGCACTTGTTGTGGGTGCATTTGTCGTGGTGGAGGTAGTGGAGGTATCAATTTTCTACGTCTTTGGAAATGAGCCGACTCATCTACAAAATTTCACATTAAAATTTCAATGAAAACTATTGTAAAAAAATGCCATAAAAATAGTTTTAATTAAACCACACTTACTAGAGGAAGATGTGACCTGCATAGCCGACTCTATCCTTGTTGATGATGGATCCACTTGTTGTTGCTCTAAAAACATATAAAATTTTTTGTTAAACTAATTGTAATTTTAAATCAATAAAATACATAATTTTAAATAGTAGTTTTGAATAGTAAGGTTACCTTCTTAACCAGAGGTTACTTCTTCAAAATCACCTATAACATGCCTAGAAATCAAAAGAGCTAGAGGTGTATGCTGAGGAGGTGAGGAAGCCCTCATACGTTTTGTAGTTCTTGTAGCACTTACTGGTGTCGATTTTGATTGTGTGTCAGAATCTCCAGTGGCTTCATGCATGTGACCCCTTAAGGCGACATCCCTTCGAGTAGCAGATCCAACTACTTTTTTTTGCATTTAAGCGAAATTAGAAAATTAAAAAATTATTTGGAAAGAAGAATATATAGTTTTTTCAAAATATAATTATACTTGTAATTCTTCTTCGATCAGACCAATAGACATCAATGTTGGAGTGCAATGCGGTTGGAGGTGGGGTATTGTTGAGTGGTAATTTTACCCAGTTGCAAAACCACACTCACCTTAATATTTTGATCACAAAATCCTCTCTTGCAAAGAAGTTAAAACAAAAACAACTTCTCCAAGGTTCCGCTATATAAGCATTGTACATGTGTATTAGTAATCTCAATGAAGATATATCAAATGAATGCTAGGAACACCTTAGTGATTGCAAGTAACTGTTAACAAGGGGTATGTGTTGGTTTATTTTACTATGGTATATTAATGATTGTTCATAAAACTTAAAGAAATAAATATGAATTGGCCCTCATATGACCACAATGTAATGCCTTAATTCCTTTTATCTTGAATATTTTTAGATAGCTTTTATATTTTTTATATTAAGTAGATTTTAAACAAGTTTTTATCTTGCATTAAACCCTACTTTAAGCATGAAATAGAATATTAAAATCTATCTCTAAATTGGAAATTTAAATGATGAAAGGATTCATTAAATGTGGCTTCTATCATGAAGATAAAGATAGTCTTTGATATAGTTAATAAACTATCTCTCTTTGATGAAATTAATTTTCATAAAGAGACAACAATTTATTGCCTTAAAATAATGGCCTTAAAATGTCATTATAAATTGTCCCTCTTTAATGAAATAATTTTCATAAAGAAGCAATAATTTAATGTTTTAAAACAATAACCTTTGATGTAATGTATAAATTACCTCTCTTTTATGAAATCAGAATTTTCATAAAGAAAGGTGAATTTATTGCTCAAAAATGATAGCTTATGAAATGCCATAAAAATTAACCCTCTTTAATGAAATTGCAATTTTCGTAAAGGAAGTTCATTTATGCTTGCAAATAAAAATATAAAACTGAAAAAATTTTGATTTACCTTCAAAATGTGAAAAAATAAAATTCGAAATTATAAAAATCTGCATAAAACAACAATTTTAAATAATTTTTATAAAATTGAGATGGCTTCGGAATGAGTTCGAATTTATTTCAAATGAAATATTAACCCGTTCTTCACACAACGTATTTATTTTTGTCATTTTATTTTTTTCGATTTTTATTTTAATCCTTGAAGTTTTAAAAAAATCTGCAAAATAAGGGTTAAAAAATAAAAAATAAAATAAAATCTATAAATAAACTTAAATGCTGAAAATGTAAACATGCAAAGCTTTATCAGCTTGATGATACCCCGTCCTGCAAAATCGAAGATATGAGAAACTTCAGCATGCAACCTGATCTATTCCATCCTGCATTTGCACAATCAAAATAAACTAAGTGCTAGCTCCTAAGGACATAGAAAATAAATTTCAGGGTTTAAACATTCAATAATGTGACCATTAAAATGCATCAAACATCATATATAAGTCCAAAACCTAAAAAGACAAAGATGATAAATTAAATCCGAGCATGCAAAACACTTTCTCCTCCTATCTTACTAACAAAGTCCAAGTTTCTGAAAAAATCTATTGCATTAAAATGATTTTTCTCTTTTACATTCATTTTCCAGCAACATTTCTGGTCTTTGCAAAAAAAAATAAAAACCCAGCCTTTATTTTTTGCATCTCGATCTGTTTTAACCTCCTCCATTTGACCTTTCGTTTCTCTTTTGGTTTTGCTTCATTTTCTGTTTACATGGCTTTTCAAATGCCTTCTTTTAGTTTTTCCAAACTTTTCATCTTCTTTCATTTTTAATAATGTGGCTAGATATGTGGGAATGGTTATATTCAACATTACAATCATGGGAGAGATTTATAAATCAAAGTAAGGTGTTCCCCCCCTTCTGTGACCAGTGTGCTTATTTGTTCTTGGGCCTTCATGATCACAGTTTGACCATTCTTCCATGCCCGCCAAGGTATCGTGTAACATATTGGGGCATTTAGAGCAATGCTTCTTTATAACATTTATGATACCATAGAAGCCTTAGGTATCATGACCAAAATAGGACTATGCCTTGGCCTAATAATGCCACGTGGGTGTACCTAAAATGTAACCACTAGCCATATGTTATCTATCACATCCACCATACTATGTCACGGGGGTTAGTTTGAATTTATGAGGGTCAGGTCGTCTTATTCAAATCTTGGTAGTCCATTTCTCATTCTTCATCTTTGCACTTTTCCAAACCTGACAACTGATTGTCTGCTACCCTAACAATTTTGGTGACAAACTACGATGCGGGCCCATTGTTACTACTACAACTTATTTTACTGTGTTTGGCTCCTAGTCATCTGTGGACATTAGATGTTATGTTCTCTATTTTGTTAAATATTATCCATATTCAACTTGGAACCTCATCCATTATTTCGTTGGGTATGGCTCAATAGTGGAACTTTCCTCCATGTAAATATAATCATTCATTTCACCCTGGTCATTGAGCTATTAATATAACCTATATAGTAAAGGGGAATATATAGCCATTGATAATAAAAGGCTCCTTGTGCTTATCTGATGTGGTAAAATTCATGTTTATGCCTCTGAATCACTACGCAAGCCCCGATCATATCATTCTTCTTACTGCCACAAACTGGTGTTAAAGCTCCTGCATGTATGGACTCTTCGATTTATTCACTCTCTTTCACCAGTAATGTCACACCACGAGATATGTTGTTCATTGTGGGTTGCACCACCATTAGTTCATGCCACATAACCCATCAACATTCTAAAACATTTTGCTCACACCATCTACCGTGTCATCCACGTTGACTCCATGTTTGCAAATATGATTATCTTTGGTCTTCTCTTGTGTTTACCTCCAACGCTTCACATTTGTCCATACGAGCCCACACTTTCATTAATTGAATCCACGTAATAATTCAATCTCTCATGGCCTTTATTTGTCAAAAACATTCATTGCCCATATGTTTGGTTGTTGGTTATCCATGGTAAAACATCACTACCCAACCTTGGGATATCTTCCTCCCGGACTACATCGACTATCTTCCATGTTAGACGTCGCATGCACCTTTTAAAAACTATGTTGTGCTCTGACTTCATCTTATCAACACAGTATTGGTGTGTAACTCCATCTCATAGATGCTCATCGTGGCCACTCATTTGTCTCTATCGTGTTTTCATCATCTGCGTGGCTAGGGCATGGGCCACCATCTGTCTAAACTCTCATGGTTGATCGTAAATGTCTAATCACTATGTAGATTCTACATCATCGATGGAGGTCAAATCATCATTGTCATAGTCATCATTGGCTTGGATCACTGGGACATCTCTTTCTTATCTCTCACCAAGTCACATCGCTTCATCACCGCATTGGTGCATCCTCATCACTGTCTTGGAGGTATGGTGGGCTTGCCACCTTGGTCGTCATCAATTATCTAGCGATCATCATCAAACGGGCTTTGCCCATGAACCAACTCAGTGTCGTCACCTATCGAGTCAAACTTTCATCTTCCACCGTCTTCACACTCACCGAAGCTATCCATGCATCGTCATCCCCATTCCACGATCTTCGAAAAATCATTTTTTGCTACACTTACTATTGTCGTCGTGGTCGACCACTCTACAAGAGGCGAAAAAGTACATAAGTCTTGTTTTATTATATATATAACAACAAATATTGAAAAAGAACCATAATGAAATAGAATTGCCAATGTCATTCTACTTTATTTATTTCCTTTTTTTTAATTTATTATTTATTATAATATATATATATTTTTTTTTTTTTCCTTTTATTATTATTTTTATATTAACATACACATATATATATAATATATATATAATCATCCCATGTCTAAGTATATATATACTATACATATATACACCTATTTATTTATGTAAATACCCTAGTTTTCAATATTGTCTATTTATTTGAATTTGATTTAACTTGAAGGGCTTGAATCAACTTTTTAGCATTTTAATCATTGAGATAGACCCTAAAAATAAATGTTAAAATTGGCATTAAAAGCTCTAACCATAAACCAAGTCATACCTTTAAAACAACATTGGAAACCAAACTCCAAACCTAACTCAAAGCAACAAAGAGATTATACAAAAGAAGACCAAAACTTCCCAAACAAACAAAAATTTAAAGGTGGGTCCCCATATTTGGGGTACATTGTGTAAATGCCACAACAAATGGTGACTCTTCTAGGAAATGCTCCTGAGCATTTTGGGTGAAGAACCCAATCTGAAATGAGAACACAAAAGATTAGCGAAATAAAAATTATTTAGCGATGTCCCGAGAAGGTGGGGGTAAACAACTTTGAATAAAAACAATTAATCCATCTGCCTTTGCTCAGTGTGTGAAAAAGTGATTCATTTTTGCATCTCTAAAAATCCCCTAGATTCCATCATTTTTTTTGCATTTAGGCTATGAAGCACAGCTCATAAAAGAAAACTTTTACAGACAGAGCCCCACTACCAGTCAGGCATCTATAGCCCCGGTAGGGTTTATCTAACTCACCCTTGTGTTTGCTTAATGCTTTGCAAAGCCTTTCCTTTTACCCGAGCTATGTCTAGACAGAGCCCTACTATCGAGTCAGGCATCCATAGCCCCGGTAGGGTTTATCTAGATCTTGTGACTGATTTGATCAAGCTTTTCAATGCTCATTTTCTCTCTCTCTTTTTCAAAATAAGAAACTTTGCAAAGCTTCAAGCATCACTAGGGTTAGGAAGCCTACAAGTAGAGTATGTTGAATTTTTACCTAGAGTTGCAAATCAAGATAACTTCATCCTTCATAATTTCTAGAAATACCCTTTAATATGTGAGTTACATGTGGAGCTTTAGTGAAATATTTCATTATTCCACTCTCCACCATCTTAGTCCCAAAATCTGAGCATGATCACAAAATAATTCATCCCCCTTTTCTCAGGTTCACCTATTTTCAGATTAGATACTCCAACCTACTAAACAAAGAAACACAAAAATAGGCCAGAGACCATAAGTTAGCGACCACGAAACATCACCTCAAAACAAGGGAACAACCCAAAACACAAAACTAAAAACCAAAAAAACAAAACACAAAACAACAAAAAAAACACCAAAACTATATACAAATGTACAATATGGTACAGGATGGTGCAAAGTTTGAACTATCACTTCCCTGGATCCCAAACATGATTAGCACATTTCAAAAGACATATAACATGATACGCATGCCAAGTTTTATAGAAATCCAATGAAAACAAGATTAGGCCAAACAATACAACAATCTTCATCTTGCCTCTCTCACCCCACCAATTTGATTTAGTTCCATTAATAATCCCATAGGTGAGCTTCAAATCATTAAATTGATTAGACAATATTTGATTTTCAATTCTTTCTTGTCTATTCTTTAAGATGTCAATTTCACAATTCAATTCATGATTTAGAATTAGGCTTTCCTTTTCAAATATGAGATCTTGCAAACAAGAGCCTATTTCTAGAAATTTCAAAGCCAATTCATTATTCCTGTTTTTAGGCCAATCAAACTTATGCAAAAATTTACAAGCATCTAGGATATCTACTAAATGAGAATCATTATAAGTTTTTATCCTAGATTCTATTATCAATTGTTGATGAATTTGATTTAACAATTCAAGTGCATCAACTTCTTTTTCATTCAACAAAGCATTCTTATTAGAGGTGTGAGTAGAAATCAATTCAAGTTCTTCATTCACCTCCAATGGCATTTCATCATAAATAACATTTGAATCCAATGAGTGATTATACAAATCTTCACCTGAAGCTTGGATGCTTGGACACAAAAGGTTAGATTCTACCTCTTGTAGATTTTCATTTACCAAGGCTTGGTGAGGATTTGCAATTCCCTCTTTTACCTCATGGTCTTTATCATTTTCATCATCTTGTAGTCTTTCATCTTCATTGATTACCTATTCATCAAACATACCAAAATTAGGCACCCAATCAAAAGTATGCCCATCCTTTTCAAACATTAAATCTTGTTGGTCAAGGTGTGTGTCAAATAACACATCACCATGATCAATCACTTGAGTTGCTTCAAATAGATCAACCTCTTTGTCATTTGGTTCCAATTCCTTATTAACCATCCATGATATCTCTTCATTTGAATCTTCAAAACAATCATGCGAATTTGTATCCAAATTTTCAATATCCAAAAATGAAAGAGAAGATTTTACCTCTTCCTCATCCAAAATAGATGAGTCATAAGAAACATTTACCATTTCTTCCCTTTCTATTTCAATAAGATCTTCAATAAATTCATATTCAACATGATCTAATTTGGGAACCTTCTCTATTCTTGCAAATGCAATATCTTCATGTGAAATGGTGATTTTAGCATCCTGCATGTCAATAGAAATCTCATCAATAGGGGTGTGAAAAGTAGATGATTATTCATATCTTCCCCAACCATTGTAAAAATTGTCATCTAAATTCATGGGATGAAACTCTATTGTATCTGTGACATGATATTTTGATTCATCTATCAATTCTTTTTCTTCTTTATCCTTGGTAGTAGAATCATTATCATTTTCCAACACTTGATGAGATTCCAATCCTTCTTCCAAAACATTCTCAAATTGTACAGGACTTGTAATATCCTCATGCGAGAAAGCAATTGTATTATCCTGCATATCAATTGACACAAAAGTTTCATTAGAAGGTTTGGAGTGAGTGTATTCTTCCCACTTCTTCCAAGAATCATAATAATCATCTTCCAAAATCAAGTGGTGATGCTCAACTACTTCTTCAACATCTTCCAATTCATCAAGGTGTTTCTCATCAAATTCACCTTCACCTTCCTTAGATGGTTCAATGATTTCCAAAAGTGGGCTACTCTTTGTATTCAAGTTTGCAAGACTATCACAATCCACATTTGTAACCCATGATTCAATTTCATCACAATTTGGAAGGTGTGAGTTTTCTTGACCATCAGTTTCAAGAATCTCATCCAAAGTGTCTTCCGAGAACAAGTGGTGAAATTCTATTATGTCTTCAAATTCATTTATTGATTCTCTTTCAATTTCACTTTCAACCACTTTATTCAATTCCATGGAAGGTTCTGTCCTATCACATATCTCAAAACTAATTAGATTTAGGACACCTCCATTATCTGAATACTCATGCATTTCTAGAAATGAACCCATCTCTACACAATCCTCATTGGTGGATGTTGGCTTGGCAACTTGCACCTCCTCTTGGATGATATCTAAGGTGGTTATAACATTTGGACATTCAAATTCATCCCCTTGATCATTCACCTTAGGCATCATTGGAGTGGAGGGTGCTATATTAGATGGTTGGTGTAGGTTGGCATCAATAACTCCAGAAGAACAATCTCTCATGGGAACATGTTGTGCCTCCACTTGCCATTGTTCTACCATTATTATGACCTCATAGATTCTATGCAAATATGGGTCATCAAGATTTTCCCTTAAAAATGTAGCAAGTATAGGGTGTATGGCTCCCATGTATACTTGAATAGCTTCCTCTTCTGTTATGTCATAATGTTCCAACACTTCAGTGTACAACCCATAGAACCTATCATTAAATTGACTCATGGATTCATTAGGTTCTTTACAGATAGAGGTAAACTGATTTTTTAACACAACTAGGTCAACTCGATTTCCAACATGGTTAAGAAACATTGCTTCTAATTGAGCCCATGAAGTGATGGAAGCTGTAGGAAGATTGATAAACCAGTCATGCACAATTTTATCCAATGTGTATGAAAATAATTCACATCCAACATCTTCATGCATTATTTGCAAACAACTCATATAATATTTGAATGCATGAATGTGTACTTCAACTGACCTAGTTCCCTCCTACCTAAAATGAGGTAGATAAGGCACAAGGTCCATAGGCACCTCATGTGAAGGCCCAGGTATGTTTAAAGGACTACTTGTCATCATTGGAGTAAATCTTGCAATAGTCAAGGAGATATAACTTTAGTACCAATTTTGTTAGTCAAATAAAGATATCTTGCAAAGAAGCATGAAATGACTAACAAATTTCAAATATTTAACATATGAATCATCATGTTAGCATCATCCAAAAGATATGCATCAATTAAACCATGACATTAAAGAACATTCTCAAATTTGCAAAAAGGTTAGTATTAACACATCATCAAATAGAGAATGTTAGAATCAATGAAAGTGATCAACAAAATCTCATTAGTCAAGACCAATGTCTTTGAATAAATCTTTCAAGTAACATGAACAATTTAGCATCTAAATAGCAATAAAATAAATCAATTCAGGCCCTCCTAGCTCCCAAAGTGTTGAGTGCTAAAAGAGGCCAAAGATGCTAATCAAATGGACTTGAAATATTTAGCAATTCAAAGCTCTCAAAGTTACACCAATATCATATTATTCATTGCATGAACAATTCAAAAGCATTTAAAACAACAATGAACAATTTAGCATAAATAAAATAACACCAATTCAGGCCCTCCTTCTAGCGCCAAAATGTTGAGTGGTAATTTTACCCAATTGCAAAACCACACTCACCCTTAGGATTTTGATCACAAAACCCTCTCTTGCAAAGAAGTTAAAACAAAACAACTTCTCCAAGGTCTCCACTATATAAGCATTTGCACATGTGTATTAGTAATCTCAATGAAGATATATCAATTAAATGCTAGGAATACCTTAGTGATTGCAAGTAATTGTTAACAAGGGGCATGTGTTGGTTTATTTTATTATGCTATATTAATGATTGTTCATAAAACTTAAAGAAAAGCAAATGTGAATTGGCCCTCATATGACCATGATGTAAAGCCTTAATTCCTTTTATCTTGAATATTTTTAGGTAGATTTTATCTTCTTTTGATTAAGTAGATTTTAAACAAGTTTTATCTTGCATTAAATCCTACTTTAAGCATGAAATAGAAGATTAAAATCTATCTATGAATGTGAATTTCAAATGATGAAAGGATTCATTAAATGTAGCTTCTATCATGAAGATAAAGATAGCCTTTGATATAATTAATAAATTATCCCTCTTTGATGAAATTAATTTTCATAAAGAGACAACAATTTATTGCTTTAAAATAATGGCCTTAAAATGTCATTATAAATTATCCCTCTTTAATGAAATCAATTTTCATAAAGAAGAAATAATTTAATGCTTTAAAACAATAACCTTTGATGTAATGTATAAATTACCTCTCTTTAATGAAATCAGAATTTTCATAAAGAAAGGTGAATTTATTGCTCCAAAAATGATGGCTTATGAAATGCCATAAAAATTACCCCCCTTTAATGAAATTGAAATTTTCATAAAGGGAAGTTCATTTATGCTTGCAAATAAAAATGTAAAACTGAAAAAAATCTGATTTACCTTCAAAATGTGAAAAAATAAAATTCCGAAATTATAAAAATCTGCATAAAACAACAATTTTCAACAATTTTTATAAAATCGAAATGGCTTCGGAATGAGTTCGAATTTGTTTCGGATGAAATATTGTATCTCATTCTTCACACCCATGTATTTATTTTTGTCATTTTATTTTTTTTATTTTTATTTTAATCCTCGAAGTTTTAAAAAAAATCTGCAAAATGAAGGGTTAGAAAATAAAAAATAAAATAAAATCTGGAAATAAACTTGAATGCTGAAAACGTAAACATGCAAAGCTTTATCAGTTTGATGGTACCCCGTCCTGCAAAACCGAAGATGTGAGAAACTCTTGCATGCAACCTAATCTATTCCAACCTGCATTTGCACAATCAAAATAAACTAAGTGCTAGCTCCTAAGGACACAAAAAATAAATTTCAGACTTCAAACATTCAATGATGTGACCATTAAAATGCATCAAACATCATCTATAAGTCCAAAACCTGAAAAGGGAAAGATGAGAAATTAAATCCAAGCATGCAAAACATTTTCTCCTCCTATTTTACTAACAAAATCCAAATTTCTGAAAAATCCTCTTGCATTAAAATAATTTTTCTCTTTTACATCCATTTTCCAGCAACATTTCTGGTCTTTCCAAAAAAAAAAAAAAAAGCCTTTATTTTTTGCATCTTGATCTATTTTAACTTCCTTCAATCTCTCATGGCCTTCATTTGTCGAAAATATCCATTGCCCATCCATTTGGATGTTGGTTATCCATGGTAAAACATCACTGCCCAACCTTGGGATATCTTCCTCCTAGACTACATCGACTATCTTCCACGTTAGACATCGCATGTACCTTCTAAAAACTATGTTGTGCTTCGACTTCACCTTATCAACGCAGTCCTGGTGTGTGACTTCACCTTGTAGACGCCCATCGTGGCCATTCATTCATCTTTGTTGTGTTTTCCATCATCTGCATGGCTAGGGTTTGGGTCACCGTCTGTCTAAACTCTCCCGGCTAACCGCAAACGTCCAATCACCATGTATGTTCCACATCATCGATGAAGACCAAATCATCGTTGTCACGGTCGTTATTGGCTCATGTCACCGAGATATCTCTTTCTTATCTCTCGCCAAGTCACACCCCTCCATTGTCACATTGGTGCATCCTCATCACTATCTTGGAGGTATGGTGGGCCTGCCACCTTGGTCGTCATCAATTGTCCAGTGACCATCATCAAACGGGCTTTGCCCACGAATCAACTTAGCATCGTCACCTATCAAGTTAGACTTTCATCTGCCATCGTCTTCACATTATTTGAAGTTGTCCATGCGTCATCTTCCTCGTTCCATGATCTTCGACAAATCGATGTTTGTTGCATTTGCTATTGCCATCGTGTTCGACCACCATACAAGAAGCGAACAAGTATATAAGTCTTGTTTTATTATATATAACAACAAATATTGAAAAATAATCATAATGAAATGGAACTGCCAATGTCATTCTACTTCATTTATTTTCTTTTTTTATTTATTTATTATAATATATATATATATTAATTATACATATATTTTTTCTTTTTATTATTATTTTTTATATTAACATATATAATATATATAAAATCATCTCATGTTTAATCATATATATACTATACATATATACACGTATTTATTTATGTAAATACCCTAGTTTTCAATATTGTCTGTTTATTTGAATTTGATTTAAATTGAAGGGCTCAAATCAACTTTTTAGCATTTTAATCATTGAGATAGACCCTAAAAAGAAACGTTAAAATTGACATTAAAAGCTCTAACCATAAACCAAGTCAAACCTTAAAACAATATTGGAAACCAAACTCTGAACCTAACCCAAAGCAACAAAGAGATTACACAAAAGAAGACCAAAACTTCTCAAACAAACAAAAATTTAAAGGTGGATCCTCATATTTGGGGTACGTTGTGGAAACGCCAAAACAGGTATCTTTAACATTGTAGTATGCTTCATAAAAAAAGGAAATAATAAATTGGGTGGATGTTACTACACATGGAATTTGTTGTCTTCGGACATTGAGAAGATCTTGTTTAATGCGGTTCGAAATGTAGGTGCACCAGTCAAATATGGTGCCTAAAAGACATCGAACTAAACAAGTCAATGCCTAAAGCAGCATGTCTGGAGGTCGTCCTTGTAAAACAAGTCTTGTTTGAAAGAGTTCTATGCAAGCATGAAGAAAATTATCTGAAACAACTGCAACGTTTAAGCCCCTTTTAGACTTTGAGTAAACTAAAAAATGATAGTATTATTAGAAAACAAAAATTTGAATACCTCAAAAATATAAAATAATAAAAAATAAATTTTAAAAATATATCAGTCAAATGTTGCGTAGCGAGACCACATTTGGTGTGCAAGGTTAGTTTGTCATCGTTGCTTCAAACCGTATTGATTGATCACTAGTTGACCATTGGTATATGGCAACTCTGTTAGTCATTGCAAGTCTGAAGGTTTAACAGTAAAACAAATATTCTTTTCGTAAAGGGTCATCTAGATAGCGGATGCATCATCATCGTAGGAGTTGACTATATTTTACATGAGGGAGACATTGGTGTTGTATTGTGGCATTTTGATAACCCCTGCAAGACCAGAGTTGTGGATCCATTGCATATCTCTTCCATGTGTGTTGAATATATTGCAAATGTTAAAGCAATAAGTGTTTTTGAAGTTAACCTTTGAAGGAAGAGAAGAGGAAGAGGTAGCCATTTGGATTATGATCTGATTTGATTGCAGGGAATGGATTGAGGGTGGAAAAAAGGGTGAAAAAATTTGCGATGGGAAATAATGTATGGTAGGAAATAAGGAGGGAAAATCAAGCATAAGAAAAATATAGGAAAAATAAATGTACATGTGTATTTATAAAAGTTTGCATGGCAAAAAAGAAGGTATGCATGACACGTGGCAGCAAGGGAGGTCCGTGCTGGCAAGTGTACAGTGGCATCCGCGGTATGGTGGATGACAAATGGGAGCGTAGGATGACAGGCGTAGGATGTCGACCGCGTGATGTCAGTACTCTGTCGACTGCGTGATGTCGTTCACACTATGTCGGTTGTGTGATGTTGGGTGCAGGATACTGATCGTGGGAAGGAAAAAAAGAATGTAGGGGGTTAATGAGTTGAAGAAAGTAGGGGAAAAAATGCAGAGAGAACAAAAGGGGAAAAAAACAAAAAGTTGAGGGAAAAAAGGGAACAAAAAGACGAGTTGGCAAAATCCAAAAATGAGGAAGGAAAGGTAAGGGTGCAAGAAGAGTAAAAAAGTGCAGGCCCCTGGGAAGGAAAAAAAAAATGAAAAAAACAAGAGAGAAAAAAGTAAACAGAAAGATGGGTTGGTAAAATTCGAAAAATGGGGAAGTAGAGGTAAGGACGCAAGAAGAGTAAAAAAGTGCAAACCTTTGGAAAAAAAAAAACCTCCTCATAAGCACAACAAAAATTTCAAAAAACCACTATGACTTGGTGTTTTTCAATTCATAAAAAACTCTATAGTTAAGCATGCTCAATTGGAGTAGTACTCGGATGGGTGACCTCCTAGGAAGTCTCGGTTTTTGCACCCTTTAAACTAAATTTTTTTCTGAGCCACACATACACAAATAGCCTTCAGAGGCTACCGACACCACATAGAAATTGTCTTGCTCATAGTTTTTTGCTGTTGTTTAATATTTTTTTCAAATATTTGTAAAAATTCACCCCATTATTATAATTTTTGGTGGAAAAAATAAAATTTGCCATGACTTCTACACGAATTTGGTTAGGATTCACCTGGGTTTTGAAACTAATTCACCTTTTATTTATAATTAGATTTTGGATCCGACCCCTTATTCATAATCCTGATAATATTGAAAGATCACTCATATAATTCATTGCTACCTAAAAAGTTAACATTAAAAAACCATAAATATAGTTCACTTCTATCTAAAAGAATTAACGCTTGCCTACATGATAGGTTATCCTTATCTTTAACACCTAATAGTTGAGTTAATAGAAAGAACTACTTTTATCTATGCATAGGGTATCCTTATCTTTAACACCTAATAGTTAATAGTTAAATCCATGGAAAAAACTACTACTTTTATCTATATATAAATTTTTTTTATCTTTATTATCTAATGATTATATTTATGAAAAAAAAACTATTATCTATACATATTATGAATGAATATCAAATTATTATAAAATAAAAAAATTTAAAATTTAAACTTTATAAAAATATTTTATAATTACATAATATTTTAAATTTTATCTTTTTTTTTTATAAACTTAACTTTTAAGTTATATAAATAGCAATGGATAACTGACCAATAAAAACTCCTTAAAAAAGTTCAAAAGACACTCGTAGTCTTGACTATGTCGAACACCCGCTCAAATTTTAAACTTATTCTTTATTAATATTCATCTTATACACAAAATCTTTTAAAATTAAACGGTTTAGGAAGTTAAAATTGAATTTTAATAGTTTTAAAGTTGGTGGATTGGTAAGTTCTCATGATGTTTATTAAGAAGAAATTTTTCAGGTTTAAATTTTAGAAGCAAATTTGTTTTGGATAATTCAGGTTTAAATTTTAGAAGCAAGTTTGTTTTGGGTAAAAGTAAACAAGGTGCAATCTTTAATAATAAGATAAGATAGGGGTTACAATAACTATTCCAAAATTTAAATTCAAGTAATAAATAATTACAAATTTTTACTTATAAAAATGTTTCAATTGTCTGTAAAATATAATTTTAAAAAATTATTATATAAATATTTTTTATTAAAATCATACAAAAATCAGCTGCCATAAACCATACATTCAACTTAAACCAAGATTAATAAAATTACCTTGAGTTATTAGATATTATATTATTTAAATTGGATATATAATATTTTGAATAAAAATTAAGGTTTAAATTTAATTAATATTAAAATTTTGAAGAATTAAACAATCTATGGTACTACTCATCTTGAACAATTTCTTTTAGAACTTTAAAATTAATAAAATATGTCTTTGATTATCATTTAAAAACTTAAATTTGAATCAAGAAGAGAGCTACATCAGTTGTACTTGTAAGTTTAGGTAATTAAACAATCTATGGTACTACTTATCATAAACAATTTCTTTTAGAACTTTAAAATTAATAAAATATGTCTTTAATTTTCATTTAAAAACTTAAATTTGAATCAAGGACAGGGTTACATCAGTTGTACTTGTAAGTTTAGGTATTGTCATGACACTTACATCACTCCCTCCATATTTAAATTTGATTTAAACTTGGACTTATTAATTTTTACTTTATTCTACTTGAAGAATTTTTTATTAGTATTTTTTATTTTTTATTATTTTATTTTATTTATATTTGGAATCTTGTATCTATCATGTTTATGTGTTTATTATTAGTATAATTATATCTTTTACTTTAGCTATAAGTTTTAATTAACTCGTCATTATTATTAAGTGTTTCAAATAGACCTCATTTTTTTATTATTTTTGTTTATTACATTTATACTGTATGTTTTCTTATTTTCATTTTTTATTGTATTTATCTTTATTGTCTTCATCTTTTCTTGTAGTATAGGAATAAGATCCTTAAGTAAGGTAAAAATGTGACCCTTAGAGCAATCTTCTAGAAGAACTTGCCCTTTATCTCCTATAATAAACATTGTAACTAGAATTGTTTTACATGCTTGATGAATTTGTCACTTCCAATGAAGTTTATTAAAAATAAAATCTCTTCTTAAGTTGATTATGTTTTCTTGTTCTCCATGCTCTTTTATTCCCTTAATGATAATGTTTATTGACCTATTTTGTCTTTCCTTTTCTTCTAACATTTGCATTTTGATTTGTTTATCTATTAAATCTCTTTGTTCCTTTGACTTGATTATTGGATCTCTTACCACTTGTGCCATGATCCAATCTCATCTAATTAGTTTTATAATTATTATTCTTTTGTCATCATGTTTGCAATTGTTGCTTTGATTCTTTTGTTATAGTATATTTTCTTCATTTCCTTTTTCATTGTTGATTTAAAACTCATTTTGAAGATGGGATCCATTTATAGAATCATTATTATTGCACAAGTCTATCGTAATAAAATATTTCAGTTCTACCAATGACGTCTCCAACAAATTGATTTGAACTTTTTTTGTTCTATGATGAGGTTTTATTGTTCACTCATAATTATTGTTAATTCAAGCATCTCATGTCAGAGAGACCTTATGCATTCTTCTAAATCTACTAATCTATCATAATATAAGCTAACTATGATATCAACGAATATATTCAAGTTAATCTCACATATAGTTCCTTTATCTCCTTTGTATTGTAAGTTTGTCATTACTTATATTTATTAACTTTTAAACTCTTCAACCAAAGAATAACCTATAATCTCATGAACTTTAAAACCTACTCTAACTTAACTAAAAACTAAAAAAATTATTCTCTTAATTTTTTTTTAATTTTAAGAGTAAGTTGTACAACTATTGTACAAGCATGCATTTAAACTTTTGGCCCACAAGGGCTAGGTGGATTGGTAAGTGCTTGTTTTGTCAAACACTTATCAAGAAGAGACATGGGTTCAAGCCTTGGGGTTGCCAATTTGCAAAGATAGTAGTCTAATCTGAATCCTTTGAGTGTGCGCTAGACTCACGACAATGGTATGAACCCAAACGATCGATGGTATGAACCTCGAATAACCCGTGGTTTCCTCTCACGCCAGATCAACAACAACGAGATGAGTAGACTTGTTAGGTGTAACCCATGTGATTTGAACCTTAAGCTTATCAAATTACGTAAAATAAAATCGCTTTAATCAAACTCCATATGTATAAAAAAAAAGACCTGTTATAAGTTGTACAACTAACAGACATTTATCAAATCGTGTGATGGACCCATATTGCTAAAGCCCTTGCGCTTAAGCTTAAATCTATTTTGCCTTTGATTGTCAAACCTGAACAAACTGGCTTTGTTAAGGGAAGATACATTCTTGATAATGTTCTTGTTGTTTGGGAAGGTATGGAGTGGGTAAGAAATTCTGAACAAGATGTTTTATTCATTAAGATAGACTTTGAGAAAGCCTATGATAAGATGGAGTGGTACTTCATAACTGCCATGCTTCAGGCTCTAGGTTTTGGGCCAGTATTTGTGAGCACCATTCTTATGTTATTTCAAGATGCTTCAGATGTTCTTACCTTGAATAATAGTCAATCTCAATCAATTTATCTTGGTCGCTCTGTGAGACAGGGGTGCCCTCTTGCTCCATCTCTTTTCATTCTTGCTACAAAGGCTTTTGGCTATTTGTTGGCCCATAAGATGGATCAAGGATTAATCAAGGGTATTGCTCTCCCTAATTCTGACCGTCAGTTGGTCAATGGTCATTTTGCAGATGATTCCTTCTTAACGCTTCAATAAGATGAGCAATCCCTTTCCTCGGCTATCAGTTGCTTAAAGGTGTTCTGTTTAGCCTCTGGTTCTTCTATACAACGGAAAAAAACATCTTATTTTTGACAATCTCAATCTCAACTGCCACACTGGTTACATCAATTCCAATGGACTTGGATTCATCTAGGTGAGGTGTTTAAATTTCTTGGAATTTCTTTTGCATTTCATGGTTCCTCTACTCAATTGTGGTAGTATGTTATTGATAAAGTGGAAAAGAAGCTTTCTTATTGGACTAGTAAGAAACTTTCTCTGGCAAGAAAATTTCAGATTTGTTCTAAGGTTTTAGCCACTACCCATGTCTATTATTCATCTTGTTGGGTTCCATCCAAATCTTGTTATTAAAAACTAGATAAGCTTATGAGAGACTTCTTGTGGGCCAAAGACTCTGTCAAGCAAGGTTTTCATCGGGTAGCCTGAGAAATTTGTTGTTTGCCCAAGGATTGTGGAGGCATGGGTTTGTTTGATCATCACCAACAAGGTATTGCCCTTTGTGCTAAATGGATCACCCGATATTTAATTGGGGATGAATCTTGGAAAGTGTTGGTCAGGCATTGCATTTCTTTTGGTTTGCTTAAGGGGAAGAAAATTTGGAAAGGGGTGGGATTGCAATCCATTCTTACTGCCCCTGTCCCTATTAAAGTTAAAGGTTATTTTGTCATTCAGAGTATTTGGAAATCCTGGGAGGCCTTCAAACCCTAGCTTAGTTGGAAAGGGAGTTTTCGCAAAGCAGGTGCCTCTTTGTCTTCCATGAATATTTGGTGGTCTCCTGTTATCACTTGGCAAGGTTCTCCCTTAGCTCTGGTGTAGTGGGTCAGAGCGCAGAGGTTCTATAAGCATGGTATTACTTCCATTTTTTATTTCTTCTCCCGACATGCCAGGTGTTGGATACCCTGAGAAATTTTTCGTCAAATTCACAATTTAAATCCTGGTGAGAGAGACACTTATGAGGTGGTTATTGATAGTATTTCGTTTTCTATTTGGAGCAAACTACATAAGAATTTTCAAAAACCCTGGTAGTCAGATTGGTGTTGGCCTGGGGAGCTTCCTGTTTTACAATATAAAGCTCATCTTGGTTACAAATGGCTCACCCCACAAGTTCCAATGGTTGATAAGCTCACTCTGAGATGGAATTTAGTCTCTCTTCCCTCCCAATGGAATAAGAGGTTTCGGATTGCTTGGGCTACTTATATTGAACCTAAACAGAGTTTTTTTGCTTGGAGTCTCTTACATCAAGGGTTACCTATTGGCAATAGGCTCAAGCATCTGGGTGTTCATAATCTCATTTTCCTAGTTTGTGGACAAGCGAAAGATTTACTGCATGTTTTTTGGTCTTGTGATCGGGCTCAGTCAGCTTGGGAGTGGCTTCTTGAATTTTCCAGACCTTTTATGCAGGAGGATTTTACTTGGGTGCATGCTATTTTAGGTGACCCTATTGCTTTTTCCTTCAACTTGGATGTTGTTTGAAATATTTTTAGAATTGGTACCTTGTTTTATCTATGGAAGTCCTGGAATAGAGCTGTTTTTTCTCAGCAAGATGTCGGACATGTCTTCTTTGTTGCTGATAAATATGATATATTCTTTGATTGCTGGTTATAGATTCAAGTACAGGTTAAAAAAGTACAGGTAGAGCTATAGTACTTGCGTACCCTCATGGATCATTGGGGGAATGCACCCTATATTATGAGTCATGTGCATCTTCCTTCCCCTTCCAGGTGGCAGTAATTTCTCGGCTTCTTTCTTTTCGAATGCATATTTAATATTGTTTTGGCAGTTGTTATTGGCAGTTTATGGGTTGTTTCTAACACTCTTGTATACTCTTAACCACAATGGTTAATGTATTGGTTTAGAAGGTGTTCTAATCCCACCCACCCTTTTTTGTATGATTAAACATTATTTTATTAATATAATGGATTTTTCATCCCAAAAAAAAAATGTCTATGTGGAATTCAAGATGCAAGGGACCGGAGCAGGTGCACCGAACTTTGAGTACAAATGAACGTGTGATGGCCCTTACGTTTGGTCACATGGTATGTTTTTGAGTTTGCTACGGCGGGAGCAACTTTTGTTGACTATGGAGGCTCCATGCGTTCACACATAGATAGACAAAATTACTAACCGCAAAGACATTGAAACCATTAAAAAAAATGATTGTTGAAGCTGGGTAAGAAAAATTCTATAATAATTTTTTATTATAACATGTCTTGTAAGAGAGTACAAATTTAAGAAGTCGTTGTCACTTAAGAGAGATAAACCTTCCTATAACCATATATATAATTATAAAAAAAAATTATATGCATTTTAATATATATATATATAACTGGGCCGAATTAGAAGGAAACATGTCAAAAGGGTTTGACGTTTGCATGTCACACATAGATGCATTAAAAGGGTCTTCCACAATCACAATGCTAACTCACTCAAACCAAGTTTAGGCTTAAGTAAATTATCTTAGTTTAAAATAAATAGGAATGGCCTTAGCAAATAAAATTGATAAATTTATATGATTTGAAAATTTGTTTAATTAAAAATGTAGTGCAAATAGGGAGTGAATGTTAGTTAAAAGGGAGTACGAGTTAAGAGGGAGTGTGAACTAGAATTCAGTCGTGGAAGAAGAGCAACGAGTTCATTTGAAGTGCATGAAGGGTTTAAATCCTTACCACGAATGCATGCGTGGAACATTGCTTCCAAAAAAAAAATTGAAAAAGAATTTGAAAATTTTATATTAGAACAAAGATTATTTACAAGTTGGGATGAAACTCCTCCAAGCCTAGCCAGCAAGAGCACCTTTTTCTTCCTTTTAATTTTCCAACATACTTCCATAACTTTAAAACCCAATATCCTAAGAACTAACCACTTTTGGTGATAACACTAAAAAGAGATTTGCATTGGAGACAAATCTCCTAAACCACATGTTTGCAATAAACACTGGATTTACTCCCCAACCTACCTAATCCTCTCATCCTCAATAGCCATTTCAATGTGACACTAAACCCCTACCTGCTTCTTAGAACCCATCTTAACGAGGAATTTTACCACTTTATTCATATATTTACTCATATCAATTGGAATCACATCATCCAATTCCCTCCACAACTCCTTAATTTGGGTGACAAGAATCCTCAATCTCCACATCTCCAAAGCAAATTTCCTTATGCAATCCAATGCTCCTACCAAGATTTGAGAATCCGATACTATGATTATCCTCCTATAACATTGTCTTATTGCCCAGATAGAATCAAATTTGATAGCTAAAGTTTCTACTTCATTATTCATGGCCTTGCCTAGGCCCTATAGTTTCCAATGTTGGACATTTTGAGTCCCTACGCTAAAATGTTGTCATTGATGTCAAAAGAGCATTTAATGTCAAAAGGATCTATAAAAGGGTTTTTGTGAAAACCAAGGTAGGAAAAATAAAAGGTTTTAGTTAAAACCATGGACAATAGATTTGATTTGGGTTTTTCTTAAAACCCAAGTTGGGCTTTCGTTTCATCGAAAAAGGTGCCCCGGTGATGGAGTTATTTGAGTTTTAATATTTGGTTTAAATTTTAATTATTTCAAATTTAAATTTAAATGCAAAGTTTCCCGCCGATGTCATCAAGCAAACATAAATTCATATTTTCGTCGACATCTTCGAAGTGTTTTAAACACTATATAAAGGGGTGGTAAATGAATCAAAGTTTCATCCTTGCTCTTGTGATAAATGTTTGGCATTCGAATAAGTCTATGAGCTCGTGCGAATTTTGAGAAGAGAAGCAAGAAAGAAAATGATAGCGCTCGAAAAGTCAAAACGTGGTGGGAAGCGTGGCACATTGGCAAATCATTTTGGCTAAGGGACAAGGCAACGCAAACACCAAGGATCAAATCCCTTGGACGACGTTTCGAAAGGCGTGTGGAAAGTGCTTTGGCGCTTTGTCTTTTGTGAAAGGTGGAGGAAGGTTTAAGGCACTTTGGGCCTTTGCCTTTCCAACGAGCACCTAGCTCAAGTGGAATCTTAGGCACAACTAAGAGGCTTGCGGTGTGGCAAGTCATGGGTTCGAAACCCCTTGAGGAGGTAATTACGTTTTGCATTTAAATAATTTTTATTAGCCCTAAAGTTTGGAGTTATAAGGTAGTTAATGGAAATTAAAGTTTGTTATTAGGGCTGTGATTATTATTGAAAAGCATAATTATTTTATGATTTATTTGATGGTTATGGAGAATTAATTTTAGAAGAAATAAGGAGTTGTTTTTAAAAGTAATTTTGAGAGGTTTATTATTTTTTATAAGGGTTTTAATAAAAGGGACTTTGGTGGATGTGTTTATTAACTTGGAATAAAAAGAGTGTAATTTGAGTAATGTTTTATTTTGTGATTACTTGAAGTCCATTAACCCTTGTTTAAATTGGAAAGGAAAGTTGTGTTTAAGTGTGGCAGATTTTGTGGAAAACTTATTGGCATCAAAAAGGTATGGCCACATTCTCCTATTGATTGTTTATGGTGGTTGATTTCTGAAATATCATTTGAGAGAAAGGATTGATTGTGGTTTCCTTTGAGAAAATGATTGGTTGAATGCTTCAAGGTTTTATGGTTTGTGATTTGTATTTAAACCTTATTTTATTAGCATTGTTGTTGAAGCCCATTGATGATGAAATGAACTTGAACTTGAGTTAGAAAATAACATGAGTATCATTGCTATGTGAGACTTGTGCTTGAGCATTGTTGGAAATATTTTGAGTTGGTTAATACATGCTTGGACTAGGGTTTGTGAAAAAATATTGTTCCTTAAGGTCATTGGTTGAGTTGAGTTGATTAAGCCTAGTCAATTGGATGCATGTGGTTGTTCAAGTTCCTAGAAATAAACTATTCAATATTTTGATCTAAGTTGAGATTGATTTGAGTTGAGATTGAGGTTGATTTGAGTTGAGATTGAGATCTGAGTATAGAACATATAGAGTCTCTAACAATTCTCTTGATGCTTTTATTGAGTTGAGATTGGGATTTGAGTATAGAACATATAGAGTCTCTTCTCTTTATGCTTCTATGAGATTGATTTGAGAAATTGCCTGTACATTGAGCTTATAACATATTGAGTCTCTAACAATTCTCTTTATGATTCTATATGATTGAGACAAGTCTTTGAGAAGACTTGTGGACTATTTTGAGTTAAGATTTTGTGAAAGATTGTTATGCAGATTTGAGCAAGTCCTAGAGAGGACTTATTGAGCAGATTTGAGCAAGTCCTAGAGAGGACTTATTGAGCATATTTGAGCAATTCCTAGAGAGGATTTGTTGAGCAGATTTGGACAAGTTTTGTATGAACTTGTTGAGCAGATTTGGACAAGTTCTGTGTGAACTTGTTGAGCAAATTTAGATAGGTTTTGTGTGAACTTGTTGAGTATATTTGGACAGGTTTTGTGTGAACCTACTAAGCATATTTGGATAGGTTTTGTGTGAACCTTTTGAGCATATTTGAGCAAGTTCTAAGTGAACCTATTGAGCAGAATTATACTAGACCGACTGTATTGTGTTTAGTGTAAGATATTGAGCAGAACTGTGCTATACCGACTGAACTATGTTTGGTACAATATTGAGTTAGAGCTTTGGATGTGATAAAGTATAGAGGATAGAGCCTCAATGGATAGAGATCCATCAACCAGGACAATTGAAGATAAATCTGAGTGAGGAGTCTTCAAGTGGAGAGATCCACAAGTCAGTGCAGTGGAGAGATAGAGTCTTCTAGAAGATCACTAGCCAGAGTAGAAGGGGAAAGTGTTCTCCTGTAGAAGATATCCACGAACTTGAGATTTAGGGGATCAACATCTCCTTTGGACCGAGGTCCATAAACATTGTAATTTGAGAAATATTCCCAAGAGATTATTTGAGAAATATTTAGAAGAAATATTTTCTCTATGGAGGTAGCCCACATTGGGTGAACCACATTAAATTTGTGTCTCTATTGTGTGTGGATTTTTGTGCATTGCTTTGATTATTGCTATTGATACTGCTATCTATACACTACATAATATTTATTTGAGAAGAAAAGTAAAAAGTGGTCTTATATTGTTCACCCCCGCTCTCTGTATAAGCTTGTGTTCTTCATCCAATAGAGCATTATTCCAACATGATTCCTATAGACCACTCCAACTCCAATTTTACCCAAATTATCTTTTATAATTCCATCAGTATTAGTTTTAATCCAGCCTTCTAGGGGTATTTTCCAACTAGCTATATCCTACACCTCCTGCACTTCAGCTTCCTTCTCCATCATCCCTATATTAGCCTGAGTTTCTTCTTTAGCATACTTTGCCATAAGTTTTGCGACTTTGCTCCAAATGACCTGCTAGAGGCCATCCAAGAATGAAAAGGCTTCTCTATTTATCCAAGGATGAAAACATTTATCTACAAAAATTATCATTTCTCTCTGAAGAGAAATAATACCCTGATAAATGAAATCTAGAAAAGCAATAAGTGTAGAATCAAGGAAAATAAAGAAGAAGAAACACATTACACAAGAATTTATCTTGGGAAACCCTTTCAAGAAAAAACTCAGCAAGAATATTTCCTTATTGTATAAACATGACCGTATCCAATACAATAATATGCTTATCCATGTTTCGCTTGTGATTACATCATTTGCACATTTCACACTAAACCCACATTCAAGTGTTGTTTTATATACCAACACAAGAAGGGAAATTACAATACCTTAGGCCGACTATACATTAACCCAAAAATGTCCATATGGATCTAAAAAATAGCTTAAACTCCTAAAAATATTCCTCGAGAGCTACCACCCCCAGATCCCCAAACAGGGGCTATCGCCCCTGTACCCCTACTCGAGGCCCGACCCAACAATTAACAAGATATTCTTAAAGTATTTATTTTCTTCCTTCCTAATATTTTCTTCTTCTTCAATATCTATTCTCTATGAAGTTACAATATTTTTTATTTCATGAAAAGACATTTATTTTTCCTATAGCATGATTTTATTTTATATTTCTATCTCCTTCCTTAGGAGATTTTTGGAGCTGATGTGATTCTTCCTTTTTCAATGCATTATGATTATTAGAAAATAATTGTTTCTTCCACATAAGAATCTTGGTCCCTTCCATTGATTTCTACTATCTCTTGTAATTTTTTTAGCTTAGGTTTAATTTCCTTCTTTTTGTTAAAAATGTTAGGAAAATATTTGGCACTCCAAATCTTCATTTTCCCCTTTAGATATTTTACTTTTGACAAACTTGCATATACATAATCCTTCAAATTTGCTTCAACCCACCATAGCATAACCATCTAAAAAAAATAAAGGTCTTCGAGTCATATAAAATATAATCAAAATGGCTTTGGATGACCATTATTGAGTAAATCACAAGAAAAATTAATGGGTTTATGATATGTTCCTACTCGCAATAAAATATCTAAAGAGATTGTATACATTATTTGGAAGCATGTGTTGGATAACAATAATATTCATTTTTTTTGCTTTATGAGTTTGGCTAATGCATATATTATCTCATATATATTTAAAGCTTAAAGGAATAACTTAGGAGTACCACCTTCTCCAAAGGAGATAAAATTGTGTTGAAGTCATCCCAAGAATCCATATATCAAAATTATAAATTGTTAGAGTAATATTCCATTCTTTGGTATATTTACCCTTTTACTCTGATAGGTACAATAGCTAGTATATTGCATTACACTAGTTGAGTAGATTATTACATTTACTTTTCTACTTTTACCATGTAGATATCTACTGTCTTAAATATCTAATGGTTGATTTGGTAAAAATCCTAGGTGGAAGAGTTCTATTCATAATTCTCTTCCTCTCAACAGAATAGTTAGCATGATTTCCTATTATTCAGCTTTCAATACTATTTTGTAACCTATTTAAAGGCTATAGTTTCAAAACTATAGGTTAATGAAATATTTGCAATTTTATTGAATCCTAAATTCCTATTCACATTGGTATCGGAGCTGGAAGGAGGAATTGAATTTTTTCTTCACTCGTTGAAGAAATCAATTGTTGGATGATTTAATTATTTTTCTTCTTCCAGATTCCTAAGTTTTCCTAAGTATTCCTAAGTTTCCCTAAGTTCTTCAATTGCATTTCATTATTGTTATTTCCGAAGGAAGAGGAGGTGAGGAATTATCGGACAGCACTCAGCTGCCGACCCGAGCAAGCCCTGCCCTCACAGGCGATCGAGCCTGCGGATCGACAGCACCTCGGCTTTCGCCCATAGGGCCCGTGCTCCTAGGCTAGCCATTCAGAGTGCTTCAAGGATAGGAGCGCCCTCACACTCCCACGTGGCTCCTCCTACCCGAGCATGCTTCGAGGGTAGGAGTGCCCTCACACCCCGAGAGATTCCAATTGGACCTTATATTGCGACACGTGGTCACATCTAAACTGGCCACCTAACCACTACCTACTCGCCACCTGGCAACCCTTTGGACACGTGGTGAGGTCGAATAGTTGATGTGGACCTACTAGGTGAGACATGTGGCGAGGTCCAATCGAAAGGTGACACATGGCACAGCAAGCAGAGGGGGCGAGACGGGTGTTTGGCAATGAGCAGCCACGTGGCATTCAATCATTCATCGGGCAGAGTGACGTGGAGAAAGGTCAACACGTGGAGGAGTAGCGATTACCTAAGGAAATCACGCATTCTTTGAACACAGTTAAGCCTTTAAAAGCCTAATTCATCCCTTGCGGGATGAATGTGGGATAAATCCCATAGAGCCATTTCCATGGCTCGGGCGCCTTAACACAAAGCACATGGGGACGACTTTCAAAGCTGCCCCAATAGTATCATGGTTAAGGCGTTGCCTTGACAAACGCACATTCTCGCGTTCGAATTTGCGTTCCCATTTTTTTCAAAAGCACTTTGAAAACGCAAAAATTGGTAATTATATATCAAATTTTTTATTTTTTCTATAGTTTTTATGTTTTTAAATATTTTTTAATAGATTTTTTTATATAGTTTAGCTAAATTGGCATAAATTAATCAATTTTTAACCTTTTAAGTTGATTTTTTTCCCCAATTGCTTTATTATATGAAATATTCATCTTTAAAAATATTTTTGAGCATTAAAACTTAGAAAATATTTAAAGAAAACCAATTTTTTTTGCAATAATTCCACTCCATTTCTATTGTTTTTTCCAAATCTTGGGGATAAAAAGACATAGGAACAAACTCTTTTATTGCAAAAACAAAGGCCATCTTCAATATTTTTTTTGAAAGCATACCCAAACTTCCAAACTTCATGAAGATCGAATCTTGGGTATGGATAGCCATTTTCAAGTCTTGAAGACAAAAATCAAGTCGTGTGTCGACTGGTCTGGGAGCCTTTCAAAAGTGGGTCGTGTGTCGACTTGTCTTGGAAGAAGTGCTCGATTTGTTAATTTTACAAAATCAATGGGGGAAGACAACATTGTACTTCTTTTGCAAAATTGTAAGACAAGAAGGAGACATAAAAATATCAATTTTTTGCACAACACACATTAATATTTTGTTGCAAAAATTAAAAGGTGCATTTTCGATTTTACTCGACACCTTAATTGGCAAATTAGGTGCATTTTCGGTTGCATCCGACACCTAGGTGATAAGAATTTTGTGGGCATTCTTGTTTGATTATTGCATTATTTCTTTTTGCAATTATAAGTCATAGAATCAAGAACACACTAAACCCCAAATTTTCAAAAATTTGTGTAAATCCTTGCACAGATTTAAAGCCAATTTATTGATATTCTCTCCTAAAACAAAAAAAAAAACAAAACCCCTAATTCACTCTTATTTGTTTGGCTTAATTTCCTCAAACTGATTATCCCTCTTCAAGAGTATTTTCAGGTAGGTGCCATTAAATATCTTTTTGAGTGAATTATCTTTTATCTCTTATTTGTTTGCTTAATTTCCTCCAACTGATTATCTCTCTTCAAGAGAATTTTCAGGTAGGTGCCATTAAATATCACTTAAGAGTGAAATAAATATCATCTTAGTACAATTTGTAGGACGTTCATCATGGCAACTATCAATAAATACTTAAGTGATACACAATTGCTAAAGAGTCCTAACTATTTAGAATGGAAAACTAGATGAAATCCATCTTGATTGTAGAGGACATGTGGTATTTAGTTGATGGCACTGAATCAAGATCTGCAACAGCAGGAGTAGATCAAAAAGCATGGGATAAAAAGAACAATCGGCTTCTCATGTTGATACTCCTAGTTATTACTGATGAGATCCAGCCTCACATAAGTGAAGCTAAAACTGGTAAAGTTGCATGGGATGCACTTAGTACCATTTTTGAAGGTAAGAATCAATCAACTGTTCTAAACCTTCAAAAACAACTTCATACACTCCATATGAAGTCAAGTGAATCAGTAGAACTTTTCCTCTGCAGAGTGGCAGATCTGAAGTCTAAGCTTAATGCTTTAGGGTCCAAAGTTGAAGACACCATTTTGACTTTAGTAATCTTGAGAGCTCTTCCTGAATCCTACAAAATTTTGATTACATCCCTTAATGTTTCACAAAGAGTTGTCACCTTTGTGGAGTTAGACAATTTGCTTCAAACTGAGGAAGCAAATCAACTCCAAAATGATGAAGCATCGAACAATGTACTTTATTCAAACCATAAGGGTGATAAGAAAAAATGAAACTTTAAAAAGGGAGGATCATCCTCAAAAGGTAAGGGAAAGCAATATCAAAAGAGGTTTTGCTTGTATTGTAAAAAGGACAACCATGACACCAATCGATGTTGGTTCAAAAATAAGCAAAACAAGAAAGACAAAGGCACAACATAGAAGCAAAACAAAGGCAATATTGCTAGTGAAGTGTCTAGTTCCGATTTTGATTCTAATTCTAGTTTAGAGAAAGCACATAGAGTGCTCATTGCTAAAATAGTATTGTAGAGGGAAAAACACATTTTGTCACCTTAAGCAAGCACCATTTCCTCTCTCTCTTTTTAAGGCTTCATAAATAGCATAAGTTTTTGTTTGAAGTACTTGTAATAAAGGGGTGTTTGTACCTCTTTTAGGCTTCATAAATAGTAAACTCTCATTGTTTGAAGTTCTTGCAACAAAAGGAGGGAATGTTTTTGGTGTAAAATTTCCTAGGAAGCAATATTTGTAAAATCCTTCATAAATACTCTTGAGTTGCACATATTTTGCAATTAAGGGGGGATATACATTTTGTTTCTTCACAATTTTTTGTAAAAAGGGAAGAAAAATTATAAGGGTGCATTTTCGACAGTGACCGACACCTTAGTCATACTTATTTCAGAAATTAATTACAACATGTTTTGCAACAAGAAGGGGAAAACTTATAAGGGTGCATTTTCAGCAGCGACCGACACCTTAGCTACCTTATCTTTTGCAAACTCATATTGTAACTGAATGAACCTTGTATGAAGTGATCTATTCTACTACACCTAGCAAATGCAGTGGCTAGTTACCCATGCAATTCGGTTAGATGACAATATTACTATAAGGACATTCATTGGTGTGAAGACAAAGTGAGGAATGACCCACTTTTTGCTTGGGACCAGCCAGAGTACTGTGACAGAGCAAGAACCAATAGATCAACATTTTCTTCCACTGTACTGGGGCAGTTATATACTTTACCCAAATATTGTTGTATAGGATGATAGGTATACATTACCCAAATAATGTAATAAAGGGGGATGTTAGAGTAATATTCCATTCTTTGGCATATTTACCCTTTTACTCTGATAGGTACAATAGCTAGTATATTGCATTACACTAGTTGAGTAGATTATTACATTTACTTTTCTACTTTTACCATGTAGATATTTACTATCTTAAATATCTAATGGTTGATTTGGTAAATATCCTAGGTGGAAGAGTTCTATTCATAATTTTCTTCCTCTCAATAGAATAGTTAGCGTGATTTCCTATTATTCATTTTTCAATACTATTTTGTAACCTATTTAAAGGCTATAGTTTCAAAACTATAGGTTAATGAAATATTTATAATTTGATTGAATCCTCAATTCCTGTTCACATAAATCATCATTGTATTTAACAAAAATATGCTAAGGTCCTTCCATCATCTTCAATGAGGAGTAACTATAGTAGAGCATATACATTTATAACCTCAACTTTGATGTTTTCCTCTTCTCTGCGAAATAGTCCAACAATCCAATTACCTTTTACTTCTAACAATTGTCCATCCCATTTGTTTATATCCCATATTGATATATTCTTGTTGAAAGCTCATATAGAAGAAATTGCTAGACAATCCCCCATTTATAAATCTTTTTAAGATCATACATATATTCCTCACTACTTAATTTAATTTCTTTTATTAAAATAAAATCAGGTCTATAAAAAACTTAATAACTCTTTTTTAGAGGTCTAATTCATACCCCTAAGATTCCATGATACCATTTCCATTATCATTTTTTATTTTTATTAATGGGATTAGCCCCACTTCTCGTTAGCATCTGTGATATTTTTATTTGGCTTCCCAAATTGATACGCCTTCGAGTTTCCTTTTTTCTTTATTTATGCTTTGATGACCTTCCTCTCATTTTTTCATTCTTTCCATTTTATCTTCATCAATATCTATTATTTTTCCTTAGTAATTATGATGAAACTTATCTTTTAAAGATTTATGCTACCCTAAAGAATATGGAATGCAAGGAACATCCCCATAATACAAGGAATAGACTCATAAACACTTTCTCCTTTATGTTGGTTCTAAAACGCTAAAGTACAAGAATGATCCTCCATAGTAGTTACTTTCTTATGTTGCCTTCGAAACCCTAAAGTTTTAGGGATATCCTGCATATGCATTTATTTATTATGCTACTCTTGAAATATTATAGTGGAATGGATACACTCTGAACAACTTTTATTTTTATTGCAAGAAGAGCATTTTATGCTACTTGATGAAAATAAAGATTATTTACCTAGATTAATCTTAGCCTCATTTACCTCATTTGTTTTAAAATCTACCTCCATGTCTTCCTTTGCATCTTTTACTCCTAAATTTGGACTTGCACATTGTACTTCTATATCCCTTGTGTCATTTTTTCTTTTTATGGTTGATATGAGTAAAATGTAATGGTCTTTTCCATTTGATGATGCAAGTGGATTTTTTTACCACTTTATTTGGATTAAATAATCCTTGATTTGACCCAATGTCTATTATGATATGATCTCCTAGTTTCATATTGAAGTTTATCTCATGGACAAAAATTTCCACCTCTTGCTATGTGTCCAGTCTCATAACATTTTAAGACATCAAAAATCATTATTTTTATATCTACTTGTTGATATCATTCTCTTTATTTGTATTTAATCCTAATGGACCGTGGTAAATATTTTGAACTATCCATGGTAACACGTATTCGAGTGTGTTAGATTTTGATAATGTATGACATGGGAGAAAGTAATCACAAGATGTAAGAAATGCAGAAAAGTAAGATAATGGAATTCTACAAGAATGCTGAAATATGCTATTAATGGAAAGTTACAAAAATAGTACAATGCAATGTAATGGAGGAAATGAACACTCCAAAACTCTGCTGAAAACTACATTGTACCTACTCACAACTCCATAGTAATCTCTCCTCTATACTCTTGCTATGCTTTGGGTCCTATATATAAGAAGATAAGTTACTTGGCCCTTACTCTTCCTAACTACCTTTCCTATGACTCATGTACAAGTGGACTCCTTGTACATTTACATCATTGCACATTGACACTTGTGCATCTATTACTTCTTCCTCAAGTAACTACTTAACCTAAGATAAACCCCTAATCTAATAATGTACCCAATGTGGTATATTGACATGTACCCTACTAATGTAATATACTCCAACACCCCCTTGTATTATATTATTTGGGTATTGAAGACTTTAGTCTTCAATATGGATCTTCTTCTTGATCTAGGAGTTTGTACTCTCTTCTTCTATTTTCTATAACATGTTCAAGCAAGTAGTTAGTATCTTCATAAAATGCTATCCTTACTGAAAGAGCTTTGACTTCATGATCATTTTTAGGATCTTCTAGTTCTTCAATTTCTTCAATACTTTGAGCTAGGTGTCCTTTCTGATTCCCTTCTCGATATTCCAATTGTGGATAATTGGTTTGACATTGAAACTATTGTTGACATGGATTGTTTTTATATTTCCTTGGTTGGAATGCCCTATTTGGTTGGCTTCCATAGTTCATCTGATTTCCTTGATTTTGGTTTCTTGGATTGAATATGTAGTAATTAGTGCTATGACCTTTTCTCCTGCATATATGATAATATTTGTAATTGCCTTATCTTTATTATTTTGAATATGAGGCTATGTTTCCTTGTGGATTATCTTTTGAAACCAATGCAGTGCTAGCCATTTCATCTTTCACTAAGCTTTCTACCTCATATTCTTGAATAATATTGATTAGTTCATCAAATGATGTATCTTTACTTAGAACCTATAAAGATGTAACTAGATGCTTGTAGCTTTCTAGAAGTGCTCTCATGGTTACTTGAACAAGAAATTTATCTTCAATATTTTCTCCTAAGGTTAATAATTTCCCTTAATGTCTACTACTTTCCTTAGGAATAGTTCTATATTTTCTCAATTGTTCATTTTCAGGGAATGTAATTGAGTTTGAAGATTTAATATAGTGGCTTTATTTTTCCCTTCAAATATTTTCTCTAAGGTTTTCCAAGCTTCTGTAGATGTTCCTATTGAACTAATGTAAGCTTGTATTTCATCTGTGATGGCAAAATTTATTATCATTAATACCTTAACATCATTTTCTTCAAACTTTTGAACCTCTGTATCACCTGAATTTGGTTTAGTTTTTTGTTCCTTTGACAATTTTCCAAAGTTTTTCAAAGATCAAAATAGCCCTCACTTTGTTTCCATGAGAAGTAATTTGAACCCTTAAGTAGTTGAGATTCTGTAAGGATGGATTTTTTTGTGGTGATGGTGGTCCTTGTAGGCTACCTTATAACTCCCTAGTTTAAAACCTTTTTTAGATGTAGGTTTTGTAGTATCCCTTATGTCTCCCTAGTGATTAGCTATAGGCTTGATAAAGGCTTAGCAATAAATAGTTCACCTTATGAGTTGATTTTGTAATGTTTTATAAGTGACAATAATCAACTTTCAATTTTACCTTATTTCTCCTAATGAGCTTATGCACTTATCAATTTTGAAGTACTCTATGGTTGGATTTATTTTGTCTCCTTAATGTGAGTATGAGATAAATATGACCAATTAATTCCAACTCTATATATAAGCAATATATTTGCTTCTTTATTCAATAATTTAATTTTCTAAATTCCAAATATTTAGTTTGGTGTAGTATGCCTTATAACTCCCTACTTTGGAATATTTAGAAAATAATGATAATAATATTTGCAAATTGATATTTTATTTTATCAAGGTTGACAACCTTATATCTCCTACTTGATTATTGCAAATATTGTAATATGTATGTGCACTTCAAATATTATACCTTGAAATATCTCTTGCTTTATAACTTACTAGTGCTTGGCTGATTTGTGTTACTCCAATGCAATAGTAAATTCAATCCTTATATGGTTCACCTTATAACTCCTTCTAACCTTAATAAAAGCAATTAATTAATTTGATATTACCTCTAAAATATTGTGCATGATATTCCTTGATCATTGCTCCTCCAATGGATCTTTTGAATGTTGTATTTGTTGGATGTCATTGAGCATTCAATGCTCCTCCTTCAATGGATGTCTCATCAAAATTTTCAACCTCCTTGAATAGACTTTGACCTCGTTGTACATCAATGCTCCATTACTGTTACTACGTGCTTCTTCCTTCACATTTGTGTGTTGAATGTCTCTCTCTCTATGGAGTGCCTTCCAATGTGCCTATTAATAGTTTTATCTCTTCGTGGAATGCTGGGTGTGTTACTATTCCTCCTTGATGCTTTCGACACTTGGTGCAATCATTACTTAGGTGTGTAGGTGGTGAACAATCATTGTAGTCTCCTTATGACCATTAATCTAAAATTCTTATCTCTCAAAATAATTGTAATCTTTTCATTCCTTTGAATGATGCTTCATAATTCTTCCAAGGTGAGCGTTATTTTGTCTTGGGTGTTACCTTTTAGGATAGGTGTTAGAGAGAATAATGAGTGCCAAGTGGTGCATCTTCTTTTGCATGTAGAGGTGTCTCCAACATCCTTATAATCCTTATCTTACCCATGAGTTCAAGTTGTTTACAACGCTTCTTCTTTCTTGCCAATGAGTGCAAGCTGTGCTATCCAACATTGTGCTATCCAAACATTATCTCCATCTGTGATGATTCTAGGCATTGCAATGGTGGTTCTATGGGACTTCAAGGGTAGATTTGGTTCTCCTTCTTTGTGGTTGATTCCTCTAATATTTGATCTTGGGTATTGCACCTTTAACTCTACCTTATACCTTACCCTTTTATGCTTTTAATATGCTATCTTGAGCAGTACCTTTGCAATATGTAGTAGATGATGGCTAACATAGATAAATGATAGCTTCTTTGTGATATACTACTTGTTCTATGAAGTATATAATGATACCTTTGTGTGGATACCTTGTGCTTCAATTTTATTTTTGTAGATGCTCAAGTTTATGGTTGATGGAGGTCTCTCTAGACACCATAATGTGAATCCTTTTTACCTTGTTCCAATAGTACCCTTCTATTGGTCTCTTTGTGACAAGTCTTGCTAGAGTTTGATGTGTTCTTGAGACACTCAAATTTTATCCTCATAGGACAATATATTATGGTGTAAGGAACTAATGTAAATATATTTACAATAGTTAAAACATAATACCTAAATTTGCACCTTTGTATAAGATCTCCAAATCTCCTTTGCAAGCTTTTTTTCTATTTAATTTGATAGCAGCTTCTTTGTACTATTATTTGTAGGCAAGGGATGATTATATATTGTCTTCTTTGCTAGAAAACTCTCTCCTTTGCTTGTTTAATCTAATAATAATTCTAAGATAATTTTAATGCAGCTAATATACCCTTAGAGTGGCTTAATCTTGCACTAATTTTCACTTTCACTAAGAATCCTTAGTGCACTTATTATAAGCTTTAAGAGAAACTAATATAGTGCAATTGCAATCTCCTTTCCCCCCGTCTTGGGTGGGTGTTTCCTTTCTAAAAAATTTTTTTATTACTCCTTAAAAGTAACTTGTAATATGCACTAATTATAACTCTTAAATAATTTGAAAATGTTGTATAATATCCGCAATCTAATGTAGTCTTGTTTGTTGTAACTAGATAATAGGAAGATGTTATTTTTCCTATTTTAATGTGCAGGTAATAACTTTAAAAGAACCTTTCTTTTGCACTTCCCTTGAAGACTTTAAAATGAGCCCTTCTCCTTGCAACTTTAATTCTAATAAGGTGCTTAATGAAGCTAAGTAATAATCTGAATATGAGTGTTCAAGTAATGAACCCTTTGCACTTAAGTTTCTTACCTTTAACAATATTTGAAGATGATGTAGATCTTGATGAATAGATTCACCAATTTTACTATTTGTAATGGTAGTAAATTATAGCTATGAAACATTCAATATTTTGTTGTAGATTCAACAAACTCCTATCTCCAAAATATGCCTTATTAGCTATGAAAGGAAATCTCCAGATCTCTTGGATTTGGTAGGCTTCTTTTATTTGTGTTCTCCTTCAACCTCCTTGTCAAATTTTAGCTTCAATTTAGGCCTTCTTCTCAAGAATCTTAAAGTCTTGAGGTCTTCTCTAATCTCCTCCAAAATTTGGCAGACCCAGGGAAAATGGGGACTTAGGTCTGAGGATAATTGCTCATATGAATTTAGATTTACTAGTTAAGCAGGCATGGCACCTCATTTTTGGTGAAGAAAATGAATGGACAACTATCATCAAACGAAAGTATCTTCAAAATATGGAATTTCCAAATGACTCAGTTCCAATCAGAGGTTCTGCTTTTTGGAAAGCAATTTTCAATTGTAAGGAAATCATCAAAAAAGGTTTAAGATGGGTTTTAGGCAATGGTGAGAGAATAAATTGTTGGAATTATATGTGGGCTAAGGATGAACCACTGACGCAATATCCTAACTTAGCCTGAATCAAAGATATCACTTGGCAAAAAAGTATTCGATTATATGGTTGAGGACAGAGGCAGAATGAAGTGGAAACAAATAAGAATTCAGGGATTTCAAGCGAAATCAAATGATCTTTGTAACATTCTCGAGCAACAGTTTATCCCCATGAGACCCAAGGAAGATCAAGTGACCTGGGCTCCTACGAAAAATAGGCAGTTCACTATTAAATCAACTTACAAGATTTTGCTTTATGACGAGGATTTTGTCCTCCAAAAGGACTTAGTTTGGATAAAAAAATTAATTCCAAAAATTGCAGTCTTTTCATGGTTGGTTATCCAAGGAAGAATTCTAACCATTGATAATATGATGCGTAAAGGTATTTGTATCACTAATCGTTGTTATCTGTGTAGGGCTAATTGGGAGACCATTTATCACATTTTCCTTGAGTGCCCTTTTTCCTTGATTGTCCTAAGTGGGGTTTTTCAGGCCTTCAATATTTCTTGGGCCAAACCATCCATCGTACTTGATTTGTTCGTCTAGTGGCATTGCCACTTTTCAAGCCAAATACTTAGATACATGTGGAAAATTTGTCTCAATCACTATCTTTTGCAGGTGTGGTTAGAAAGGAACCATAGATTCTTTAATGAGTCTATCCATGATCATCAAACTATCATTGCCAGGATCCTATCCTTTGCCAACGAGAATGTGAACCTTATCCCTTTTGATAGTCGTAAACCTCATTTGTAGGAGACCACGATTGCTCAATATTTAAGCTTAACCTTGTTAGATGAGTCTATGCCTAGGGTAGTCAACCCCAGAGCCAATGTTAAGTGGTCCCCACCTCCTACGGGTTGGTTTAAGCTTAATTTTTATGGAGTGGCTAAGGACAATCCTAGCAAAGCAGGCACTGGCAGCATTGTGCGAGATCAGAATGGGAATATGATGCTTGCATTTTCCAAATATTTGGGAATAAGGACGAACAACGAAGTTGAAGCTAGATTCATGTGGAGAGGCCTTCAAATGACTCAAGACTTAGAAGGCAATTTTATCATAGAAGGAGACTCTATGCATGTTATAAATCTCCTCAATAATTGGAAAACACCTCCTTGGAGGATTAAAACAATTGTTGAAGAGGCTAGAATCCTTTTCTAGGGAAGACAGGACAGAAAAGCCCAACATGTCTTTCGGGAAGCTAACAAAGTTGTTGATAAGCTGGCCAATTTGGGTGTTGATGGTGATGAACTTTTCAAATGGGAAGACGGTGTCCCGAGCGAAGTAGAGGAGCTTATTCAACAATAATACCAAGAATGATAGTCGACTTTACCAACAGGGAAGGCACTGTAAGTTCAAAGGCTATGATTATTCCCATCTCTATTTTGAAATGGACTCAAAAAAAATTATTCGATCTGTCAGTCTTGGTGGATGCTGCTTGGAAATACCACAAAGACTAATGGGGATAGTCACATGTCAGATAACATGGCTCCTAGTTGTAATAGTAATTTGAGGTTGGTTGATAATCACAGGGCAGGAAAGAAACGGTAATATAAGACTTAGAACTAGAGCCACATGGACCACCAAATAGCCATCGCCATAAATTTAGCTAGTAGGTTCACTTCTCCAACGCTGATTGGCCAAGACGGGATGTGGTCCCAAAGTATGTCATATACGAAAGAAAGCAATTACCAAAGAATTATTAAGAGTAACTGTCAATACAAAGCTTGTGGGATTTTTTTTCAATACTCTACTATGTGTGTCTGTAGCTTTTTGTTTCTCCATTGTTTCAAGGAAGGAATATGTGTCTGTTTCTTTTTTTTGTAATTATGATGCAGGTGTGTTTTCTCGGGGTATACCCAAAATGTTGTATGGGAAGTTTCTTTTTTATAATAGGCTATGTGCCTTACCGGATGTAATGGCTTTGGCGGCATGTAGATTTACATATATAGGATCCTTAGTAAGGACATGTTCATCAACAACCCTGGGCTGATTTTTGTAAAAGGTTTTGGGTCAACCTGTAAAACCCGGTATTAACGCTATAGTATCTTATCTACCAAAAAAAAAACATTTTTATTATTCTGTTGTTTTTATTCGATGCTTTATGGTTTGACTGTGGGGCAATATTTGTATTTACTTGATAAAAATGTGTGGCTTATTTGCTAGGAGGTTCCTTCATTGGAATTTAGGGTTTGATTTATAGAATCTAGCTCAGTCTTTCTTGATGTCTTATTGCTAGATCTAAGGTTTGGAGGTGCCTTTCAAAACCATACTTGTAATAGGTTCAGGGACCCTTTAAAACCCCTTCTACTATCAATAAAAAAAATACCTATCTATCTATCTAATATTAATTATTATTTCAATTAATTCATACTATAATTATTTCATTCCATTTATGATTGTTATACAAAATCTTAGGTTCAAAACAAGATTAAAAAATTGCTATTGGGATATCGTAGTGGTATATCTTTAGGTTTTGTTGTGGTTGATCCACAACACACCCCAAAATTGGGGACCCACCTTTTTGCAGGCTTGCAGAGAAGAATCTCGATGACCCAGATGCTAAAATTGAAGAAAAGAGAAAAAATGCATGTGTTGAAAGTGTCGCGAAATCGCGACTTGTCGCGCCATCGCTCGCCGAAACAGGAAAGTGTCGCGAAATCGCGACATGTAGCTCCATCGCTGCCGAAAAGGAGAAAGAAAAGAAAAATTGAAAGTTGTCGCGAAATCGCGACATATCGCTGGAAAAGAGTGAAAGGGTGTAGCGAAATCGCGACATGTCCGAGAAGAAAAGAAAAGGTGTCGCGAAATCGCGACATGCCGCTGAGAAGAAAAGAGAAGGTGTCGCGAAATCGCGACATGCCGCTGGAAAAGAATGAAAATGTGTCGCGATTTCGCGACGTGTTTTGCCGAAGCGTACGGATGATGAAAAGTGTCACGATTTCGCGACGTGTTTTGTCGAAGCGTACGGATGATGAAAAGTGTCGCGATTTCGCGACGTGTTTGCAGAAATGCTGAAGCGTACGGATGATGAAAAGTGTCACGATTTCACGACGTGTTTTGGCAAAGTGTACGGATGATGAAAAGTGTCACGATTTCCGACGAAGCGACGGATGATGAAAAGTGTCGCGATTTCGCGACGTGTTTGGCAAAGGTACGAAGAAAAAACGTCGCGATATCACGACAGGAAACACGAAGGGACTCGAAGTGGAAAGGCATCGCGATTTCGCGACCGATTGCAGCTAAAGTGTACGGACGAAGAAATGGTCGCGATTTCACGACGTAAAGTTGCCAAAGAGGTCCGAAGGGGAAGCGGTAGCGATATCGCGATAGTTTGCGGCGAGAGAGCCCGAAGGTGAAAAACGTCGCGATATCGCGACAGAAAGCGACATAAAGGTCCGAAGGGAAAGCGGTAGCGATATCGCGACAGTTTGCGGAGAGAGAGCCCGAAGGTGAAAAACGTCGCGATATCGCGACAGAAAGCGACATAAAGGTCCGAAGGCAAAAGCGGTAGCGATATCGCTACAAGTAGCTGCCGAGGGCGCACGGGCGAGGAAGGCGTCGCGATATCGCGACATGTCGCGATTTCGTGACATGTCGCGTTTTCGCGGCTAAGAAGGTGAACAGGCCGCTTGTAGTTTTTGTCATGATTTGCACAGGAAAACGTTATAGAAGGCGCAGAAAACGTAGGACACGTGGCGTACAGGTGTCGAAATTGCAGGAACGTTACATGCAATGGAAGATTTCGCACGTTTGGGCATCCAGCATGAATTGAAAGTAAGGAAAAAGCGAGAATTTGAAAGGTCACTTGCAGGAAGGTGAAACGAAGCGACAAAGGGAATCGAAGAGCCATTTCAGTTAGTATAAATCAAAAGCGTAGATTGAAAGAAGAGGAGGTTGGAAATTGCTGCTTGCAGAGTTGCAGAGACAAAGGCTTTATGCCATTCTGGGCCTCGCACTTGGGCAATTTCCTTCTTTTTGTTCTGGAACATTTATGCCTGGAACAATCTGTAAATGTAATTGATACATCATTTAATACAGAAATACGTAGTATTGGCATCTCATTGATGAGAAAGAAGGAGTCATTTTGTGCATGCATGATTTAATGTTTTATCATTCATTCCAGATTTCTAAGGCTTTTAGGTGAAGTTTAATGCAAGTGTGCTTGGTTGCTTCATGCGAATGCCTAAATCTGGAATTACAATAGAAACCCTAGAAACCAAGACCTAATTTATTTGGATTGTGCGAATTTGCAGTGTTCATTAGGTTAGGTTGCATGCATAAAACCTCAATATCTTCGGTTTCATCGAGTTGATGACAGCATTCTCGACCGTAGTTAGTTTTATTTCCATTTACTTTGTTTTATTTTTTCAAACCCTTACTTTATTTCATGCAGCTTTAATTACTCGTATTTGAATAAGCAACTCGAAAATCCATCGAACCGAAGATTAGAATAGGTTTGTTCACTTTGAGTCCACTAGAAATTCAAATTAAATAAACCATCGGTGCCCCTTGTTAACATCCACTTGCAAACCCTAAGACATTCCCTGGCATTTCATTTGAACAACATCATTTAAACATAACAGAACCTTGGAGAAAGTTATTTTCTTTGCAAGCAGAGGATTTTGGGACTCGGATCCTACCGGAGAGTGTGCTTTCACAATCGGGTGAAAACACCACTCAACAGATTGGCGCTAGAAGGAGGGCCCGAATCGGTTTATTTTATTTTGATTTTCATATCTGAATATTTTGTTTTTGACTTAATTTTGAAATCATTTAAGGCTAAACTGCAACACTGTTTTTGTTTTTGTTGCAGGTTTTCTTCGAAATAGCCGAGGGTTTCCTCAGGCAGGCTGGACCCACCACGCCGTATTGCGACCAGGTCTCAAACAACCGGAGAAACCATTTTTCACGACCTTACTGGTACTCCCAAGAGTAAAGCCAAGCAAGTCGTAAGCACACCAGTCGCAAAAGACCTGTTTTCTCCAGGAACGTCGAGTGGACCTACGCCAGTAATATCCGTTGCCCCTAGTGTGCCTATAGTTAGTAATATTTCTACCGCTATTGTAGGTCCTGTCTACATCAATTTTGAGTCAAATGGCTCAAGCTCTAGCAGCTCCTTGGTATGGAGCTAATAATACTCCTTTGAACATTGCTAGGGATATCCATGAAATCCCCAAGAACATTGAAATATTTTTGCCTAAATACAAGCCAGATGGCCTAAGAACAAGCAGAAGAACATATCCAAGCCTATAGGGATGTTTTAATTAGGTCGCAAGTTCAATATGAAGATGTGGCCTGCAGACTTTTCCCTATGAGTTTAGATCCAATAGCATATGAGTGGTATATATGCTTGCCAACTGGTTCAATCACCTCTTGGACACAAATGGAAAATGCCTTTGTCAATCAATTTAGGTCACCCTTAGATCCCGCAACTATTTACAATCAGTTTATTACATGCAAAAGGAACCAAGGGGAACCAATCAGAATGTTTAATCAGAGATTCCAAAAGTGCTATAATAGAGCAATTAGGCACTTTGCCATTGATCCCGCAGTGGCTTTGCAGATATATTTTGGGGCATTGGACCCCATGACAGCCATGTTTGCAAGGCGCAATCCTCAAGTTACCACGTTGGCTTTGGCCTATAATGAAGCCATGACTATCGAGCAGCAAATGACGCCACAAGGCTACGGGTTTACCCAGATGCCTGTGATGGGACAGTATGCTCCATATGGTCAAGCTCCCTGTGCAAATCAACTCTTGGCACCACAAATGCCAAGCATGAACGCCTTTCCATATCGCGAGCCGTATCCACCAAAGCACCCGCGTATGCACCCATTCCAATCCAACCAATCACAGCCATTCCACCCGTCCCCGCATTTTTGCAGAGCAATCAACCGACGATGCAAGGAACTAGTCAAGCCAATCCTCGGGCCATAGTTCCATTTCCAAATCCAACCCCGATTCAAAGTGTCAACCCATACGGGAATCCAATTCCTCATAACCCAACCCCAGTGTTGAATCAAGACCCCATTAATTATGCGAATCCAACGGGGGTTAACAACAATATGATTCCACCAAAAGATGTTTATTCAGAAGTCGAGGAGCTCAAGAAACTAGTGCATAAACCGAGCAATGACAGGGTTCAATAGTAGAAGTATGAGTCCCATGCCCCTCACCCAAATCAGAATTTTAACAATAGAGGGAGGCACTCGAACACCAAGCCAAACAATGGGGGAGTTCCTGCTCCCATTGCTAATCAATTAGATGCTTCTGCAGGCCCTAGCCAATCCAATTCTCTTTTGAATCTTTCAGATTTGGCATGGGAAAGGGGGTGCAGGTTACATAACACAAAAGAACACAATGAGAGGAATTGTCCTGAGATTGCTAGATACACTCATTGTCTTCAAGCACAAGTTGATGATTTGGAATTGGTATCAAATGAGAGTCCATCACAACACCAAGATGATAATGTTATGGTGATGGAAACTGTATATCATCAAGAAGGTGAGAGTGAGGAAGAAGAAGACGAAATTCTGGAATAGGAGGTGCAAGCTTTTCGAGATTTCAAAAGGGGAAATCATGGATACCATTTGAGAAGTATGTCTAAAGCCCCTAAAACCTCATCAACACCTCCAAAAAAATTTATTCTTCCTCCATATACAAAGGCAAGTAACAACCCTCCCCCTCCACTCAGAAGAGAAATGTCTAATGACGTCCGTAAGACAACCAAATTCGAAAAACCAAACTATGACGTAGTGGAGGATATGAAGAAGTCCAAATCTAGCCTTTCATTCCCGGACGCAGCCTAGATTGCCTCGGTCAAAAGGAGGCGTTGATAAGAGCTTTGAACTCACCTGATCCGATGTGGAAGGAAAAAAGAGTTGAATCCCATCTTATTTTGCGAAAGGAGAGAAGGGATGTCCCGCCATTCTTACTGACTCTGAGAATTGCGGGTAAGAATTTGCATAACTGTTTGGTGGACACAAGTGCCACGAGCAACCTCATGCCTGTAGAAATATGTAAAATGCTAGGTCTGCAGCCTGTTTCATCCAAATGTACAATCCCGCAACCGGACAGATCGGAGGTAAATGTGGTAGGGACTCTATATGATGTCAAGATTCAATTGAATTCTCGAACCCGTGGTTCAAGAGAGTTGTAGACATTTTGGTGGTTAATATCCCAAGTAGGTATGGAATGTTACTCGCTAGGGATTGGATGAAAACTTTGAATGGCTATTTTGAAATAGACTTCTCGCATATGTGGCTACCATGGAAGGGAATTGCAAATCAAATAAGAGTGGAAAACGAACCGAGGCTTAAAGAGATTATAACAGATTTTAACAAGCCGAATGAAGTTCAGCTTTTCTGAGCCGACTTAGGAGTCTATGCACTTGATGTTGAGGAAGTCGTCGAAGAGTTTAAAGAAGAAATGTGTCATGGTCATTCTTCCGAAGAAAATGATTACACGTGGTTGCTCAAGTTCGATGGATCAAAGTCTAGACAGGGAGCAGGAGCCGGAGTCGAGCTCATTGGTCCAGGAGGCAAACCATTGCTAGCCGCTTACAGATCGCAATTTCCTTGCACAAACAATGTGGCAGAGTACGAAGCATTGATCTATGGTTTACGTCTAGCATTGAGCAAACATGTTAAATGCTTGAAGGTTTTGGGAGATTCTGAGTTGGTAGTCAAGCAAATCAAAGGACAAGTATACATGCCACGACAGAAGACTGAGCCTTTATAGAACTAGGGTTATGGACCTCATGGAGGAGTTCGATGCATTCAACATAGCCCTTATTTCTAGGAAAGGAAATCGAATAGCAGACTCTCTTGCAGTCGCCGCGGGCATGTTGAATCCGGTTGATATAAGAAGATGTAAAAAGTTTTCCATTGAACTGGTTCCTTGTCCATCAATACCCGATAATGTAAAGAATTTCCAAGTTTTTGAAAGTGACAGACATATTTTCAAATTTGTCACGAACTCGGGTATTTTTGAAAATCAAGTGATTGATGAGGAGCAAAGGTGGCAGGATGGAACAGAAGATGAAAGTGAAACTGCGTATCAATCCAACAAAATTCCTAAAGACGTGGTTTCATTGGAGAAGATGTTCGACATGGAATGCAAGAACAAGAAAAGAAAAAGAGTCCCACTCCCCAAAGATGCGTGTGATTCAATTAATCTAGGGAGTGCAGACAATCCAAAGGAGGTGTACATAGCAAAGGCATGTACAGAGGAAGAAAGGAGCAATATAATACAGGCATTGAAGCATTACATAGATTGTATTGCTTGGAACTACAATGAGCTGAAGACTTACAACCAAAACATTATCACACATACCATCCCTTTGAAGCCAGACTCCAAGCCTTTTAGGCAAAGACAACGAGTTGTTAACCCGCTATTGGAGCCGTTGATCGAAAAGGAGGTTAAAAGATTATTGGAAGCGAAAATCATTTTTCCCGTTAGGCACTCAACCTGGGTGGCTAACCTCATTCCAGTGAGAAAAAAGAGTGGAGATATTAGGTCGTGCATAGATTTTCGAAATCTTAATAAAGCCTCTCAAAAAGATAATTATCCACTGCCATCAATCGATGAAATTCTACAAATGGTAAATGGATCTGAAATGATGTCCTTTCTCGATGGATATTCTGGGTACAACCAAATTCTTATACATCCAGATGACAGGATGAAAACAACCTTCACTACCAAGTGGGGGACATTTGCATATAAGAGAATGTCGTTCGGACTGTTAAATGCTGGTGCAACTTTTCAACGCGCCATGGATTACGCATTCAAAGGGCTCATAGGCAAATGCATCATCGTGTATGTGGATGATATCCCAGTTTTCTCGAAGAAGAGAGAGGATCATGTCAAAGATTTAAAGAAAGTGCTTCAAAGATGCAGAGAACATGGAATTTCCTTAAATCCCAAAAAGTGCATTTTCGGAGTGACAGAAGGAAAATTGTTCGGGTCACATTATTTCGAAAGAGGGCATATCCATCGACCCGTAAAGGATACAAGCCATCCAAAACCTACCTCTCCCGAGTAGTAAGAAAGAATTGAGATCTTTCTTTGGGCAAGTTAATTTTGTGAGGAAGTTTATCTCTAGCTTTGCTGAGATAGCCAAGCCTCTGAACAAGATGCTAAAGAAAGATGTGGATGTAAAATGGAACGAGGAAAGCAGAGCGGCCTTCCAGAACATCAAAGATGCCATTTCCAGAGCCCCTGTCCTTATAAGTCCAGACTACTCCAAGCCTTTTTATATTTATGCTTTTGCATCAGAACACTCCTTTGCGAGTGTATTAACCCAAAAAGGCGAGGATAGTGCCGAAAAACCCATAGCATTTTTAAGTGCCCCCCGAAAGATGCTCAATTAAGGTATTCAATCCTTGATAAGCAAATGTACGCACTTTTCAAAACCGTGAAAAAATTTAGGCACTACATCGTACATAGCAGTAGTTATTGCCATCGTGCCCGATTCTCGTCGTCAAGACCATGTTTTTACGTAATGAACTAGGTGAGAAGAGAGGAAAATGGATTTCAACCATCCAAGAATTTGATCTCGAAATCCAACCAATGAAACTAGTTCGAGGACAGTGACTGGCGAAGGCGATCGCAGAAAATAATCCGCAAATAACAGGTCAATGCTCAAATACATAATACATGGCTAAGGATGACTTGTATGTTGATATTGTGCAATTTTTATTGACTGGTAAGTGTCCTTCTAATCTAAATTCAACACAGAGAAGAGCCTTAAGGCTTAAGTCTCTCAATTATCTCGATAAAATCTGGTGTGCTTTACAGAAGAATCATGAAGGTATCTACCCGAGGTGCTTGAACAAAGAAGAAGCCGCCAGGGTGTTGCAGGAATTTCACGGGAAACATGGAACCGGTCATGGTGCAACCAATGCTACAAGCACATCAAATCCCGAGAGCAGGATACTACCGGCCACATATTTTCAAGGATGCGCATACCCATGTACGATCTTGTCATATCTCGTCAAGTGGCCGCAAATAGAGAGAGAAATGCAGCCATGCCGTTGCAACCTCGTAGTTGAAATGAGACCATTTGCACAAGTGGGGACTAGATTTCATCGGGGTTATTAACCCAAATTCTTCTGATTCTCATAAATTCATTTTGACAGCTACGTACTCATCGTACAAGGTGGACGTAAGTGATTCCTACTAAACATGCCACCACAGATGTTGTGATTAAATTTCTTGAGGATCAAATTATAACAAGATTTGGAATGCCCGACTCTATTGTCAATGACAATGGTAAAGCTTTTATTTCTACACAATTTGTAGATTGGGCATATGATAACAAAGTGAGCTTAAAGTTTGCATCCAATTACTATCCTCAAGGAAATGGGTTGGCCGAGTCTTCAAATAAGAATTTGTTGAATACTATTAAGAAGTTGCTCGGAAAAGAACCCCCTGGATCGGCACAACCAACTAAAGTTTGCCCTTTGGGCAGATAGGACCAGAGTGAAAGAGTCCATAGGGAATACTCCCTATCATTTGGTCTATGGGCAAGACCCGATATTTCCAAGCAAATTTGAAGTTGCAGACCTTACATTTCATACAAGAGTACTTGGGGACAGATGATCAAGTTGAAGCCAAAGTTGAGCCAGCTTGTTGCACCTTGATGAAAAGAGAGAAGAGGCCATGAATCACATGAATAAACACCAGGAAGTTATCAAGAGATGGTTTGACAGAAGGGCCAAAGTTAAATCATTCAGAATTTCAGATTTGGTATTACTATGGGACAAAAGACATGAGGAAAAAGGGAATCATCAAAAGTTTGATTGTCTTTGGTTAGGCCCATATCAGATTTCATAGATTCTTGGGAAGAATACCTTCAGAGCTAAAAACCTTAGAAGGGAGAGATTTCATGCTACCGGTTAATGGGCAGATTTTAAAGCATTATTTTAGCCCTTAGGTTGTGAGATTTTGATATTATTCTTTTGGTTTTGGTGGGGATTTTCAGATTTTGTTTTTATTGTTTAGGATTGTTAGTCTAGTTAGGATTTTGATTCTGGATTTGATTTCAATTGACATGTTTTGTTTAAAAAATATATATATATATATATATATATATATATATAAATAAATAAAAATTGAGGTGTCAACTTATGCTTAAGGTTAGGAGAATATGAAATATTGGAATTATCTTGTAAAAGCTCCACAAGTAACATAAAACATTTTAAGTTATATTGTTTGATTTTGTGATACATGAAAGAGTCAGTTTTTCATGACAAATCATTTCATTTGCAATTCAAGAAATAATGCATTCATGTTCCATCTCACCTTACATACATCTCATCTTAGTTACATATGCATCTTAGGTACAAGCCATTAAAGTATGTCAAATCCTCTTAGGGTTGTGTTATAACATATATGTAAGTAAATCCTAAGGTTGGAAACCGAGTTTTGAGATATCTAGAACCAAGCACGTCTCATATATTAAAAAGGATCTTGAGCAAAATGATCAAAACCTAACTTGGAGGAAAAGGTTGGGCGAAAGAAGTTTTTCATGTCTATCCTATTATGCAACATGATCCTTAAAACAGTGGTTTTGACCACTTCCATAGAGCTTAAAGCCTAAAATCATAGTAGTAAGGATAGGGTTAAATCCTCATCGAACTTAGGTTGAGGATCCAATTCCCCAAAGCTTTGATTTGACCTACATGGAGTAGTAAGGATAGGGCATAAATTCTCATCTCGCTTAGGTTGAGAATCTGATTCCCCAAAGCTCTTATGTCTCATTTCATAGTAAATCTTGGATTGTAAGGATCGTACTATTTGTCCTCTACAAAGGATGGGTAGTCATCCCCAAGGTCTAAGCAACAAAATTAATTTTTTCATCTAAAGTTTGGATTGCAAGGATCGTACTACGTGTCCCTAGCCAGGATGGGTAGTCATCCCCAAGGTCCAAGAAGTAAAAAAAGAATAAATTTTTCCCATCTCATATTTATTTTGGATTGTAAGGATTGTACTACTTGTCCTCTCGCAAAGGATGGGTAGTCATCCCCAAGGTCCAAAGAAATGGAGATAAGTTTTGGATTGTGGGGTTAGATATGCCCATGCATGGCATCATGTATTGCCTAAAAAACAAGACCACCGATTGTCTAGAGGGTTAGACTAGCATGACCATTTCTTCCATAACTTGGTTTAATTATTTTGCTTAAAGTGAGGTAATGAACTCTAAATCAGAATAGTAAGGATAGGGTTAAACTCTCATCTCGGTTGGTTGGGAGTATGATTCCCCAAAGTTCTGATTTCACATTCACTTGCACATGGGTTCCAGATAGTAGAGACTCATAACCAACTTTGGGATACAATAAGGTAATGAATTAGTGGATCCTAAGAGGGTTTGGCAATCTTGAATGCTTGTACATAATAATAGAAGAATGACCATGCCTTTTATGAAAGCAAAATCTCCTAGCACATTCATTAGGGTACACAAATCATTCACCATCCCACATATGCATTCATGCAAAACCGATAATGGAGTGTGGATCAATTTCAAATGATAGGGAAAGAAATTCATTGCACACACCGAGCTAATACTTGATGATTCCGATGATTCATGTACTTCCGATCTTTGGGCATTTGTTATATTGCTTATGTGCTAACATATGTTTGCGAGTTTGTGATATGTTTCAAGGTTGGGTTCTTACTAAAATGCTCAAGAGCATTTGACAATAGAGTCGCCATTTGTTGTGGTTGATCCACAACACACCCCAAAATTGGGGACCCACCTTTTTGCAGGCTTGCAGAGAAGAATCTCGGTGACCCAGATGCTAAAATTGAAGAAAAGAGAAAAAATGCATGTGTTGAAAGTGTCGCGAAATCGCGACTTGTCGCGCCATCGCTGCCGAAACAGGAAAGTGTCGCGAAATCGCGACATGTAGCTCCATCGCTGCCGAAAAGGAGAAAGAAAAGAAAAATTGAAAGTTGTCGCGAAATCGCGACATATCGCTGGAAGAGAGTGAAAGGGTGTAGCGAAATCGTGACATGTCGCCGAGAAGAAAAGAAAAGGTGTCGCGAAATCGCAACATGCCACTGAGAAGAAAAGAGAAGGTGTCACAAAATCGCGACATGCCGCTGGAAAAGAATGAAAAGTGTCACGATTTCGCGACGTGTTTTGCCGAAGCGTACGGATGATGAAAAGTGTCACGATTTCGCGACGTGTTTTGCCAAAGCGTACGGATGATGAAAAGTGTCGCGATTTCACGACGGAAGATATACAAAAGGACATGAAGAGAGAAAAGCACATCGAAACGAGAGAGAAAAGGTACGATCGATAAAGGACAAAAAACGTCACGATATCGCGAAAAAACGAAGGGAGAAGAAAGGCGATTCCGACCGATGGAAAGGAAGACGAAGAAATGGTCACGATTTCGCGACGTAAAGTTGCCAAAGAGGTCCGAAGGGGAAGCGGTAGCGATATCGCGATAGCTTTGTGAGAGAGAGCCAAGAGAGGGAAAACGTCGCGATATCCGACAAAGCGACATAAAGGTCCGAAGGCAAAAGCGGTAGCGATATCGGCGATTTACGGAAGAGAGCCCGAAGGTGAAAACGTCGCGATATCCGAAAGCGACATAAAGGTCCGAAGGCAAAAGTGGTAGCGATATCGCTACAAGTAGCTGCCGAGGGCGCACGGGCGAGGAAGGCGTCGCGATATCGCGACATGTCGCGATTTCGGGACATGTCACGTTTTCGCGGCTAAGAAGGTGAACAGGCCGCTTGTAGTTTTTGTCGTGATTTGCACAGGAAAACGTTATAGAAGGCGCACAAAAACGCAGGACACGTGGCGTACAGGTGTCAGAATTGTAGGAACGTTACATGCAATGGAAGATTTCGCACGTTTGGGCATCCAACATGAATTGAAAGTAAGGAAAAAGCGGGAATTTGAAAGGTCACTTGCAGGAAGGTGAAACGAAGCGACAAAGGGAATCGAAGAGCCATTTCAGCTTAGTATAAATCAAAAGCATAGATTGAAAGAAGAGGAGGTTGGAAATTGCCGCTTGCAGTAGTTGCAGAGACAAAGGCTTTATGCCATTCCGGGCCTCGCACTTGGGCAATTTCCTTCTTTTTGTTCTCGAACATTTATGCCTGGAACAATCAGTAAATGTAATTGATACATCATTTAATACGTAAATACATAGTATTGGCATCTCATTGATGAGAAAGAAGGAGTCATTTTGTGCATGCATGATTTAATGTTTTATCATTCATTCCAGATTTCTAAGGCTTTTAGGTGAAGTTTAATGCAAGTGTGCTTGGTTGCTTCATGCGAATGCCTAAATCTGGAATTACAGAGAGAAACCCTAGAAACCAAAGACCTAATTTATTTGGATTGTGCGAATTTGCAGTGTTCATTAGGTTAGGTTGCATGCATAAAACCTCAATATCTTCGGTTTCATCGAGTTGATGACAACATTCTGACTGTAGTTAGTTTTATTTCCATTTGCTTTGTTTTATTTTTTCAAACCCTTACTTTATTTTATGCAGTTTAAATACTGTATTTGAATAAGCAGCTGAAAATCCATCGAACCGAAGATTAGAATAGGTTTGTTCACTTTGAGTCCACTAGAAATTCAAATTAAATAAACCATCAGTGCCCCTTGTTAACATCCACTTGCAAACCCTAAGATATTCCCGGCATTTCATTTGAACAACATCATTTAAACATAACAGAACCTTGGAGAAAGTTATTTTCTTTGCAAGCAGAGGATTTTGGGACTCAGATCCTACCGGAGAGTGTGCTTTCACAACTGGGTGAAAACACCACTCAACAGGTTCTTACCCAGGAAACCCAAGTGGTATATCTTTAGGTTCTCACCGTGGAAACACAAGTTCAAAGAACTGCACAATGGACCTAGACCCTTTCAAAGACCTATGCTTTACCCTCAAAAAAATTACCTAGAAGGGAAAGGTTAGTTGGTACTAGTTGAGTCCTTGTCAATGGGCTATCTTGATTCAATTCCCTAGATGATCGAGGTCATACTTCATCTTTACCCAAAGGGTAGTGGTGGCATCTGAGTTCAATCTCGAGTCATGCCCTACATTGGACAAGAGGCGTTATCAATTCCTTATATAATAAATAAATAAATATATATATATATATATTAAAATATTTATTATTAATTATTGTTGGAATTATGAGCAATATTTGTTGTCATTGATGTCAAGAGTCAGTTTCAGTGAGCAATGTAAGAGGAAGGATGTCAAGAGTCAGTTTCAATAATCAGTGCAAGAGAAAGATTACTTTTAGACCTAAGGGAAATAATATCATAATATCTCCCATTATAATATTCAAGGTGGTCAGATAAGGTCTACACGAGAAATAAGAAGGCCCAAGAAAATATTATAATATTTTATTATAATATTAAAGGTCTAATGGTAAGACCTAAAGTAATTAAATTAATTATAATAATTTCATTATAAATTAATTTGTAATTTAATTTAATTAACCTTATAGTTATTAAATTAATTATAATAATTTTATTATTAATTAAATTATAATTTAATTTAATAACCCTAAGGTTAGGGTTACAAAGGGTAAACGAATAAATCAAATGACACCGACGTCAACTATTTTTCTACTCGTCGATGTGCCAAGGAGGAGAGCACATTGGTATTTATACCAAGTGCTTTGGTATTCCCAAAGTTATCCTTCAAACGAATTAATCGAAGTGCATGCAAAAATAGCGAACGACGTGGAATAAGAGGCAAGGGTTTTTGCTCATGTGGCGGTTAACAAGCGCATAAGGGGAAGAAGGCTTGGAAGCCTTGTCACCACCTATCCAGGTGGGCTAGCGGCAATTGGAAGCACTTTCGAGAATGCAAGGTGTTGCGTTTGATTCACAGCAGGGAAATTCATGAGGTTTTGCACCGCGGATGCCAAAGTCCTTTGGCTTTTGGTGCTAGGGAAGAAGACAAAGCACCATGGGCGCTTTTGCCTCCCATGTGAGCACTTAGCTCATGCGGTTAGGCAGTCACAACTGAAAGTGTTGGAGGTGCTTCGACTCGGGATCAAATCCCGCTAAGAGCACTTTGAGACGTACTAAAGTTTTTATTAAAAATTATTTTTGGCTCCTAAGATTGTGTGGTATAGTTTTGAGCTTAGGGAGATATAAGGTTGATAAAATTAAATGATTATTTTTATTTAATTGTTTGGTGGATTGATTTATTTAGAGTGGAGTTATAAGGTGTAATAAGAGATTTATTTTTATGTATGTTTTTGGTGAATGCTAATTTCAAGATGGAGTTATAAGGTGTATTTGAGTTTAATTATTTTTGTAATTGTGAAATATTTTAAGGGAGTGTTATAGTGATATTTTGTCATCTAACCTTTGAAATTGGCAAAGAGAGTAATTGTGATTAAGATAGGTTTTGAGTTTAATTATTCATCAAACAAAAGGTATGGGCACATATTCCTTGTGAGTGATTGTTGGATGTTGTGAATGCTAAGTTGGAGTGAAAAGGGTTGTTTGATAAGCATTGTTGGAAATATTGAATGAACCTTCATATTCATGATTAGGGTTTGTGCAAGATCATGAGTATCATTGTTATGTGAAGTTTGTTTGATAAACATTGTTGAATAAGCCTTCATTGAGTGATTGGTTGAGTGGAGTTGATTGACTCTAGTTGATTGGAAGTATTGGAGTGATAGTTCAAGTTCTGTGAAAGTAATTGTTCTATATTCTAAATTGATTTGAGAAAGAGATTGAAAGTGATTGAGTGTTGTGCAAGAGTGAAACATATTGAGTCTCTAACCATTATCTATATGTTTCTATGGTTAAGCAAGAGAGTTTGAAAGTGATTGAGTATCATTGTGAATGAGTAACATATTGAGTCTCTAACCATTCTCTATATGTTTCTATGAGTCAAACAAGATTTTGTGTGAAACTTATTTGTGTGATTGGAAGAGGTTTTCTATGAAAGGTTGTGTTTAGTTTTATATGCAATTTTTGTAATTGATTTGAGGTAAGTCTTGGTGAAGACTTGTTGAGCAGATTGGACAAGTTCTAGTGAGGATTTATTGAGTAGATTTGAGATAAGTCTTGGTGAAGATTTTTTGAGCAGAGACTTGTTGAGCAGATTTGAGGTAAGTCTTGGTGAAGACTTGTTGAGAAGATTGGACAAGTTCTTGAGAGGACTTGTTGGACAAATTTTAGGTAAGTTTTTGAGTAGACTTGTGAGCAGATTTGATTGATTGATTTGTTCAAATCTTGAGTTAAGGTTTGGGGTAGATCCATAAGAGTTGATTTGTGATTGATTCAAGCTTTGTGTTAAGGCTTGAGGATAGATTTGAGGACAGAGTTTGATGCAGATTTGAGGATAGGTTTGTTCCAGACCAAAGACAGAGATTGAGCAAATTTGTGCTAGACCGAAGGACTATGTTTAGTGTAAATTTGAGACAGATATTGAGAATATGTGTGCTATACCGAAGGACTATGTTTAGTACAGTTTAGCAATAGATATTGAGAAAATTTTTGCTAGACCGAAGGACTATGTTTAGTGCATATTTGAGATAGAGCTGATAGCAAGCTTTGGAGGTGACAGAGTATAGAGGACAACAGTCTCTAGTGGATAGAGGTCCATTAGCCAGGGTAGTGAAGACAGGTCTTCTAAGTGAGGGCAAAATTCTTCAGTGGATAGATATCCATAAGCCAATGTAGTGGAGGTAGCAGTTCTTCTAGAATATCACCAGCTAGAGCAGAGGAGAAGGTGTTCTATGGATAGAGATCCATGAAATAGCTGAGGGGATTGGTGTCTCTTGTGGATAGAGATCCACAAATTTGACTAGGATATTGGTGTCTCCTTTGGACAGAGGTCCATAAACATTGTAATAGGGAAAGGATTCCCAAGAGATTTGTTGAGAAAATTTTAGTGAAATATTTTCTCCGTGGAGTATCCCACATTGGGTGAACCACATTAAATTGGTGTCTCTATTGTGTGTGGTGATTTGTGCATTGCTTTGATTACTGATGTTGATATTTCCATTGATATATTGCATAATATTGTTTGGGAAAGAAAAGTAAAAAGTGGTCTTATATTGTTCACCCCCCCTCTCAATATAAGCTTATGTTCTTCAATTATTTCAATTAATTTTTTATGATCCCTTTTTAATATGTTTTTCAATTTATTATTCTACAATTTATTTAATTTGAAATTAATAAAAATAAAGGATAAAGTAGTTTGTCATTTCCCCTTAGTATTCAAACCTTAAATTATCATTAATATTTTTTAATTTATTACTCTACAATTTATTTAATTTGAAATAAAAAAAATGTAAAGAATAAAGTAGTTTGTTATAACCCTCATAATTCAAACCTTAAACTATTGTTTGACTATTCAAACAACCAACACCCTCATAGAGTCTTTCTAATAACCATAAATGTTTTTAATATAACTATTAATTTCATAAAATACACTAAAATGACATCTTGAATGAGCTTAACTAAATATCAAACAAATAAATACATGTATAATCCCATGTTGTAATACACTCACATGACAACATATCAAATAATATAAATTGTCCATGAGGCCAACCATTATATGGACTATTCTTATGGAAAATATTATAATTTTAATATATATATTGGTCTATAGGGGAGTTGGTTATATCCACAATCTTTTTTTACTACCAAGCAGGGTTCAAATCATGGGGTTGCCCCAACAACACCTATTCCACCTCGTTGTTATTTAACTTGACGTGAGGAGGAGCACTGAGGGATTGGGATTGGTATCATTGTTGTCGGGTTGGTTCACACTCAATGGATACAGGTCAAACTACTACCTTTGTACAAAAAGACATGCCCCTAGGGTTTGAACCTAGGTATCTTCTTGGTAAATGTCATAACTTATCAATCCACCTAGCCCCTAGGGACTTCTAGTATGTATTTACAGGAGTATGATGCACAACCCTACCCCTTTAGAATTCCAACGTAGACTTTTTATTTAAATTTCTAAAAATTTCATTGTTACACCCACTTATGTTATATTTTTATAATTTAGTTCACCTAGGACAATGTAATGGTTAGGGCTTTGGCCTCTCTTTGAAGAGGTCTAAAGTTCAAACCACAGTGTTCCTATAAAGGTATAGGTTGGATGGTAGTGGTTGAGTGTTTATCAGTTGTCCTAGAGGGTTGGTATCTTATTGACTTCATCTTACCCAATGGATTAGGGTTTATAGAGGCAACATCTAATGATGTTATCGATTCCCTATGTTTTTTGAAAAATAATTTGAAATTATTAAAACAATATTATTTACAAGTTGGGACAAGACTCCTAGTCTTAACTAACAAGAACACATGTTTTCCCCTTTTAACTTTCCAACAAACTTCCATAACTCTAAAACCCAAGATCCTAAGAACCAACCACTTTTGTTTACAACACTAAAAGGAGATCTACATTGGATCCAAATATCCTAAATTATATGTGTACAATGGTTGTCCAAATTAGCTAAACATTGAATTTGCTCACCAACCTACCTAATCCTCTCATCCTCAATAGTCATGCCATTGTGCCACTGAAACCCTACCTCCTTCTCGATACTCATATTAGCTAGGAAGTCTACCACTTTATTCATAGCTCTACCCACATAAATCAAAATCACATCATCTAATTCCCTCCACAATTTCTTAATTTAGGTGATAAGAATCCTCAACCTCCACGTGTCCAAGCAAAGTTCCTCATGCAATCCATAGCTCCTACCAATATTTGAGAATTTCATTCTATGGTTATCCTCCTATAACTTTGTCTTACCACCCAGATAGAAGCATATTTGATAGTTAAGGCTTATGCTTCATTGTTTTTTTCCCTGCCCAAACCTTGTAGTTTCCAATAGAGCATTGTCCCAACATGATTCTTGTAGATCACTTCAATTCCAACTTTACCTAGATTACCTTTTGCAGCTCCATCAGTCTTAATCCTAATCTAGCCTTCTAGGGGTGTTTTCCAACTAGATTTGTCCTTCCCCTCTTGCACTTTGGATTCCTTCTCCATCGTCCCTATATCAACTTGAGTGTCTTCTTTAGCATACACTACCATAGTTTTTATGACTTTACTTTAAATGACTTGCTAGACACCATCCAAGGATGAAAAGGTGTTTCTAAAAAAAATTATCATTTATATCCAACCATACTTACCACTAAATAAATTTTAATCCAAGCTTCCACATAATACGAAGAGCTTCATATTTAAATATTCCCCTCTTCTATATTTCCCAAATATTAATCCAATTCAAATCACCATTGGCTCAAATTTTATAACCTAAAAACCATTGCTTCCAGATCTAGCACATGAACGAGCACTCAAATATCAAGTAGTCAGATGTTTCCTCACTTTTGTGGCATAAACCACATTGGGATAGACCAATGATTCCCCTATATCTTAGATTATCAAAAGTAACAATTCCATTATGCATGAACTACCAAGCAAAGAAGTTTACTTTTGGCCAACCCTTGGACTGCCAAATCATTCTCCAATCTTCAACCTAATATGTATGAGGAGGAGGTTATGGAAGGATATTATCATATCCATCTTTCATTGTGTAGACTTTAAGGCTCCCATAGGCCCAAGCTAATTCATCCTCATCATCTTTTCCTGTGAGAAGTTTTTCTACCAAGATTTTAGTCATGATGGGTGTTAATTCTGGAGAGATTAGAATTGGCCGCTCATCCAACTTCTTAAACTGCTTAAACCTATAATTCCCTAGTTGACTAGTGTTGAAATAACTTTCAATTTGGATCTAACCCTTTCTTTCCATTGTTATTTTTACTAGTTATAGTTCTTGAAATTCATCAATGATAGGTGGGTATTGATCCCAAAAATCTATCTAAAATCGTGTCTTCTCCCCTCTTCTCACTTTCCAAAATAATTCATCTTTCACTACTTGAAATCCTAACTTTAGATCCTACCACATTAGGGATCCATTACCATCCAAAGGGAAATGACTCACCTCATTCAAGTTCACCTGTCCCAAATATTTACTAGTTAAAACTCTACTAAATAAAGAAGTTGGCTAGGAGATCCACCTCTAGTAAAGTTTTCCAACCAAAGTTTTATTATTTAACTCTAATCTCCTCAGTTCAAAACCTCCATTTAACTTGGGCTAACTTACTTTCTCCCAACCTAATAACGCTCATTTCCTCTATCCTTTTACTCCTCCCCATAAAAAAATTCTAGCCATCTTATCCAACTCTTTCTATATGGTATGTGGAGCAGCAAGGATAAAAAATTTATAAATTGGCATGGCCTGAATGATTGACTACAAAAAAGTTAATCTACCCCCAAGGGTTAACCATTTGTAAGAACAATGGTTAATTCTTTCTTTGATATGATCTAAAATATTCTTCCAGATAGCTATCTTCAATTTTTTTAAATGCAAAGGGACCCCAAATATACCACTGGGAGAGAAGTCCTCGTGAATGCCAATATCTTTAAAATTATGTCCTGAAGCCTTTAATCAAGTTTGAAGAAGACCAATTTGGATTTCTTATCAATGATGATTTGGTTTGTGGCCCTAAGATAAATATTAAGAGTATATCTGATCATTCTTTCTTTCCTAAGTTTGGCCACTCCCACCAATCATTGGTTATCCACAAACTATAAGTGAGTTAAAACCTCCTCGCCCACCTTGATAATTGTTAGCAAACCTTGTTGTCTTCTCCTCAAGATGAGTCTACCCAAGCCTTCAACCAATATGAGAAAAAGATAAGAGGAACAAGGATCTCCCTGACGAAGGCTTCAAGTGGCTCCAAATAGTTGCAAGGGAAGGTCTTTGATTAACACTGAGTATATCAGAGTAGAGATGCAACTCATGACCCATCCTATCCAATCATAAGAGAAATCAAAGGTTACCATCATCCTTGACAAGAAGATCCACTCCCCCTTATCATAAGCCTTTGACATATCCAATTTTATGAACATTTCTCTATTGCCATATTTTTGCATTGAGTGGATTGCCTCCTAAGCTAGAACCACACCATCCAATATTTGTCTACCCTTTACAAAACCCCCTTGATCTAGGAAAGGTTTTAGTCACTTAGCCATTACCTTTGTGGTTATTTTATATATAACATTGCATAAGGCAATAGGTTTATAATATGAAATATGCAGCCCATATGTTAATAAAAAATAAATAAATAAATATTGTTATAATTTAGTTTAGATGAAACCCATTTTAATCTATTAAGACATAAGAAGATAAAAATATTCTAACATTAAAAAATAAATTTATTTTTCCTAGGAAACAACGCATCGATTTAAGCTTTGGCTCTTCTTCGGGAGTTCCAAGGTTCAAACCATGGCGTAGGTGAGTGTCTAAGGGGGTGGGTATGTGTAAGGTTGTGTGTTTGACCCCTATTGATAAGCTTTGCTCTCAACCTTATCATAGGTCATGGTTGGGATGGGGATGTCCAATCCTAAGCATCGGTCGTAGGGGTTTCTCACACCAACCTCAATAAAAAATAAATATATTTATTTATTTTAAAAAATGTTTACCTTATACTTATTTTTTTTATTATTAATTTTTAAATGGATTATATGGGATTGAAATGGACCCCATTGTATTACATCATCACCACATAGTAGTATTACAACAAAGCTTGGATATTATCCATGTATAATTTTTGACAAGATTGGAGAACACAAGCTTATACTGAGAGGGGGGGTGAACAGTATAAGACCAATTTTTACTTTTCTTTCTAAATCAATATTATGCAATGTATAGATAGCAATATCAACATCAATAATCAAAGTAATGCACAAATCACCACACATAATAGAGACACCAATTTTAACATGGTTCACCCAATGTGGGTTACATCCACAAAGAAAATATTTCACTAAAATTTTCTCAATCAATCTCTTGGGAATCCTTTCCCTATTACAATGTTTATGGACCTCTATCCAATGGAGATACCATTCCCCTAAATCAAGTCTATGGATCTATATCCACAGGAGAACTCCTTCTCCTCTATTCTGGTTGGTGATCCTCTAGAAGACTACTGTCTCCACTGCACTGGCTTGTGGATCTCTCTCCACTGAAGACTCTTGTCCCCACTTAGAAGACTTGTCCTCACTGCCCTAGCTAATGGATCTCTATCCACTGGAGACTATTTTCCTATCTTCTTTGTCACCTCCAAAGATCTATCTCAAATCTGCACTAAACACGATCCTTCGGTCTAGCACAAATTTGCTCAATCTCTATCTCTGGTCTGGCACAAACCTATCCTCAAATTTGCACCAAACTCTGCTCTCAAGTCTTCTCAAATCTGCTCAACAAGTCCACATAGAACTTGCTCAAATATGCTCAACAAGTTCACACAGAACTTGCTCAAATCTGCTCAACAAGTCCATACAAAACTTACTCAATCTGCTCAACAAGTCCACACAGAACTTGCTCAAATCTGCTCAACAAGTCCACATAGAACTTGCTCAAATCTGTTCAACAAGTTCACACAAAAATTGTCCAATGTCATAGAAACATAAAGAGAATTGTTAGAGACCCAATATGTTTCAACTCAATGCTCAATCACTTTCTCAACTCAAATCATAATATAGAATAGTTTGTTTTATGGAACTTGAACAATCACTTCACACACCCACTTGACTAGGCTCTACCAACACTTCTCAACCAATCATTTAATGAAACAATCCTTGATCACAAACTCTAGTCTAAGCATATGATCACTCACTCAAAATGTTTCCAAAAATGCTCAACAACAATCTTCACATAGCAATGATACTCAACCCCTCACTCAAATTTTTCACACAATCAATGGCTTCAACAACAATGCTTATAAAACAAGGTTTTAACAACAACTCTTTATTCCAGAAAACCTTGAAGCATTAGCTCAACACACTCAATAGGAAATCCTAATCAAGTCCTTTTCACTCCAAACTTATTTTCCAAAAAACCAATCAATCAACTCAACTATGGAAGAATGTGCTCATACCTTTTTCTTGATGATGAAAGGATCTTATAAATCTGCCGCAACCACAAACACTTCTATGTCAGGCTCAAATAGGTTAGAAGATAAATTTTTCTCACAAGATAATGTAAAACTCAATTACACCTTATCACTCCATCTCAATATCAATATCTGACAATAATATCTTCACAAAAATTTCCTTTTCAAAACACACCTTCAATTTCTCAATTTCACAAAATTGATATTTCAACTTAATTTCTATCTCCTGAGGTAAAATAATATTTACCTTAATAAAGCACCTATTTACCACTTAGGTAAATAAACCAATATCATCTTATAACTCCCTAACCTTAGCACAATTAATCAAATATCATAAACACTCTTAAAACCTTAGCACAATGATCAAATTCCACAAAAATTCCCTTATGCCTCCTAAACCTTAGCAATATGCAAAAAATAAGATTAAATTATAAAAACAGTTGGTGAAACCCCCTTCTGCGATTTTGGAGTTTCGAACCTGCGCCTTCTCCCTCGGCTGGCGCCTTAGTTGCGTCTTGCTATCCGTGTGAGCTAAGCGCTCCACATGCTTAGCTTAAGCACTAAGGTAGCTTAAGCCTTTCACAAAGGCTTCAAAGTCTTTGACCTTCTCTTATGTCTAGCGCCAAGCTAGACCACGAGCGTTGTACCCTCTGCCTTGATCATTGCTCGAACATGATGTGCTTCTTCAAACACGATGCGCTGCCTTGCTCTGCAATACCTCTCTTTCACGTTTTCAGAGGCTTCGGATTTTTTCACCATTTTTCGAATTCGAATTATGTGCTTCCCTAAGGTTCGTCTTAGGGTTTAAATACCCTTCATTTGCTTTGCATACAATGTCGACGGATGATTCGACTTGATGACGTCGAATTGTATAAATTATAATTTATAATTATTTCTAATTCAAAAGAATTTAAATATTATAAATTTAATTTATAAACTTTAGACTTTAATAAAATATTAAAGCCCTCTTTGAGTTAATATCAACTTGTCACTTGCACTTCACTAGGTTGATGAAAAATAATTTCGTCACCTTAGTTTTAACAAAAACCTTAATTCTACCATCACAATATTAGAGAACTATCATTACGGTTTTTATAAAAAACCTTTTAATGTGCCACCATGGTTTTAACAAAAACCCTTATACAAACATATTTGGACAACTTCTCTCCATCTGTTTACATTGCTTCCTAGTGTTAATGATGTACTCCATGGTATTAATGACAGCTTCATGTGTTTACTTTGGCATCAATGACAACTTTTTACCTTGACATCAATGACAATTAAATGAGCTCAAAATGTCCAACAAAGATTTCAACCTAGGTCTCCTCCTTGAAATGTTAAAGAATCTAACTCATTGAGCCACTTGATTTTTTTTTTTTAATTATTTTTCTTCTATTCTTCTTTTCTTTTATTGATGCATAATAAAAATATCAATTTTAAACCCTTAAGGCAAAGAACAAAGGAGTTTTTTTTTTAAATAATTTATGTGTGGCTTCTATTGGCGACCACTTCTATAAAAAAAACATTACATTTTTTATTTATAGGAGAATTTGTTACAACCACACTACTTTTAGTAACTATCAAGTATAGGGTTCAAACCACAGGGGTTGCTCCCACCAAACATATTCCACCTCGTCGTTGTTGACTTGGCATGAGGGGAACCACTAATTGCTTGGGATTTGTACTGTCGTCGTTGGTCTAGTGCGCACTCAAAGGATTCAGATTAGACTACTACCTTTGCAAACATTTCATTGCTCTCATTACATTTTTATTAGATTAATTAAATCATATCCAACCTGCCTTTCTACAAAAATATTCTTCATCTGCCTTTCTTATCAAAGAGATTTGTCATCTTCCTCATTGTTAAGTTTTTGCAATCAACTCCTTTTTATCATTTCATAAGTATGTTTTCTAAAATTGAATTTTTGTCAAGATAAAATTCAACACCATGAATGGTTAAAATATTTGCTACCCATTTTTCATATCTATAAATATAAATATATTGTCTATAACAATATGAGAATTTCTTAATACTTTTTTAAGGTTCTTATTAATGGCCCTAATATTCCAAGATATTATTTTCATTAATACTTTTTGTTTTTATTTGTGGGTTTAGCCCCACTTCTTGTTAACACTTGCGATATTTGCTTGTGTTTTCTAATATCAACATCCCTTTAGGTTTGTTTTTCTATTTGTTTTTGCTTCTTGGGCTTTCCTCTCTTTTTTTCATCTCCATCAACACTTTCATCTTCATCCATCTCTTAAATCTTCTCACACTGCTCAAAGTAAAACTTATCATCTATAGGTTTGTCTTATTTTGTATTATTTATAAAGCAAGGAATAACCTCAAAAGCACATTCTTCTTTATATTACCTTGGAAACCCTAAAGTGCAATGATGCTCTTCCATAGCAATTACCTTCTTATAATGTCATAAAAAACCCTAAACTATTACAAAATTTCTCCATCCTCATTTCTTTATTATGTTGCTCTTGAAACCCTAAAGTGAAAGGGATAACCTTTATACCACTTTCATTTTGATTACCAGGAGAGGATTCTATACTACTTAAGGAAAATGAAGATGATTTACATAGAAAGATCTTGACCTCTTTTGACGTCTTTGTGTTTGGATTTTCGTCCATATTTACCTTTCCACATTTAATCCCTTCTAAATTTAAACTTACATATTGTACTTTCTCATCACTTATATCCTTCTTTGTTTCTTTTAATTGTTGATTCAAGTGAGTATGGTGGCATTTTCCATAAGATGTTGTAGATAGGTTTTCTTTGCCCCCTTCTTTAGAAGTGGAATATCCTTGACCTTATCTACCTTCTATTAATGTATGATTTTCTTGCTTTGCCTTGAAGTTTTTCTTATGACCAAATTTTTTTGTCTCTTTCTTCATAGTTTTCACTTTGCAAACTTTTGCCAAGTGGCTAGATTTAAAACAATGGTGATACTGAAATATGATGTTTTCATAATCCAGTTGTTGATCCCAGTCTCTTGATTCAGATTTAATCTTAATGGATTGTTGTAAATGTATTGAAATATTTATAGCAACACATATTTTGGTATATATAGTATGCTTATGCTCCTTAATAGTTTGTCCTTCCTTGATGAATTCTCCTAGGGTATTTCCAATATTTTTTAAAACATTCTTATTGACAAGTTGATATGGAAGTCCAAAAAACCTAATCCAAATCAAAAGTTCTTTAATAGTTTTTGTCTCAATAGGAAAATTTTCATTCCATGGTCTTAAATAAAGGGTATCTCTTCCTCTAAACCATGGGCCACCACAATATTTTATCCTTTATTTATAATTAGAAAAGATGACATAAAAAAACCTTTAAGAAGAAAACTCACAAAGTAATTTGAGTTCAATCCCCACTTTCACTTGATCCAATCTTGAATCTCCAAAAACCTTGGCTAAGATATTATGGAACTTACATATTAATCCCTTGCTTTTCAAAACCATTATATCATGCTCAATCATCTCATCCTTAATGCTCTCTTTTGGTGCAACATCTACTACTAGGACCGAACTTTCTATATATTTACTCCTCCAATTATCTTCAACTTGGGCATCCATACTTCCAGCTAGGGCATCCTCACTTCCTATTTGAGCTTTCAAATATGACTTTCCTTCCAAACTAACTAGTGGGGTTGGGGTTGGAGATTGCTTCTAGCTTGCACTCCTTCCTCTTAGCTCACACTTCCTCTCAGCTCGCATTCCCTCCCAGCTTGCACTCCCTCTTCGCTCACACTTGGTCATATCTCTTCTTTCTCCCAAAATCGTTTCTTTAGCAATATTCGCCGCATTCATGGTAAGGGTTCAAAGCATTGATACAATCCAAACAAATTCGATGGTCTTCCACAATATCACACCCGCTTTAGACTCACAAGACAACAAAGAAGTTAACTAACAACTGAAAGAAAAATTTAACCTAAAATACGAATACCATGACTAATCTCTTGAACTTAACCTAAAATACGAATACCATGACTTGTCTCTTGAACCCCAACACTTCCAACAGAAAGATTGCCAGTAACGTGGCTTTGCCTTGATATGTGTGAATGCCACAATCAGGGGTAAAGCAAAAAGGAGCGTTGTTTAATAACGTCTTCCCAGGTCCACAATGAGCTAATTATTGTTAGAATGACGTCATGATCATGACAGCAGTAATTATTATTAGAATGACGTCATGATCATGACAGCAGTAATTATTATTAGGGGTGGTGGAGACTCACGTGTAATATCTTTCTCAAATTGAGACCATATTTTTCGTTTTCCCTTCCGAGATCGCATATGCTTTGGCTTTCAAAAATTCGTGCAGAGTTGCTTTAATTTTGCGCAACAGTACATACACGCAGGTCAAGCACGCCTTTCACAAATTCGTCGACCCAAAACAACGCAAAGGTAAGATGTTTTGTTTTTTATTTTTAAAATATAATAATAATTATTTTTGTATGAGCCGAAGTTTCTTATAGATCATGGATAATGTATAGTTTCTATGTAAATATTTACTACCTGTGCTTGAATCTTGTTTTTTTATTTTTCATTCTGGTTGATGATTTTGTGGTTACCTATCATGCATTTGCTGTGGTTTTGTAAATGGGTTAGTTCATTTTTTTTTTTTTTAAGTTAAACTTCATGTTTTACAAAACCATTCTATGGCAAAATTTAAGCATTTACCAGACGATTATCTCAAGGTTTTGAGGACTTAGCCAACTTTATATTTTTTTTTTGTTTTAAATTGTTTATATGGAATTGTTTTAAATTGTTTATATGGAATTGAAATAGTTTCACCTGAATTATTCACCACGAAGTTTTATTAATACAATAAAAATTTAAATTGGACTCTCATTATCTGTAAATTGGATAACACTTTTACAATTCTGTGTAAATTGTACATGGGTCTCTGCCTTGCAAATCAACATTTTTAAGCACTGGAGCTCCCACTTGTTGATTTTTGTAACTTTTATTGAATGCGGCGATTGACTGTCGGTGAATCCCAACATTACTGGATACATTGGCAAGCCCAGGAGTCTAGATTTTTTTTCTTTGGGTTGATCTTTGAGGGGTTTCTTGAAAAAACTCACACACCCTACTGATATTGGCATTATCACAATTGATATCACATGGGACATAATTGTGAGGCATTAGCCCACCAATTTGATCCTGGGCTATCTTGGAGGTGATTGCCTAACTTACCACTAGGCCACTTCTGGTTGGAGGCCAAAGACATTGACACTCAATAGCCCATGCATTTGTAAGCATTTCAATCATTTATAGCATTCTAGTAAGCAGTGTAGAGAACACCCACTAGCCATTATATCAAACACTCTCAGCATTTTGACTGCCACTTCATCTGCCCTTTATACATTGTATTGTATGGATGGGAGGTGTCAGGGCAGGGCAAGTGTGGACTGCCTAAGCCGCTGTTCTATGACATAGACCAGCTATGATTTGAACCTGGGTCCTTCTATTGGCTCTGGCTGGTGCTTTACCATTTGGCCCCATTCGCTGCCTTTTCCAGGTTCAGGTATTGCTGGCACATGGTTTGAACACTATGTTCCATGAAGTTCCTGGGCATCGATAGCAGGACGTATTTTCGGGATGCTGGGATGCATCTTTAAGACGGCCCCCCAATCCCAAGACAAGTCCCCATGAGACTCGTGACCTCTGTGCTGAATGAGATTTGGAATATTTAAGTGACTTTTTTTATTAGTTCCGTTATAATTATTATTTTTAGTAATTGGCCAGTGTTGGATTCAAACCAGAAGGACTGCTCCCAATAAACTTATCAGTCTCGATCTGCTCCCAACAAACCTATCCGTCTCAATCTTGTTGACCTACCAGAGGGACTGCTCCCAACAAACCTATCTGTCTCGATCTTGTTCACCCGATGTGAGATGGGGACCACTGGTTGCTCGGGGTTCGTATCGCCATCATCGATCTGACATGCGCTCAGAGGAATCAGAGCAGACTACTACCTTTGCAAATGTTCTTTTCGTAAGTGCCCAACCAATCTACTGATTATGCCTCCCTATGCGCAAAAAAAAACTACGCATTATGTTCTTGCTTCCTTTCTGATTTTTGACTGCGGTGTCTTCAGATTTTAATGCTGCCATATTAAGCTTTGCTAGATCCTACCCTACACTGTCCCCCCTACCTTAAATCTGGTATCATTTTTCCCTTTGCAAATAGCAATTGGGGGGTGTTGTCCTATGGCACACGATGCTTAACTTATCCACTTCTTGAAACATTAGCAAATATAAAATTCCCATATGTGCTATACAAGTACAGCCCATGCAGAGTAAACATAGTTCAATCTATGTGTGTTACAATTGCAATCCAATTTTATTGTCAACTAACCATACAACGCTTGACTTTCATGGCATATGTAGAATAACTCCCAGACAACATTTTTCCTTAGCCCTAGATCGTACAATCCTAACTTAAACTTAGAAGTCCTTTTTTTGTTTGTTAATTTAAACTTAAAGTCATGCTGAAAACATCAAAGAATGTATCAATAAAGGAATTTTTTAGAGAGGAAGCTAGAAGGTAGAGTGACGTCTTTATTGTATCTAAAGTACCTCTATCAATTCAACACAAGGATCCATTTGAAGCTAGTGACAGAGTTCTAGGGTTCTCTTACCAAAACTACCCAAATATCATAAATTGATGACTCAAGGCAGAATTGGATCTGAGACGGAGGAAAAATGAAATGTGGACAGGGGAAGAGGATTCCATTGTTTTATTACTTGGTAACCAACTCTGCCTCGTCATAGTTTATAAAGCATCATAACCTAATGGTTTACAAGAAAACTTTTTACAGTTTCTTCCATACATGACCTTTATATCCTGAATCATCTCTATATAGTAGCCATGGGCCTTACAAGATAGATGATCATCATTTCAAAGGATATTTTTCAAGATGCAGCTTGCTTAGGGGTTTCTAACCTGACTTGTTAATGCACAAGCCATATTCTAGTCATAATTGTTGATTTAACTAGCCTTCAAACCTGTTGAAAACAAGTTCAGCTTTTCCATACATGCCAAGAGAGTGCAAATCAAAATCAAGCCTTGGTAGAAGCGCTAAAGAAGGTTATCATAGGGCTTTATGCAATCAAGACATAATTTTATCCTTCATAGTGGTTTGTGGACTTCCCTATTGCAGTCCATAAAACAGGACAGTCCTATTGTTGTCAAAATGGTCATGCCAGATTATTTACAAGATATTTTTCATCGAATAGTGACTGACACTATATCAGTTTGTGCCAACTAAGAATACCACCTTTATGAAGGATAGGTCATGAAATAGCAAGAATTCTAATCGATGTTTATTGCACACGAAAAGCCTTAAATAGGCATACATAGAAGAATCTTGTGGTTAGTACATCTGATGCATCTGATGCTAAGAAATTCATTGGGCCTGATGAGGAAGTTGTCCTTGTTTGGCTACAAGGGAAGAGGTGTTGGAACCACGTTGGGTCTAATGAGTGCATGTATCGAAAACATGTTTTGCATCAAGTGGAAGTTGGAAATCAAGAACATCTATAGGATGCCTATGGGAAGTGTGGACTCCAATGTTGATTGATGGCATGGTTTGAGCAGATCAACATTCACAACATCATGAATCCCCAAGTGAGTCGGAAGATCAAGTTAAAAAGCATTCTTGGACACCTGTTGAAGGATAGTGTAAGGTCCATAGTGAAGAGGCTTGACCTTACTATGTGCCTTGTGTTGGAAGTGGCATTTGTCCAAGTACAACCAAACTTTGTCTCCAACCTAAAAATGATATGGGATGCAACGTCGATTATATCTAGATACTCTATATAAGAGTGTGGTTCACCACCTTTGTCTGACTATCTGATTGTGGATGAAAAGCCACGCAAAAGTCAAGAGAAACTCCCAAAATTTTCCATAAGGAACGCCAAAAATGGCCCATAAAATGTGAGTCATCATCAAATACAATGCTAGTAGGGAGGCCAAATAGTCACCAAACCAAATCAAAGAAAATTGGGCTAAGGCATTTACAAAATTGGTCTTTCCACGAGGAATGAACCTAGCCATTGATACAATGCTAGTAAGGAGACCAATTAGTCACCAAAATGAATCAAAGAACAATCAAATTAAGTCGTTTGTAGAATTGGTCTTGAGACAAGGAATGAACCTAGTCATCTTGTTGAAATGATCGACAATCACAAAAACAAAATCATCATTGGAAAACCACTCACCAAGTCCATGGAGATGCTTTCCCAAGGACAAGTGGGAATGGGCAAAGGACAACTCAAACCTAACTTTCTATTGGTGGGTTTTGAGCGGCAACAAACTACACAATGACATAGGAAGTGTAGGACATAACGATGTATACAGAAGAAACATTGCAAGTGATGGAGTGTTTTCTGCTTGCTAGGATGATCACCATAGAGAGTACAGTGGACCTCATTGAGAAGAGAAGGACGATAATCATGGGGCACACAACTTATGAAGTTTGTAGAAAATCTCTTCCTTGATATAAAATCCTTTGAAATGTGTGGATTTGAAGATACCAGATATTTAAGACTCTTATAACCCTGCCCAAAATTTGGATCATTTGCATTTAGAGAAGCCCAAGTCTGAAATCCAAGGTGTGAAGTGGTGACCACTATCAAGGTGTGAGTTGAAGGAGGTTGGCTCAAACAATCTACAATAATGTTTGTGTTCCCCTTCTTACTCTTGATCATCAAATGAAACTATTGCAAATATGCCACCCACTTCATATGTCATGCCCCTTCAGTTTTTGTTTGAGATTATTGTAAAGGCGTATGATTAGTATGCACAGTTGTTTCCTTACTAAAAGGCAATGTCTCCAATACTTGATGGATTGAACTAGAGCATATAGTTATTTATCGTATGTGGATTAGTTTGTTTTGCCACTGAGAATGTCTATAAATGATTAGTCATTGAATGACCATTTTGCTTCAAAATTGCTCCCAATACAAACTAAAAGGCATTTGTCTCAATCTCAAAATGTTGTGATAGATCAGACAATACAAGTACTAGTGTTGAGTACAAATTTTGCTTCAAAGTGTTGAATGCATAAGTGTGAACCTTTATCCATTTGAAAGCAACATATATTTTGCCAGTCAGTGTAAATGTGCAACAATCTTTGAATAGCCAAGAATGAATTTTTGAAAAACGTTTGCTAGACCTAAGAAGCTCCTTAACTCAGTGATAGTGGAAGGAGTTGGCCATTTGTTCAAAACTTCCACTTTGGCAAGATCCACCCGAATTCTATGTGTATCAATGACAAATCCAAGGTATGATATTGATGTTTGTGCAAATGAACACTTGGATAGGTTGGCATACAATTTGTTTTCTTGAATAATATGAAGAACTCATTCCAAGTGTTGAAAGTGTGCCTTCCATGTTTTTGAGAAGACAAGAATATCATCCAAATAGATGATAACAAATTGGTCAAGACATTTCCTAAAAATGTCATTCATCAACCTTATAAATGTGGCAAGTACAATGGTGAGCCCAAAAGCATTACAAACCCTTCAAATAGACCCATTTTAGTTTAGAAAGTTGTCCTACATGTGTCTTCTACTTGAACTTTGACCTAGTGACATCCACTTTTGAGAAGGGTGAGTGGGCAACCGAGTTGGTGTGAGACGGCCAACTAAGGTCTGTGATCCATACCGTAGGTCCATTCAACTTTGGTTCAAATGACATTGGCTACCATAAGCCCTTTTTAGTGTGGATGTAACCAACTCCCTTATGTATCCAAAAAATACATCCACTTTTGAGATCAATTTTGGAAAATAATTGTGCACCTTGAAGTTGGTCTATCAAGTTATCAATATGAGGAAGTGGATACCAATTTTTGTTTGTGATTTTGTTTGATACCTTAAAATCTATGCAAAAGATCCAAGTCTCATCTTTCTTAAATACATTCAAAACAAGGAGATGTATTTGGCTCTATGAAGCCTTTGTTTAAAGAGTCTTGAATCTGTCGTTTAATTTCTTCACTTCGTACCATTGATGTTTGGTACAATGGGGCATTAGGAAAAGAAACACCAGACAATGATTGCTCGATTGGTGAAAGTGGTTTGGGCTCTTGAAACACATCAAAATATGATTCCAAAAGTTGTTGAAGATCTATGTGCTATGTGTAGAATGTGATACTTGTTTGCTTTAGATTATCTTCTGGCTTGGCAAAAGTCAATGCTATTGATGTGGCTTGATTGACTCTTTTGTGTGCTTGCTTACAAGTGGGTACCAAATTTGTTGTTTTTCTAATGCTCTTTATTAGGTATATTTTATCATCTTTTTGTAGCATGTATTTGTTGTTGTATGCACCATAATGGAATTTTCTATTGTATTGATAGGGTTTGCTAATCAACAATCTACAACAATCAAGATCGGTCACATCACCATAGACCTTATCCACGTACTTGGGACCAAAAGCAAAGGACATAGTGCATGTGTGTGTGATTGGTGTGGATGAACCAAGATCCTTCCATCCAAGAGAATATGGATGAGTTTAAGGGTCCATCAGAAAATACAATTTATTAACTATGGATCTTGCAATTAGTTTTTTGCAAGCGATTGTCACTGATACAATCCACTGAGAAGTCACGTGTGAGGTAGGCACAAGTGACAAAAAAAATATCTCAGCCCCTGATAGTGGAACGTTGATGCATGAAGGTGACCTTGTTGAGTCAACATTTCAATTCCTCATATGCCCTATCTTCCCTATGGGTCTTTATGAGAATGGTACGTGTGTACTCATCATGAGATGATACAATCTAGGTTTTCCTCTTAAATTTGAAACACTTAGACCTCATATGTCTTGTTTTGTTACGATAATTACAAAACCTATTAGATTTTTTAGCATTAAAATAATAAGAACGAGAAGAAGAAGAATAGTGATTTCCTCGACAAGAGAAAGATTGTCTTCATGGTGAAGAGAAAGATGACCTTGCTAAAGAAGAAATTTTTTGCCTACCTATTGTTGACGACTATGTTGGTCTTGAAAATGATGATTTAAGGTGCCAGATGAAAAGGAAGGACGTGGGTCTCTATACATAGCATAAACATTCTCTTTTGTCAATTGTGCTTGGTTGAATGTTGCATCAAGTCTGTCAATGGTCACATATTTTACCTCTCAATATACATGCTCTTACAAACCACTTTGGAACTTTAAGATAAGAGTTGATGCATCAACTGCCACATTCAACATGGTTTGTAAATGTCTAAACTGGTAGATGTAGTCTTGCATGGACATATTGGGTTCTTGTTGCAAGTAGAGCCATTTAATGCCCAAACCCTCCAAGTAATGAGAAGGAAAGAATGTGATATTAAGAGTTGTAACAAGCTCATCCCATATGTGATGGGATTGAAACATTCAACTTTTTGAGACATTGAGACTTTCAACTTTTTGAGAATGGTAAACTATTTATTAAAATAACACCATTATGATTTATTAAAATATCATTATAATATGAATGAGATTTATTTCATAACTCATTAAAATGATAAAATCTTTTTTAATTGGTTATTTAGGATTAAAATGAATTCCACTTGTATTATATAATGACCCATAGTTTAATTATTATGCATATATTCCTTGATAAGATTTAATCATAAAATTTTACTTTATTGAGATTGCTAAATTATTTATTACAATTCATGTGGTTGCACTTATGCTTTAGGAAGGAAACAAACAGTCAAGAGAGCTAGTAAAGTGAAGTTTTGGAAATATTACTCTACTGAGATGTAGTGCATAAACAATACAGGTGGAGTTTTGGTATTATGAAGGCTGCTACAAGAAAATATCAAGAAGGATGCTTAATTCTAGAATATTTATATTTACAATTTTTTTTTTTTTGAAGATTCAAAAAATAAAAATAAAGAATTCAATTTTTTTATGAAAAAGATGTAGGTATCTAGCTATAACACTAAATTGAGATGAAAATTGAATCTGTTTATAAACTCTAAAGCTTTATAAACACTAAATTTTCTTCATATGAATCCTTTAATTTTTGAGTTTCTTCTAAGATCGATAATAAAAGGAAGTGGTACTCACTCCTTGCTCGCACTTGTAACACTTACTTTCTAAAACAAGAAAAAGGTAAGGCTCACTCTTGATCTCACTCACACTTGCTTAATTTAGTTATATTATTCCATTCCATTCATTATTTTTTCATAATAACTTAGGTTTGAAAAGAAAAAAGTTCTATAAAAAATACATTTTAAAGTATTTATCATTTAATTTGTTACTAATTATCATTTCAATTAGCCTTTTTGTCATTCTTAAATAAGTTTTATTTATTATTCGATAACCAATTCATTTGATTTGAATTCAATTTAATTACAATGATACTCTAATTATTCCATTCCATTTATGATTGTTCACTAACAACTTAGGTTTGAAAAGAAATAAAAAAATATTTTAAAATATTTATCATTAAATTTATTATTAATTATTATTTTAATTAATTAAAAAATAATAATTGTAATCCAAAAAAATAATAATAATAATTGTATGGGATTGAAACATACCTCACTTTTATTGCATCATCATCGTGTAGTCATATTATAACAACGTGGATATTATTCATATATTGCATGACAAGATTCGAACTTGGGTCTCTCTTAAAATGTTGAGGAATCTAATCAATTGAGCTAATACTATTTAATCCTCTTCTTTTTAAAGGGGTGCAACACCGAAACTTCCTAGGAGGTCACCCATCCAAGACTATTCTTGTCCAAGCATGCTTAACTAGAGAGTTCTAATGAGATCAAGATGCACTTATGCTATTATGATCACAACCATTTCAATTAATTTTTTCTTAATATCTCTTTAATATGTTTTTTCATTTATTATTCCACAATTCATTTTATTTGAGATAAAAGGTAAAGAATAAAATAGTTTTCACGTTTGCGAGGGCCTTTTATTTTATAATACCTTAATTTTTTTAAGTCCCTAGTAGAACAACTTAGTGGAATGTTTCTAGGTTGTTCAAACCACACAAGAGACTAGGTCCCTTTGTTTTACCCTATTTTTTTTTGGAATATGGTTGCCTTTACCTTTATCCAACGACCAAAACTTATAAAAATTTTCTATAAAAAAACATATCAACATAGAAATCTTCTATATATATATTTTTTATAAGCAAAAAACCCCTTACGGGGCCGCCTTGGTCTAAGAGACCACGAATAGGGGGTTCTTCACAGTCAAAGTCACCCGACGATCGCACCCAGCCCTACCCGCACCAACATTATCAATTGGATTTTGGGTACCCCATTCAGCTTTTTGGTAGGGTGGAGATTCGAACCTGGGACCTCCCTTGGAGGATTGCCCTCTCCTCTCCAACTCACCTACAACACCTGGATACTTTCAAAAGCGAAAAACCCCTTGCGGAGCCGCCTTGGTTTGAGAGACCACGAACAGGAGTTCTACACCGTCAAAATCACCCGGGGGTCGCACCTGACCTTCCCCGCACCAACATTATCAATTGGATTTTAGATACCCAATTTAGCTTTTTGGTAGGGTGGAGATTTGAACCTACGACCTCCCTTGGAGGATTGCCCTCTCCTCTCCAAGTCACCTACAACACCTCAATACCCTTCTATAATTAAAAAAATATAACATACTCATAAAAAAATTTAATATTAAAAAAAATTAAAAAAATATTTATGTCTCATAGTTTGGCTTTAGGTTCTCGCTTCAAACAACGGTGGATTTGTGTAAACGAGCATTAATTTTTTTTTAAAGCTTTTATTTTTTATTTTTAAAAATCGTTTATGTATTTAAAAAAAAATTAAAAATTTTAATTTAAGTTTTTAATTTATTTTTCTTCCCATCTTTTTAAAATATCTTTTTTTAATCCTGAAGACACAGAATAAATGAAGACAACAAAGAAGTTAACTAACAACTGAAAGAATAATTTAACCTAAAATACGAATACTATGACTAATCAGCTCTGGGACTCCAAGACTGGACCAACCACAGAGAGACGTTGAGCAAATATTTATTTATGCGGACAGGGAGTGAACTAAACTTCAAAAACATATAAATTAATGAAAAGAAAAGCCAGCCATTAACGTGGCTTGCCTTGATATGTGTGATGGAACAATCCCCCAAAAGCTAAAAGCAGCGTTCGATTTTAACGTTCCACAGGTCCACACTGAGCTAATTAGTAATGACGCCATGATCATGATCATGACAGCACTAGAGGTGTGGTGGAGATTCACCGTTTACACGTAGAATATCCCCTTTGGTTTTGGATCTAGAGATTGCATATGCTTTGGCTTTCAAAATTTCGTCCAAGATAGTTTTACTTTTGGGCTTTCGTACATACACAGGTCGCGCATGCCTTTCACAAATTCATAGACACAAAACAACCCAAAGGTAAGATGTTTTTCTTTCTTTTTTTAAAGTTTCTTATGGATCATTCAAATATTTACAGCCTGTGCTTGAATCTTGTTTTTTTTTTTTTGGTGGTTGATGTTTTTGTGGTTACCTATCATCCATTTGCTGTGGTTTTGTAAATGGGTTAATTTATTTTCATTTCTATTATACTTCATGTTTTAGCAAACCATTCTGTGGTAAATTTTAAGCATTTAGCAGACTATTATCCCAAGGTGTTCAGGACTGGAGAATTTAGGAGCTTTCCACTTGTGTTTTTTCGTTTTAAATTGTTTATATGGGATTGAAATAACTCCACCTGAATTATTCACTCTGTGTTGCCACAGTATTGCAAGAAACCACAAAGTATTATTAATACAGTAACAATTACAATTTCACAATTATGTGTATATTGTACATAGGTCTCTGCCTTGTAAATCAACATTTTAAGCATTGGAGCTCCCACTTGTTGATTTGATTTCTGTTACTTTAAATGAATGTAGCCATTGAGTGTAGCTGAATCCCAACATTACTGGATACATTGGCAAGCCCAGGAGTTCAGTTTTTTTTTTTTGGTTGATCTTTGAGGGGTTGCTTGAAAAAACTCACACACCCTACTGATATTGGCATTATCACAGTTGACATTGGCACATAGTTGTGGGGCATTAGCACACCAATTTGAACCTGGGCTATCTTGGAGATGATTGCCTAACTTACCACTAGGCCACAACTGGTTGGAGGCCAAAGACATTGACACTCAATGGCCCATGCATTTGTAAGTTTAATCGTTTATAACATTCTAGTAAGCAGTCTAGAGAACACCCACCAGCCATTGTATCAAACATTTTTAGCATTTTGACTGCCACTTCATCTGCCCTTATACATTGATGGGAGGTGTCAGGGCAGGGCAAGTGTGGAATGCCGAAGCCGCTGTTGTATGACATAGACCAGCTATGATTTGAACCTGGGTTCTTCTATTGGCTCTGGCTGGTGCTCCACCATTTGGCCCCATTGGCTGCCTTTTCCAGGTTCAGGTATTGCTGGCACATGGATTGAATACTATGTTCCGTGAAGTTCCTGGGGAGGGATAGCAGGATGGCTTTTTGGGATGGCAGGATGTATTTTTGGGATGTTGGGATGGATCTCTGAGACAGCCCCCAATTCCAAGACAAGTCCCCATGAAACATAGATTGAATGCTGCCTGCGAATGAAACTCGTAACCCCTGTGCTGTATGAGATTTGGAATACTCAATGCCAGTTGAGTAGTGTTAAGTGACCTGATTATGCCCTTTAACTCCCTATTCATAAAACATTACACATTGTTAATGTTCTTGCTCCCTTTCTGATTTTTGACTAGGGTGTCTTCAGATATTAATGCTGCCATATCAAGCTTTGTTAGATCCTACCCTACACTGCCCCGCTACCTTAAATCTGGTATCTTTGTTCCCTTTGCAAATAGTAATTGGGGGTTGTCGTCCTATGGCACATGATGCTTAACTTATCCACTTCTTCAAACATTAGCAAAGATAGAATTCCCATATGCGCTATGCAAGTACAGCCCATGCAGAGTAAACATAGTTCAATCTGTGTGTGTCACAATTGATGACATACAATCCATTGTTATTGTCAACTAGCCATACAACACTTGATTTTCATGGCATATGTAGAATAGCTCACAAACATCATTTTTCCTTAGCCCTAGATTGTACAATCCTAACTTAAAGTCAATGTATAAACATCAAAGAAGGGTATCAATAAAGGGAATTCTTAGAGAGGAAGCTAGAAGGTAGCGTGAGGTCTTTATTGTATCTATAAGTACCTCTATCAATTCAACACAAGGATCCATTTGAAGGTAGTGACAGAGTTCTAGGGTTCTCTTACCAAGACTACCCGAATATCATAAATCGATGACTCAAGGCAGAATTGGATCTGAGACAGAGGAGAATGGAACGTGGACAGGGGAAGAGGATTCCTTTTTTTTTTAATACTTAGTAACCAATTCTGCCTGGTCATAGTTTATAAAGCATCATAACCTAATGGTTTACAAGAATTTTTTTTACAGTTTCTTCCATACAAGACCTTTATATCCTGAATCATTTTTATATAGTAGCCATGGGCCATACAAAATAGATAATCATCCTTTCAAGGGATATTTTTCAAGATGCAGCATCATTATGTTGTTTTTGTCTGCCTATCCCTTGCTCAGAGGTTTCTAACCTGACTTATTCATGCACAAGCCATGTTCTGGTCATAATTGTAGGTAAGGTACTTCTTATTAATTGCTGATTTAGCTAGCCTTCAGGCCTGCTGAAAACAAGTTCAGCTTTTTCATACATGCCAAGAGAGTGCAAATCAGAATCAAGCCTTGGTAAAGGCCCTAAAGAAGGTTATCGCAGGACTTTATGCAATCAAGACATAATTTATCCTTCACAGGGGTTTGTGGACTCCCCTATTGCAGTCCATAAAACAGGACAGTCCTATTGTTGTCAAACTAGTCATGCCAGATTATTTACAAGATATTTTTCATCGGATGGTGACCGACACTACATCAGTTTGTGCCAGGTAAGAATACCACCTTTATAAAGGACAGATCATGAAATGGCAAGAATTCTTGTTGACAATTATTGCATACGAAAAGCCTTAAATAGGCATACATAGAAGAATCTTGTGCTTAGTACAAACAATCAGAATCTGGTAATGTGCTGAAATGCCCTAGGTGGGCATAACAACTTGCCCAAGTGGGCATAACAAATTGCAAGTTTGCTCAAGCGGGCACAACAGACTAAACAAACAAACTTGTATGTTATTCCTCATCATCCCTCCCAACAATAGAAGAATTGGACTCTAATGCTTGCAAAAGAGAAGGGAATAGCTGAGACATCTGATGTTGAGAAACTCATCGGGCCTGATGAGGAAGTTGTCCTTGTTTGGCTACAAGGTAAGAGGTAATGGAACCACGTTGGGTTTGGGTAAGAGGTAAGTGATAGGGGCAGCATTGGGCAATTGGCACTTGGATGGAAAACAAAGGCAAAGAATTCTTGTATATCGACTTCAAGTGGGAGAATGTTAGGAGGTGAAGTCAATATCCAGATCTCCGATGTTCTTCAACTGAGTGGTGCTTGTTGGAGTTTTTAAGCTGCTTTTTGCTTTAAAGCTACTTTTGTTATAGAAAGCAGTTGATAAAAGCAGTTTTTTTAATAAAGCGCTTTTATCTGGAATGTGCCATGGCTTTTTTGGAATCTTCCTTTGTATTTCTATAAAAAGGGGAATGCCCCTTGCATTATGATAGAGTGCGAATGTATGAAATCAGCTGAGTATAATAAAAGAAGAAAAGTTGCCATTGCCCCGTGGTTTTACCTGCACACTGCAGGGTTTCCACTTAAAATCTCGTGTACTGTTTATTGTTGTTTATGCTTGCTTGTTTTTTAATTTTGTAACAAGTGTGTGTATCCAAAACTTGATCTGCATCAAGTGGAAGCTGAAAATTAGGAACATCTACAAGATAGCTGATGGGAAGCTTGGACTCTTATGTTGATTGATGGTATGGTTTGAGAAGATCAACATTCACAATATCATGAATCCCTAAGTGAGCTGGAAGATTAAGTCAAAAAGTATTCTCGAACACCTGTTGAAGGATAGTGTAAGGTCCATAGTGAAGAGGCTTGACCTTACTATGTGCCTTGTGTTGGAAGTGGTGTTTGTCCAAGCACAACCAAACTTTGTCTCCAACCTAAAAATGCTACGAGACGTGATGAGGATCCATGAGTTGTTTCTACTATTTTTGAGTCGTTTGAAGAATATGAATAACCTTGGCTTGAAGAGATTGTAAATGTTGGACAAATGCATTGCTTTGTCTTGTTGTTTTTGTTGTGGAAGGACAAGCCAAAGATAAAGGCAACTCATAAGGAGCCAAAGGGTAGAAACCAAGAAAGACCTCAAAAGGTGAGTGACTTATGGAAGAGTCAACTGCCTAGTTGTAAGCATGCTCAATGTGTGTCAGACTCAAATCCCATTTTGCTAGAGAAGCGTGATGATATATCTAGAGGCTCTACATAAGAGTGCGGTTCACCACCTTTGCAAGTGATGTTTTTTTGCTTGCTAGAATGATCACCATAGAGAGTATAGTGGGCCTCCTTGAGAAGAGAAGGGCGACAATCATGGGGCACACAACTTATGAAGTTTGTAGAAAAGCCCTTCCTTGATATGAATATCTTTGAAATGTGTCAGATTCAAAGATGCCGGATTTTGAAGACTCTTATAGACCTGTCCAAAATTTGGATTATTTGCTTATAGAGAAGCTCAAGTCTGAAATCCAAGGTGTGAAGTGGTGACCACTGTCAAGGTGTGAGCTGAAGGAGGTTGGCTCAAACAATCTGCAACAGTGTTTGTGTTCCCCTTCTTATTCTTGATGATTAAATGAAACTATTGCAAATATGCTGCCCACTTCATATGCTGTGCCTCTTCAATTTTTGTTTGAGATTGAAGAAATTGCAAAGGCCTATGATAAGTATGCACAGTTTTTTCCTTACTAAAAGGTAATGTCTCCTATTCTTGATGGCTTGAACTAGAGCATATAGTTCTTTATCATAGGTGGATTAGTTCTTTTTTGCTACTGAGAATGTTTGTAAATGATAAGCCATTGGATGACCATTTTGCTTCAAAACTGCTCCCAATACAAACTAAGAGGCATCTGTCTCAATCTCAAAATGCTGTGACAGATTAGGCAATTCAAGTACTGGTGCTGAGCATAGTTTTTGCTTGAAAGTGTTGAGTGCATGAGCATGAGCCTCTGTTCATCAGAAAACAACATTAGATTTTATCAACTGGTGCAAATGTGCAACAATCTTTGAATAGCCAAGAATGAATTTCCGGCAGAAGTTTGCCAGATCTAGGAAGCTCCTTAACTCAGTGATGGTGGAAGGAGTTGGCCATTAGTTCAAAACTTCCACTTTGGCAGGATCCATCTGAATGCCATGTGTATCAATGACAAATCATAGGGATGAGATTGATGTTTGTGCAAATGAACACTTGGATATTTTGGCATACAATTTGTTTTCCTGCAGATTGTGAAGAACTCGTTCCAAGTGTTGAAGGTGTGCTTTCCATGTTTTTGAGAAGAGAAGAATATCATCCAAATATATGATAACAAACTAGTTAAGACATTTCCTGAAAATGTCATTATCAACCTTATGAACGTGGCAGGTGCATTGGTGAGCCCAAAAGGCATTACAAGCCATTCAAAGAGACCCATTTTAGTTTTGAAAGTTGTCTTCCATGTGTCTTTTGCCTGAACTCTGTCTTGGTGATATCCACTTTTGAGATCAATTTTGGAAATAATTGTGCACCTTGAAGTTGGTCTATCAAGTTATCAATACGAGGAAGTGGATACCAATTTTTGATTGTGATTTTATTGAATGCCTTAAAATCTATGCAAAGGTGCCAAGTCCCATCTTTCTTCAATACATTCAAAGTGGGAGAAGCACTGTTTCTGTTCCTAATGCCCCATTGTATCAAACATCAATGGTACGAAGTGAAGAAATTAAACGACAGATTCAAGACTTGTTAAACAAAGGCTTCATCAATAGGTCAATTGAGTGTTGATTGCTCAATTGGTGGAAGTGTTTTGGGCTTTAAACACATCAGAATATGATTCCAAAAGTTGTTGAAGATCTACATGCTGTGTGGAGAATGTGACGCTTGTTTGCTTTGGATTATCTTGTGGCCTGGCAAATGTAAATGCTACTGATGTGGCTTGATTGACTACATTGCATGCTTGTTTACAAGTGGGTACCAAATTTGTTGTTTTTGTAATGCTCTTTATTAGGTAATTTATATCATCTTTTTGCAGCATATAGGTGTTGTTGTATGCACCATAATGGACTTTCCTATCGTACTAATAGGGTTTGCCAATCAACAATCCACAACAATCAGATCAGTCACACCACCGAAGACCTTATCTACATACTTGGGACCAAAAGCAAAGGACACAATGCATGTGTGTGTGATCAACGTGGATGAACCAAGATCCTTCCATCCAAGAGCATATGGATGAGGATGAGGGTCCATCGACAAATGCAATTTATTGACTATGGATCTCGCAATTAAGTTTTTTTGCAAGCCATTGTTAATGATATAATCCACTGAGAAGTCATGTGTGAGGTAGGCATGAGTGACAAACAATCTTGGCCTTTGAGGGTAGAACGTTGATGCATGAATATGACCTTGTTGAGTCGATCTTTTAATTCCTCATATGGTCTATCTTCACTATGGATTTCGATGAGAACATTACTTGTGTCCTTATGATGAGACGATACAATCAAGGTCTTCCACTTAAATGTGAAACACTTAGACCTCACATGTTTGGGTTTGTTATGATGATTACAAAACTTAGTAGATTTCCTGGCATCAAAAGAAGAAGAAGAAGAAGAAGAAGAAGAGTGATTTCCTCGATGAGAGAAAGATTGTCTTCATGGTGAAGAGAAAGATGGCCTTGCTGAAGAAGAAGTTTGACTTGCTAGAGAAGAAAATGATTGCCTACTTGTTTTCGACGATTGTGTTGGTCTTGAAAATGATGATTTAAAGGTGCCAAACAAAAAGGAAGGACGTGGGTCTCTGTACATAGCAGAAACTTTCTCTTCTACCAATTGTGCTTGGTTGAATGCCATATCTAGTGTGTCAATGGTCATATATTTTACCCCTCGATACAAGTGCTCCTACAAGCCACTCTTGAACTTCAAGATAAGAGTTGCTGCATCATCTATCACATTCAACATGGTTCGTAAACGTTTAAACTGGTGGATGTAGTCTTGCATGGACATATAGGGTCCTTGTTGCAAGTGGAGCCATTTAATGCCCAAACCCTCCAAGTAATGAGAAGGAAAGAACGTGACCTTAAGAGCTGTAACAAGCTTGTCCCATATGTTGATGGGATTTTGAGATTGCCAATGATATGTGATTTGGACTTTGGCCATGTCACTGAGCTTCAATTTGGCGAAGGGAACCTTGTCATCTTATGCAACATTGTTGTACTTGAACCACATCTCCATGTTCAAGATCCAATTGCCAAGGATCTCAGGATCACGAGAGCCACTACACACCTTGAATTTACATTTTGTCTGGCGGGTAGCTTGAGGGGACGACACTGAGGTGTTGTTAACGTTGTCGGTCAAGCTAGCCACCACATTGGCCAGCTTGATCATCTTTTCGACAAGTGAGTGGTAGACATATTGTGTGTTGTTGCCAGCTGGTGACTTTTCCTCCCAATTATTTAATTTGGGCTGCCTACAACAATTTTGACTGTACAAATGTGCCGAGACTATGGGATAAACCCCTAGAACGAGTGGTTACATGACAAATTTGGCCACCATATGACAAAGTTACAAAGGTTTGAATTTTTCAATCTTATTCAAGGTAAAAACCACTGTTACCAATTGCAATTCAGAATTGCTGACTAGTTTTCAACAATTAAAATCTTCTACTTGCTATCAAAGAAATAGTTCATGCGATATCTCGTTGGAAAGGGCTTTGAGAGTAGTATTCAAACATGTAAGAATCACAAAACATGATGCTAGCATACCAAAGTTATGACATAAAACATCTATAGAAGTAGAAACAGACCTAGTTTGCAGCGGAACATAGGTTTAACTTTGTAGCTGAGTGACCAATGGAATACAGAATCATTGATTTAACATAAAAATCAGTAAAAGTAAAATGTTGGAAGGACTAAGCACCTGCAAGACTTAACTCATCATCGGTAAAAACAAATAATTAACAAGGACTGCTCCTTGGCTGCCTTATTCAGCTGAAATTTTGCTCGTCCATGCCATTGATGATGACGTGCAAGTTTTCCAATGGGATCATGTAGACCATGCGCAGGACCTCAACCATGGCAATGATCTATAAATGGACGATTGCTACTTTTCCTGATGAAGAGACAAATATGGCAAGGCTTCTTGGAAGATTACCGACTAAGGAATCGACAAGAAGAATTTTTTGCCAACGCTGCACTCGGACTCATAATAACTATTTGAGATTTTGATTTCTCACAATATGTTTGTGTTGAGTTGAGATAATAGTTATCATACAAGGGATACCTCCTTGGCTTTGCTACAAAAAAAATATAAGATCTAATATAGAAAAGATGAATGACCCAATATGCACAAACCTCAGGGCCTTAAAGTGGCCGAATTGTACTATCTTCCAAAGCCTTTCCACGTCAAGTCTTCAAATATTGTAATAACAGTCCAAATATGCAATTAAAATGTTATATTTTAGATTCCAGCCTTGTTCTTAGACGTATTGATTTTGTCAAAAAGCAACGAAGAACGAAACAAATTTGATCAATAGTATAACACACATTGAATGAAAGCCGAAAATGCACAATGAACTCTAACCTTTGACTCGACGGAGTCGTTAGTGACAAGGTGGTGAGCATATGAGGGAATAAATCAACTTCATTCATATTTCCTTTGCTCTGCAACGGCTTCCAGACAAACTTAATGCTATAGTGAACCCAAACATAGAAACACAACCTACAAATACTTATCTCTACCCCTAGATTCCATCCCATCACAGATCCCCTCATGTTCTGCCGATAAATCTGTCTCAAAAACCAACAATTAAAAATCTTCCTTAACTGTTACTCCAATGCACATGCTTCGATCAGTAATCTGAACACAACGACAGATCGATAGTTTTATGAAACTGCATTCTTGAACACTGGAATCAACAATTGAAATAATTCTAGGCCTCAATGCTGCAAATTCTCCATTTCTTCACAAATTTTTCACCAATAAAAGTCGTTTGAAACCTCACATGGAATGCTTCATATCTGTTGAACGGGATATGGAAAAACATTGTATTCTTATTGGTGAAATGTTGACGAGAATTGATTGAATTACGCTACTGACCCCTCTTATATCTCCCTCACATCCATCCAATAGTATCGATGCATCACATTCCTGAATGAAGCAGTCGTGGAAGTGAAGGCATAGCAGGCCTGCAGCTTGGGTGATGCCCTGCTTTAGATGAAATTTGATCTTTTGCTTCAAAGTCGATTCCAGCTTTGGACATGTTCTTTCATAAAATGTCCATGATAGTCCTCTTACAAGTGGATGATTTGCATACAATGACAAAGCATTCTCATCTGCAGCAGAATAAGCAAGCCAAAGGCAGAGAAAGGCACAGAAAGGCTTGCAGCCAAAGATCACTGTCCTTGGCTTTACCATGTCTACCACAGGCATGAAACACAGAAGCCCATCCCAGATGAAGCTTCAAAAACAACAGTTCTGCAGCGTGTCCATGATGTCAATGGGATTAATTCTCCCACAGTCTCAGGCCTTCGCAGGATTGGGTTGTGCTTTTATACCAGTGATTGATATGGCAAGAATTCTGGTTGATGATTATTGCACACAAGAGGCCTTAAAGAGTCATACACAGAAGAATCTTGTGGTTATAATAAACCACGTACAAACCATCAGAATCTGGCAGCATGCTGAAGTGCCCCAAGTGGGCACAACAAATTACATAGTTTTCTGAAGCGGGCACAGCAAACTAAACAAACAAACTTGTATGTTATTCCTCATCAGATCACTGCTACCTTTACAACTTGCTCTTGTAAAATCTTAAATTGCTTAGGGGTTGGTGCAGTGTCGCAGTGCTAGGTAATGGTATCCGACAATTACAACTTCAAATAATTAGAAATCAGTGTAACATTCTTTAAGTAATCAGAGTGCAGGCCTGTCTAATTAGGTCTTTCCAATAGAGTTGGAGTCAAGGAGAGTCAAAGCCATGTTCCAGCAGCTACAGTGAATTATGATATACATGCAATGCACGATTATAGAAGTGAGAACTGTTATATGGAAGGTCTGTCATGTCCTATTGGACTAGTGAAGTATCTGGACTCATCACTTGTTTGCATCTTAGCAGTGTTCAGGCCAGTGCAATTCATTTTGTGTGTCCCTTTTATGACATTCAGACAATGCACGTTGTTAACAATCTGGTTATATTTGGTAATTATGGCTATCTCATTGCTGATCTGTACTAGTTTCCCCTGATTTTCCTGAAACCTGCACTGAGTTTCAGCAGAAAAAGGGGTCTACCCTGACCCTTTAGAAATCACCCTACCGGTCCTCTGTTCAGCATGGCCGATCCCTTAAATCAACACAGAAAGTTATATGCTTGATTCCTGTTGTAGTTTTACTTTTCATTCCCTCCTCATGCTTTAGAGTTATATGCATGATTCCTGTTGTAGTTTCACTTTTCATTCCCTCCTCATGCTTTCCACAAGTTCCAAACACAGAATTTTCCTTGTATTGAGATTAAAGGCTATGGGCCATATCAATATCCAACCATGACTTCAGCTTTCTGTATAATATCATATAAGTTATTCAGTCAATGTATATATACATATTCCTTTCTTAAAATATCTTTAAATAAATATTGGCAAACCAACATATTCCCTTTTCTGTTTTCCAAGTGGTATGTGATAGCTTGGATATGATGGAAAGTTTCCAGATATTGCAAAGGAAATTCCTTGGCTAGATAGATAACCAAGGAAACTGTGATGAAGGGGAGCCACCATCAATGACCATGGATAGCAACTTTTGAGGTGGATCCTCTTCTCTAACACAAACAGGCAAATCAATCAAACTGTATATGATAAGCTGTTTAAGTAAAAGGAAAGGATATAGTTCTTGTGGAAAGCGTTCCTGCTTGTACGTCATTATTGCTTGTCATTTTGAAACTTTTTCTGAGCAAAAACATATCTCTAATTTCACTATTGTCAGGAGGGTGGCTGGTCCTTATGAGAACATATTACATAAGGAATGCATAGAACCTCAATGATTTGGCCTTAGAAATGTAAGGACTTGATTTTGATGCTATTTTTCAATGTCCTACTGAGTTTGACAATGTGCAAAGAAGTTTTTGGGGCTGTCTGGAGAAACCTTCCAAATTTCAGGTGAGAAACAAGGATAAGAGCTGGGGAACCTCGACCCTCCTCCCTGAACCCTTAAAAAGGGAAAATAGGGAAAAAATATGTAAACATCATGAGTAGTTTTTAAATCCTTAAAAAAGGTAAATGGGAGAAAAATATGTACATCACGAGTGTTTTTCAAGCAGTGTATATCCTATATTCACAAATTAACACAATACAACAGGCAGGTGTCAGTTGCCCAGATAAACACTCAACAAAGGCAAACCACTGTTTTGTTTGTACTTACATTCTTTAAATTGTTTGCCCTTTAATAAATTTTTGTGTTGTGTGTGCAGGATGTGCCCATTTCAGGGTTCAATGCAACATCCAATAAGTAACTGAACCTCCTATGAATCTTTGCACATAAAATTAAAATCTGTGTATAAAAATCCCTCTAACAAGGCATAATCATGCGATACAAGAGCTGATTGTATTCACTAGATACAAAGCATAAAACTTAATCCCATGTAATCAGAGAGCTGCTCAAATTCTATCAATTACAGTTCTGGAATGGGTATCACCTGTGTAACTATTGCAAAGCAAAATGAAGGGCAGAAAGGAATACTTGTATTAGTGATAATAATTGGTAACTACAACCAGTGCAGTGACTAGAGCAGTAGTTGACCTCCAAAAATTCCATAAAAGTAATCCATATATGCCCATTAAAGTGAAGCAATCACATGTAACATATCTGTTTGCAAACAACCAAACATTATATCTTATCCATGTGCATAGATCCACCAGTAACTGACATTGAAACCCAATATGATGGTGTAGTTGGGGTTTGCTGAAATACCTTTAAATTGCTTAGCTAGACAGAGTCACAAGCAAAGAAAAAGGTAAAATCAGATCAAGAGCGATACAAGATTCCACATCAAATTCATATTTGACAAAACTCATATTTTTTCTTTTGTTAAATAAAAGGTGGAAAATCATAAAAACTAACTCTCAAATTTTATTATAAAATAAAGAGGTACTGCCCACACTCTTAGATTGTCTCTGGGAACCCTTTTAGTGTGTTTGCTTTATCCCCTAGTTATCACCCTTATGCTAGACACCTGCAATGTGTTTTGTTCTTTTCCAAACATGCATGCATGGAGGCTAGCTTATTTATTTTTATAGATCTCTTGCTCTCTTTCTGGTACTCACTGGGCGCTTTCCTCATCTTCTTCTCAGAAAAGGAGTTATTCATAAATCAATTAGATGAGGCATCTATCGACAATACATTCAGATTACTTGGATCTCTCCTCAGCCTCTTGGCTCTAAAATGATTCTCTATACTAGGCACTTCATGTTGACTGTGATCATACTATCATCCGCCTTGATTATACTCAATGTCACTAGACTCATGGCCTTAGGATTTTCCTTGGTCAAATGAGGGTTCTTCCCATTAGCTGAAGATTGAGGCTAACCATGATATTCCTAGAGGGGATAGGATTTGTGGCCTTTGCTTCATGAAGGAGGTGGACGAGACAATGCCTCATTCATGGAGCAACTATCCGATGAAAAATTAAAACTCTCCCTTAGCATTACGCATGCCATAAACTGAGAGGTTTAGATAGGCACACATTTCAGGATTCCTGTCTGCATATGGAGGATCTTTGGTCTCAGATATTAAAAGAACATCTTGGAGACATTCATCTGCTATTCACTCTGGCTTTTTTAATCCAAATTGTTTCCCTTCCAATCTCATTATGCCATTTGAGTCTTAGCTGTATAATATTTGTACTAGAATTGTACAATATTGAGATATAACTATATCATATGATATCAAATGTATCATAGAGTTGGCTTTGGCAGTATTTTGTACTTTTGACTGTGGAGCACTGTTTTGGCTCTCCTTATGAGCCTTAGCTGTATAATATTTGTACTAGAATTGTACAATATTTGAGATATAACCATATCATATGATACCAAATGTAACATAGAGTTGGCTTTTGCAGTATTTTTGGCTGTAGAGCACTGTTTTGGCTCTCCTTATGCAATTGTAACCAAAGTGTACATCTTGAGTTGGGTTGACCTACTTTGGTCAGTGGACATTAACATAATTTCTTTCTATCTTTCACTTCTGCAGGCTTCTTTACTGATCCGAAATTACTTTTCCTGTGTGAGCAGCATTTGATATGAACTAAGGAGCATAATTAGAAGAATGAATGAGAGAGACACAAGAGTGTTTTAACCATAGTAGAGAAAATCGGAATCGGGTAGTAAATCGGCTGGTTTAAAAATCGGCAAAGAATTAGAATCGGCAAAAAATCGGCAAAAAAAAACCCAAGAAAATGATTTTTATTTTTATTTTTTTAAATTTTCCTGCATATTACAATGAATTAATATTATGCAAATCAAATATTGCAATAAAAGCAAAAATTCAAGTCAAGACGTCATACAAGGCTCAAGCTTTAAGTATACACTACACATGAAAGTGACAAAACACATCCTGTATTGCTTATAATATGAAAAGGTACAAAGTTACAAGTAACAAGAAGGAAAAAAAGGTTTCATTTTTTATATGCCTGCACATGGAAACAAGTAACAACAAAGTTACAATCACTTGAAAAAAAGGAAAAAAAACCTAAACCCTAAACCAAAAGGCTAGGGTTTAAAATTGAAACATTGACAGCTGAAAAATGGGCTTGCATACATAGTTATCAGGAAGCAATATTTACTTAAAAAGAGGAGGAAAAGAAACCCTAAACCCAAAACCCTAGGGCCTAGACTAGGGTTTAAACTTCAAGTTCAAAGTTCAAAGTTTCAAATTCAAACACTAACAGCTGAAAAATGGGCTTGCATACATAGTTACCAGGCAGCAATATTTACTTATTTACCTAAAAAGAGGAGGAAAGAAAAAACAAACCCTAGGGCCTAGCCTAAGGTTTAGGGTTTAAACTTCAAAGTTTTAAACATTAATAGTTGAAAAATGGGCTTGCATACATAGTTATTAGGCAGCAATATTTACTTAAAAAAGAAAAAAAAAACCCAAAACCCTAAACTAGGGTTCCAGATTTAGGGTTTAAACTTTAAACTTCGAAGTTCAAACATTAACAGCTGAAAATGGGCTTGCATAAAAAAACCCTAAATCGGCCATAGCTTGAAAAAAAAAAGGAAAAATAAAATTATTATTAAAAAAAAAAATTGCTGACTTTTTTGAAAAAATCGGCAATGAATCGCCGGACTCCCGATAGTTTGCATCGCTGGACTCCCGATAGTTTGCCGATTGACTCGTTTTGCGAATGACTCCCGATTGACTCGCGATTCCGGCGATTTTTTGGCGATTTTCATAACTATGGTTGTAACCATACTTGTTGTAAACTTGTTATATTTTGTATATATAAATTACTAAATGTGTCTTCAATTATTAAAATTGTCTACAATTATTTTTTCAATTGGTTATACGGGATTGAAGCGGGCCCCACCTGTATTACATCATCACCACATAGTGGTATTACAACAAAGCTTGGATATTATCCATGTATCACTTGGCAAGATTTGAACCTTGGTCTCCTTGAATGTTGAGGAATCTAACTAGTTGAGCTAATGCCATTTGATAAATTGTCTACAGTTATTAAATGCACCTACAATTATTAAATACAGTAGTCCGTGCGACTATGGCACATCATATATTGACAAGGTACAGTTTGAAAGTTTGTCTGATATCTTATTCTTTTATTGGCCTTATTTTGTTTGTTCCTTTGTTTTAATTTCTTCTCTATATTAGGAGGTGCAAGCTTAATCTTAAGGTATATTGCTCCTTCCCTTCTCTAGGGGATGTACATGATGTCTGGGCAACAATTGCTTGCAACCACATTAAATCATTGACAAATTGGACTACATATTACAGGGATTACTCATGATGCATGCTTGCATCTATTCATGATTACAAAGACTTCTGGGACATGCCAAAGGATCTTCAAAGGAATATTAAAAAACAAGTGCTACTTAAACTTAGGATTTTTAAATACCCCATGAGAAAAATTACTGAAGGCAACACTTACGATTTATAGTATAATACATAGGGAGCATTAGATATGCTGTAATATGAAGGTTTCATGAAGAGATGACCTTTGTTTTGTAATTCATGTGCATATATGTAGCTTTTTCCATCTATGAATATTATTTATTTATTTTGTTAAATTTGAGATATTTGTAAATGATGGATGTTATACCTCCAACGCGAGGAAGTTGTGTTGTATGTGTAAGGTTTTGCTCATCGAATTTTCATTGACGATGCATAAATACTTATGCACTAAAAAATGCAATGGCTCCTCAAGATTTTGGTGCTTATGCTCTTGTGGCATTAAGCATTGGTTTCGTATGATAATAACGTATTTTGTAATTTTTGTTTTTATTTACTTCTGAAGTGCTTCCATGTGTGAGTCCTAAATCAATCTCCAATATGTTAACCATAAATTCATGTTTAAGTGCTTCAAGTCTTGATTATTTCTATTGTTATTGCCTTGTATCTTTCTGAAGGCCTAGCATTTGTTAATCAAAATGAATAAGACTTTATTAAAAGATGAGAGCATGCTTCAATCTTTTGCGGATGAAGTTAAGATGAAAGCATACTTTGTTTTTTTCTTTTCTGCAGGTGAACTAAAACAGCACCTACATCTAGAGAAATATGGTGCTTCTTCTAGAGGAAAAAGATGCGGAAGAATGGAATTATAGAGGGGAGGGTGCGGCCAATGTGGTTATGTCCTACCGTGGGGCATCTCCAGATTTTGTACAACTCTATCTTACTCTTAAAAATGCTTTCCATTGATTTCAACTTTTGCCATGCTAAGTGATATGAATTGTATGCACAAACCATTCTTATCACTGATAAAATTTTAGTAGTTCTTATGTGAATTATTTTAAACATAGGAAGTAAAGCCCAAGAAAAGAATAGAATACCATAACTAAACGAAGGACATACTTTACAGTTTTCTTGGTGTTCTAGAGGCAATTGAGGTCAAACATATCAAGCTTCTAGAGTTTTCCTCCTTCTGTGCAAACATGAACCCTTGTCAATATTAGTCATTACATATTGTGGTGGTGCTCTATAGATTAAGTCTTTTTATAGCATTTAATGCACTCGTAGTCAATAAAAAATTTAAGCACTCTACAACTGATTGAAACAAATTGCATGAATTTTCTAGTTGTTTTGCCACTAAAATTAACTATTCTTCGATTCAATGGAGTGGCAACTCTTCTATGCAAAAATGACAAGAAGATATGCTCAACCATAATGTGAATTGAAACAACAACAAAGGAATGGAAGAACAACATTCACAAAAACTGAAACACCAATTTTATGGGGAAAGATTTATTGAGTTATAAATGTTGGAGGTCAGTTCACATTGAAAAATGTTAAACCCGAGAGCACCTAGAGCACTTGCTAGGAGGTCTTGGGTTCAAATCCTAGCTGGTCCATGGTTCTCAACATGGTATTGGAGATAGGTTCGGTATGCTTAAGCTGTTTGAGATTCTTATGTGGATACCCCATGTGTTTGGCTTGAAGCCGGGGGGGGGGGGGGGAGGGTTAGATAAGATAAGATAATTCTATTAATGTCCATGGATGACTAAAGTGGGTCAGTGGGGCTCACTGGAAAGAGCAGTTACAATGCACTATAAAAGCCAAAAGAATACTACAAAATTAAGCTAAACCAGTGTAAAAAAAAAACTAGGGCAACCTACACTAAGTTTGAACAACTACATGACATCGAATTACCATGCTAAAAGTAATAATGATGAGAAGAGAGCCAACAATCAAGATAAAGGAGAGACAATAAAGAACTCAAGTGGATTCAAGCACCACCACTACTCTATACTGGGATGTAAAGTAGAAATAGAGTTGTCATCACCTACCTTCCCAAAAGGGCCAACACGGGATCTAATGATGCTCCCATAGTCCAAGAAAATGGCTAGGATTGAGGAGGCCTGGTTGGATAATCTTGCAAGGGCATAGAGGTCAATCCATACACCAAAGAATGCTAAACCTTGAAAGGGATGGTGGATTAGTGGTAGAGCACCTAAAGTGCTTGATAGGAGGTCTAGCTGGTCCATGATTTTCCACAATAAAGATTTTACAGGGAAAACAAGCAAATTTGTATTCCTCTTGGTTTGCATTATACCTTTGAAAGTGGGTACCTTGCCATGGCTTTGGCTGGGTTTTTATGTGAAGGACCCCTATACACATGGTTATGAAGCTGATTTGCCATCCATATATGAATTCTGTCCTCTCAAACTCTGTATGGACTCATCTATGGAGTCTGCCATAAATCTAGAAGTGCCTTTGCTATGCTTGGAACCCACTGTTCTTTACTACCCCTTTCCAAAAGAACCCCTTCCTATCTGGAATATGATGCTTTTAATGATGTGCAAATAATTTTTTCAGGTCAAAAATGAAATTGTAATAACAGCATGAATGAATTGGAGACTTATGAAATGACAAGAGTCATATTGGATGAATAACATGGCCATTACTCAAATTTTCTGCAATTATGTTGTGTATGCTTTAGTGTGTAGCATAGTTTTAGTAAGAGTGTTTTTTCACACAAGAAAATTTACTTGGATATTGTTATTCATGGGATTTCTGTGTCAATATTAGTCATTATACCAATGACTATTTTTCATGAGTTGTTATTACTCCAATGACCCTTTAAATCTAATATGATTTGGTAATAATCATAAGTTGTGGGGACATGTGAAGTACACAAGTACCTTAAGTGATATTAATACTAGAGAGAAGGAAGATGCTAACACAACGATCATCCCATTATCTGTTTCCGAATTGACAAAGCTTTTGGTACATGTAATCTCTTATAAACCCCCCATATCTTGCAATTATTACCAAAGTGAGACAATCCCTTATTTATATTTAAGAGAGGTTTTTTCCCCAACATGTTAGTGAAGCAAGTGACCACTCATGAAAAATAATCATTGGAGGAATGACTAATATGAACAATGAAAAAATCAAATGGCATGAGCTCAATTGGTTAAATTGCTCAAGTTTCTAGGGGGAGACCTAGGTTCGAATCTTGCCAAGCGATACATGCATAATTGCCAAGTTGTTGTAATATTACTATATGGTCAAGTTGTAATATGGGTAAGGCCCGTTTCAATCCCATACAAACAAATAAAAAAAAAAAACAATGAAAATCCCAAGAAATAATAAAACCTATGCCACATACTTGTTTTGTCTCCCTATGCTATGATGGTTGTTAAAGTGGGATTCCTCTGGCCTTTCTTATTTGCCAATTGACATTTCAGCAACCATGCTGCATGGACTTGCAACTGCCCTGCAACATGCAGCAATGCTTCTTATTGTTTTAATATAATATAGTTGGAGGATTAGAACTTGAAAAATTTCTCAGTCCTACAAGCCTGCTGATATCATTCTGAGCTCAAAACAATGCCACATCTCAGGTTGTCAATTGTACAAGTATTAGTTTCATAACTTGATTCATGGCTGTCTTTGAAAGGCTTTTGTCTGATTCCTTTTGTTGATAGTTGTTATGTTTTGGAAGGATTCTTTGATTCATTCGAATGACACCTCCCTAGTTTGTAGGACCCTATCCTAACACAACTATTACTATGTACTTGTCTAGTGTTAGTGTTATATTTGCACCATGGGTGCCTAGTGTGCATGGGCCCATTATGATGTAACCTTTACTTTTATTGTAAGTAGGAGTTAGTGGCTCGGGTCCCCTCTTTCATGTGGTCTGACCCTTGCGCATTAGGGTTAGGGGATAAATAAGAATATATAAGGACATGGGTTTGGAGTAGAAGGCATCTCATATTTTCTCATTTTGTATTGGAGCTCTACTTCTAAGGAGGTTGCCTCCTTGAAGAGGCCTACGATATTTGTTCCACTTGATTAATATAAGTTTGTTATTATTTCCATTCAGTTATTTTTCATGAGCACTTCTGTTACTTTCATGTTCGTGATCATTTAGTTATTTCTAATTCATGAGCATTTCCATTAATTCCTACACTGCTACTTCTGTTATGCTTATTTTTATATGAAGATTCCTAACAAGTGGTATCAAAGCTCTTTCCAAGGCCATGTTCCGCAACAACAATAGTTCTTGTCCTTTCATCCACTTTCTATTCTACAATTTTTCATTCTCTTCGTTTTCCATTAAAGTATCGTTCCAAAAAACACATTTTTCCTATTTCTTAGTGTAGTAAGGTAGAAACTCTATTCTAAGGGTTTTAAAATTGCATAAATTTGTTATTTTTGGCTGAGCACCTTTACCTGTAAAAGGTGTGTGAAGGAGGTGTGGTAAAAGCACATTAACATCCAAGCGTTAGACAAAATGTGCCACTGATTCAAACTTCCACATATCTTGAGGTATATCAGAAGACAATCTTTTAAATGGAAGCATAACAGCCCTAGGAAGCCTTTAGGCGTCTGAAAATGTGGTACATCGGTAAGCGGTTAGCCCCGAGAAGTTACTCTCATAGCACCCTCAGAAATGTATAGTGTGGCTATGGGTACAGTGGAGTCCTCTGTAGTTGGAGCTATGAAATATTGGGCCTAAATCATGAACGAGATTTTATATCAGAGAGCCCACAAAATTAGACACACCTTAACTTAAGTTGTCCCTATTGAAACATTGTTTCAGTCCTTTCCCTTTCAAAAACAAAACCAATTTGAGCATACTATGGAAGAGGTTACTATAATCACAGGCAAGATTTGCTATAGAAGCACAATGAAATGTACCAGGCAACGTTAACAAAGGCATTTTGAACACTCCGAAGCTACACAATGATTATCCAGTCTGAGAGTGTAGAGAATATCCAATCTGATAGTGCAAAGAATATCTAGTGTACAGTGCAGAGAATATCCAGTTTGATATTAGAGCAGTTAGTTGTTAGTAGTTTGCCAGTGAACCAAAAAAACAAAAGCCAAGAAGGAAACAAAAGCCACAAAAAAACCCAAAAAAAAAAAAAAATTGCTATTTTGGGAGAGAGCCCATTGTGATCCTCTTTTCGAGCTGATCATTTTGAGACCTAACTTTGGTAACTGATTTTTGGAACCCTACATAAAAATCATCATTTTATGGTACAATCCATTCCAATCCTCTCTTTGAGCCAATTGTTTTGAGATATAACTCCAATAAACCTTTTTGGAGACCCTAAAGTGACATGGCTAGAGGTACTAGAACTACTCGAGCTAGAGCAGTTGGTCGAATAGGTGAAACAAATTGAAGCTTCTCAATCAACAATCCTCTAGGCATTATCCAAATTAAAAAAATTGGATAAAATTGATATCAAAAGTCTTTAATAGGCCTAAATGCAAAATACAATGCTCTTGTAGGACAATCATCAGGGAGTCAAGATGCTAGTTCCGATGGAGCATGAAACATCCCGCTTCTAAATACAAATTAGAGAATGCCCAAGATGGACTTTCCAAAATTTGACGGTGATGATCCAACTAGTTGGTTGCATTAGGCCAAATAATATTTTTTCCCACTCCCCACAATCAGAGGCTTGCAATTGCATTTTTCAACCTAGAACATGAAGCAATCCAGTGGTTCCAACAGTTACAGAATACGAATCCAAGGCTCACTTGGCTTGAATTTGAGTACGAATTACTCACTTTTTTTGGACCCAATGAGTATGAAGAGTTTACAAGAGCCCTCACCATGTTAAGATGGACAACATTTGTCCATTATTAACAGATAGTTTGAAAAACTGGCGAATCGCACTAGGGGATTGACTGTCGAATTTTTCCAAGGTTGTTTTATTAGTGGATTAAAGGAAGATATCTGTGGTGAAAATGTTCAAGCTAGACAACATGATGGTAGCTATAGGATTGGTTAGGCTCGTTGAGCATAAATTCGTAGCACAAAGGCATACCTTTAAACTGCCATAGGTTCGAACCCCGTTTCTATGATGGACATCACCAAGCTTAGGAAATAAACCACTCTAGATTAGACGTCTCACCCGCGAAGAAATTGAGGCATGTTGGGCACAAGGTCTATGTTACAATTGTCATGACAAATATTCTTTGGGCCACAAGTGTGTACAACAGAGACTATATTTATTGGATGTGGAAGAACCTTCCACTAGAGAACCATACAATGAAGAGGAGGACCAAATAGAGGTAGATCAACTTGAAGATCCCAAACCAACAGAGGACGCACAACTTGAAAGTTTAGTACATGCATTAATTGGGATTCTAACTTCCTAGACCATGAAGGTGGTGGGGTATTCCAAAGGCCAACGACTTATCATCCTCATTGATTCCGATAGTACCCACAATTTTATTGATCCTTGGGTAGCTAAACAAGCAACTTGTTACATCTATTCTTGCAATTCATTTGAGGTCATGGTTGGCAATGGGGGTACTCTATCGTGCAAGGGAAATACATAAATGTAAAAGTGGCAATGGGTGACTATAAACTCAAGTAGACATGTTTGCCCTTCCTTTGGGGGTTTGTCACATCGTGTTGGGAACTCAATGGATTTGCACCTTGGGCCCAATTGTATGGAACTTTTTCGAGCTATGGATGAAATCCACAAAACATGGGAGGCAATACTCTGTGAGTCATGACCACAGGTCATACCCAACTCATCACCTCACATTGCATGCAAAATCTTTTGAAGAAATCATCTCAGGTGGTGGTAGCACAACTGTTTGCACTATAAGCCCCTAATACCAATAATACAATTTAGTCAATTGAATTACAAAAAAATATGGATAAACATGCCCCCAATATTTGTAGAACCACAAGGGTTACCACCACGACGTTCCCACAATCACTGCGTCGAGCTTGTTTTGTGAAGCTTACCATCGAACATTCTTCCCTACTGGTACCCATATATGCAAAAGATTGAAATTGAGAAGATGGTACAAGGGTCATTAGCGGCAGGGGTCATTTGACCAAGTATCAACCCATATTCTTCCCTAGTACTCTTGGTTTGTAAGAATGACGAGTCTTAGCGGTTATGTGTGGATTTTTGAGAACTCAACAAAATTACCATCAAGGACAAATTTCCCATTCTAGTCATTGATGAATTATTGGATGAACTCCATGGCACTCACTTCTTCCCAAAGTGTGTGGAGTAAAAACAATCATTCTCGTGGTGGTGGATCATCTCTCAAAGTATGTTCATTTCTCATCCATACAAGGCCTCAACTTTGCCCAAATATTCCTTGATTCCATTTTTTCCCTTTATGGCATGCCCCAGTCCATCGTATCCAATCATGACTGCACATTCACTAGTCATTTCTAGCAGGAAATGTTCAAGCTATGTGGGATACAATTCAAGATGAGCTCGACATACCATCTACAAACCGATTGGCAAATTGAAATTGTCAACAAGTGCTTATAGACTTATCTATGTTGCTTTGAATCTTGTTGAGTGATATATTTGTCCAATTACAAACACATACCCACAGTCAGGATTCGTTCAGGATATCTTCTCTTGAAAGGAATTACTTGATTTCTACAAACTGATTGGCGAATTGAAATTGTCAACAAGTGCTTATAGACTTATCTATGTTGCTTTGCATCTTGTTGAGTGATATATTTGCCCAATTACAAACACATACCCACAGTCACGATTCATTCAGGATATCCTCTCTTGAAAGGTAATACTTGATTTCCCCAAGGTTCGGGTAAGGTTAATTTCACTTGGTTGTATACTTATCAAACATGCAAATGTTAAAATCAGATGAATAACTCAACAAAAATATATAACTGTTTACAAGGGGCACATTTAATTAATTTGTTCATCAAATTGTTCAATTTTGTTGTTCATGAAATTGTCAGGTTATACATTTAATATCAAAAATTGCTTTCCGAATATTAATAACCCACAAGAGTTTTTATATTTTATATTTTTATGTTTTTATACCAAAATTTAATATTTTGGAATTATTGAAATATTACTATAGTAGCAATTCTGAAATTTAATCAAAATATTTAATGAAAATAATTTAAATTTCAGAAAATGAAAAATTTAATTAATCAAATCCTATTTACCGAAAGAAAATTTAATTAATCAACTATGAAAAAGAAAATTTAATTAAATATTTCGGAAATGAAATATTTAATTAAATCAAATCCTATTTTATTCGTATTAAAAAAAATTCAAAAGTTAGGGTTAGGAAATGAAAATAACAAAACTAAACCGGTCACTGTAAATCTTGGAACTCCATCCTGAATCTGTAAAAACAAGTATTCTGAATTTAACCAAACCTAACCTGATCAGTCTTCACACAATCTGAATTAAGTTGGTGCAATCTTCTAAGGGAATGAAACAATATATTAAATTTATTTTAAATAAGAACACCATCAGCATGTGTATATCTCATTAAAACAAAAATCCAATATATTGCAAAAATAAAAGATGTTCAATTAATTCACTTTCAGAATACCTTGCATCAAGCGATTACAATGGACAAAATTTCATTCTTCATTCCAACAACCAGGGAGGAGATGCACATTGACAACAACCCTAATTTCTAAAATCTTCTTGCTCCAAATGGCCTCTGACCCCTTCTCCTCAGGTCTCAATGGCTATTTATAATTTCAAAAATTTCAGTTGTTCAGTTTCGTAACTATTTCTGAAACGGGTTTTATAGCAGTCAAGCACTTGTATTACCGGCACCATCAATAACTATGTTTAATTTCGGATCAATTTTGATTTATGTGAACATTGTCATTGTTCATGGAATCAATTTCACGAAATTATGAAAATAACTATCTTCAAAATGATGCAAAATATGCAAACTTCAACCCTGCAAACTGTCTTGTTATAGCCTGTTGGAATATGCTTTCTCCAGGATCTCCACGGGTTTCTTGTGTTTTGTGTCGCTCACCATCAAGGCATTGTACTGAAAAGACCTGCACTTGAGAGGATAGCTAATAAGTAATAAGCATTGCAATCATCTTGTAATCCGTATTATCCCTAGCAATATCCAACGGCGTTTAAACCTTTGTTATTAACCATACTTTTGTTCATTCCTGGCACTTGTAGTAGCACTTCACCATATATAAATTCTTGTCATTTACTGTAATGTGCAATGGTGTGTCTCCCCAAGTCAGAGTGAGACTTTAACAATGGCTTTACCATAGAAAGGCAATTTCTCCATACCGCCAAGTACCGGACTGCATTGCCATTCTGCTTATCGGATTAGAACACTTAACAAATATTGTAGCAGATCTGTGCTTTCTCTGGTTACAGCAACGTGTAAACACGTCATTCTGCTTATCGGATTAGAACACTTAGCAAATATTGTAGCAGATCTGCGCTTTCTCTGGTTACAGCAACGTGTAAACACGTCTGGCCGCCCGATGATGCTAAGGCAAGGGTGGATGAACCCTTTTCAGTAGCTTCATCACTGTAGAAAGATGACCTGCCTCGCAGACTTTGACAACACTATTTAGTTAAGTTCATTGGGGAGATTAACAAGATCTGTGTTAATAGGGGGATTAGCAAGAATTTCCACGATTTGCGGTGACTTTCAGCAGCCACGTGCAAGTATCAAACAGGCCCGCAGATACTGTGGTTAAAATGACATTATTGACAGTCCCTTCGGCTTTGACGTCCACCATCCTTTTGTTGTTTTAAGAGTTTTTTGACCTTCAAGTTCACTGCATCGTTTGCTGATAGATTCAAAACTTTTCGATAAGCTTTTGATTTCCATGTCTTTAGACTCCTTAACCGCACTATCCTTGTGAAGTTCTTTCAGATGTAATTTAGCTCGATTAGTAAAATTATATGCCACTTCATTGCTGAGGGGTAGATTATCTAGTGTACCTAAATTGTGTTTTATAAACATACTCTGAAGATATTTGTCTCGCTCGCGTCTCAATGATAATTGAGCATTTGCTACAGCCTGTAGCTTGCCCATGTCTCGAAATGTATCATTGATTACCAATCCTGCTACAAAGATTTCGAAAAGACTGCCTCGTCCTACTCAAGTCAGACTCCGCTCAAATTTTATTTGGAATGGCCTTTAATTCCTCCACAAGATGCTGCGCATCTTTAATCACAGGAATATACTCCATACGAGAAAACAAAGTGATGCCAATATATGATTCAGGGACCAATGAATGAATACGTGCTGACGCAATGAAACATTTCAGTTTCTTAGGTGCTACAAGATAATTTGGCCAACTGGTTGTATCATATAAAATACTCCTTCTGCAGTGCTGGAAATACTCCATTAACACCTGCCGCTTGAAATAAGAACAGGCACTGGATTTGATGACGCGCCTTTGCCATGTAAATTTCCAGTGCCTCCGGATTTGAGTCATATGCATCCAAATGTGCGGTAAAGGAGAAAGCCGATGATGTCAGCCACAACTTGCACAATCTCAAGAGCAAATCTGCAACGATTCTCCAATGTCCCACCGTAACAATCGGTCCTATCGTTTACGGCGTCTTTCATAAACTGGTCCACAAGGTATCCATGAGCCCCATGGATTTCGATCTTGTCAAACCCTGCAACATTACAAAAATCTGCAACAATATGCAGAATTTCCTTTGTTGCTAGGACCGAGGTGTGGAGAAGCCCGCGTCATCCTTGTGATTTCGCAACGCAAGTTGTCCTCATAATTTGTTTTTTTGCCAGTTGAGGAAATCGATGATCGGCTGTGGGGTTGATAATCGACGTGCAAACGTCTTCCACAGTGCCATATTTGACAGAAGAAAATGCCTCCTTTCTCGTGGACAGCGCTCACAATGGGTTTCCACGCTTCAATTTGCTCCTTGCAAGATTTGACTTGCATAGTTTTCGAAAATTCATATATAGTCCTTTTGATCAATCTCAGGTAAGCAGTATGAATCCTTGTCCTCGTCAGAGGAATCTGTCACAATGTGCCACTAAACCTTCAAAATTCAATTTTTCTATCACAAACTGGGCATGGCTGCAATTCATCCTACTGGTCGTAAAATATCTTGCCAAAAACATATTTATTTAGTTAATTATGGAGACTTAATGTGTTAGCTAGGAACCCTTTTTAGCTATCTTGGCTATTGATAACGGAGTTCTTAGCTTTATTTGTAATAATTTACTTTAGAAGGGCTTTGCACAAAGTTATGCGGTTGCGGGTGCGGCGGGAATCGCGGTTGCGGTTGCGGGTGCGGCCCCTATCAATAATAGGGTTCGCCGGGTGAGGCTAGTTTTTAATTAAAATAAATAAATAAATATATATATATTTTATCAAAAAAAATTAAAAATTAAAATACCTATATGCACATTGTGAAATAATTAAATAAATGATAAATCATACGCTTTGTGAAATAAAATAAATCATTCATACACATTGCAAAATAATAAATATTTAAATATGGCATCATAAAAGCATATTGATATATGATATTTCATGTTCATGTAAAAAAATGACAGGATGTCAAGTCATAAAGAGTCAAGAGATAACAATATAGTATATAGTAGTGGACCTGTACAAAGATAACATAAAATATCTAATATTTAACTCTTATTCGTCATATTCCTCATCATCATCTTCTAGGTCCTCCTCCTGTGGATCTGGTGGTGGTAGATCTGAAAAGCCATCACACCTATTGTCATCTCTAGTGTCATCAGGAACTGCATTCCAACGTGCAAAAGGCCCCTCTGTATAACCCTTGTCCCTACGAGACATGAGTCGAAGAGTACGATGGATATACACGAGGTTCTCTGCCTAACTCGCCTCTAATCGACCTCTCCTCGCTGAATGGCTAAATCCATATGTAATCTGGGTGTGGCTGGGCCCACCTTAAAAAAAATAATAACAAAAAAAAAGTTTTTTTTTTTCCTATGTTAATGCCCAAACTAGGCTGGGTGAACCCTAACTGACCACAGGGTTCGGCTTCGCCAAACACCCGATCGTGAACCCACGATCCCGATGCGGCAGGCTGGGTGCGCGAACCCGGTTACACTGGCTTTGCAAAGCAAGCATGAATAATATTAATAATTAAAGGAAAATGGCAGAACAATATAAATGAAGACGGCGAGGTAATATTGAACCACCAAGTAAAATGACGTGGAATCATATTTCAAGTGCTAATGAAGATGACGTGGAATCTATGACCAAACTGTTTTTGTTGTCTAAAATCTGAATCGTATTTATCCTTCAATTGCATAAACTAATATTGTCATAGTCTAGGTCTTAATGCCATATGGTTACGAAAGCCGAGGTCAATGAGTATGAGTATATTATATTGATGCTTATAAGGGTATGTTATATTTTATAAGAAGACAACTCTTCTCCGTATGAGATGCATTGGATGAAGTTGTAAGTTGGTTTTAGTTTCTGAAGCAAGCAAAAGTTTGGCTTTTATATTAATATGACAAGTTCAAAGTAACAAAAATCATTGGATTCTCAAGTTAGGACAGTAGAATTTCATTAACTTGGAAACAATCAGGATGATTTCTAAATTGTTAAATGACCAAAACTACTGTAATCCACCAGGCCAATTTACTGAAATGTTTGTATTGTATTGGCAGAACATTTTATTGGCAAAATTTCACATTAACCTCAAAATTTCAAGTGGGTCCCCAAATTGGGGTACGATGTGCGATGGCAACAACAAATGGCGACTCTGCTGAAAAATGCTTCTGAGCATTTTGGATAAAGAACCCAATTAGGAAAACCAAAGAACAACAAAATATAAATCATCTAGTAATATCCAAGAAGTATGGGGTTAAATAGTTTCAATTGAAAGTAATTACTCCACTCATTTTAGCTTAGTGTATGTTTTGTGCATCATTCTTTATTCTTGAATCAATCAAAATTCTATCATTTGTTTGGCAATTAGGCTATTAAATACGTCACTCATAAAGATTTGCCTCTACATTGCTCCACTGTCAGTCAAACTTCCATAGCTCCGGTGGAGATGACCTTGATCTCTTCTAGACCTTGCTCTACCACCAGTCAGACGTCTATAGTCCCGGTAGCGATTATTTGAAACACCCAGGCATTTGATTGATTTGCGTTTTTTTTTTTTTTATGAGCATTTGATTACTTTGCAAATATCATATATGCCTCTTGGGTTAGAGATCATATAAGGCTAAAGATAAAAGTGTATAAAATTTTCGCCTAATCAACATGAAAAAAATATTTTTTAAATGTGGTGTTACATGTGAAGCTTTAGTAAAATGTTGCATTATTTCAATATCCACCATTTTAATCCACATTCCAAGAATAACTACTAAATAATCTAATTTCTCTAGCTTCAGTTTCACCTAATTTCAAACAAGCAATTTATCTTCCATTACTAAGAAACATTTCCTTCAGAGGGACCAAGAGTCCATTCCAATTACACAACTATACCACAATAAAAGGAGCAAAACAAAAATACATTGTGAACAATGAAAAACAAAATGTGAAAACCAAAACATAACGTACCATGAACTTGCATCACTGCAAAGTATAGAAAATAAAGCAAAACAAAATTTCAAAATCAAAGATAACAAAACAAGCAAAACAAATGGAAATTGTGTCCAAACATACAAACAAGAAATTATGTACAAGAAAGTGCGTAAAACAAGGCGTTATATACAAATTATGAATGTGTTACACTGTCTTAGGGATGAAAATAGTGTTTTAGGAACTGCCCATTGACATGTACAGGAACATCCTCTCCATTCAGATTCTTCAATCGAAAAACATTCTCTCCAAGTATTTCAGAAATTTTATAGGGGCCTAACTAAAGGTTATCAAACTTGTTATGATTCCCTTTCTTTTCATGTGCCTTATCCCACAATAAGACTAAGTCAGCAATTCTGAAGGCTTTAATTTTAGCTCTCTTATCAAACCATCTATTGACTATTTCTTGATGTTTACTGAAATGTTGCAAGACATTCTCTCTTTTTCCATCTAAATTCATTAGATGGGTGAGTTTAGCTTCTACCCTATCATCAGTTTCCAATTAATATTTCATGAATTGGAGGGTCTGCAATTTCAAGTTAGAGGGAAAGATAGGATCTTGGCCATATACCAAATGATAAGGTGATGTACCTATGGATGCTTTTGTTCTGGTCCTATCTGCCCATAAAGCATGTTTTAGCTTATTGTGCCAATCTCTGGGATTCCTTTCCAAAAGTTTCTTAATTATTGACAAAAAGTTCTTATTGGTAGATTCAGCTAAACCATTACCCTATGGGTAATCGTTAGAAGAAAACGTTATAGTCACTTTATTGTCATAGGCCCATTCTGCAAGTTGAAGTGATATGAATGCTGAACCATTATCACAGACTATAGAATAGGGCATTCCAAATCTAGGAACAATGTGTTCTTCTAGAAATTGAATGACAACTTTGTGTGGTACAGTTTTTGGTAGGTATGGCTTCAGTCCACCGAGTACAATAATCTGTTGTAGTTAGGATGTATTTGTGACAAGCTGAAGAATTTGGGCTAATGACTCCTATGAAGTCTAATCCCCACTGTGCAAAAGGTCTAGCCTCAAATACAGGTTGCAAAGGCATAGAAAGGTTTCTTTCTCTATTTGCAGCAATTTGACATGTATGGCAGGATCAAACATGAGTATGGGCATCCTTAAAAATATGTGGCCAATAATAACCAGCTCTTAAAATCTGATGTGTCGTAGCATTGGCTGAAACATGTCCAGTACCATATTTACCGTGAAAATCATAGAGGATTTGTATAGCCTCTATTTATTTAAACATTGAAGGTAAATCCCTTCATGATTCCTCCTGTATAAAACACCTGTTTTAAGATTTTCCTCCTGTATAAAACACCTGTTTTAATCATGAAATTAGCACTTTTTAAACGTAAAGCTCTTCTTTGAGTAGCATTGAAATGATTTGGGCACTTACCATTCAGTAGGAAATACACAATATCTTTATATCACTCATCTGTTATGATTTCTTCCGCAGTATATTGCTGACACATGATTTGAGGATCAATTTCTGCTAGAGTTTTGGTCAATCCTTGACCTCTAACTAGCTTCATAGGTTGAATCTCCAGATCAAATTCCTGCAACGTGGACATTCACTTACCTCTTTTTTCTTCCAATTCATTCTGCATCAACATAGTTTTAACAGCAGGATCAGGTACAATAGCAAAAATCCTACTATGTAAAATATAATGCCTAAATTTCTTCACAGTTTTGAATAAAGCATATACCTGTTTATCAATAATTGTGTATTTCAGTTGAGCATCTTTTAATGGAGAACTCATAAAAGCTATGGGATTTTCTGAATTAATTTCATTTTTCTGAGTCAAGACACTAGCAAATGAGTGTTTAGAAGCAAATGAATAAATATAAAATGGCTTCTTGTAATCAGGGCTTACAAGAACTGGTGCATTAGATATAGCATCCTTAATGCCTTGGAAAGTTGTTTTAGCTTCAACAGTCCAGTTGATGTTAGCATCTTTTCTAAGCATTTCATTTAATGGTTTAATAATTTTTGCAAATCCTGAGATGAATTTTTTGACAAAATTAATCTTTCCAAAGAATGATCTTAATTCCTTTTTACTACCAGGGGGAGGGATTCTTTGAATTGCTTCTACTCATTCCGTGTCTATTGAGATTCCATCCTTTGAAATAACATGACCCAAAAGTTTCCCTTCGGTCCAAAAATGCGTTTCTTAGGATTCAATGAAATACCATGTTCTCTACATTTTTGAAGAACTTTTCTCAAGTCATTAATATGATCATTTCTATTCTTTGAAAATACGGGGATATCAACATATATAACAATGCATTTGCCAATTAAATCTTTAAAAGCATAATCCATTGCTCTTTGGAATAGGCACCTGCATTTAGTAATTCAAAAGGCATCCTTCTATAGGCAAAAATACCCCACTTAGATCAGCAAGCTATCATTACTCAATTGCAGACTGCACATACCGAACAGCCTCCTCAGAATTCCACGAATTTACACTCTGAAATCTTAAAAATTCGAGATGAACAGGCTGTTCTTCTTGTTGAGCAGGAACGTCTCAAAGAAGCATCAACTGCACAAAGCCAAAAATTAGCTGACCAACAATCTTGGGTTCAGGTTGTAGCCGGAAAGAAGAACCCCCTCCCATAGTTGAGTTGGCTGTCCAAGCTAAATTTGAAGATCACAACACTCTTGAGTTAATAGATGTTACTCTCGAGAGAGCATGGTTCTCTCTCGACTCCACATTGGTCATACGCTTCAAAAATGCGGAAGAGCGTATGAAGGCTTTGAGGGCCAAATGGAAATTATTTACTCTTCAGGACAAGATCCACCTTGATGAGGACCTTACGCGACTCCAGGTTGAAGAATTGAAGAAAGCTAGGGAACAAGTAGCCGCAGCCAGGAAAGCCAACAAATGGGCAGTTATTCATAATTTGCGTGCAGTGATTAGGGACTCTCCCCCACCTGGGTGGTCCAAACCCTTGCCTAACAAATGACTCCATCGGAACGGAAGGGGGGTGGCAGATAAGCTACCTATAGCTTGCTGGAACTGCAATGGTATGATGTGGTCTGCCCCAGGGTCCCTTCTTGATGTGATTGGTAGACATGACATCATTCTTATCTGTGAGACACACGAGAGTCCCGAGCGGGCCCTTCCAGTTATCTTTGGTTACTTTTGGTGGTCCAGTTGTCGGCAACTCACTCGACGCTCTAGAGGGGTTAGAGGATCAGGAGGTGTTGTTGCTCTTATCAAGGATAAGCTCCAGGGTTCGGTTTCCTTGGTTTTGACTGACCCCCACTCCAGGTTTTTATGGATTAAAATCCATCGTCACCCACCTCTTTGGGATATCTACATTGCCACCTGTGACTTTACACCCACCACGTCCAATTTTGTTATTCACACAGACGGGGGCCCTTTCCAGGATCTTTATGAGGACATTACTAGATACTCGGCTTCAAGGGAGATACTTTTGTTGGGATATTTCAATGCTCGGACCAGACCTATACAGGTTTCTCTTCATGACCTAACAACCAACGAGATGCAAACTCAAGAATTGGATCTTGAGGACCTTGGTTTTGCTCGAACCTCCAACGACACACAGGTGACTGCTTATGGTAAGTATCTTATTGAGTTGGGTGAATCCAATAGGCTAGTTCTTCTCAATGGTATATCTTGTTTTCCGGATTCTAGTGGGTTTACTTGCTTTCCTCACAGTGGTGGAGCCAGTGTCGTTGACTATGCTATTTCCTCTACCACCCTCATTCCATTCATTTCCCGATTCAACGTCTCTGATCACCCTCTTCCCGTTACCGATCATTCAGTTCATTCTCTATCCATTGTTTCCCTTCCTGTTACTCCTCCCCCTCCTCCCTCCCCTTCAGTCCGTCGAGTCACTATAGACTTTGACTATTATTATTCCTTTACCTACATGGACCGGTTGTGTCATGTTCTCCCTAAGGTGTCTTCTCTTTCCGATGTTTCCGATCGTTCTGCTTGCTTGGTCCAAACTATTTGGAAGGCTGCTTTGGAATCATACCCCCACACTATTCGTCCTCCCCCTCGTCCTCGTCCCCCTGGTCATTGCCCCATGAACATTTGGTATGATGAGGAATGTAAGTCTGCCCACCGAAGGTTGAAATATGCCATTCGAAATCCTTCCCAACCCCATGCCATTTCTCACAAAGACTATAGGATGCTTCTTCGAAAGAAGCGTCTCTTCCTCTCTCGGCATCGACTTGATCTTATCCACTCCCTTCAGCAATCTCCTAAATCCTTTTGGCGTCTTATCCTCCCCCGTGATCGGATTACTCATGGGATCGATATTTCCTCTTGGACCATCCATGCCTCTTCCCTTTATACCATCCCAAATCAGCCTTGTATTTCTGTTCCCTCCCCCCCTCTTCGTGCCACCTCTTTTCTACTGGTCTTGTCCGACATGCTATCTGGAAACTCTGTACAAGCAAAGTAGCAGATTTGGATGGGTTATAGGCAAAATTTTTGAAGCATGGTATTGACCCTCTTGTTGGGCCCCTTGCTGATCTCTTTAATCTTGCTGTCTGTTCTGGGTTTCCTGAGTCCTGGACTCAACATATCATTCACCCCATTCATAAGGCAGGTGATCCCCATGAACCCAATAACTACAAGACTATCATGATTGGGCATATCTTTGCCAAGCTCTATGCCACAACATTGGATGTGCTTCTCTCTCGAAGGTTGGAGGAGGGGGGTTTCAGGGCTCTTGGCCAAGCTGGTTTTCGGCAAGATCATCAGACCACAGATCACATTCTAGTCCTCAGAGCTATTATTGAGGAGGCGCGTTCCAAGTCCTCGAAGGTTTATTGTTGCTTTGTAGACTTCAAGAAAGCTTTCGATACAGTGCCTCGACATTTACTTCTTGAGAGGCTTCGATCAATTGGCATCTCTGGGCAGTTTTGACAGCGGTTACACGGTTATGGGAGACTGTGAAAGGTTGGTTTTGCTTCCCTCCAGGGCTTTCAGCCAATATTCTTAGCACCGTAGGAGTGAAACAGGGATGCCCCCTTTCGCCGACACTTTTTGGGATCTTTATCGATGAGCTTGAGACTTTTATCAGGGAGAACGCTCACCCAGAGGATGGTTGCCTTCTTCACCATGTGTTGATTTCTATTCTCCTCTTTGCTGATGATGTTGTTCTTTTGGCCTCATGCCATGAGGCCATTTAGCGTCATCTGGACACACTTGCCGCTTTTTGTGACTCGAGACAGTTGACGGTGAATCTTTCTAAGACGAAGGTTATGGTATTCAATACTACCAAAGAGGCTCCATCCCATCTCCACTTCCTTTTGCAGGGCCAGGAGGTCGAAATCACCACCTCTTATGTGTATTTGGGGGTTCTTTTCACTGGTCCCACTTTTGGTATGAAACCCGTCGCCCAGGTCCGGGTGTGTAAGGGGTATGCAACTCTATCTTTGCTAGAGAGGAATTGCTTCAAAGCACATTTTTAGGATATACCTGTGAAGATGAGGATCTTTGACGCTTTGGTCAAGCCAACTATTACTTATGGGTCAATGGTTTGGGGCCCTAGTCTTGGCCCGACTGAGTGGTCACGGGTTGAACGAGTGCAGACACTCTTTCTTCGATGATTCATTCGTTGCAAGGGAACAATCCCTCGTTCTATTATTCTGGCAAAGTTTGGGGCTTCTCTCCAGCTTGAGATTATCTTCCTGATTATCGGTTATCTTCACAGGATCCGTACTTTCGGAGATACCCCTGAGGGTTGGAAGCGGTACCCTTACCTCGCCCTTCGCTCCTCGATGGAACTCTCTCGGAGTTCTCAGGGAGGCCGAAGGAGCTGGTATTTTCAGGTTTCTACTCTCCTGGCTAGCATTCAGATACAGATAGACAGGCTGCCTCCTTATTCTTTGGGGGTTCTCCCCCCTCTCGGCTTACTAAGGAGAAGATGCTCCACGAGATTCGGAAGGATGTTAGTCTCCAGTACACCAGATGCACATGGATCTCTCTTGTTGCCCCTCTTTCCCCCAAGATGTCTTTCTACCATGAGCACTTCTTACAGATACAGGAGGGCAGAATAGTTCCTTCACAATATCTTCAGCAGGACACAATGCATAGTCTTCGGATCACTATTGGGCAACTCAGGGTGTGTTCTCACCAACTCCGGATTGAGTCAGATCACCATCTTCCGATGGAGGAGCGGATTTGCTTGTTTTGCTCCTTGGGTGAAGTTGAGACCCCGCATCACTTCATTTTTTGTTGTCCCATTTATTATGAGATCCGGGGTAGGTTCCATTGCATTTTCGGGGACAACTCTCGATGTGTTTCTACCTTCTTCAGATACTCCGGACCAGCGTTGTCTCGCACTCTTTCTTAGGGAGATAATTCAGCTTCGACGACATAAAAGTTCTCCAAATGGATCTCACCCTCCTCAACATCGGCTCATCACAACATACTTCACCAACTCCGACGGACCAGGTGACTTCGACCGAAACGCCCCACACCATCCAGTTTGAACTGAACGGTGGTCACTAGATAGCGCACCAATAGTTTGTCAGGGTTCCGAACTAGCAATGGGCAAAGACATATCATGGACTTCTTCAGCTCCGGTACTTCGGCCTCGACTGTTAGGAGAGATTAGTTTTTGGGGGATTCTCGGAGCTTGCCCCTCCTGGGCTGCTCTCTCCCCCCTCCTTCTCTCTCTCCGTTCTTCTTGGCATGCACTTCTCTCTGTTGGACTGCAGCCCTCCCCCCCTCTGCTCTCCCTTTTCTTTTCTTTTCCCTTTCTCTTTGGCCCATTTGTCGGGTTTGATCTTGTATTTTTCTTAGTTCTTTTCTTTGTTGGGCTTTTTAGCTTGCTAGTTGGCAGTCATTATTGTACTTCTTATAGCCCCTTGGGTCTTATTTTGGCCCACCACGGACATTAATAATATTTCATTTCATTTCATTTTCTATCTTTAGGATCAATAAGGATTTGATTATACCCAGAATATCCATCTAGGAATGACATCATCTCTGATCCATTTGCCATCTGCAAGATATGATCAATAGAGGGCAAAGGCGGATTGTCTTCTTTCTAACTGGTTCTAATAGGAAAGATGATTCTTGCATCCAAAAGTATCTTAACTTCTTTTTGAATAAGTGGTTCTAACAATGGATTAACGGGTCTTTGCTTTTGCCTAAATGGCTTTGTATTATGATGTTTTCATTGTATGCTTTTAAATCTTCATAATTCCAGGCTATGACATCCCTGAAATCTTTAAGAGCATGTATGATTCCTTCTTTTTGCTGACTAGTGCAAGCTTTTCCGATTAATACATTATGTGGATCTTCACTAGTCCTATATTAACTGTGTTATAAGCATCATTCTGAAATGAGACTATATTACATATTTTACTTTTGTAATCAATGTCAAAGAGTTTTTCAAGAGAAACTATACCTTTTGGAATTGATTTGGTTTTCATGGTTACCTCATGGTCTTCATTTTTTTCATCTTGCAACCTTTCGTCTTCATCAATAACCTGGTTTTCAAAAACACCAAAATTAGTCACAAAATTGAAAATAAGCCTGTCATTTTCAAACACCTACAAGTTTTTCACATTATCAAGTATAGGACGGTATTAATTCAATTGAAAATTTCTTGAGCCTTCTATTATCTATGAGCCTTAACTTTTGATTTTTTCTTTAAGATGATTTTTAATTTTTCAAACAATCGGGACATATACTTTTTAAGTTGTGTAAAAACATAAAAACCCTAAAAAATAAAAAAATAATAAAAAAAATATTAAAATCAAAATTCAAATTCCGATTTTCAACATTGTGAACATTTAATAGTTTTCTCATGGCATGAATATCAAATGCAATAATTATTTTGAAATGATTATTTAGGGAAATCCCAATCTTTATTTTGAAATAATTATTTGGTTTTAATAGTTATCCTACAATAATGACATTGAACAAATAATTGAAAGTTTTGGGATAATTTGATTAGAACAAAAAACAAAATGTCAAAGCAAATGAAAGGTTATTGGTCTTCTGAAAGCAATTTTTGATAAAAAATGTACATTTTGATAATTTCATGAACAACAATCCTTGACAAACAAATCAATTAAATGTGCCCCTTGTTAACAGTTACGTGTTTATTGAGTTGTCCACCTGACTTTTGACATTGCATATTTGGATAAGTATACAAACAGGTTAAATTAACCCTACCCGAACCTTGGGGAAATCAAGTATTTCCTTTCAAGAGAGGATATCTTGAAAGAATCCTGACTGTGGGTATGTGTTTGTAATTGGACAAATATATCACTCAACACATCTGAGCAACCGAATCATTGGGTCAAATGGCTTCCTTTGGCCAAGTGGTGGTATAATAATTTCTATCACTCCTCCACTAAGATGACACCATATGAAGTAGTTTATGGACAACCACCATTGTCACTCCTGTCATACATTTTAGGTAGTTCCAAGGTTCAAGCAATGGATTCCACTCTCATGGAGCATGCACAACTACTCCGAAATCTCAAAGATAATTTGGTCATGGCGCAAAACCGTATGAGACAAGTAGATCAACACCATTCCGAGCACAATTTTAACATCGGGGACATGGTTTTCCTATGCTTGCAGCCCTACAAGCAGTTATTGTTGAAACTCTATGGTAGTCAAAAGTTAGCACCAAAATTCTATGGACCGTATAAAGTGCTCTAGCAGGTTGGCTCCGTGGCCTACAAGTTAGAATTGTTGCCTTCTTTCACGATACATCCAGTTTTCCATGTCTCATCTTTAAAGGTGGTCCTTGGCAACCGTATACAGGTCCTGTCTACACTATCCTAGTTGGATGAGGAAATCTCGATCATCTTAGAACTCGAGAATATTCTAGATTGGCATACACGCAAACTTTGCAATTGCATTCTCACCGATGTCCTAGTACAATGGCGTGGATTGCAGCTAGAAGATGCTACTTGGATGTTGCTCCATCAACTACGGTAGCAGTTTCCTCACCTCAATCTTTGAGGACAATGCTTCCTGAATGGGGAAGGCATGTTAGGACCCTATCCTAACACAACTATTACTATGTACTTGTCTAGTGTTAGTGTTATGTTTGCACCATGGGCACCTAGTGTGCATGGGCCCATTATGATGTAACCTTTACTTTTATTGTAAGTAGGAGTTAGTGGCTTGGGTCCTCTCTTTCATGTGGTCCGACCCTTGAGCATTAGGGTTAGGGTAAATAAGAGTCTATATAAGGACATGGGTTTGGAGTAAGAGGTATCTCATATTTTCCAAGGTTACACAAGTATCGGGGATGGGCTTTGGGGACGTGGGGGCAGGCTTCGGGGACGGTAAGCCGATTTTAGGAAACGACTAGGGGACAAGTATAATAGTATTAATTTTTTTAGAAATTTAGAATAATTTACACAACAAAAATACTAAATACTAATAGTTTACAACAAAAATATTTAGAAGCCATTAGAATAATTTACAACTAAATACTAATAGTTTACAACAAAAATATTTAGAAACCATTAGAATAATTTACAACAAATGTCAAAAATACTAATAGTCTCATTTACAACAAAAAGAGTTTACAACAAAAATAGTCTCATTATGCAGGAACTTTTGTTGGGCTATTCGATGAATTGCCCTCATTATATGAGTGAAGAGCCTCTAATGGAACTCTAACCAACCCCTCCTAATCCTCATCCTCATCAATCTGTCTCGCATCCTTTGGATCAACATCCCATCGTGTAGCTAGAGATTGCTTGTACTTTGGCTTAACTGTCTCACGAAAGAGAAGAGAGCTATGTGTTTCAACTAGCTTCTCCGCTATGTGAGAGGTAAGCCTATCCCTCCTCACATTGTGGATAAAGTTGTATGTGGACCAATTCCTCTCAGCAACAGAGGAACTAACAACTTGGGAAAGAAGCCTAATTGCAAAATGTTGCAAGTTAGGTTATCATCCCCATATAACTGCCACCATCCAATGGGATTTGATTGGGCAATGGTAGCCCTATCCTCTCTACACTTTGGTTGGCTAGAGCAAGGGCCCCTAAGATTCACATATTTGAGCCACTCATCTTTAAGTTTTGAGCCCTCCTCCTTCACATATATCTTTTTAAGGGCATTCCAAAACCCTTGTCTCACCTCTTGTTCACGATGAGGAGGCACTCTCTCGGGCTTAGGCTCATACCACTTTGGGTTTACCGCATATGCTGCCATATGAAGAAGGGTGTTCATCCTATCCCACCTCCTTTGTATAATAGGTCTAATGTAGGCCTCATAGAATAATAATGTTGGATCTCTAGCACAAATGATTCTTTTCATCTCCCCTAGCATGTTGTCAAAAGTCTCATAGATCTCTCCTAGATTAAAAGCATCTGTATCAGCAGATGACCCCAACGATTGGGGCAAAAAAAGACACAATGTACCTACAAGAAATTAATAATAATAATATGAGCAATCCAATTTGAAACAAAAGATGAAAAATCATAAAATCATAAACAAAAAAAATAAACATGAACCAAATCTTAACTTCAACATTTCTTTCTTGGCTTGAGTCCACCAACTCTCATCCAATACTTTGTCTCTGATCTTCTTTCTCTCTTCCGTCTTTGATTCCGGCCACCTTTTCCACTCCGTGCATACTAACATGGACTGTAAAGCATCCTACACCTCGATCATCCTCTCCAATAAAATGAAGTAGGTGGTGTATCTAGTATTTGCTGGTTTGATGAACTCCTTTAAGAAGGACCAAAAGAGGGCTAAGGAAGTGTGATGGTTGCAAATGAACAATTGCAAGTCTTTGGCTTCTGCAAACATAGTCCTCACCCAATATATCCTCGCAGTGTCCTTCAATGCATGAACACAACACGGGGTCCAAAAAATATGTATATATGACTGGTCTATCATTTTCCCTAGACGGTGGCAAACAGGAGTTGCATCTGTAATTACCTGTAGTGTACAACAAAAATATCTAGAATAATTTACACAACAAAAATAGTCTCATTTACACAATCATATAGATTTTCATAAGAAAAACGGAAATTGATTACCTGTACAACATTGGAGGGTCCAACCTCCTCAATAGCCTCCTTCAATAGGAGGTATTGGTACTCAACATCCTTTCTTTTCCCCGTGCAATCAATGGCTCGAAGAAAATAGGGACCTGTTGAACATGTGACAATAATATTGATGAGTGGACATTGACGAATGTCAGTCCACCCATCCATGATAGAACATCCACTCATCGAACATGTGCCTTCATCTGTTCCATAATCAAACTGCATCTGGAATATTGTTTGTCCAAGAGAGAGGTATGAAGCCTATGCTCTCAAGGCACTGCATATGAAGGCCCTACCTTGGCTGCTTTTTTGAATGCTTCCTTGAAATAGGGGAAACATGCAATATAGAAAGGAAGCCCATGTGCAAAAAATAATTGTGCTATAGCATCATCTGCTTCCTCTCTTGCTTGCACGTTAAACATGTCATTTATAGTTCCTTTTTTCTTTGAGGGCAGCGGTGGCATACTAGAGGTTTGGGTTTCTTGTGGTTGTCTTGAGGAGGCTCCAAAGTCACTTCTAGTTCTAGATGATTGGCCAGGTTTAGGGAAAGACATGCCTAAACCTCTAAGTTTGGCCTCTTGCACAAGCCTATTGGCTTCAGCCACTTGTAGTTGGTTCATTTGCTTGCAAGGCCTAACCCTTGTTCCTGCTTTATCAATAAGATGAGATTCAACCCTTTGCCCTCAGTTTGACAAAAATTGCACAACCATGTTCTTGAGCCCCCTATTTTTTTTTCCTTGGTCACGGTTGGTTACAAATTGCAGTAGAGGTTTTTTAATATTAAATGGACCCTTGGCATATTATGTTAACAGTGATGATGGACAATCAAAACTAGAACTAGTGCTGTCCTTTTTGGAAGTTTGAGAAGGTTGGATAGTAGAGGCAAAATCCTTAACAATATGAATATGAATATTTTGATTTTCCCCCTCCATTTGAATGTCACATGGGTCTGATTCATATCCTTCACTGCTGCTCATGTTGAAACTTGAAAGAAAAATATGAAAATAGACTTGGATGAGGTAATGAAAATAGGAAAATAAAATTGGATCTTGATTTGCTCCTCCTTTCTCTTGCTGATCTCTGTTTTGTGACTTCTTTTCTCCTCCTTGCTGCTCTTTTGCTGCTCTCCTACTGTTCTCTTCACTAATGTTGCTGCTCTCTTGCAATCAAGCCATTGGAGGGAGTGTGTGTGTTTTTCAAATTTCCTTCCAAAGAAAAACCAAAGTATAGCAACAAAAGTAAAAAGTTCATAGATTATGGCTGCCCATTCTTATTGGGGCTAAAATGGGTGAGTATCTATGTGTGCCATTGGGTAATTGTTTAGCCATTATGCTTCTCTTCTTATCATCTGATGATTTCTCTCATGTGGCCAGCTGAGTGCTTGCAACCCTCTGCTCGTGAGTCCCTTGGCTCCCCGCCCATTCTCCCCTCCTCGTTTTCTCTCCGTTCTCCCTCCCAACCCATGCTTGCGGGCCTTGAGCATGCTCACACGGCTAGCTGAGTGCTCACGGCCCTTTGCTTGTGTGGCCCCTAGCTTGCGTAGCCCTTGCATTTGCACGACCTTTGTGCTTGCGGGGCCCCTACGTGCGCTCACGCGACCCCTCTACTCGTTCGCGTGGCCTGTCAATTTCACATTGGTCATACGCTTCAAGAATGCAGAAGAGCGTATTAAGGCGTTAAGGGCCAAACGGAAATTATTTAATCTTCAGGACAAGATCTACCTTGATGAAGACCTTACACGACTCCAGGTTGATGAATTGAAGAAAGCCAGAGAACAGGTAACTGCAGCTAGGAAAGCCAACAAATCAATAGTCATTCGTAATCTGGGTGCAGTGATCAAAGACTCTCCCCCACCAGGGTGGTCCAAACCCTTGCCTACTAAATGACTCCCTCGACACGGAAGGGAGGTGACAGATAAGCTAGTTGTAGCTTGCTAAAACTGTAATGGTATGATATGGTGTGCCCTAGGGTCCCTTGTTGGTGTGATCAACGGACACGACATCATTCTATTTTGTGAGACATATGAGAGTCTTGAGTGGGCCCTACCGACTATCTTTGGTTACTTCTGGTGGTCCATTTGTTGGCAACTTACTCGATGTTCTGGGGGGTTCAAGGATCAGGAGGTGTGCTCTCATCAGGGATAATAGGCTCCAGGGTTTGGTGTCCCTGGTTTCGATTGATCCCCACTCTAGATTTTTTTAGATTAAAATCCATCGTCACCCGCCTCTTTGGGATATCTTCATTGCCACCTGTTACATTACCCCCACCACGTCCAATTTTGTTATTCACACGGATGGGGACCCTTTGGTAGTATTGAATACCATAACCTTGTTCTTAGAAAGATTCATCGTCAACTGTCTCGAGTCATAAAAAGCGACAAGCTTGTCCCGATGGTGCTGAAGCCCCTTAGAGGAAGAGGGCAAAAGAACATCATCAACAAAGAGGAGAATAGAAATCAACACATAGTGATAACCTGTTCATACAAGAAACGAGTAGTGCTTTTTCCAAAGTTATCCGGTAAAGCCCTTGCTTCTACCTATTTTGTCAAATATTCTGTTGCCACTACAATATACCGACATTTCCTTCTTCGGCTTGTTCGCAATGGTCCCACAAAGTCTAATCCCCATCTTTCAAAAAGTTCCTAGGGTTGAGAAGGATGTAATGGCATGAAGTCCCTTTTCAATGGCTTCCTTGTTCTTTGGCACGTATCACATGCCTTCACGTACTCCTTGGCATCGTGATAAAGGGTGGGCCGCCAAAGCCTTGCCAACAATACTTTCCTTGCTGTTGCATCTAGCCCCATATGGCCTCCTACCGATCCCTCATGTGCCTCCTTCAATATTTGTTGCACTTCGTCTTCTATCACACACCTCAAAATGTGGTCTTACCCCATCTTATATAGCAAGCTTGCAATCAACGTAAAGGGTGCTGATTTTGTAATGACTTTTCTTTGATCTACTGTCGTAAACTCTTTTGGCAGCTCTCTTGTCGATAGATATTCCCCGATATGCTTATACCAAGTTGGTACCGCACTTATCATGACCAATTGTGCATCAGGGAATTCATCTTGTATCCCTCCTTCTGCAGGTTCTATAGAGAAAATCCTCGACAACTGGTCCACTATTAAGTACTTCTTTCCTGGCCTCACTACCACTTGAAACACGAATTCCTGCAGTGTGACAAGCTATCTACTCACTTGTCCATATATTGTCAGTTTGTTAATCAGGTATAGCAACGCTTGGTGGTCTACATAGAAAGCAAATGGGTTGGCTAGTAGGTAATGCCTAAACTTTTGTACTGCGTAAACCATCCCTAGTACTTCTCGTTTTGTTGTATTGTAATTCTTCTTTGGCCTTGACATCAACCGACTTTCAAAGTATATGGGTTGGTCCAATCCAAAGTGTCCTTCTTGAGCTAAGGCATAGCTGATCGCAAAGTTTGAGGCGTCTACATGGACATGAAATTTCTTCTCCTAGTTTAGATAAATCAGGATAGGTGCTTTCACCAAATACGCTTTCAAGCCTAAAAAAGCCTCTTGGTGTTCCTTCGCCCATTTGAAAGGAACACTCTTGTGTGTAAGAGCGTCTAACGGATGAGCAATTTGTGCATAGTTCCTGATAAACCTCCTATAGTAACCCACCATTCCTAAGAAGGTTTTCACAGAACTTACTTCGTGTGGTTCTTCCATCAGCAATACTATGCGTATCTTATCCGGGTCTGGTTTCAAGTCCTTTTGACATACAATATGTCCCAATAGTTTCCCATATGGCACCATCAAGACACACTTCCTTGGATTTAATGCAAGTTGAGCTTTTCTACACAAGCTCATGCATTCCTCCAATGCCTTCAAGTGTTCCTGTGCTTGGCCATACAAGGACCAATCATCCAAAAAGGCCTTGAAATTCCCTGTGGACATTTTATCAAAAATGTACAAGATAATTCACTGAAAAGTGGCCGGTGCATTACATAGCCCAAATGGCATGCGGTAATACACGTATATGCCATTTTCCACTATAAAAGAAGGTTTTCACGAAACTTATGTCGTGTGGTTGTTCCATCAACAATACTACGCGTATCTTATCCGGGTCTAGTTTCAAGCCTTCCTGACATACAATATGTCCCAATATTTTCCCATATGGCACCATCAAGACACACTTCCCTGGATTTAATGCTAGTTGAGCTTTTCCACACAAGCTCATGCATTCCTCCAATGCCTTCAAGTGTTCATGTGCTTGCCATACAGGGACCAATCATCCAAAAAGGCCTTGAAATTTTTTGTGAACATTTTATGAAAAATGTACAAGATAATTCACTGAAAAGTGGTCGATGCATTACATAGTCCAAATGGCATGCGGTTATACGCGTATATGCCATTTTCCACTATAAAAGTGGTCTTCAACTTGTCCTCCTCTGCAAATGCTGATTTGGTTATAAACCTCAAAATCTGTCCGAAAACGAATAGATCTCATGGTCGACTACTTCCTCCAAGATGGAATTTGTGAAGGGGATTGAGAAGGTATCTTTTATAGTCACAGCATTAAGAATCCGAAAATCCACACAAATTTGGATCTTATTTTGCTTCTCTCTTTAGGGTAATCACTATAGGTGACACCCACTCACTTTGCGTAACTTTGAAGATAATGCCTGCTTCTAGCATCTTTTCTATCTTGGCATTCACTAGAGCTGTGTACTTTGGATTCATTCGATATGGTCACCTTCTTACTGGTTGCATGCCTTCAATTAGAGGAATCTTGTGTACGCACAGTTCCGATGGCACTCCCTTAAAATCTATATATGTCCATGCAAACACATCTTTGTATTCCATAAAGATCTTAAATGCTGCTGCTTTGAGCATAGGATCCCAATCATCTCCACACTTGATCATCTTTTCCTCGCCTTCTTCACCAAGGTTAACTTGCACCATTCTTGGTCCTTCATATTTAATGGATTCAGGTTCTTCTACTGCTTTTAGAATGTCAATGGGATGAGCCGGTTTGTCTTCAATTACCGCATCTCCCATGGTATATTTGTTGGAATATATTACATTATTTGGTACATGCTAATGTACCACCTTGGGTACATCTTTAGATTAGGAGTGTGTCTTAGATTAGGGTTTGAGTATTTACTTTATGCAATGTAATAAATGCACAAGTATTGTTAGAATGTGCAAAGTACTTGATGATGTAAATGTGCATGTTGTCCATGTGTACATGAGTCCATAGAATAGGAAGATGAAGAGTCATAGGTAGGTGGAAGGCCAAGAGTCACATCTCATTATATATAGGCCTTTGATAGATAAGATAGATGTGAGAGAAGGTAGATAGCATAAGGTAGAGGAGTAGTAGATGATATGCTAGATACAATGTAGAGCATGTAAGAAATATGGAGAGTATGAGACCTCCATTTTATATCATTGTACTATTTTTGTGAGCCTTCATTAATGGTAGTTTTATGAGTAGTTACAGAAGTTTCTTATGAGTTTTACATGCTTAGTATATTGCCATTATCATATATTTAATATTGCATGCTCATTTTATATCTTGTGGTTGATTTCTCATTAAGTATCTAGCATCAAAAGCTAACAGTGGTATCAGAGCACAAGGGAGATTGATAGGAGATAGGGAGAGCCACAAGAGAGATTGAGAGGAGATAGGGAGATTTCATTTTCAAAATTTTAAAGTTATTTTTTGGCTAGAGTCTTTCCACAAGGTTGTAGGAAAACTCGTGAAGACTAGGACTCAACATAGATCTCATTCCACTAGATTGAAGGATAACTAGTGAAGTTTATTGATTTTTAGAGATCTAGAGATTTACATGAATTTTCTTACTATTATCTAAGTTTTTATTGCAGAAAAGAAGACATTGAAGATAAAGGAGGTCCAAGAAAAAGGCCCCATTGGATATTGAAGATTGAGAACCAAGAAAGAGGTCTCCATAGAAGCTTGAAGATTGAAGATTCCATATTGAAGATTGAGAAGAGAGAAAGAGGCCAAAGAGCCCTATTGAAGATTGAAGAAAGAGGAGACTCAAGAAAGAGGTCCCCATAGAATATTGAAGATTGGAGATTAAGGAGACCCAAGAAGGAGGTTCCCATAGAATATTGAAGACTCCAGATTGAAGAAAGAAGAAAGCAACTCTATTGAAGATTGAGAAGGAGGAGACCCAAGAAAGAGATCCCATTGAAGAACTTCTAGATTTGGAAGATAGAAGATTGAAGATAGAGAGGACTAAGAAAAGTCCTATTGAAGATTTGAGAAGCTGCAAAATTTGAAGACCCAAGAGAAGAGGTCTCAAGCAAACTTGGAAGGAGAAAGAAGAAGGCTAGAAAAGCCCTATTGAAGAAATTGAAGAAGTGGCCATTGGAGAAGATTTGAAGAAAGCTCAAGGTAGAAGATTGCAAGAAGGAGTAGCTCTTAAAAAGAAGAATTTGGGATAATTATCACCATCCGACAACAAGCCCAAAAGGAAGAAGGATTTGGCAAGAAGTTTGCCAAATTTTGGAAAGGATTTTTGAAGATCTCAAGACATTCAGATTCTTGAGGAAGAGACCAAAGCCAAAGAGGTCAAATTTGAAGTGAGAGCTAAGGAGGAGAAAGAAGCTAGAAGAGGCCACCAGATTTGAAGTTTGAAGACAGCCATAAAGGATTTGAAGGCTGATTTGTGAAGGAGAAGATTGCTGATTTTTACAACAGAAGTTGAAGAGTCACAAAACAGCAAATTGAAGGTGACATATAGCTACGATTTGGAGAATATTTGGGCAGATTTTGAAGTGCCCTTGAACAACCAATTGAAGGAAGGCTTGACAACAAAAGAAGGCAGCAATTTGGAGAAGTTAGGAGAGATTCTTGGACAGCAAGATAAGGAGAAGAAATCATATTTTGAAAGCAGCAATTTGAAGAGTGCAAATTTGAGCAGCATTAAGAGAAGATATTAGAGCTGCATTTTGGAGAATTTTGGGATAGATTTGAACAACAAAACAAAGGAGGAATTGGCTGCATTTGAAGCTGCAAAAATTGTAGAGTTTTGGACAGCAAGAGGGCAGCATTTGGACAGCACTAATAGGTGCAAATTTCAGAGTTCGAGAGAATGAATTTGGAGGAGAATTGAAGCCACAAAAATCAGATTTTAGGGCAGCATTAGAAGGAGAAAAGAGAGCTACATTTTTTGGAGAAATTTAGGGCAGATTTGAGAGAGCTTTGGACAGCAAAGCAAAGAAGGATTTGGAAGCATTTGAAGAAGGATAATTGCTGCAAATTATAAAGACATTTGGACAGCATAGAAGCTGATTTTTAAACAGCATTGAAAGTTGCAAAATTGATAAGTTTGAGGCAGCAATTAAGTAGAAAGGAGAGCTGTAAATTTTACAATTTTGGGGCAGCAAAAAGGTGAATCAAATCACCAAGAAGATTAGCTACAAAAGGAGGCCAAAAGGTATGCCACATTGGTGCTACAAAATTTTATTATTTAAGCATTAAAATCAGTTTACTTTAAAGTTATAAGAGCACCATATTAGAGCTATTAAAATCTGCAAAAGAAAGAGTCTTCAAGCCAACGAAGGAGGCAATATTATTGTCTAAGGAAAGGTCGAATAAGTGCTCAAGGTGTCTAAAGACACCAAGTAAAGGCACCAAAACTTGAAGAAGGTAACATTCACATTGGATTAAAATATGCAGCAAAAAGAAGTTAGAGGATAGAGCCAAAGCAAGGATTAAGGTGCAAGTTTTTTGGGAGATAAATAAATTAAAAAGCAAATATTTTACCCAAGTTAAGAAGCTTGGATATCTGGTCGAACAACATTGAGAAGCTATCGAGCAAAGGGGTGGAAAAGCCACCAAGGAAGAGTTATTGAAGCGCCACCAAAGGAGGAGCCACCACCGTAGAAGAGGAGCAACCATTGATGGAGAAGAGCCACCACCAAGCATTAGAAACAAAGAAGCACCAACAAGCATTGGAGAGTTACAAAGTACATTGGAGGAAAGAAGAGTTGGAAGTTACAACTATCAAGTAGCAAAATATATTGTGAGCATTAAGGAAGGGCAAGCAAGTTTGAGTACCAAAGAAAGCTAAGATGTTATAGAATCACATGCAAGTGTTGAGAGGAGTGTAGCCACCATTTGTCACTTTGGTTAAGAACCTGAAAGAACTTGGATGCCACTTGGTGTAGAGGAAAGGGAGCACCAACAACCATTGAGGGAAAGAAAATGCTTCAAACCAGCTATGAGCACTCTTTGAGGAAGGAAGACACTTGTCAAAGGTAACGCCCATATTGTCATAACATCACCAAACTAGGCAGAAGTAATGTAGCAAGAAGAAAATGCCTAAAGAAGACATTGAGTGCCATGTGGCACATGAGAAGAGGAATATTGATAGGTTGGAGGAGCCCAAATGATCTTTAGCATGCATATTAAGCACATTCAATGATCAGAGAATGTATAACAAGCACTAGGAGGATAATCAAAGTCCAAAAAGAGAGCACCATACACAAGGAAGAACATTAAATGCAGTGAAAAGACATCATCTAGCATTGAAGACTGAAAGGTGGATAATGCCTAAAATAGTGTGCAAGTTGCAATCATAGGAGAAGTAGACTGAATACGTAGCACTCCATTTTCAAGAAGGTACAAAATATTTAAATCAATTTGCATTTCATAAAGGTCAAGGAGGTATAAGGTATATCAATACTAAGGTTAAGCTTAGTTAATCTATTATGCTTAAGATTAATTAAATGAATGGAGATATAAGGAAGTGAATTGATGAATTACAACCTTAGATGATTTATTGAATGATTTGAAAGACTTTTGAAGTAAGGAGGATTTAATTTGAAAGCTTTTTGAAATTGCTTTATTTGAAATTCAAGCATAGAAATATTTGCAAATAATTTGACTTGGAGGAATAAGGTTTTCTACATCAAAATTGAAATATTAAATTTAAAAAAAATATTAAATTTACAAATATATTTGTTTTTCTAAATTTCTAATTAGGGAGTTATAAGGAATTCATCACCAACATAAATTCTTGAAATTTAGAAACTATATTATTGAAAATTGAAAGATATAGGAAGCACAACATAGAGTTGTTAGAAAGTTGGAAAACTACATTGGAATTAGTCTCTTATTCAAATTGAAGGGACATAAGGAATCCAACTTAAAGTTCTTGAAGATAGAAAATTTTATCAATTGAAATTGCATCAAAAATTATCTTTAGCTTTCTATTCATAAATAAGAAGAAATAAAGTACTTGTATTGAAGTTGAACATTAGGGAGACAAAAGGGATTCAACTCAAAGGAAAACTTAGAAAGCTAAGTATTTTACCAAAGCTATTTTACATTCAAAATACTAGGGATTTGATCCTACAAAACTTGAGAATTGAAAAGATCTTATCAAATTTGATCACATATTCAAAACACTTGGGAGATACAAGGTATTCTACAAAATTTGAGAATTGAAAAGACATTATCAAATTTGATCATATACTCAAAACTAGGGAGTCATAAGGTAGTCAACCTCAACAATTTTGAAAGATAAAAGATTCTATCAAAACTATTCTCAATATATAATACTAGGGAGCTATAAGGAATTCTACTTCAAAGATTAAATTAGAAGAAGCATGGATGAAATAGTGAGGGATGCATTTAATAATGAAGAACTATTCCATGAACTAAAGTTTTACTCACAAAACTTAATAGATACTTTTGATGGATACAAATACTTGTCTACTAGTTTAAAAGAAAGATTCTCTTTGTTTCTCAAGGAAGCAAAAGAAGGAAATTTTATGACATTAATTGGTTATCTTCATGAAGTACTTTTCAAAGCTTGGTGGAATGCTCAAAACATAGTTATGCTTACTTTAGAAGAATGTTTGATGATATATCTATCATTAATCATTTTTTAATTCTTTCAAGACATGAAACAAAAGAAAGATGAACATATTAGCAATGAAGATCTAAATCTATTGTGATGATGTACTAACTCACCATGTTGAAGATATATCACTAGTAAAGGTGCAGAAATGAAGAAGAAGAAGAAGAAGAAACAAGAAGAGGAAGCATGACAGAAAAGAAAAGATGAAGATGGAAGAAAATACTTTCAAGCTGAATCTAGATATCAATTTATAGGAGGTAGATCAAAGTGAATTGAAGGAACAAGATGAAGATCCATATTGAAGACTAAAGTCTTCAATAACCAAATAATGTAATATAGGGGGGTGTTGGAATATATTACATTATTTGGTACATGCTAATGTACCACCTTGGGTACATATTTAGATTAGGAGTGTGTCTTAGATTAGGGTTTGAGTATTTACTTTATGCAATGTAATAAATGCACAAGTATTGTTAGAATGTGCAAAGTACTTGATGATGTAAATGTGCATGTTGTCCATGTGTACATGAGTCCATAGAATAGGAAGATGAAGAGTCATAGGTAGGTGGAAGGCCAAGAGTCACATCTCATTATATATAGGCCTTTGATAGATAAGATAGATGTAAGAGAAGGTAGATAGCATAAGGTAGAGGAGTAGTAGATGATATGCTAGATACAATGTAGAGCATGTAAGAAATATGGAGAGTATGAGACCTCCATTTTATATCATTGTACTATTTTCGTGAGCCTTCATTAATGGTAGTTTTATGAGTAGTTATAGAAGTTTCTTATGAGTTTTACATGCTTAGTATATTGCCATTATCATATATTTAATATTGCATGCTCATTTTATATCTTGTGGTTGATTTCTCATTGTAGACAGGCAAATTGATATGTCTGTAATTGGTGAATCAGTTTTGGTATTATATGTTATTTTGTAATTGTACGCAAAGTGTTTGACGAAATGTGCGTACATATATTTAATAATGTTATAAAGTGCAATTTAATATTGTACGTAATAATAAAGTGATGTTAAGTCATGTAAGTCGGCTAAATCATAAGTCATAAACTAGTTTGTCCTCTAGTGGGAAATGTCATGTAAATGCAAAGATCAAATGCATATGAAATGTAATTTGGGGAAGTTATGAGGTAGTTGGAGGATAACTACTTTTTGGATGTATAAATAAGCCCTCCCCTCATTCATTCAAGTTGTTCATTCATTGAAGTGGTTCAGGGGTTCATTCATTCAGCCAGGGCATTGAGGAGAGTCATGCACGTTGGTGGATTAATGGAACAACATTGGTATGTGTGAGAGTTGATGCATATGTGCGTAGGGCATGATGCAGTCCAATATTGTATGCAGCCATGAAGAGTATTCTGCATAGGGTTTGCAGGCTGCAGATTGTAATGCTGAAATTTTAATGTTGTACTGTAAATGCCATTGTTAATATAAAACTGCCTGTATTTACTATTATCTACCATTGTTGCTGCTATTGCCATTGCTGCTTCTATTGCTGTTAGTGCTGTTGTAGGTTTTGTGCATTATTATTGCTGTACTACAATGACTGCAAATCTGTATAATTATTTAAGTAGAAATGGAATTGTGTGTAAGCATGTTAAATTTCATTTCTACACTCATTAAGTATCAAGCATCAAAAGCTAACAATATTTTGCAAAATTTTTTGAAAATATCCACTTTTCGTGTTCTTGGTCCTTCTCTATTGTTGATCTCTTCTTTTTGCTCTCACCTTTCTCTGGTTCTTTCTCCTCTTCTTCTCGAACTTCGTCTTCTGTGTGGATGCATAAGCATTGAGGCGTGAACACTTCGTAGTCCTCCATTTGCTAGTGAAGTAGGCCTTTGTCATCATCCTTGTCTTTAGTGCATTCTTCTAGCTGCAACACTCCATCAAACTCATCCTGTTTCTCCATCTGATGACGAACTTCTCGATTCATTTGAGGTTGCGATGTCCTGGCTTATGGACTGGTTCTTCAAGTTGATCATATATTTATGCTGACCTTTCTTGAAGGTGAGGTGTTCCTTCTCCCAGTTATGGTTCACTTTCACCATTCTTAGCCATCCACATCCAAGCAATGCATCATACGTGGGTTTCTGCTAGCAAACACTACGAAATCCAAGGTAAAATCATGCTTTGCTGTTCATATTTTTTGATTCATCAGTACTTCTTTTGTTTCTATCCTGTACGGATTTGCTCCATATAACCTGAAATTTGGAGATCTCAATGTGGGTTGGCCAACGCTTCGCCACGCATTTTCTGACATCATGTTCACACTTGATCCTTTGTCTGCGATCACTTGAGTTAGCTTATGGTCCAATATCTCCATGTGAACCAAGGTTGGCTGCTAGGAGGTGAAGTCAATATCTAGATCTCCAATGTTCTTCAACAGAGAGGTGCATGGTGGTACAATTTTTGGAGTCTTCCTTTGTTTTTCTATAAAAGGGGATGACCCCTTGCAGGTAAAATTTAGTGAATGTTAACGTTTGTCGAAATCAATAAAATGATGAAGCTGCCATTGCCCCGTGGTTCTACTTTCACACTGTAGGATTTCCACGTAAAAATCTGTGTTACTGTTTTGTTTTTGTGTTATTGTTTTTTTTGCTTGTAATATTTGTTTTTTCTAATATCTGGTATCAGAGCTTAGGGTTTTGTGCGAGTGGGAGCTGCAACAATGATAGGAGGTGTAACCAAGTTCAAGACTGAGAAGTTTGATGGTAGGAACTTTGCCCTATGGAAGATGAAAGTGGAGGATTTGTTGGTTCAAAACAACCAAGCCCTAGCCTTGAAAGGGGTCACAAATAAACCTAGCAACATGAAAGATGAGGAGTGGGTGACGTTGGATAGGAAGACGGTTTTTACAATCCGTCTTTGCCTAGAAGACTCTGTCTTTTTCAATGTTGTTGAAGAAAAGACAGCGGATGCCCTTTGGAAGAAGTTTGAAAAGTTGTATGAGACGAAATTAACAACAAATAAGGTTTTTCTGAAAAAACAACTTTATAGCCTGAGGATGGAGGGTTCATTTGTGGTAGATCATCTGAATGAGTTTAATACCCTAATCAGTAAATTGATCTTAGTTAATGTGAAGATGGAGGATGAGGGCAGAGCTATCACCCTACTTTGTTCCCTCATGGACACCTAGGATCATTTGGTGATGACCATCAACAATGCATCATCAGGAGCTCTAACTTTTGATGTGGTAGTCATTTTGTTGGCAAAAGAGATGAGGAGGAAAACGTCTTGGAACCCTTAACCAATGAAGCCCTAGTTGTGAGAGGTCGATCTTTCGAGAGGAGTCAACAATGTAGTTCACAGTCCAAATCTAAGTCTAGAGGACACAAGTTGAAAGGGAAGTGCTGACATTGTGGGAAGCCAGGGCACTCAAAGAAGGACTGTTGGAAAAGAATGGTGAAAAGAAAAATCAACCATCAGCTGAGGCCATTACAGTAGATTCAGGAGAGACGACAACATGTGAGGCTTTCTGTATCAACATCTCTTTTATATACCCGGGTTTTGGACTCGGGTGCATCTTTCCACATGTCTCCTCATAAAGACTGGTTTGTCAAATATCAGCCACATAGTGGTGGGATGGTCTCCTTGGGTGATGATCATCCTTCAGAAGTTTTGGGAAGAGGGGACATCAGGATCAGACTGGATGATGGTAAAGAAAGGATGTTATGTGATGTATGACATGTGCCTGATTTGCAGAAGAATTTGCTCTAAATCAACATGATGGATAAGCTAGGGTATCCTATCACTTTCAGTAACAATTATTGCAAAATTACCAGAGGAGCCCTTGTAGTAGCAAAAGGAGAATCTTATATCGTTTGTGTGGTAATACGGTGACAAACCATGTAGCAACAACAACTTCAAAAAATACTTAGGATGCAGTAATGCTATGGCATCGACGCCTAGAACATGAAAAAGGATTGAAAATTTTGCATGATCAAGGTATGCTTTTTGGGATTAAGTCTTGTAATTTAGACTTGTGTGAGAACTATATTTTTGGTAAACAAAAGAGGGTTCGATTTACTGCAATTCTGGTAAGAGTTCTGATTTTCTGCTTATAATATATTTGGACCAGTCCACACTAAGTCCTTAAATGGTGCTATATATTTTTTGACATTTATAGATGATTATTCTAGAAGAGTGTGGGGCTATTTTCTGAAGAAGTCAGAAGCTTTGGAGAAATTTAAAGAGTTCAAAGCATGAGTAGAGAAAATTTTGGGCAAGCCTATTTTGTCTCAGGTCAAATAATGGAGGTGAATATTGCTCCAAGGAATTTGATAAATTTTGTACGCAGGAAGGAATTAAGCACCAGAAGACTGTACCATATACTCCATAGTAAAATGGTGTGGCTGAGTGGATGAATCGCACAATCATGGAACGTGCAAGAAGCATGCTCAGCGCATCTAGGTTGGATAAAAGGTTATGGGAAAAGGTTGTTAATACTGTAGATAGGCAAATTGAGATATCCTTATTTGCTGAATCAGTTTTGGTGTTATGTGTTATTTTGTAAATGTACGCAAAGTGTTTGATGAAATGTGCGTGCATATATATTTAATAATGTTGTAAAGTGCAATTTAATATTGTACGTAAGAATAAAGTCATGTAAGTCAATTATGTCGGCTAAATTAGAGTTATAAGCTATTTCGTCCTGTAGTGGGAAATGTCATGTAATGCAAAAGCAAATGCATATGAAATGTAATTTGAGGGAAGTTATAAGGTAGTTGGAGGATAACTACTTTGTGGGTGTATAAATAAAACGCCCGCCTCATTCATTCAGGGGATCACACATAGAAGATGTGCAGGCAGTAAGGAGAGCAATACATGGTGATTGATGTAGTCCATTTTTGTATGTAGCCATGAAGGATGTTCAGCCTAGGGTTTGCAGGCTAAGATTGTAATGCTGTATCATAAATGCCATTGTTAATATAAAACTGTTGTAATTACTGCTATCTACTATTTGTCATTGCTGCTGTTGCAGGTTTTTTTGTGCATTATTATTGCTATACTACAATGATTGCAGATTTGTAGACCATTAAGTGGAAATGGAACTGTTTGTGAGCATGTGAAATTCCATTTCTACAAATACAACTGCTTACCTCATTAACAGGTCACCTACAATTGCGTTGGATGGACAGATTCCATAGGAGGTTTGGTGTGGTAAGCCGGTTGATTACTCATTTGTGTACCTTTGGTTGTGATGCATTTGCCCATGTGCCTAAAGAAAGGTCCAAAATTGACCCCAAATCAAGCAAATGTGTTTTTCTCGGCTATGGAGATACAGTGAAGGGGTATAGACCGTGGGATCCTACTACCCACAACGTAATTATTAGTCGGGATGTCATTTTTAATGAAAAATTAATGCAAAGGAAGGAGGTACAGCAAACACCTAATGTTGTACCAGTTGAAGCAGATATGAACGGCGATGAAAATGAAAATCAGTATGCTGAAGCTTTTGATCAGCATGTAGAACAAATAGAGCAGCCACAACAATCACAAGACCAAGAGCCACAATCAATAGAACATTGGGTTAGAAGATCTACACGTACTCAAAAGTGTTCGGAAAGGTATTCTCTTGCTTTTTAGTCCTCTTTTGCTTTGTTAATTGATGATGGTGAGCCTAGTTCATGTCAGGAAGCTAAATAATCTGAAAATGTAGAAAAGTAGAGGAAAGCCATGGAGGAAATGGAAGCACTTCGCAAGAATAAAACGTGGGAACTTGTGGATCTCTTACCATGAAGAAAGGCTGTTGGCAACAAGTGGGTGTACAAAGTAAAGAAAAACAGTGATGGGTTGTTGGAACGCTATAAAGCTCGCTTGGTGGCAAAAGGTTATGAGCAAAAGTCAGGTATAGACTTTAATAAAATTTTCTCTCCAGCTTGTGAAGCCGACTCATCGTTAGAGTTTTACTTGCACTTGTAGCAGCACAGGATTTAGAACTGGAGTAGCTTGATATATAAACTGCTTTCTTGTATGGTGATCTCAAGGAGGAGATGTATATGGATCAACCTGAGGGCTATGAAGAAAGAGGCAAAGAACATTTGGTTTGCAGACACAAGAATTCTTTGTATGGATTGAAACAGGTGTCAAGGATGTAGTACATAAAATTTGACACCTTCATGAAGAGCCAAGTTTTCAACAGGAGTGGAGCTGACCATTGTGCATACTATAAGAGGTTTGATGATGGTAGTTTTATTATTTTGCTGTTGTATGTAGATGATACACTAGTTGCAAGCCCTAGCATGAAGAAAATCATTGATCTAAAGGCTCATTTGGCTAGGACATTTGAAATGAAGGATTTAGGAGAAGCAAACCAAATTTTAGGGTGAAGATACATAGGGACAAAACAAGAAGGAAGATCTGTTTATGTCAACAGTCATATATAAAAAAAGTTCTGCAGTGCTTCAATATGCAAAATGCAAAATTAGTTAGTACCCCACTTCTTTCACACTTCAAATTGTCTTCCGAACAATGTTCTATAATAGAAGCAGAGAAGACAAGCATGTCCCGTGTACCGTATTCATTAGTAATAGGAAGCCTCATGTATTCCGAACAATGTACCCCGCTTCTTTCACACTTCAAATTGTCTTCCGAACAATGTTGGTCTTGTGGAGGTTCTTCAATGTCAATAAAGTTGACATTCTACGAGTTACTTGTACTTGCTTTCTTTGGGCAATTTAGGTGCTTATGAGTGCTTGGCCCACACCATCTACACATCATTTTAGTGTTGTTTCCATTGCCCCGTCCCATCGGGCCATTTTGACAGTTTTGTGCAAAGTGTCCCCACTCTTGACATCTCTGACACTAGATGATTGGCCTCTCGTCCGAATCATACTACTCCAGGTCCTTCTGCATGGCTTGGATTGTTGCGCTCAAGTCATCCTGATCACTATCCAAATCATGGATTGCACTTCCTCCACATGTTGCAGTTGTCTTCATCTCTCTTTCTAAATTCAATACTTTATAGTCACGAAGTGCTTAGAATTTTTTACTGAAATCAGACTTCAACTCGTCCCAAGTTGTGAAGGGTGCTTCTCATTTCATATGTCAATCCATTGCAATTTCTTGCAATGTTGCTAGAAACAATCGAAGCCATGAACCTTCATCATCTATGCCATTGGCTCTCCATATCGTTTCACACATTTTGATATGGCATTCTAGGTCTTCCTTCCCATCACCCATGAACTTTGGGCACTTCTGTTTGCTTGCAGCTACAACAATATTAGCCATTGATTGATGTTCCTTGGTTTGATGACTGCTCTTCCACAAACAGCCTTCATCCGCTACTTTGCCCTCACACACTTCGCAATCTCCTTTGCGGATACACGAGTGTTAGATTTGGTCTCTCAAACACACTCTCCTGCGGTTACCTTTGTGCTTGACTCCTGTCCTTTGCACCTCTAGGCACTCTCCCTTGCACTTGTGCTAGTGCCACCAGTTGCTCCACCTCCTCTTGCGCACACTCCATGTTTGTGCCTTCTTCATTACTTGTGCAAACATTCTCCTTGGCCTAAACCTCATTTGCTTGCTACGCCTCCACTTGCACTTTGCCTTCCATTGTTAACAACTTTTGCCACCTTTCTCGTTCTTCGTCTGAACTTTCCTCCTCTTGAGGGTTCCAAACCTGTTCAATTTATAGTGCTTGTATCTCTCCACCAACAAGTACTGTTGGTACTCTTAATGCAATTCTTTGTCAGCAATATGCAAATCGTCTGTGTGTTCAACACGTCCATGTTCTTGCTCTTGTTCTTGTGCAATCCATACACTTCTACGTGCAGGGTGATCTCTTGCTCTTCCGCATCTACGTCTCCCACGTCCTTGTGGTAAATTATTTGTCATCCGCGTCTTGAGCTTCACACAGTGCTGGTTCGAACTTCAAATAGCAGCGGCACCAAATAGCATGGTGGTGGTATTCCACCCTTAGAGGAACAATTTGGATTGACATATTAACTGTTCACAACTTGCAAAGATGCAATTGTATGGGCTACATCATCTCAGGCTCTGATGGCCTTGCTCAATGTTGTAGATGGCCTAGTCTGAGAATCAAATAGCCTGCACTCGCCTCACATGGCTGGCACTAACTAGACAACTTGGTATTCGCCCACATAGCTTGCCTTCAGTCTTGATGGCCTAACTGTTAAGAACCTTGTAGTAAAATAAAAGCACATCTACACGATATTGCAATAATAACAGAAAATAAGCTTGAAATTAACAATATTGTAATACGAAATAAAAATACAGCAGATTATATTGCAGAAAAAAAGAACACATTAGAGAATCACAATGCTTTTATGTAATATACAAAAGCTTGTGGATTATCCATATCCATGTTCAATGAAAGTGTATTTTAAAATCATGGATGACTTTACAAGCTAGTGGGCTATGTTGTTGAACTGCAATAACAAGGAATATGTGTTTGTTGTCTTTTGAAACCTCTGAGTGAAAATGTTGGCAAGGTCAGCTAAGTTGGTGATACTACCACCCAGTAGTCCTTTATACCACATACAAGCATTCCTTTCAAATATAGTGCCAAAAGGCCGACCATGTTGTCCTCTTGCTAGATGTCATGAATTGCCTTAAATGTATTCAAATCTTGGAGATGCTCATATGCCAATTTCTCTTTCAAAGCCGTTAGAGATCTTGTTGGCCTCTTTACTATAGGAGGGGGACTTCACTTTGGTGAAAGAGATCTTTGTCAAGTAACCCTCCTAGTAGGGCCTGTTTGTTCCTAGAAAGTTGTTGGACATCTAGAATGTCGCAGCTGGGACTTGGTAAATGTATGATGGGAATCTTTCCAGTGGAGTCGTCATAGCAAATGGAGAAAAGTCCATTCAGATCTTGAAGATCTGAACACAAATGGTTGGACTTGGGTCCCCACAACGCATGCCAAAAGCCTATACTATTGATTTTCCTTAGGGAGTAGTATGTGCCCTAGGCCAATGATATAGTTGGATAATCGAATTTTCACCCACCAACCTCTGGAGAGGGATGACTCTTTAAATATATTATTTGCTTTATGGTTAATAAAGGGAAAATGGAAAAGAAAACTAAATGATAAATATGAAATTTGCTTATTTCTATGAAACAACCCAATAATCATAAAAAATTTGGATCTAATGACTACAATCGTACTGAATCATGTACTTTAGTAGATCATTCAGTAAGCACTTTAAAGCACAAATAACAAGCAAGAGGATTAACATGAAAGAAAGGGTTGAACAATAGTAAGCACAATCTTATAGTGATGACATTAATCCACAAGGTAACAAGCACTCAAGTAAATGAGCTGAAGCTCCAAACATTGTTGCTTAGTTAATAAAATCAAAAGATTACTTACATAGAATTTAGCTGCTGCAAAAGTTCAGCAAAATAGTTGCTCCAAAATTCTAAGGGTTGGAGATCAGATCCTTTACAATGTGATGCACTATTTTTACAGTGATTAATAGAGCGAAAAACATAAAATTCAAAGTTCTAAAAATGAAACCAAACTTAGAGTGATTTAAATCTATTTTTATTAGGATCCAAAAGTGGATTGTATTTTTAGCTTTGCTGCTGTTATGATCCACGTGCTGAAGCATGGTGCTGCCACGTGGTGTATATCCATGGCAATGTCTGTGATACGGGTCATATATGCTCGAGGATGTGTGAATCGAGCCTTCAAACTGTTTGAAGAGTCCCTCTTTCTTTATTTTTCTCTATTCTTCACCATTTGGCCAATGATGTGTTGAAATGATATCATCATAGAACAAATTGGGCCTTAAGAAACTCTTTATCTTCTAAGGGTGCATATCATTTGCTGATTAGCTGAATTGATATCATCAAACATTGGATCATATCTTTTGGATAGAAATTGGCCATTCCATTGATTTGTTTTTATTGGTTGGGGTGATGTCACCCCGATTCATTCTGTTCCTTTATACTTAGCTGTCTTCATAAACTTGCACCCTTTGGAAGAGTGAAGTGGACCTGATTAATTCCCTTGTATAGCTTCTTGACTTAGAGGTCCAATTTGTTCTTCGAAGAGACTTAGATGTGACTTCAACTGTTGAATTTGTTTGAGCTTGCCATTTTTAACCAGTTGGGCACTCTTCATGATAGGAGGCCCTGAGATTTTTGCAAAACATAGCATGGAAATCAAAGCTGCTTAAGCTGAGAAAGCTTGAAAATGATTTTTTACATTCAGGTCTGAGCTTGCTTCCTTAAAAAAATGAAACATTTTACAATGGTAGTGATCAGAAGCATTACATTATTGACAATTCCTCTAATATGTCAGTTCTTTACCGTGTTTCATGCCATGGATCTTCTTGTTTCAATGATATCAGAGTATGAAATCTGAAATATAGTGGCAATGACATTAATTATCAGCATGAGTTCACATATGAAAATTTGAAATGCAGTGGTTAAAGTTGAAAAATTGTGTTTGGCAATTTATTGGCAATGCGCGGAAAAAAATGGCAAAAATTGTGATTTTTGTTCTCTTGTTGAAAATGTTGGCTACCCCCAGAAAAATTGGGGGCGCTGGAAAATGTTAGGAGGTGAAGTCCATATCCAGATCTCCAATGTTCTTCAGCAGAGAGGTGTATGGTGGTGCAGTTTATAGTGATCCAGGATTTTGGAGTCTTCCTTTCGGAGAGGAAATGAACAGTTTTTGGAGTCTTCCTTTGTTTTTATATAAAAGGGGAATGACCCCTTGCATGTAAAAATGTTAGCGAATGTAAAAGTTTGCTGAAATCAATAAAATAATAAAGCTGTCATTGCGCCGTGGTTTTACTTGCACATTGCAGGGTTTCCATGTAAAAATCTGTGTTACTGTTTGTTTCTGCGTTATTGTTTTGCTTGCTCGTAATATTTGTTTTCTAACAGAAAAAATTGTGATATATGTGATAATCACAATTTTTTGAGTTCATTCAATGGTGGTATAGTGAACAAGGAAGATATTATGCATTACATATCTGTACTAGATTTTACACCTGAACAACTTATAATCACTGTTTAGCTATTTCTACAACAATAAATGTAGAAATAGCAAGTATGCCTCTGAGAGAGAAGTTCTCAAATCTACTCTGTTCACAAATCCATAAGAAATCCTGAATGCAGTGAGTTCTTAACCATGTTTGATGCCATGGATCTTCTTGTCTGAATGATAGGGCAGTTGTATTCTATTTTTATTAGTTAATGATATGATGTTCAATACTGAATTTTATTATTTTCACACAAGATGATCTATTTTGTACCTCAATTAAGTAATGTAAACAGGCCAATTAAAAACAACTTCTATTTTAGATGTTGTATTGATTCTAGAATAAGCATATAAGTTGTACTATTTTTATCTGAGTTTTACATGCTGTAAAAAAGTATTTTAGCTAATTTATTCTTAAAGCTTTTTCATTTTAAGAAGCAAATGCCCCTCTTGCAGGTTGGAAAAGTACTGCGTGTGCAGAAAGCTGCTCCAATGATGCCTGATGATGACAGTCCACGAAAGAATGTTCCCATTTTGACTACTGAAGAACAGTTACTGTGGGCAGATTGGCAAGAAGTGGTTGAAGCCAATTCTGACCAGGTTTTAGGCCAAGCATATGCTCAACATGTCATAGGCCCTTTATTAGGTTCTGAGCATGTTGATCCCGGGGTACGTTCCATGTCAGCCTTACATTCTCATTATTTTAAAATGCTAAAACAAATATTTCTAGAATTCCTGTGGGAGTCTTTTTCGTTTGTATTTGCGTTAGGACTAGGGAACAAAAGAGTCACTATGTTGTGCCTTAAAATATGGATTCATATTGTTAAGTTACTGGTGAACTTACAGATGATCCTGAAATGCAGCATGAAGTTTCCTTTTGATAATTTCTAACAGCTCTTTACAATGAGTCTCATTGGCCTACTTTTGTCATCTATGGACATTAATAGAATTATCTTATCTTATCTACCATGATTCAAACTGTAGAATGGCCTTATTCTCTGCTCATTTCCTTTTGTATTATTGTAGGGTTTGAAGTGAGAATCATAGCTGCATGATTATGAGTTAACAAGTTCTACATATGTTGTACCATATCACATAGAATATATAAAATATGCTGGTTAGTTTTGCTTGACTGCTTGGTGTACAAATCAGTTTCACCAATTCTCACCCTTTTGTGGTTCAGAATAGTACGCCATTTGTAGTAGAGTTTGCTTGACTGGATGGCTCTTTGTCATTTGCATGTATGAAAATTTCATATTTATGTACCTTGGGCTTAGACAAATTGACAAGATTTGTGATTTGTCATGCTCTTCATCAAAGGGTCAAAGCCCATAGAGTTACAATATTGATCTAATAATATAAGATAAAGCAAAAATTTTCTCTTGGGGCAAAATTTTTCTCTTGCTCACACAAGGGACTCTTGTATGCCCAAGAGACGTACTAGCTTGACTATGATTGAAGAATCACCTTTACCTTTATTTCCATGTCATTCTATCAATCTTTTAAATTTCAAGTATCAATCATCTAAATTGTTTCTTTCTTTGAAACATTTTCCTTTTCCTTAATTCAAGTTACTTATTGGACTAAGTTCTTTATGGAATGAACAAGCTGACCTCTGGCAGTTTTATAAATTGTTTATTAGGAAAGCAACAAATTTTCAATTTTGGTGAGCAAAAGAACTAGCTTGTTTTTCATTTGATGTCCCAATAAAAATCTCATTTCTGAGACTTATTTAGGAAAGGATTGGAGACAGGATGGTATCATTATATATCTATATTCTATATTCTATCGTTTATGTTGATATATATATATATATCAGCTATCACAACCGCATTATCGCCAGAGTTCCCATCACAATGGATGGATTGAAACTGTTAGGAAAAACTATAGATTTTATACCTGCAAGTGGAAACACAATAACAGAAAACAAAAACAACACAAGTAACACAGAGATTTACGTGGAAACCTGCAATGTGCAGGAAAACCATGGGGCAATGACAACTCCTTTTATTATTTTCAGCAAAATTTGACATTCACGTTTTCAACCTTTTCAACATTACATCATATGCAAGGGATCAAGTCCCTTTTATAGAGCAGAAGGAAGACTCCAAACTGTTCATTTCCTCTCCCAAAGGAAGCCTCCAAAAACTGTTCGTTTTCACTCTGAAGGAAGGAGCTTGGACCTGTTCGTCTTCCACATTTAGACGTCTGTCCTAGATGTCTGCTGCCTAGACGTCTGGCAGCGCTGCCTAGACGTCTAGCAACCTAGACGTCTGCTGCCTAGACGTCTGCTGCTGCTGGAAAAAACACTGCATAGTGACTTCACCTCCTAACATTCTCCCAGTTGAAGTCAGTATTCAGGAGTTCTTCTGCAAAAGATTTTCATCCAGTGCCAATTGCCCAATGCTGCCCTTGTTACTTTTTCAGCAAGCCTAGAGAAGTTCTGCACCACTCAAACTTCTCTACCTTGACCGACTTTGTAAGCATATCTGCAGGATTCACTTTAGTGTCGATTTTCTGCAACAGGATCCTACCTTCTTCAACCGCATTTCTTATAAAGTGGTACTTGACATCAATGTGTTTCGTGCGATCATGGAATGTTGGATTCTTCACTAGCTGAATAGCACTTTGGCTATCACAATGCAACGTAATTTTCTCTTGCATTACCTTGAAGTCACCCAACAATCGCTCTAGCCAAATTGCCTCTTTGCTGGCATGAGTTGCTGCAATATATTTTGCTTCAGTGGTTGATAAAGCCACAACAGATTGCAACTTAGAAGCCCAACTCACCGCTCCTCCAGCAAGAGTGAAGGTATATCCTATAGTGGATTTTCTCCCATCTCTATCTCCACCATAATCAGAATCCACAAAATATTTAACTTGCAAATCTGTCGATCCAAAGTAAATGCAAACATCCGAAGTGGCTCTTAAATATCTGAATATCCACTTCACCGCATTCCAATGCTCTTTACCAAGATTTGCCATGTACCGACTGACTACTCCCACTGCTTGGGCAATATCCGGTCTGGTGCTCACCATGGCATACATGAGGCTTCCTATTGCTGATGAATACGGTACACGAGACATGCTTGTCTTCTCTGCTTTCGTTCTAGGATATTGGTTGGAAGACAACTTTAAGTGTGGAAGAAGTGGGGTACTAAGTGGTTTTGCATTCTGTATATAGAAGCGCTGCAGATTCTTTTCCACATATGACTTTTGACTTAACCAGATCTTTCTTCCTTTTCTGTCCCTGTGTATCTTCATCCCTAAAATTTGGTTTGCTGATCCTAAATCCTTCATTTGAAATGTCCTAGCCAACTGAACCTTAAGTTCAATGATTTTCTTCATGTCGGGGCCTGCAACCAGCATATCATCAACATACAACAACAAAATAATAAAACTGCCATCATCAAACCTCTTATAGTATCCACAATGGTCAGCTTCACTTTAGCTGAAACCTTGGCTCTTCATGAAGGTGTCAAATTTCCTGTACCACATCCTTGGTGCCTGTTTCAACTCGTATAGTGATTTCTTCAGTCTCCAAACCAAATGCTCTTTGCCTCTTTCTTCATAGCCCTCAGGCTGATCCATATATATCTCTTTCTCAAGATCACCATGCAAGAAAGCAGTCTTTACATCAAGCTGCTCCAGTTCTAAATCCTGTGCAGCTACAAGTGCAAGTAGAACTCTAATAGTAGTCATCTTCACAACTAGAGAGAAAATTTCATTAAATTCAATACCTAAATTTTGCACATAGCCTTTTGCCACCAAGCGAGCTTTATAGCGTTCCAACAACCCATCGTTGTTCTTCACTTTGTACACCCGCTTGTTTCCAACTGTCTTTTTTCCAGGTGGGAGATCCACAAGTTCCCATGTTTTATTCTTGCGAAGTGCCTCGATTTCCTCCTCCATGGATTTCCTCCACTTTTATGCATTCTCAGACTCTCTAGCTTCCTGAAATGAACTAGGTTCACCATCATCAGTTAACAAAGCAAAAAAGGACTGATAAACATGAGAATACCTTTCCGGACACTTTTTTGGACGTGTAGATCTTCTAACCCAATGATTTGTTAATTGTGGCGCTTGGTCTTGTGTCCATTGTGGCTGCTCTACTTGTTGTTCTGCATGTTGATCAAAAACTTTAGCATGTTGATTTTCACATTCATCTTCACTCATTTCTACTTCAACTGGTACAACATTAGGAGTTTGCTGTACCTCTTTCGTTTGCATGGATTTTTCATCAACAATAACATCCCAACTAATAATTACCTTGTAGGTAGTAGGATCCCATAGTCTATACCCCTTGCTTGACTTCGGGTCAAGCTTGGACCTTTTTTATTTGGGTACATGGGCAAACTCATCGCAGCTAAAGGTACGCAAATGAGAGGAATCAACTCGCTTACAACACCAAACCTCCTCCAGAATCTGTCCATCCAACGCAGTTGTAGGTGACTTATTAATAAGATAAACAACTGTATTAACAACCTCTACCTATAACTTTTTCTCCAACATGGCTGCGCTAAGCATGCTTCTTGCACGTTCCATGATTGTGCGATTCATCCGCTTAGCCACACCATTTTGCTGTGGAGTATATGGTACTGTCTTTTGGTTCTTAATACCTTCTTGCATACAAAATTTATCAAATTCCTTGGAGCAATATTCACCCCCATTATCTGACCTGAGACATAAAATCGACTTGCCCAAACTCTTCTCTACCCGTGCTTTGAACTCTTTAAATTTCTGCAAAGCTTTCGACTTCTTCAGAAAATAAACCCACTCTCCTAGAATAATCATCTATAAAAGTCAGAAAATAGATGGTGCCATTTAAGGATTGAGTGGGGATTGGTCGAAATATATCTGAATGTATAAGTTGCAGAAAATCAGAACTCTTACCAGGACTTGCAGTAAACCGAACCCTCTTTTGTTTACAAAAAATATAGTGTTCACATAAGTCTTGCAAGACGTAATCCCAGCAAGCATACCTCATGCATAATTTTTAGACCTTTTTCACTCATATGGCCTAGGCGTTGATGCCATAGCATTACTGCATCCTGAACAGAAGTTGTTGCTGCTGCATGGTTTGTCATTGTATCACCGCATAAACGATATAGGGTCCCATAAGATTCTCCCTTTGCTACTACAAGAGCTCCTCTGGTAATTTTGTAGTAGTTACTGAAAGTGATAGAATACCCTAGCTTATCCATCATATTGATTGAGAGCAAATTCTTCCGCAAATCAAGAACATGTCGCACATCACATAACATCTTTTCTCTACCATCGTCCAGCCTGATCCTTATATCCCCTCTTCCCACAATTTCTAAAGGATGATCATCACCCAAATAGACCTTTCCAGCACAGTATGGCTGATATTTGTCAAACCAGTCTCTGTGGGGAGACATGTGGAAAGATGCACTTGAGTCCAAAACCCAGGTATATAAAACAAATCTATTGTTACTGAACAAAAGACTTCACATGTTGCCGTATCTCCTGAATTTGCTGCGCTGGCCTCAACTGGTGGTTGATTTTGCTTTTCACCATTCTTTAATTTGATATTCTCACAACGGCACTGAGAGGGGGGGGTGAATCAGTGCAGCTATTTAAAATTTAAATCTGTAACACTTAATGCTGAAATAATGCAAGCTCAAAACAGATATAGCAAATGTAACAAGAGAGCAACACACAACACAAGATGTAACGAGGTTCACCGGTTTGGCTACTCCTCAAAATAGACTGTTTGGACTTCAATCCAAATCCAGCCTTTGCAAAGTTTCAACTTTACAAACAATTTACCAGCACCCACTGGAAGGAGCACCAACCCCTGATTTATCTGCTACAACAGAAAGGAGCACCAACCCCTTATTCCAAGCACCAACTTGGATCTCTTATTTTTAATCTTAGATTGACATAAGAATGCCTTCCTTTTTACAAGACCCTCACTGGTCTATAGCTCACTCAAATCAATCTCATAGAAGCATAAGGAGAATTGTTAGAGACTCAATATGTTCTATTGCTTACAAAACCTTTCTGTCAATTTGCATAAATAAAACCAGGTTTTTCAGCTCAGTTACGGTTTTGCCTACCGCACCCTTACGGCATTTTTATAGCCCTTTTCTTGTGCTTCTTACAGTACTCTTACTCAACCTTTCTTTCAGTTTTCTTAAGAATAAACAAGGTTGTAGTAACCTTTCTTACTGCATTTTTACAGTCCTATATATTGGCTCACTTAAACGGCTCTTTCAAATCGGCTCTGCTTTTCCCTCCTTTTTGCCATGCTTTCTCAGCTGCGTTGATTTCGATGCACTACGGACCCACTACTGTACCCATGCTGCCGCATTCTTTCTGCTGCACTATTACAGCCCATGCTTTCTGCGCTTTCTCGGCCTCGAGCCTGCCACCGCACTGCTGACTCACTACCGCACGCATGCTGCCACGTTCTTTCTGCTGTACTGTTATAGCCTATGCCATCTGTGCATTCTCGGCCTCGAGCCTGCCACCGCACTGCTGACTCACTACCGCATGCATGCTGCCGCGTTCTTTCTGCTATACTATTACAGCCTATGCTATCTACGCTTTCTCGGCTTTTGTATATTTTATTGCAATCTATTATATTTTATTACAGCCCATGCTTTCTGTATATCTCGTTTCCCATGCTCTTACCATCGCACCGCGCACCCACTACAGTAGTCTTATTATTATAATACATTCTGCCTGGTTTTCTTCAGATTCTGTCGGCCACTGTAGATTCTGTCCGTCACTGCAGATTTTGTCTGCCACTGTCATGTTTCTGTAACCGCTGCACTGACTTTTATTGCACTTCTCATTAACGCTGCATGATCTCCTTCTGCAACTGTCCCTGTGTATGCTTCTTCGGCTTTTACGCGCGAAACTATGACATGTCGCGATTTCGCGACATTTCTGCCCCTTTGACTTTTTCTTGACAGTTGACCGCGAAAACCTAACATGTCGCGATATCGCGACATTCTCCGCTTCCTTGCACTCTTCTCGGCATGCAACCGCGAAAACCTGACATGTCGCGAAATCGCGACATCTTTCGCTTCCTTGCACTCTTCTCGGCATGCAACCGCGAAAACCTGACATGTCGCGAAATCGCGACGCTTTTCGCTTCCGTACACTCTACTTCGCAAGCACCAGCGAAAACATGACATGTCGCGAAATCGCGACGCATTCCATCGCTCTTGATCTCTTTCCTAACAGTCACAACCACCTTCCCCTTTCCTCTAAAAACACATGTCGTGAAATCGTGACACTTTTTCCGTACACTTCTCTTTGCATGCACAAAAACATGACATGTCACGAAATCGTGACACTTCTCACTGCCGTACATTCTTCTCCGCATGCCTCGCGAAATCGAAACATGTCGCGAAATCGTGACATATTTTTGCCTTAGCGCTTTTCTTTGCCTTTCGCCCGCGAAAATGGAACATGTCGCGAAATCGTGACATCTTTTTCTCTCTTCTCATTCCTTCGCTTTCGCCCGCAAAAATGAAACATGTCGCGAAATCGTGACATCTTTTCTTCTCTCTCCTTTCTTCTCACAAAAAACATGTCACGATATCATGACATCTTTTTCTCTTTCCTTCCCGAACATGTCGCGAAATCGCGACACTTTTTCTCTCCTTCTTTGCTTCCAACATGTCGCGAAATCACGATAGCTTTTCTACTTGTTTGCTTTTCTTCCAACATGTCGCGAAATCGCGATAGCTTTTCTTTTCTTCTTCCAACATGTCGCGAAATCGCGACGCTTTTCTACTTGGCTTCTTTCTTCTCAGCATGTCGCGATATCGCAACAGAGAACATGTCGCGATATCGCGATAGCTTTTCCAACTTTTCTCTCTCCTCCGTTATGTCGCGAAATCGCGACAGAAAACATGTCGCGATATCGCGACAGTTTTCTAACTTGTCTTTTTCTTCGAATTTTTGAAACTGGGCCACTTCTGTCTGCTTGGAAATTCACAGTACATGCTCTGACTGACCTCTGAACTCCTGTCCACTACATCAATCGATCTATCTGTCTCGTGTTGACAACAATGACAATACTTTGGCTGCACCTTGCTCAACAATCTCCCCCTTTGGAATTGTTGGCAACACATGCAGTTTCTTGTATTTCTTCTCCCCCTTTGACAATAATACCAAAGGGCTGCTGCAGACTCCCCCTGAGTCCATGCACAACATTCTCAGGCAAAATTTGTTATCCTTAGTAAAAATCATAAATGAGAGCAAAAAGATAGACAAATATACGAATGCTCCCCCTGAGAATGTGTTCCCAATAGCTAGTCAGTTCTTGGGTAGTGTGACCACTCCCAATTTACTGCGAAGGTATTCAAAAGCTTCCTTGGGCAACGGTTTTGTGAAGATATCTGCTACTTGCTCCGTAGTTGGAACAAAATCCAACTTAACCTCACCTTCTGCAACTTTATCCTTCAAAAAGTGATACCGGATTGCAATATGTTTGGTGCGGGAATGCATAACCGGATTCTTTGAGATGTTAATTGCACTGGTATTATCACATTTAATGGAAATTGGCTCTTTGAAATTAATACCCAGATCTTTCAGTGTTTGTCTCATCCATAATATCTGTGTACAACATGTTGTTGCTGCAATGTATTCTGGCTTCGCTCGTGGATAAAGAGACTGATTCTTGTTTCTTACTGTGCCATGCTACCAATCTGCCTCCAAGATAAAATGCACCTCCACTGGTACTCTTTCGTCATCTATACATCCTGCCCAATCTGCATCTGAATATGCAATCAAAGTGAAGTCTTTTCCTTTTGGATACCATAACCCATACTCCATAGTACCCTTGAGGTACCTAAAAATCCTTTTCACAACTGTCACATGAGTCTCTTTTGGACTAGCCTGAAATCTTGCAACCATGCAAACTACCTGTAAGATGTCTGGTCTGGTGGCTGTCAAATACAGCAGGCTCCCAATCATAGATCTGTACATTGTTTGATCAACATCTGGAGATTTGTCATCCTTGCTTAACTTGCAGCCTGTTATCATAGGAGTGCTAACAGGTTTACTATCCTCCATTGTGAACTTTTTCAGCATTTCTTTCACATATTTTACTTGAGAAATAAAAATTCCTTTGTCGCTTTGATTAACTTGCAGTCCGAGGAAATATGAAAGTTCACCAATCATAGACATTTCAAATTCTTTCTCGCATTTTATTTGCTATGTCTCTACATGACTCATCATTGCTGCTGCCAAATATTATATCATCTACATAAACAACAAGGACAATAAGATTGCCATTCTCTATTTTGATATATAAATTGCTGTCCACCATACCTTTCTTGAACCCTTGCTGAGTGAGATAGCTGTCCAGTCTTGCATACCATGCTCTGGGTGCCTCGTTTCAAGCCATACAATGCTTTCTTCAGCTTGCAAACAAAGTTGGGATTATCACAGAGTTGAAAACCATCTGGCTGTTCAATATAAACTTCTTCTTCAAGATTTCCATTCAGAAATGCTGATTTCACATCCATCTCGATAAACTTTGAAATTCTTGTGGACTGCTAAAGCCAGAAATAGTCTGATTGCTTCAATTCTGGCCATTGGTGCAAAAGTTTCTTCAAAGTCAATCCCTTCAACTTGAGCATAGCCTTTACAGACCAATCTTGCTTTATTCCTTACAACCCGTCCGTCTTCATTCAATTTGTTTCAAAAAATCCATTTTGTACCGATTATGTTTTTATTTGCAGGCCTTGGTACTAATTCCCAGGTTTTGTTTTTCTCAATCTGATCAAGTTCTTCATTTATTGACTCCATCCAACTTTCATCTATGCTTGCTTCAACAACATTTTTGGGTTCAATGCTGGATAACAGGGAGTAGTTACTTACTACTCTTCTTCTTGTCTTAACACCAACTGTGGGGTCCCCAATAATTTGCTCTCTGGGATGATTTTTCTGCCAGCTTCCAGTTTTGAATTTATTGTTTTCTTCTACTTTTGAATCAATACTTAAATCATCTGGGTCAATTTTCTGATTCTCTTCTGCTTCCTTTTCTTCATCTCCTTCAATAGCTTCTTTATAAATAGGGTAGTTTTCTTCACAGCTGACTGTTTGTTTCCTATCTTCATCAAATTTAACATCAACACTGTCTACAATTTTCTTTAGCCTTTTGTTGTAGCATTTGTAAGCTTTGCTTTTTGATGAATAGCCAACAAAGATACCTTCATCAGCTCTATCTTCAAACTTACCAAGATTATCTTCAGCTTCTTTTGATGTAACACTTGTCGCCAAAGACTTTGAAGTATTTTGTTGTTGCCTTCTTGCCGAACCAAAGCTCATAAGGGGTTTTGCTTTCATGTGTCCTCAACATGCACCTGTTTTGGATATAAACTGTAGTATGGACTGCCTCTTTCCAAAATCTGTCTGCAATTTTGCTTTTAGTCAACATTGTCCGTGCCATTTCCTGTACAGTTCTGTTCTTTCTTTCTACAACACCATTCTGTCGAGGTGTCCTTGCCGCTGAAAACTGTCTTCCGATCCCATATTTTTGACTAGTATTCTTCAAACTCCTCTGAGATGAACTCTCCTCCTCTATCTGATCTTAAACATTTGATCCTCTTTCCTGTTTCATTTTCAACTTGGTTTTTGAAAGTCTTGAACATTTCAAAAGCTTCAGATTTATGCTTTAAAAAGAATATCCAGGTCATTCTCGGAATAGTCATCTATGCACAGCATAAAGTATTTATCACCATTTATACTTTGTGTTCTCATGGGTCCACATAAATCAGTATGAATTAGTTCTAAAGGTTTGCTGGTAAAGTACTCCTTTGATTTAAATGTGGCTCTAGTTTGTTTCCCCTTTTGGCATGAAGCACATATGCTATTTGAAGGTTTGCCAATAGTGGGTATATCTCTTACTGCCCTTTTTGAGCTGATTTTTACCAGATTGTCAAAGCTTATATGACCGAGCCTCTTGTGCCACAGCCAATTTTCATCTTCCTGTCCAATCATGCACGATCCTTCTGAAGTCTCTGAGAGAGTATACAGATTTCCAGAAGTCCTCAATCCAATGGCTATCAACTTCCCACTGTTTGCTTTTCTTACTTCACAACCCTGCTTTTTAAAAATTACTTCATGACCTTTGTCACAAATTTGACTTATGCTCAGCAAGTTATGCTTCAGACCAATAACAAACAATACTTCTTTAGATTTTATTTTTCCGTCACTTATCTTGACTGATCCTTTGCCAACTATCTTGGCTCCATCATTATTTCCAAATTTTACAGAACCACCTTCATATTTTTGTAATTTCTCAAATTTTTGTTTGTCACCTGTCATGTGACTGGAGCATCCACTATCTAGTATCCATGGTGCAGATTTGTTCTCGTGCTTTGAATGTTGTCTCGTACAATCAAGGATTCCTTTTCTTCCTTGGGTCGCTCCTTTTCTCTCCACTCGGGTTTGACTGTAGTTTTGGATACTTGTTTAGCCTTTTCCCTTTCATTGACTTGTGCCTGTTTTTCGAGAAATTTTCTGTTTTGTTTCAATCCATTTGGTTGATATTTTCTTCCCTGATTTTTATTTCCTGCAAAAGAGCTACGACAATTTCTTGCAATATGTCCAAAGTTATGACAGTTATAACATTCTACTGCATATTCTATCAAAGGTGAAAAAACATTTCTACTAATGAAATTCCTTTGTCCTATATTATACCTGCAATTTGAAATTTTATGACCATAAGCATTGCATTTAAAACAATAACCAGAAAAGGAATGATTAAACCTGGGTGCAAATCTTTACCAGTTTGAAGTAGGAGCCATGAATCTTCTCCTTCTTGGATGTGTGACTTTTGTGAATCCATCTTTGTCAGTACTCTTCTTGAGTCTGGCATTATTGCTTTCTTTGGCATGATTTGTTTTTTCTTGATCAACTCTGATCTTTTCTTCTTTCTTTATGGGTTCTACATTTAAGGCCTTTGAACCCTTTGATGATTCTCCTTCATCGAAGCCCAAACCAAATTTGATGCCGGAAGGCCTTTGGTTATTTAACATTTTATCCAACTTTACAATATTGTCTTCAAACTTATGATAACAGCTCAATTTCCTATTCATCTCCTCTAGCTGCATCCTTAACTTAACAATGTCTTCTTCTAGCTTGCTGCATTCATCTGTCTTTACAGTTAATTGTACATCGAGAACTTCAGACATTTTCTTAAATTCATCTGTCTGTACTTTCAAGCTGTTTATTATTTCATTGGCATCCTCAAGCTTTCTTGAAACCTTTTTATTCTTTTTCCTTTCTGAGCTCAGTTCTTTAAGTGCAGCAACTAACTCACCTTCCAGATAAACTTCAGCCTCATCTTCAGGTTTCTCATTACACTCTGGTTTTTCCTCTATTATTATTTCTTCAAATGCCATGAATAGAGCTTCATATGCTTCTTCTTTAGAATCCTCACCGAAGCAGTCTTCAGAAGAGCTGACATTCTTGGATATGAAACTTTTCTTCTTGAAGTTGCTTTTTCTGAAATGTGGTTTCTTCTTCCAGTCACTTCTTTCTTGGTGTGACCCTTCATCATTTTTGTTTTTCTCATTCATTGGGCATTTAGTTGCAAAGTGCCTGATGCCTCCACAGCTTGAAACACTTAAATGGTAACTTACCTCTGTAATTTCCTTTTCCCTTTATTAGTTTCCTAACAAAGTTTGCTTCTGTTTCATCTGAAGATTCTTCTTCTACAGATTCTTGATTAGCTTTTATATTTTTGTGTGCTTTAAAAGCAGCTTCTCTGTCTGAGGGCTTAGTTTGTCCTATTCTCATTTCATATGCAGTTAAAGAACCATGCATTTCATCCATGCTAAAAGAATTTAGATCTTTAGCTTCTTCTATAGCAGAAACTTTAGAATCAAATCTTTTGTGAAGAGTTCTTAATACCTTTTTCACGATGACCGCATCTTCTATTTCCTCACCGAGTCCTCTAATTGCATTAATGATTCCGTTGACTCTCAGCATATAAGCCTCTATGTTCTCATCATCATTCATTTTTAATGCTTCGAACTGAGCTCGATGCGTCTGTAGCTTGGCTTCCTTGATCTTGCTGTCTCCTTCATGAATGCTCTGCAGTTTGTCCCACATGTCTTTTGCTGTTTTATAGCTCATGATCCTTATCAGTTCACTGTCTACTAACCCACACATTATAGCATTCTTTGCTTTAGAGTTATTCTCAAACTTTTTCTTCTCAACAGCATCAGATGGAGGAGTAGAGGATATTGTGTACCCACTTTCTACTGACTCCCAAATGTCATAACCCAAAGCACACAGATAAGTCTCGCATCCCGAGTCTCCAGAAAGAGTAATTAGTTCCATCGAACAAAGGAGCTTTGTTGGATGAAAAACCTTCACCACCGGCCATTGTGATTCTTCCAAGATCACCTTAGCTGATTAAGCTAGTTCAGGAACCTCTGCTCTGATACCAATTGATATTCTCACAACGGCACTGAGAGGGGGGGGTGAATCAGTGCAGCTATTTAAAATTTAAATCTGTAACACTTAATGCTGAAATAATGCAAGCTCAAAACAGATATAGCAAATGTAACAAGAGAGCAACACACAACACAAGATGTAACGAGGTTCACCGGTTTGGCTACTCCTCAAAATAGACTCGTTTGGACTTCAATCCAAATCCAGCCTTTGCAAAGTTTCAACTTTACAAACAATTTACCAACACCCACCGGAAGGAGCACCAACCCCCGATTTATCTCGCTACAACAAAAAGGAGCACCAACCCCTTATTCCAAGCACCAACTTGGATCTCTTATTTTTAATCTTAGATTGACATAAGAATGCCTTCCTTTTTACAAGACCCTCACTGGTCTATTGCTCACTCAAATCAATCTCATAGAAGCATAAGGAGAATTGTTAGAGACTCAATATGTTCTATTGCTTACAAAACCTTTCTATCAATTTGCATAAATAAAACCAGGTTTTTCAGCTCAGTTACGGTTTTGCCTACCGCACTCTTACGGCTTTTTATAGCCCTTTTCCTGTGCTTCTTACAGCACACTTACTCAACCTTTCTTTCAGTTTTCTTAAGAATAAACAAGGTTGCAGTAACCTTTCTTACTGCATTTTTACAGTCCTATATACTGGCTCACTTAAATGGCTCTTTCAAATCGGCTCTGCTTTTCCCTCCTTTTTGCCATGCTTTCTCAGCTGCGTTGATTTCGATGCACTACGGACCCACTACTGTACCCATGTTGCCGCATTCTTTCTGCTGCACTATTACAGCCCATGATTTTTGCACTTTCTTGGCCTTGAGCCTGCCACTGCACTACTGACTCACTACCGCACGCATGTTGTCGTGTTCTTTTTGCTATACTGTTACAGCCTATGCCATCTGTGCATTCTCGGCCTCGAGCCTGCCACCGCACTGCTGACTCACTACCACATGCATGCTGCCACATTCTTTCTGCTATACTATTATAGCCTATGCTATCTGCGCTTTCTCAGCTTTTGTATATTTTACTGCAATCTATTATATTTTATTACAGCCCATGCTTTCTGTATTTCTCGTTTCCCATGCTCTTTCGCGCACCGCGCACCCACTACAGTAGTCTTATTATTATAATACATTCTACCTGGTTTTCTTTAGATTCTGTCAGCCACTGTAGATTCTATCCGTCACTGTAGATTCTATCTACCACTGTCATGTTTCTGTAACCACTGCACTGACTTTTATTGCACTTCTCATTAACGCTGCATGATCTCCTTCTGCAACTGTCCCTGTGTATGCTTCTTTGGCTTTTACGCGCGAAACTATGACATGTCGCGATATCATGACATTTCTGCCCCTTTGAATTTTCTTGACAGTAGACCATGAAAACCTGACATGTCACGATATCATGACATTCTTCGCCTCCTACTCTTCTCGGCATGCAACCGCGAAAACCTGACATGTCATGAAATCGTGACATCTTTCGCTTCCTTGCACTCTTCCCGGCATGCAACCGCGAAAACCTGACATGTCACGAAATCGTGACACTTTTCGCTTCCATACACTCTACTTGGCAAGCACCAGCGAAAACATGACATGTCGCAAAATCGCGACGCATTCGCTGCCTTGATCTCTTTTTTGTCTCTTGCCAGCGAAAACACATGTCGCAAAATCGTGACACTTTTCGCTGCCGTACACTTCTCTTTGCATGCACCAGCGAAAACATGACATGTCACGAAATCGCGACACTTCTCGCTGCCGTACATTCTTCTCCGCATGCCTCAGCGAAATCGAAACATGTCACGAAATCGCGACATCTTTTTGCCTTAGCGCTTTTCTTTGCCTTTCGCCCGCGAAAATGGAACATGTCACGAAATCGTGACATCTTTTTCTCTCTCATTCCTTCGCTTTCGCCCGCAAAAATGAAACATGTCGCGAAATCGTGACATCTTTTTTTCTCTCCTCTTTCCTTCGCTTTCGCCCACGAAAATGAAACATGTCGCGAAATCGTGACATCTTTTTCTCTCTCCTCTTTCCTTCGCTTTGGACCGCGAAAATGAAACATGTCGCGAAATCGCGACATCTTTTTCTCTCTCCTCTTTCTTTCGCTTTGGACCGCGAAAATGAAACATGTCGCGAAATCGTGATAGTTTTCTTTGCTTGCGCCTTCTTTTCAAACATGTCGCGAAATCGCAACAGTTTTTCTTTCTTCTCAGCATGTTGCGATATCGTGACAGTTTTTCTTTCTGCCTTCTTTCTTCTCAGCATGTCGCGATATCGCAACAGAGAACATGTCGCGAAATCGCGACAGCTTTTCCAACTTTTTCTCTCTCCTCCGTTATGTCACGAAATCGCGACAGAAAACATGTCGCGATATTGCGACAGTTTTCTAACTTGTCTTTTTCTTCGAATTTTTGAAACTGGGCCACTTCGTCTGCTTGGAAATTCACAGTACATGCTCTGACTGACCTTCAAACTCCTGTCCACTGCATCAACTGATCTATCTGTCTGTGTTGACAACAATGACAATACTTTGGCTGCACCTTGCTCAACATAATTGCCAACAGTCCTTCTTTGAGTGTCCTGGCTTCCCACAATGCCACACTTCCCTTTCTGCTTATGTCCTTTAGACATAGATCTGGACTTTTTCTACCTTGTTTACTCCCCTCGAAAGATCGACCTCTCATAGATAGGGCTTCATTGGTTGAGGGTTCCAAAGACGTTTTTCGCCTCAACTCTTTTGCCAACAAAGCGGCTACCACATCATAAAATTTGAGAGTTCTTGATGATGAATTACTAATGGTCATCACCATATGATCCCAAGTGCCCGGGAGGGAACAAAGTAGGGTGATAACTCTATCTTCATCCTCCATCTTCACATTAAATGAAACCAGTTTACTGATAAGAGTACTAAACTCATTCAAATGATCTACCACAGATGAATTTTCCTTCATCCTCAAGCTATAAAGCTGCTTTTTCAGAAAAACCTTATTTGTTGTTGATTTTGTTTCATACTTTTGAAGCTTTTGCCAAAGGGCTTTTGTGGTCTTCTCTTCAGCTACATTGAACAAGACGGAGTCCGCTAGGCAGAGACGGATTGTAGAAACCGCCTTCCTGTCAAGCGTTGCCGACTCCTCATCTTTCATGATGCTCGGTTTACTCGCGACCCCTTTCAAGGCTAGAGCTTGGTCATTCTAAACCAACAAATCCTCCACCTTCATCTTCCATAGAGCAAAGTTCTTGCCATCAAATTTCTTAATCTCGAACTTGGTTACACCTCTATTCATTGTTGCAGCTCCCACTCGCACAAAACCTTGAGCTCTGATACCAGATGTTAGGAAAAATTACATATTTTATACCTGCAAGTGGAAACACAATAACAGAAAACAAAAACAACAACACAAGTAACACAGAGATTTACGTGGAAACCTGCAATGTGCAGGAAAACCACGGGGCAATGGAAACTTCTCCTTTTATTATTTTCAGCAAAACTTTACATTCACGTTTTCAACCTTTTCAACATTACGTCATATGCAAGGGATCAAGTCCCTTTTATAGAGCAGAAGGAAGACTCCAAACTGTTCGTTTCCTCTCCCAAAGGAAGCCTCCAAAAATTGTTCGTTTCCACTTTGAAGGAAGGCGCCTGAACCTATTCATCTTCCGCATTTAGACGTCTGTCCTAGACGTCTGCTGCCTAGACATCTAGCAGCCTAGACGTCTAGTACTGCTGCCTAGACGTCTGGCACTGCAGCCTAGACGTCTAGCAGCCTAGACGTCTGGCAGTGCTGCCTAGACGTCTAGTAGCAGTCTCTACTGGCAAAAACACTGCATAGTGACTTCACTTCCTAACAGAAACTTGGGTTGCGTTCGTATGATTGCATCCTATTTACTGTTGCTCCACAAAGTCTTGGACCTATCATTTTTCAAATTGATTAAGCATATATTAGTATGTTTTATGTTGTTTCTAGCTATGATATCTGATCTTAATTTTGATGCTATTGTATAGACGATTTGTTAATTTCAGGATGGGATGCCTTTGTTTTTGTGGCTTTTTTTCTTCTAATTTTCTGCATTTTAATAGATATTGGACTTCTTGCAGACACTTGTGTTTGTTACGGAGAGGTTTTTAGAAGCTTTGAACCAAAACATCTACAATCAACGTCCTGCATGGAGGATTGAAGCTAGCAAGATCAATCTCCACAGTGGCTTTGCACTTCTTATGTCAGATCATTCGATGTTTTCAGAAGGTAAAATCATGTTTCTGTCTGTTCCAATGGACCTTAGACAATCTAGGATACACCTGAAGAAAAATTGTAAGAATGTGCTGCAAAGTTGGATATATTAGATACTTGTCTCAATCTTTAAGCAGTTATCATCTCTGGTGATTTTACCAACCAGATATATTTGCATGCAAGTAGGATTTTACAGTCTGATGTTTTCATCTATACTTAGTACTGTTGAATTTACAGGTCATGATGGTGCTCCTCCATGTATCTCAGTAGAGATCAAGGTAATTTTTACATTTTTGTAATAAATTATTTCTTTGAGTTGTTGTTACTTCAATTTCTTCACCATAGATGTGGGATATTACTTCTGTAGTGTTGTTTTCTCTGATTGTGCAAAAAGCAATTTCTGGTTTCAGGTTAGAAACATTTTTTCCATGTCTTGAGTTTGTATGTTTTCCCCCTCATTCTAATTATGAATGTTCTGGTTGCTCATGTATTCTCTTTTTATTCATCTTCTTGAAGAAAGCAGCCAAAATGCGGCTTTCTTCCTTCTTCAAGGTTCATATCAGCAGAGAATCACATGAAGAGGCTTGTATCTCGTTTTGCCATGCATCAACATCTAAAACGTTTGGAAGAGAAGGTGACTTCTTAACTTGAATACTTACCAATGGGTCAACTAATTATATGTTTCTTTTCCAGATATTACACCACAGGATGTTCTGCTTCAACTTTGTTTATACAGACTTGATAAATCAGTCTTATCCTACAGTTTTCTTGTATTTCAGATAGGCTACACCAGCAAATATTCTCCATTAGACTTGTTCTCAGAGTCACCTGATAGAATCCATCAAGCCATCAAGGGACTTTTTGAAAACCCTCAGAATAATTTACGGATATTTTTAAATGGCTCATTGGTTTTGGGTGGACTGGGCGGTTATGCAGAAGAAGGATTGCCCAATGGTACTAACTCTAAATTAGATCTGGAAGATGTGCTTGAGAATGTGATTTCATACCAAAAGGGTGAGAGAGTGGCACGGTTGAAGGATCTTATTACAGAAGCTCTTCTTGAAACGAGAATGTTGAGCAAGCTTCTTGCACTACAAAAGATGGATCTTTATGACATAGAAGGTGCAATTCATGCATATTACAACGTCATCAATGAACCCTGCCAGATATGCACTTGTACTTCAAAGGAGGAGCAAGATATATGGACCGCAGAAAATAATTCAATGCCAGATGACTCTATGGAAAATCCAAGAGACGTAAATGATTCTAATTTTCACTCTTTTTCTTCAGAAAATGGATCCGAGACACATGAACATATACAAAATAATGTAGATGAATACTCTAATTATCTTCATTCTCTTACTATTGAAGAAAGCAGAAAGATTGTCCGTGATTTTCTTATAGCCACAACTGCAAAGGATTGTAGTCTTATGCTTACCTTCCAACCTGTGCATCAAGATGTCATAAACATAAATTCAATGGATGAAAAGAACGTAATATTCTTGGCATCAACCAGGCAAGCTTTCCGCTACAAGGTATGGACTTTGAAATCATTTTTATATGCTGCAAGGTGTGCCAAAAGTTGTGAATCAGATTAGCTAACAATGACATAAACATCTGACCATTAAGAGCTTATTGATACTAAAGTTAGAAAGAAAATGGAAAAACATTGGTCTAGGACAAGGAATATTCATATATTTTTTCTACCAAAATCCTAAAACATGTGGTTCCTTTAGGTCAAAATTGAGTGATAATTTTAGTATTATTCTTTTTGTTTTCATTTTATGCCAATACTGAACTAATGTAACTTTTGGCTATTAACTGTATTTGCAGGCACGCTATGTAGACTTGGATTTGAAACGTTTGAGAAATATGATCCACTACTACAAAGTGGATAAGAAGATAGTAAATTATTACACCAGAATGCATGAAGCAGATTAATTCCTAAACTCAGAAATATGCTAAACTGTGCATCACCTGGTTTGTTTGGTCTTTTAATATCATCATTGCCTTCAAATCATAGTCATGTGTCTCCACATCAGCAGATGTGAACAAGTCACAGCCATGTCAGAACAACTAAGATGAATGCAGAACCGTCTCTTATATCATTATTGTCGTTATAACTTATAGTTCCTCACCCTCTCGTTAGGAAACTGGTTAATATCTTTATCTTCTGGAATGATAATTTTTTAAATCGTATTATGATAATCTGTTCATTGTTGTACACGTTCCTGAAGATATATATTATATAATTCCATGTGGCTGCACTTTGTGATAAAGGAATAGGCAATTGCATGTTTATATGGTGAAATTATCTAGTGTTCTGCACATATTGTAGATGATTATAGATTTTTCCAGTCAACTTGTTCTTCGTAATGCATGTGAAATTGTGATTTTATTCCATTCCAAGAATTGCATAAACAATTTTGATTCATGAAATAGGAAGCTCTGAGGTAGAGTAAAGAAGTTTCAAAAGTACTGCTAAAGGATAGAGCTCTGGGTTTCTTATAAGACAAGTTGAGCCTCTTCACCGTAGGTATTTGCAAGCTAAATTTTGATGGGACCTCAAAAGGGAACCTAGGTACTGCAGTAGGAAATTAAGTTATTTAAAGGGTCAAATTTTCTGGACTTTTGCCTTAATATAAATTCTTTGAGAAACTGTGCTAACTTTCAAGTTTTTTTTTTTAATACATAGAGGAATCGGTAACATCATTGTATGCTGCCACTATAAACCCTAGCCTGCTGGGTTAGACAAAGTAAACAGTACCCTGGCCCTCTAGGGCATCAAACTAGGCAGCCAACAGACAGGCCGCTACCATCCAACCTAGCCCCTTCTGGGTATACCGTGGTTTGAACCTTGGACCTCCCAAAGAGAGGCCAAAGCCCTAACCACTGCACTGTCCTTGTTGGACAATAAAAAAATTGAGTTTACACGGGTTTTTATGAGGGATTCCGGTCCCCTCATACCAGGGTTTGAACTTGGGTCTCCTATATGAAAACCAGGGCTTACCATGATGGTATCCCCAAAGGTTTGCTAACTTTCAAGTTATTGCCCATGTTTTAGAATCAAATCTTAGCATACATTTAGAGGACAAGTGGATGAGTGCGGTCTCCATATTAGTCATAAATTTTATCACAGACAATTGGATTCCAAAACATTAGTAGTTGCATGAACTTGTAGAAGAGATCCAAACATCCTGCAGTGCTTTTAATGTGAACACCGTTGCACACACTGTCATATTTTTTAGCTATTGTCAAAGCTTCAGCAATCATTCATTCATCTATGTTATTGATTATATCAATCTTGTGATAAAATTTTAATTTTGTGTTCAAGATATTCCCTATTTTATTTTAAACTTTTCCTGAGGTTTCATTTGCATTTTTGAATATTTTGGCTGCTTGCTGGTTGAGGCAGAAAACCTTGCAAAGTTGTTGCGGAAGCAAAGACGAGGAGGAAAATGAAAATTGTGAGACATACCATGCAAGTCGGTTCTAAGAAGCTGAACCATAAATTCATGAATATTTGTAGAAAAACACATAGGGCAACAGCCTATGGCCAGAAGGCTATCGTAATGGTTGCTCTGTGGGAGGTTCATAATAGGTTACTTGGAAGCAAGACATGTAGATATCGAGAAAGAACGACGAAGTGACTGTGCCATGACAAACTTCCAAAAAGATAGGGCAGCATCATCTTTTGTCTATGATTCCTTCAAGCGAAGTTGGGAATTGAATGAAACTTCGTACGGAGGTTTTTGACATGATTTGGGATAACAAAGCCTCATTTGATCCCCAAAATAGAGGAAAGAACAAAACCAACGAGTTGTTTTCTTGTGTGCAAGTCAACCAAATGTTATCCAATGAGTGGTTTTTTTTCTAGGTGATTTAACACTTAGAAGACTACATCGAAAATTTCAAACTAAAATATGTCCGTTTGACCTTTCTATAGGTGGCTAAAACTAATGTGGCATCAACTCAGGCGTCACCAACATCATCTCTAGCATGTGTTTTTATACATAATAGTCGTTTGTTGTTTTGTTGTGTATGCCAAAAGTTTGTTGCATTGTTCGCATCACCCTTGCATTGTAATAATGTGCATTGCTTGCGGTTAATTTTAAATTTTCATACATGTAGTTAGATGTTGGGGCGTAAGGTGGTTAGATAGTTGTAACCATCACATTGTTATTTTTTATTGTATATGTTTTTCCGCAATCCAGTCTCGAGGTATTCATGCATAGAGGTATTGATGTTTATGTTTATATTGTGTTCAAAGATATAGTATGTACACTCGTTGTTATCATTTGAGAGTTCATGATATATTTTATTGAGAAAGTAATTAAATGTATTTGTTGTTTTGATCAAATTATAATCATGGATTATTAGGTTCATTTTTAACCACCATGCTTTGTTGCAATGCCAACTCATCTTAGGACCCGATTCATTCTGACAACTAGGATCTAAGTAGCTAGTAGACACACATAGATCTGATTGATAGGGACAAGTCTAAAAGCCTATTTTTTTTTTTTAGAAGTACTTCTTATATACATCCTTAGTCAAAATATTTTGGAGTCTGGAAGCCTATTACTTAATGTTGGAGTCTGGAAGTATGATCAAACTTTACGCCTTAGTAAAAACATGAGTCCAACATTGAACCTTGGATGCCAGACTTTTCTAACTCCTCTGATGATGCCAACTTCCTCAAAAGCCGAATCATGTTCCACACTTAGCCAAATTTTGAATGATGATGGGGAGGTGAATGGGGAGAAGAAGGGTGCAAGAAAAAATGAAGCGAAAGTAGAAAGAGGAGGGAAATATGAGAAGAGGAAGAGAAAGGAAGAGGCGAGGAGATACCTAGCTGCAAGTACCTCTAACAAAATTGAATCCTTCATGAGCATAATCCACCATAGCTAAAAGCTACTTTAGACCTAGGCAAATTGCCTTAGATAAATGTTCTAAGCACTTGGGAATACTATGCTCTTTGCTACCTTCTTTGTAGAATTACATAGGTACTTTTTCTTTAGGATTGCAAATAGCTATGCACAGCCTTATTGCCCTAGAAATATGAGAGAAATACAGATTAAGAAGAGCGTTACATTCAAAGCTTCATAATTTCACTATAGGCCTCATCTTCCTTTATAGCCTTTTGTGGATGATGGTAACAACTATTGTTTTAATTGAACTCAACTTTTGTCAAAGCTGGCGTTGCTAGATGGGATTTACTCCCTGTGTGAAAATCTGGCACACATGCTCTTCTTTTTGTTTAGCCAATTTTCTTTTACCACCACAACTTTTTTCCTTTTTACAACATGCTTGATTTTATGATTTGACTGCTATGGCATATGGATGGCAACTTAGCATGTCATCCTTTTTCTCTCTCCTTGTTGGTTGGCACCACCTGTTACTTATCATCTTTCTTAGTACTAGTCCATCAATGCATTGACGTTGTATTAGGGCGTAATCCTTTTATTCAACCCATAGCTCCTCATCAACATTGCATTTTCATGTGAACACCTTGTGTTTGCTTTCGTCATCAAAGTGTTGAGGCATCATATTGCAATTTCATGGGTTCTTCCTTTGTTCTTGCATGTCATTTTTATTGGCCAAAGTACTATCCACTGCTTATAGGAGAAATATCCATCTATCTTATCAATTGGGCTACGAAGTTAGAGAAGATAGGTATTAATGTGGAACGAAATTCCAATCATGGAATATGCCACCAAACTTGCATCATCACATTAACCGAACCTCACATTAACCGGTTCGAAAGCAAGAGGGCCAACCCCCCACACACATAGGAGTAATCTAAATAGAGGACAATTTTTTTTGATAGATAGAATGGGAAATAAATAGGATTAATCTAAAATGATTGGAGGAAGTGGGAGGTGTCCAAGAAAGGATAACAATGGGATACAAAAGGTAGTGGGAGGGGACAAATAGAGAAGAAAAGATGAGAAAAGCAAAACCTGAATGATAAGGACCTCTGAATTCCTTTTGGTTTTACCTAGCATTGCATTTCAACACTTGCTTTACCTTTTTACGTCATTGCTATTTGTTGCTTTGACTTCAAACAACAATAAGGCAAAAAATGTGGAGCATCCCCCCCTTGATTGAGGGGTTCTTTTGGAATTTGGCTCTTCATGCCCCACATGTTGAGGGAAATCTCTATTTGGGTGAGTTTAAAAAGCATGCAGAGCTATGTGCCTTGTATGCTCCCATGGACTGAGAGAAAATTTCCTCCTTTTTTATTTTGTCCTTGGAATTCACTCTTTTGGCATAATTATGGTGTTCTTGAGAAAGAGTGAAGCCCAATTATAAAAAATGTGTGGTTCTTGTTGGTACCCATTGGGTGTTGAGAAGCTTGCCAACAACTATATTTGGGGTGCAAACATTGTCAATGGAGGAGCACCTTTAGCAAACATTGGGATTGCTTTAGCTAACATTGAGTTTTCTAAGTAGCTGCCATCAATTATAATGCTTGCTTTAGCTAACTCGAGGAAGGCTAAAATAGATTATTCCTCACCTCCGATAGTTTAGTGGTTCCTCATGGTGTAGGAACTTTTAGGCCCATTTGCAATTTTTTTGAGGCCATTCTTTGTGCACATCTCTGTCATCCTTATGGATCCACCATATTGCAAGAAATATAGCTTTCTAGAATGAATTGATCCTCACAAGTGATACAATGCTAAAGGGAGGAGGCTGCTTATATAGGCTCCTCAGTTTAGAGAGGCCACTAATCAACTACCAGGTCTATTTCCTTTTTAATCAGCTTAGATGTTGCCAATTTGCAAGAATGAGTATTTCCAATGCAATTACATCAACATCCCTCATAATTTACCTTGATTCCCCCAATATGTACATGTGGCATGCCCATTATGCCTTTCAAGGCCTTGATTCTGCCACTCAAATTTCTATTTGGCCAATTTCCTTATTTTCAGCTATTGCTTTATTTAATTGTTGGCTATATACAAAAAATTTTGGTGTGTCCCTTCATTCCAGTGGTGCTAAGCTTTGCTTCATCAAAATCTATAGAGACCAAACCACATGGTTTTGAATTTGCACTTTTATCGTTGTTTAGCTTTTTGGAACATGTAGCTCATTTGGGCTAAAAGTTGCCACTAGATTGACTTTAGGCAGGGCTCATTCCAAAATCTTATTTGACATATGACATTGGGACTTTAGCACAAACATTTGTCCTTGAGCATGTGAGTCTATAGTCATCTTTCCCATACACATTGATCCATGTGCTAAAATAATATCATTTCTTCCATGAGTCCCATAAAATATGAGAATCATTGTCCTGAAATGCAACGCAAAACATCCTTCAATAGTGTGCAATTGTTTAGGTAGTTGCCCCAAAATTTTCAAGCATTCTTGTTGGGACCTATGACTTGCCATGCTTTGTGACTACTCAAGAAGAATTCACACTAGGTTAGCCTTTGCTTACCTTTCATCCAATCAATTGCTTTCACCTATACCCCCTCCATGACTTCAACTAGATTTACCTTTTGCTCTTCATATCTTTCGATATAATGTGGCTTGAGCTTCTCACCATAAATATGGACCGTTTTTTGGATGTAGGGGATAGTCATTTGAGCTTGTTGTGCCAAGTGTCCCCCTATTTGCGCCCAAAATTCTTTTGATGGGCTCATCTGAAACACTGACGACAAGTCGACAACCATCACATCTTGCACTACTACAAGGTTTGGTAATATTGAAGATTTTTCTATGACACCTACTATATGGAATGACATCCCATTGAATTGCAATGTCCCAAATCAACTTTAGTATAATTTAAGCTCATAGCATCACATAATTCCTGAGGCATGATTGTGATAGTAGCTTTCGAATCTATTATGCAGTTATGCAGCACCCATCCTTCCAAGCATAATGACAAGTAAAAGGGTATAAACTTAGTCTTACTCACACAAAGAGATGGTCACTTATGTGCTAACTTGAAATTTGGAAGGGAAATTCTTTTAGTTGTTGATCCTTTTAGAGCTACTTCAACCAAATTCACTTGTTCGAAGACTAGGAGAGTGTCTTCTATTTTCTTTACTTCTTTCACAATGCTCCTTATGGGAATGTTTGACAACTTGGTTTGCTCTTGAACTGATTGTGAGAGCAATCTTTAACAACTTTCCATCACCTTTTCCATCAGTTTCCTTGTGATTTCTAGGTATTATAACTTTTCATAAGCCTATTTTCTTTCACAATGTGAGCACAATGCTTCTGGACTGTGTTGTTTTGCAAATAATCCTAGCTTTTGTTTTTTTGGATTCCCTCCTTGTGAACACAAACAACATCTTAGCCTATTCTATGGTTTACTCTACTCTTTGCCTTATGTTCTCTAGATGTATGATCTTTTGATTATATGCTAGCTCAAAAGGATAATCTTACATATGGATTGATTGAACAAATTGTGGAGAGTTTCTCTATTGCAAATATTGCTTTGGATCCATTGCAAGGGCTACAAAATCACCTAACTCTTGAGTTGCCATTGGGTGGAAGTGTGGTTGACAGTGTTGGTAAGTGCTACCATTGTAATGATTGTCAAATGATGAACACTTAAGCTTGACCAAACTAGGAAATTCTTCCTGTTTTTGATCTCTGACGACTGACTTCAACAATGTGCATCACTTGGTCTCTTGAGGGAGACACATATAGAAGATATGCCTCAAATCCCGCTTCAACATTCTATCATTTCATAACATTGAGCTCATTTATCAAGTGTTGAATCACAACTCTTAGTTCTTGAACTATTTAGGATTTTGAGGTAGTCATGGTAGATGTATTATTTTTCGAATAGGAATGAGAGGAATATGATTCTGGTAACATCTCTAGAGATAGAACATGCAGGGCTAGAAAAGGAACTTGTGGGTTCATATGATGGACTTGAGGGGTATCCAATATGAGATTTCTAGCAGGAAGCTTTCTTGCTGAAATGAGCATATTCTCTGTTGTAGTGGCCACTTGGAAAATTTGTGAAAACCTTTTTTCATTAAGCTGCTATATCAGATGACTTAGATCTACAATCAAAGCATGGAGGTAATAAATGTAAACTTGGGGTTGGGATGGTCTTACTTATTGAGGGATTCTTTTCCAGTTTATCCTAAACTGGATATTAAAATCAGTTACGCTCCCTTGAGGATTCCTTTGAATAAAATAAAATTGAATGAGTAGCAAAAAGAGATCTCCTAGATCATCAAACTCTAGTATGGGAAGTTCAACCAGGTCGACCCAAGACTTAATGATCTTGTCTTCTAAGGAGTGATACCATTGCAAAAATTTTCCATAGAAATACTTAGCAAGAAGTCTTACCATTACATCTTCAAAGATGATATTATAAATGAATGCCAAAGAAGCAACATCTTGGTAATACTCATAACCAGTTTTATCGCTACGATCATAGAAGGGTAAAGCCTTTAATGTGGCCTAAAGAATCCCATGAAGATTTGGAAGGTTAAGAGACCCAAAATTATTCCAAGCCAAAAAAATTTGTCCAACCATGGTTCTAGGGGTGATGCACTATGATATTTATAGATTCATCATTATGATTGGTATGCAATAGGCTATCTTGGATTTTGGTCTTATTATGTAGTTATGAGCTCTTCAACCAGTAGGATCACCAATTTATTTGGTTCTTGAATCAATAGAGTCACCAGGTGAGTCACCAGGTGAATATGTATTCTATGCTCATGAGGTCAAGACTACTCACCAAAATCTTGAGTCCTCTAGTAAATGAGATAAATATGGAGCAATCGATCCTTTCGAGTGTGCCAAAAAATCTTGATTTGGATGGTGGGTAGTTTTCTTTGATGTATCAATATGATCTTTGCAGGTAGGATGGATTTATGAAATCCAGTCCCATTGAGTGTACCAAAAAATATTGGTCTAAAAATATGCCTATGTGGATGAGATGCACCCTTAAATCTTGGCCAAGATTAGAGGACTAAAAATATATTCTCAGTCTACCTCCAAAGAAGGGTGGTTTCTTGTAAAGCTTAACTAAATTGAAATGGGACAAAGACTAAAGTAAGAAATATGAAAGGTAAGAAGGGTGAAAGGTTAGGAATCAAAATAAAGCAAGCCAGGATTTTGCTAACAACAATGAGCTCAACCTCATTAGAGTCTTACACTCTCAATATAATTGAAGACTTAACATACCAACTAACACAAATCTTGCAAAACATTATTTTAATCAATTTTAGTATAGCTTAGCATTCCATAGATCAAACAAACAATAATATGGATAGCTATCTAATTTGGCAGAATTCACTTTTATAGAATTCATCATTCATTTAATATAAACAAAAGTGCGTAACAATATAACTCACTTTAACATACGTCTTGCAATATTTTTGATAGAGGTCAAACAATACTTCAATTCTATTGAAAGGCAACAATCGTCATACAACATACACAAATTGTAGACACTAAAGAACCCACCCTCTATTAAAGGCACATTGAGCTATGTATAGATTTACATTACATTTTATTAGCTCTAATTATTATGGAAAACTTGTCTATAGGCCTGACATGGGTGAGTGTAGGGAGTGGGCATCACTTTCCAACTTAGCCAGACCTAATTGCGACAAGCCATGTAAATTGATGTGGTCGGTCTAGATTTATTCCATGAGCCTAGGGTCCACAAGCCTCTAGTAGATCTTAGCATACTCTGACAAGTTCACTTTTAACCACCATGCTTTGTTGCAATGCCAATTCATCTTAGGACCTGACTTATTATGACAACTTTGATCTAGGTGGTTGGTAGACATGCAAGATCTGATTGATAGGGATAGGTTCGAAAGCCTTTTACTTAATATCGAAGCTTGGAACTATGACCAAAATTTATACCTTAGCAAAATTTTGTCTGACATTGAACCTCTAATGCCAATTTTTTCTAGCCTCTTTGATGATGCCAACTTTCTCAAAAGCAAGGTTATGCGTAAGGGATCGATCCCAAAATGTATTTATAAAATTGGGGTAAATCAGTTTCAAAATCCAAGTGAATAGTGTCCAAACTCATGTAGAAGACATGGTGAATTGCCTTTTTTTTTCCACAAAAAAATATAAAAATGGGGTAAATCAGTTTTGAAATCCTGTTACCGCTCGTCTATCATCTATTCTTATGATAAGACCTAACCTCTATAAAAGGCTTAGTCTCAAATATTATAACAACAATATTTACTAAATCCATCATTTTAGGTTGCCAAGATCTAGCATCAAACTTGACCAATTGAGACAAATGGAATCCACCGTCAGGGGACTACCACACTTCTCTTCCAAATCCACCAAATGTGAAGCATGCATCATTGTCAAATCCTCTCAACCATTTGAAGGAGTTGGAACTGTTTGATTGAAACTTCTTGGATTACCTGATTTTCAACTACTTGATGTTCTCTACATCCCTTCTCTGATACCACTTGTAGCAAGGATTAATGCTATGTGCCCAAGCTCAACCATATGAAACAAGAAAAAATGAGGAGAAGATTTTTGACAATGAAAAGAATAAAAAATCACGTCTCTCCCTTTGTGTTATAGAATTATATATTGAGAAAAATGAGATTAGGGTCAGGGTTCCCAAATCCATATTACATGAAATTCAAATGAACATGAAATGACATTACACATTAAAATAACCTATTCTAATGAGGTTTTATTAAAGCCTCATAACAATTAATTAGGAACCTAACTAATAAACATGACCTTGTAGCATTAACATGTCTTCAATCCTCTTCTTAATGGATGAAGGTCATTTTATTTCAGTAGATGAGTGGCTTAGGTGGCTCTTTGTGTAGTCAATTAGCCAATTGTCAATGAAATGTGGATCCAATCTACTGGATCTCCATATACTATTTGGTTATCCCCCATGCCCTTTCGGGTTTTCACAGGTTCTAATTTTTCAAAACTAGTACAACCCTTATCCTTTCGCACCCACAAGGGGTTTTCATGAATGGGATAGAGCAGAGATTGACACCTTCTAGATGAGCTTCATCATTAAGGGGGATATTAGAATATTAATGAGTATTTTGTACTTAGGAAAGGAGCAGGGATCAACACCTTCTAGATGAGCTTCATCATTAAGGGGGGATATTAGAATATTAATGAGTATTTTGTACTTAGAAAAGTGCACATGAATATCAAATGAACATGAAATGACATTACACATTAAAATAACCTATTCTAATGAGGTCTTATTAAAGCCTCATAACAATTAATTAGGAACCTAACTAATAAACATGACCTTGTAGCATTAACATGTCTTCAATCCTCCTCTTAATGGGCGAAGGTCATTTTATTTTAGTAGATGAGTGGCTTAGGTGCCTCTTTGTATAGTTGATTAGCCAATTGTCCATGAAATGTGGATCCAATCTGCTGTATCTCCATATACTATTGGTCATCCCCCATGCCCTTTCGGGTTTTCACAGGTTCTGATTTTCCAAAACTAGTACAACCCTTATCCTTTCGCATCCAAAAGGGGTTTTCATGAATGGGATAGAGCAGCGATCAACACCTTCTAGATGAGCTTCATCATTAAGGAGGGATATTAGAATATTAATGAGTATTTTGTACTTAGAAAAGTGCACATTAAGGGGGATGTTAAAATATTAATGTGTTTAATGTAATGTACACTTGTCTATGATTAGGGTTAAAGTTAGGATTTTCTTTATAAAACCCTAATCTTTCTCTATATGTACTCATTCATGTATAATGATCATAATCATCTATTTTCATTTTAGGTTGCCAAGATCTAGTATCCTTTAAGGGTTTTTGCACATTACCCTTACTAGATCTCTACTTGCTTTTTCTTAGGTACCACACTTTAGTAACTATTGGCATTTTTGCCACATTGATTCTCATTGATTAATGCATTAATGTATTGTTGGAAATCTCACCTTTGATATCAGCTCTGATGCAGCTTGGGCGAAAAAAAAAGGAGGAAAATTGAGCAAAAAATGGTTAAGTCAAAAAACTGCAGCGACGCGCTGACATGTTGCAGAATCGCGGTCAACGCAGTCAACGCAGGCAGGTTGGGCGGAACCGTCGCGATATCGCGACGTGTTTCGGAATCGCGGGTCGGTCGACGACAAAGGCACAAAGTGAAAACTTGCAGCGCGTCGCTGACATGTCAGCGAATCGCGACCCTGGCAGCTTCAAAGGCACAAAGTGAAAATTTGCAGCGCGTCGCTGACATGTCAGCGAATCGCGACGAAAAATGGCGATTGGTGCGGAGAGAAGAAACATGTAGCGAAATCGCTACATGTTCCGTTTCGCGGGGCAGAGCACAGGGAGGAGCCAACGACGGAAACATGTAGCGATATCGCTACATGTTCCGTTTTCGCGGGTCTTCAGCAGCGAAGCGTACGGCATAAAAATATGTCGCGATTTCGCGACCCGTCGCGTTTTCGCGACCCGCGACAGTTTCCCGCCAAAACGCAATATGAACGGCCGAGAAGGGTTTTTTGGGTTTTCGATGATTTAATGCTGACCCGAATTAAATATTTTGCGGATTTCCGAGGCGGTTAAAGTCGAAGAAGCGCCCAGGCCACCAAAATTGAAGGATTTATTGGTTCAAAGTTGTTGTTCGTGGATTGGCGTAACGGTTTCATGCATATTGTCAAAAACGAATTTAATGAAGAACCGCGAACGTTTCATTGCCTTTAATTTTTGCTTCCTCGAGGCCGCGATTAAGGGGATCGTGTTCCTGATTTCCAAGTGACGGTTGTAGATCACAAGAAAGTTGGTTTTAAATATTTAATGCTGCAAAGAGGACGGACCTCTATAAAAACCAATGTAATTCTCATTTACAACTTGCTGCTAGAAACTGGAATTGTATCTGCGGGAATAAAAGGATCAATTTCTAATTTTTCAAGCGTTGCATGGATGAATTTCTTTTCTATTTTCTGCATTTCTAATAGCATTCGTACTCCTGCATTGCTATTACATTTAAATTCTGCATACTGGATTTAAATACTGCGGTCAGGGTACGATTCCTGGAATGTGGGTTTGGAGGGATTTGCGGCATGTGATTGTGCAAAGATTAAGCTGATTTCTTATGTTACTTGTTGTTGTTGCATTTGTAGTTTCCTGCTGTTGTTTTTCTGATCCCATCACTTTGGTCTGTGGCCATATTTCCCATTTCTTTCTGCAACCTTTTAAATCTCTTTCCAAACAACCCTATCTTAAACCCATTTTTAGAGTAGTGAAGGGAACCAGCCCACTCTGGAGATTGGTCTAGGAGCCATTTCTTGCTTCCAGCCTTTCAATGTTGGCCGGGTCTAGGGCGCACTTGTAAAATCCTTTCCTGTGGCGGATTCGTGACCAACAGTAACTTTAAAGCTCATTTTTGAGGTCTTATAATGGTTTTTAAAGGATTTTATCAAGTTCTAAACTAATCATAGATCATTCAAAGTGTAGATCTTATTGAACTAGGTGGTTTCAAATTTTTTTTGAAAAGAGAGCTCTAGATCAAACGTTGCCTTCTAAAAGGTTCCCTACTTCAAAAGTAAAAAAAACCTTTGATCATCCTTTTCACAATGGCTCCTAAGTGTGACATTGTTTTTCCCTTATACTACCATTATTTTTTTCTATTACCAATAATCCCTTATACTACTGGTCATCCCATCCCTTCTGCTATCGATCATCCCATCCCTTTTGCTATCGATCATTGATCATCCTATCCCTTATACTATCGATTTTTAGTGATTGGTCATCTTGTCCCTTCTACTATAAGTTATTAGTCATCCTATCCCTTATACTATTGATCTTTAGTTGTTAGTCGTCTTGTCCCTTATGCTACTAATCATTGGTTGTCAGTCATCTCATCCATTTTGCTATTGCTCATCAGTCATTGGTCGTCCCTTCCCTTCTACTATCGATCATTAGTTTTCATTCATTCCATACCTTCTACTATCAGTCATCATTCATCAGTCATTCCATCCCTTTTGTTATTGATTGTTAGTTATCAATCATCTTGTCCCTTCTACTATCAGTCATCGATCATCTCATCACTTCTGTTACCAGTTGTCCTATCCTCCGATACTTGCCAGGGGCACTAGCGGAAGTAGTAGCAGACATGCAATATTAGGAGGTTCATGGGGCCCTTATGTGTTGGCTCGCTTATACAAGACATTGTACAACATCGTGTATAAGCGATGTACATGACTGGTTTGCACGACTTTGCTCCAAGTGTGGTTCTAGGAGCACATTACGGTACAAAGACTGAGAGCACTTCTAGGACCATTGCCTGAACCAAAGTGGCCAGCAACATATATATGGTTGAGATCCCTTGAGAGGACTACGAGGGCCTACACAGGGAACCTGCCACTAGCTAGGTGGGTGATCGATGAGCTTTGGGATGCGAAGCTCATCTGACGATCATGGAGGTTTCACCTTGGTTGGGTAGAGGATAGGATAGAGCTGGCGAGGGTGAGAAGGATCATATGGCTGAGGATAGAGAGGGGGGAGCCGGAGGTACTCAGGTTCAATCGAGTCCTACGATAGTTTGGGATCTTATAGTGAGTCCTAGACTTGGGGGACTATTGGTACCAAAGGGTGACCTAGGATCCAGCAGGAGTTGGAGGTGAGCTAGATCTCACCAGATGGACTATGGAGGATATAAACGATCCTCCTTATGTCGACCCAGGGGTAGGTGATGAAGGAGTGGTCATCGGGTACAAGTGGTGGTATAGAGGAGTTGTGCCCAAGAGGATATCCTTACCCGTACCAGTATAGAGGTTCTAGGTGATGGACTTGGACATGCAATGGGTATTCTGAGAGGTAGCTCACAGGGCCATAGAGAGGGCATATCAGGCTCCTGCTATGCCAAGACAAAAGCTGACACGAGTTTAGATTCGGGTGGTATAGATGAACATCCTAGCAATAGGAACCGAAGAGGGAAGGGCAAGAGATGATCCCACATAGACAGAGGGGCCATAGGTCAAAGACCCTGGGGAGGCATCCACATCAACAACGATGGGAGGCCAGAGCTAGGGGATAGAGGAGCTATGGGCACAACTAGCTTCTCTTCAGACACATATGACCCAACTGCAGGTTGAGAGGGACTCACCACTGGTGGAGGCTACCTGACTTCAGGGAGATGCGGTCTAGTTGGATGGAGAGCACCAGTGGGCTAGGGCTAAGGGGATGGCTATCGTTGGGAGAAGCCAGACAGGGTATGTGGTGTAGCTTATTTAGGCAGAGTTATAGTGGACAAGCGATAGGTTGGATACAACTATTCAAAGGGCCATGTTTTACGAGGTAGCTTACTGCATAGCTATCCCTCTAGAGTGGAGGATGGAGCCTCCTCTATCCCTTTAGTCAGTGAGCAGAACACAATCCTGATCACGGGCACCGATGACATCTCAACAATCAATGATTCATCCAAGGTTGTCTCCACCTCAGGGAGGGCCAGAGGGAGTTGTCTCTCATATCTAGGAGAGGATAGGCTAGGGATCGGGATGACACATCAGTTTTTGATTGTGGTGCACATCTCTAGGTTGAGTGTACCGAGTCTGGATTGTGGTATACCAACCTCACATGATGTACTATTTTTCCTACGAGTAATTCATGGCTACGGATATTATTGTGATTTTATGTGTTCTATGTGTAATGATTTAATGCATGTTTTATATGTTTTGCTTGTTTATTTTAAGTATTTTTATGTATGCAAACTATCCTAATTCAAACTACATGAGGATGAATAAATGCAAAAAATGGGAGAACAAGGAGGAAGAAGGAACAAAATTAGACAAGAGAAAACAAGACAAAGAAAGAAGAGAAGAAAGAAGAGAGAAGAACGAATAAATATAAGAAGAAAGAGAAGAAGAGAGAATAAATAGAAGAAGAAGAGAAAATATGGGGGGTCCAAAGGTTAACCATCAGAAAAGGAGAAGAACAAACACTCCATAGTATAAGACTAGCGTAGGTTGCAAAGAACCAGTGTAGCCAGACACTATAGATAGTATAAACGAGATAGCTAGACCCACTATGGGTATAGCACTTGCAATAATGTGAAAAAGTGTGTGTGGAGTGTTGAACCACTATGGTGGGTGATCCCTTATTGACTACTGTGAGGTGATTACCTGCTAGGATGAATGTCGAGGTCTACTGAAAATGACCAAGGAGCTTATCCTGTAATGGGGTGTTGAGCCTGCTAAGTCAAAAGAGAGTATGACCCGATAGAAGATCATAAATAATGCAATACCCTCTAGGATGTATAAATATCCCATGTGGGGTGTAATATGTATAAAAATAGTATGCAAGTGCTATCCCAGATTGGGATTTCAAAAAAAGACTTTGTGCAACAAGAGTTTTTAGCATAATGAAGGAATAAAAAAAAGGAGAAGCAATCATAAGAAGAAAAAGAAGAAGGAAAGAATCCCTAGGGGGGATATTTCTAGGCATCAGAGTCCTAGTGAGAAGTGCAATGCATGTGAGCTATGTCCTAACTAGGTATCATCACATGTCATTGTCGCAAGATCCCCAAAAATCTATATGAGCAAGTAGTCATGAACAATCAATCATGCATTTATGATAGGTAAACATGCAAGATGTTAGGTTAGATGTCAAGCAATCATGCAAGGATGACAAGCAATAATGCAATATGAGCAAGCAGGTGAATGCAAATGGAAAATGAAGATGCAACTATATGATAATTTTTCTTTTTTTCTATATATATATTTTATTTATTTTTTTGTTATGGAGAGTTAAAAATAATGCAAAGTCTAAATGCACCATACATCTTATCAAAACAAATGGGTGTACAATGAGGTGTTGGATCAAAGACACTCAAAATCATGGAGAAGCTCTTTTAAGGTTTTTTTTTTTGATTGGTTGAAAGGGTGTTGAAAGGTCCCTGAACCTTGTACAAGTATTTTTTACATGTAATTCAAACCGACCGAAGAGGCCCAAGAGCTAAAGATCAGAAAAAAAAGCCAAACACCACAAGAAGAAAGGTGTCGCGATATCGCGACATGTTGCATTTTCGCGGTCCCAAGCATATAGAAAAAGCAAGGAGGAAAAGGTGTCGCGATATCGCGACATGTTGTGCCATCGCGACCAAGGGAGGAAAAGATGTGATATCGCGACAAGATGCAGCATCGTGACCGAAGGAGAGAAAGTGTCATGAAATCGTGACATGTTGCAACGTCGCTGCCAGAATAGAAGAAGTGTCGCGATATTGCGACAAGTTGCGTTGTTGTGGCCAGAGGAGGAAAGGTGTCGCGATATCGCGACAAGTTGTATCGTCGAGGCCCAAGAAGAAATTCTGTCGCGATATCGCGACATGTTGGATTGTCACAGACACAAGAGAAAAAGTGTCGCAATATCGCGACATGCTGCACCATCGCAGCTATAAGAGGGAAGGTGTCACGAGATTGCAACATGTTGTATTGTCGCAGCCAAAGGAGGAAAAGTGTCACGATATCACGACATGTTGCAATTTCACGGCCAGAAGAGAAAAAGTGTTGCGATATTGCGACAAGATGTTTCATCGCCGCCTAAGGAGAAAAAATGTCGCGAAATCGCGACATGGTGCATCGACTCGCCAAAAGGAGAAAAAATGTCGCGAAATCGCGATGTGGTGCATCGACTCGCCAAAAGGGTAAAAAATGTCACGATATCGCGACATGTTGCAATGCCATGGCCAAAGAAGGAAAATGTGTCGCAATATCGCGACATGTTGCATCATCACGGCCCAAGAGAAAAAGTGTCACAAAATTGCGACATGTTGCGACATCACGGCCAGAGGAAAAAAAGTGTCACGATATCGTGACAAGTTGCTGCATCGTGGCCATAGGAGAAAAAGTGTCACTATATCATGACAGGTTGCATCATCTCGGCAAAAGGAAAAAATATGTCGCGATATCGCGATAAGTTGCATTGCCGCGGCCAAAGAAGGAAAATATGTCGCGATATCGCGACATGATGCAGCATCGCGGCCAGAGAGAAAAAGTGTTGCGATATCGCGACAAGATGCAACATCGCGGCCAAAGAGAAAAGATGTCGCGATATCGCGACATGTTGCAATGACATGGCCGAAGGAGAAAAAGTGTCGCGATATCGCGACATGTTGCATTGCCGTGGCCAGATGAGGAAAAAGTGTCGCGATATCGTGACATGTGATATCGCGACCAAAGAGAAAAAGTGTCACGATATCGCGACATGTTGCGTTATTGTGGCCAAATGAAAAAAGTGTCGCGATATCGCGACATGTTGCATTATCGCGGCCAAAGAGAAAAAGTGTCATGATATCATGACATGTTGCATTATCGTGGCCAAAGAGAAAAAGTGTCGCGATATCGCGACAAGTTGCATCATCACGGCCGAAAGAGAAAAAGTGTCACGATATCGCGACATGATGTAACGCCATGACCAAAGGAGAAAAAAGTGTCGCGATATCGCGACAAGTTGCAATGTTATGCCCAAGGGAGAAAGAAATGTCATGATATTGCGACATGTTGCATTTTTGCGGCCAAAGATGAAAAGTGTCACGAAATCACGACATGTTGCATTTTTGCTGTCGAAGGAGAAGAAGGAAAAGGTGTCGCGATATCACGACAAGTTTCAACAACATACCAAACCTGGCAACATCTCACATTGTGCAAACATTGGAACTTGTAGGATGGTTCCTTAGGCCAATGGGGAAGGAGTCTCTCCATACTTGCATGTCAGATTTGCCGACTCCTTTGTTAGCAAGCCAGTCCGTAGCTTTGTTTCCTTCCCGGTATTGATGCTTAATGGCTAATTCTAGGTAATTGCCAATTAGGGCCTTGCATTCTTTTAAGGCTTTTCATTCAAAATTCATGGCACGATAATCACAACATTTCCTAATAGCACCATTATTTTTAGCATAAAAGACATCATATAGAGATTCATCATTTTATTGGATAGAAACAATGTTATTTTTAGAATGAACAAAATCAACCATATAACAAGATATTATCTTTGGAGGAAAAGAAAAATTTACACTTTTATTATCATTTATTGACAACTTTTGATATTCCATGTATTCTGCATAAGTCATAAGATGGTCATCATTCTCAAAAGGTAGAGGTTGATTCTTATTAGGTATAAAACCTATACCACATCTCCCAGGCCAAATATCCACATCCAAGGGTTCTTGAATACCCTTATGTTGGGGTCCCAACCCTTTACCTGCATATCCCATACCAGACAAGATCTACTTAGGAAGGGTAAAATCATTAGTGAGATAGCATTGAGCGAAAGAGCGCTCATTGAGAGACGAGTTGCTAACATGGAGCTTCCCTTCAAAAGCCATACCTCTGAAGATGAAAGCACATGTGCCAATGTTATTTTTAGAATAAAAATAATCAACCATATTACAAGATATTATCTTTGAAGGAAAAGAAAAATTAACACTTTTATTATCATCTATCGACAACTTTTGATATTCCATGTATTCTGCATAAGTCAAAAGATGGTCATCATTCTCAAAAGGTAGAGGTTGATTCTTCTTAGGTATAAAACCTATGCCACATCTCCCAGGCCAAATCTCCACATCCAAGGGTTCTTGAATACCCTTATGTTGGGGTCTCAATCCTTTACCTATATATCGCATACCAGACAAGATCTACTTATGAAGGGGATAATCATTAGTGAGATAGCATTGAGCGAAACAGCCCTCATTAAGAGACAGGTTGCTACCATGGAGCTTCTCTTCAAAAGCCATACCTCCAAAGATGAAAGCACATGTGCCAATGTGTATAACATCATCCTTCTCATGAGGTAAGCCCATAGTTCGGGACGAAGGTGGTAGCTTGAATAGATCCAAAAGAGGCTCTTGAAGAAACTGATTATCATGATCCAAGGAGAAAGAATAGGTCTTATTTTCCTCACTCACTTTTATAATTTGAAGATGCTTGGAAATTTGAGATGAGGAATATGAAGAAATTGTTGAAGAAATATAAGGACAAGAATAAGAATCGATTTGAGCTAACTCTATATTTGAACATAATTCAAATGGTCGAGGGTCACCCGGAATGATGATCACTTGATTCTTAAATTCAAACTTAAAACATTGATGAAAAGTAGAAGGGACAACCTTCATTGCATGGATCCAAGGTCGTCCAAGAAGAAGATTAAAAGATGCAAGACAATGTACAA